>JACJUM010000875.1:19070882-19192081 GCA_020976665.1 Heortia vitessoides | reverse complement strand
TTGAACACATGTATTGAACACATGTATTGAACACATGTATTGAACACCGAGACACAGAACAAACACAAATATCATCATATACATATTTTTCCTCGGCTTTCATCGAACCGTTGGCGCACAAAAAACTATCACAAACTTCGAAATCAAGACTGTCAAACTTTAAGCACGTTCATACGTTCATTAATTTTGTTTTCAATAAAGTTTAACCTTATTGAAAACAAATATGATAAAAGGCTTTAATACAACATTTTGTACATTTATTTACAAAACGGAATACCAAACAAAGGCCATAACTTAATTTGAACCTCATTGATATTTAAATACCCAGCAACCTACCACTAAAGTATTTCACGAAATATTCATCGGGCATTATTTGTCGTATTCGTTCACAGCTACAATAAAGAGAATGCATTTATAAAATATAACGCGATTGTTAAATTTAAATTGTGACGTTCGTTGATAGGTCATGCTGCACAACATGAATGCAGTTATTTTTTTCAACTGCGCCAAATCTAGAAACATAAAAGCAAATAGAAGTGGCCGCTTTGCACGAGGAATTCTAGAGGCACAGATACGGACTATGTGACTAAGAAATAAGTGTAAGGGGCCGGCAGAATATAATAATACCTCCTACTGCACCAGGTGTCGTATGAGGCGACTAAGGTACCAGAACCGAAAGATGACGGTATATCCATCCGAAACAGTGCAGCTCAAATGCACAGGGCGGGAATGGACAGTAGCATCACCGTTGCGATAGCTGCGCTCTGAGATTGTCAACACGCTTGCCCAGCGCCCAGTTTACTCAGTATTTCAGCTGAGGTGGACCTATATTTTTTATTTTTTAAATTATGAAGTCATCCAACAAGTATACGGTCCACTTGATAATGAAAGTAACCGCAACCAAGACACTGATGTCGTCACAGAGATACTACTAATATGTCACTTTTATGGGACTTATCTCGGAGTCAGATCAATGTATGAAGTGTTGTGTGTGTGAATATAATCAATTATGAACTGAATGGTAGAGTTAAATGTTGGATATCAAGAACATTCAGACATTAGAATTACATATATAATAATAATAAATACTTTATTCTACACCAAACATAAAAATACATGAAAAGAACAGTAATTATAAAAAAACAATGGGCGGTCTTATCGCAAATAGCGATTCCTTTCAGGCAACCTTTAGATGGAAAGACTGAATGAAAGAAAGTGGTAGTAAGTGGTGTCAATAAGACCGATAGAACAAAAGATATTAAATATACATAATATAAATAGATTGTATTTAAGGAAATATAATTAGATATAACTGTAGTGATAGAAAGTGATCCTTCACCAACCGTTTGAACACAAGCAGGGACTAAGTGCTTCTAATATTAAGCGGGAGTGCATTCCACAAACAAACAGCCTGGGCCGTATAGGAGTTACTAAAAAACGTTGTGGAATGCACAGGCGTTTTCAGTAAAAGGTTCTCTGATGACCTGAGAGATTTCTCGTGGCTGTCATCTAGAAACATAAATGATTTTTAAGATATGAAGGATAGGAAGGATCGAAAATAGTCTTGTATTATAAAGACAGGATTTGAGCATGCCTGCGAAGTCAAATAGGAAGTCATTTGAGCTTAATTCGAAATTTAAGCCCGTGATCAAATTTTCGTAAACCAAAAATGAATCTTATGCAAAGATTTTGTTGTCGCACGAGCTTCTCAAGTTGGTCTTCGTTAAAGCGAAGGTAGCTGACATCCACATAGTCTAAAATAGGAGGGAGAAGTGATTGAGAGCAATTCTGGTGTCAAATGGAAGGAAGTTCTTGACTACGCTGCTGTAAGGTATTAAGGTACCGTCAAAAGAAAATATAATACTCATATACATATCTTTACAGAACAAATACAAATATTATTAAATAAATGTTTTTCCTGATCCAAGTTCATCTCTGTTGTTCTCTACCAAAAGTCCTGTGCGACTAGTTTGCCAAGACCGGATATGCTATTATAAAAACCAGGTCAAAGTTTTCCAAAAAGAGAACTATTTCTAGCCGTGAGAAGAAGAACACGGCATACAACGAACATCAAGTACTTTTAAAACTGATGTTTTATTTTACGCTTTATAACAACAATACAACCTTATAATATAAGGCTTTAGATATATTATATTACTGTATACGAACTACGAAATAATAGCTTTAGGTATACGTTTTTAATTTTAAAGAGACTATAAACTTTGTACATCAAAGGGCTTCCAAGAAATATTATAACATTATTAGTTCAAGCGCTTTGACATTGATGGTAAGTAATAGGTGACTCGAACGTTGCTAATATCACCGCATTGTCAAGGCAATACAAAATAATAAATGTACAGCTGTGTTGCAAAAAAATAGAAATGTTTGCTAAAAATAATCATAGTCTTTTTTAAGGTTCCAATAGAAAATTGTATTTATTTGATTTTTCTATGCATTAAACTTTTAACGTTATCAATTATTACCATACCAGCTATTGAAAGTCCATAGCTGGACACAAGCCTCCCCAAGAAATAAGGTTTTTTGCCCTTCATTACTGCACTGTTCTGGTACCTTAGTCGCCTCTTACGACACCTGATGCAGTGGGAGGTACTATTTTATTCTGCTGGTACCTCACGGCTTACCATGACGCAATCAATAATAATAAATAAGTTATAAATTCACACCACATCTCAAACATTGACCTGACTCCGAAATATGTCGACCCGAGTACTTGTCTTACGGTCATTAGACATGAGAGGAATCTCAAATTTAAAACATAGATCATCATAATCGTATCAGCCATCTAAACTCTACTGTTGAATATAGGCATGGGCCTGTAAATAGGGATTTTTCACCCATAATTGCCGCCCTGGTCAGGCGTAGTGGCAACCATAGTGCAATTTCGCGAGAATGCTGCTGCCCATACACACCCTGTAGTATTTAAGCTGCGCTGTTTTGGATGGATATACCGCTATCTGTCGGTTCTGGTACCTCAGTCGCCTCTGACGACCCCTGACACAGGAGGAGGTACCATTCTGTTCTGGCGGTACAACACGGGCATATTACGTATATACATACATTAAAAACACACACAGAACAAATACAAATATCATCACATAAATATTTGTCCTGGGCGAGGATCGAACCCAACGACCTTCAGCGCACAAGACATGATTTGTGCCATAGGGCCCGTTGATCAAATAGTTGTTTTTTGGATTCGTCAATTTACAAGATGTAGACGCACAATATTTAATGATAAATATTTCGAATGAACTTAAAAAAACTTAAACTCTTTTCTACTGAATCTTTCATTTCAGTACTCATAATTTGTCGTTTAAACCAGCGTGGGCAAAGATTTTGACGCAGGTTTTTTGTTGTTTTAAAAATGTTTATTTATATTTGGAATAATAATTAAATACTAAAAAAAACCTTTTATACTACTAAAATTTCTATATTTTGTTGGCCTTGTATAAAGGTCATCTGCTTGGTACCTCACTCTCGCATATATCTACCGACAAATAGTAGTTTTCACATTTCTGTGCTTCGGTTTGAAGGGTGAGAGAGACAGTAAAATTACTGGGTATATATGGTACATAATATCATCACGTCACAAGTATGGCAACGTGATAGTATATATATATATTATATTACGTATATATCGTATATATATACGATATATATTTGAAAGCAAAAAGTGTTAGACTGAAATCATATTAATACGGACCACTTAATCCGTCACTGTGAAAACAAACTTTTCTAAATTCAAAATTGCGGCGAGGCGCGCGATATCGCAGGATCGCGTGCTTGAAGGTCAGAGGTCGTTGCAGATACAGCGGACATTTGCAATTCTAAAGAAGACGAGTGGCAATGCGACAGCTCTAGCGGTTCCCAGCTCTGTGCCCTTGACTCTAATTGGTCACTTTGATTACGTTTAATTGGTGATCGAATGGAGTGTCTTCGACTTTACACGTTCCTGTGAAACTATTCGATTGTCTGAAGTTCTGTGATTGAATCTATGTTGTGGTTTTCTTTTGATTGTTGGTTTCTCAGTTCTCACTGTTATGAATTTGCGTGAAGTTGTTTAATAAATCATTTCATACTTTATGATTTATTAATATTTATATCGTATTTTACATATAGTGTTTTTTTTCAGAATTACAATTTAATTTGTAATTCTGAAAAAAAATTTAAAAAACAGCCCTTTAAAGTGCGTTCTTATTTTTTTATATTATCATTCAAAAGTAGATCACTCTCTCTTTAGCAATTCAAATTAAAAAGTATAGCTTTTTATGTACATTTATATTATCATCTGCAAACTATGTCCAGCAATAGACGTCCTACAGCTGGAATGATCCCGTGAGAACAAAAAACCGACTATTGATCTGACTCCGAGATGACCCATTTAAAGAACTTGTGTTATAATAAAATATAATACTTAAATACATATATTTAACACACAGACACAGAACAAACACTAAATTCTGAGCGGGAATCGAACCCACTACTTTTTTACACACAAGTTAGGATCAAAAATGTAATGGTCAGCTGAAGAGCTGACTGCACTGACTAATAGCACTGAAACCCGAAACTTATCATGAGCCTTATTAGCCAACTCAAAGAAGCGAAAGGTACTATATCTGGATGTCCATGCTCCGTGCTCTGCGAATGCCACCACGCCTGCCCAGCGCGGCAATTATGTGCAAGCCTCCTATGTCCAACAGTGGACTTTATATGACTGATACGATGGTTCAGAGCATGCATAACCGAAGCTGATGTAGCCCAATGGTTCTAGAATGAAGAACACACCGGAGAAGAGCCGGCAAGCGCGACATATCACTTTTTCACACAAGGTTAACAGAGAATTTGATTAGGACCAATCCGACAGATCGCATACAACGGGTCCTGCTCAAAATCACTTAGGGAGATATATGTGCAGCTGATGAATTTTTAAGACGATATAATCTGTACTATATAATTCTATAAAATATGTATATAATCTGTAATAAAAGGAGAATATGACTAACAGACTGATATAACAACAAAGGGCCTGAACTGTAAGGGTTAGTATCTTAAAATTTTGCACAGTGGCTTCTGTTATAACGTAGGAGAGTACAAAGAAAGGATTTTTTTTTTATTCACTCCCTAAAGGGGTGAAACGGGGCCGCAAAGTTATAATAAAACTTTGCTGTATTTGAAGTAATTCAAATTTTAATGAAAAGAATTCCAACATAAGGTAAATGGGGGTTGCAAAATTAGTATGAAAGTCTGTGCTACATTATAATGATGACATCAGAACTTAATGGGTATCGTAAGTCTAAATAGGTATTATAGATAATTAAATGTTCAAAGAAATCCTTGCTTCAGCACTACATTAAAGTTATCATCATAACTTAGTAAACTAGTAATTGGAAATCCATTGCTAGAAATTGGCTTCCCCAAGAAAGGGGGTATTTTGCCCATAATTGCCGCGATGGGCAAATACGTTGGCAATCGCAGAGCCCAGCTTTCGCAATGGGGATGCTGCCGCCCATCACCAACCTGTGCATTGGAGCTATACTCTTTCGGATGAATGTAACGCCATCTGTGGGTTTCGGTGCCTCATTTGCTTCTTACGACACTTGGCACAGGGGGAGGTACCCATTTTTCTCTTCCGGTACGGCCTCAGTAGGTATATATGAATCATCAAATCATGCATGGCCTAGAAAGCATTTTGCGTCTATTATAAATTTAGACACACCTGATGGCGCAGATGTTAGTGGTCCTATCTTATACGCCAGGGGTCGTGGGTTCGATCCCCACGCAGGACACATATTTATGTGATGATATTTGTGTTTGTCCTGTATCAGGGTATTAAAAACATGTATCATATTTGTGGAGGAATCACATGTTGTCTGATGTCTGAAACACAAGTGCTTTAAGTGACTTACCACAGAGCCAAGTCAATGTATGAAATGTTGTATGAATATATTATATATATTTTTGTTTAGCTCTGCGTTTATTTTTACTTTTGATATGTATATATATATATATATATATATAATTATATACATAAAATAACGTACATCAGAAATAGGGTTATAAAGTCAGAGAGGCAGCATCAGTAAATAAAGTACGGAGACAGCGTTTCAGGATAAATTTGTTTGGAGATTACTTAATATTCAACGGAAGCTCGTTCCAGAGTCGTCACTGTAAAAGAGTTTGTCAAAAAACTAGAGTGATGAGAAGGAGTTAAGAACGAAAAAGTATTAAAAGAACGGAGATTACGTTCGTGAGAGGAAGATAGGAATTGGAATCTGTTCTTTAAGTAAATTGGTGCGTACGGATCAAAAAGTATTGAAAATAGTGTGGTTAGAACTCGAATTTTGCGACGTTCTCGAATGGGAAGCCAGCCGAGAAGACAACGTAATGGGAAATATGATCGTATTTACGCAAACCGAAAATGAAACGAAGACAGTTGTTTAATAGACGATCCAATTTATTAAGGAGTTCTTGAGAGATATTAGTGCAATATATTATTATTAATATATTGCATATAATAATATTCGTCACTATCTTCCCCAAGGTAACATCAGATCAATAACCACCCCAAACAGAATTGACAAGTATTAATTCCCAACACCTAATATTACCGTCGCCATCAAGTTACCACTAGATAATATACCATTCGGAGGGCTAAGTTTTCGACGTACCAGGCAATATCTGCGTTCACACCGGAGGGCCTCAAAACGAAATTTATGTGCGATTTATACCCCCGGGAGCACATTACGGCCGCAGCCGGGGGAAGTTAGAGGGGCTCACAAAAAGAAGAGCGTTTTAATTATTGATAGGTTTTTCTCTTCACTCAAAATTTGTGCGTAAAACTTGCGGTGAATTTCTTCGGCGAATTATAATAATAATAATAATAATAATAACTTTATTCAACACCAAAAGGTAACTTAAACTAAAATACATTTTGATACTTAGGTACCTAAACTAGGTCTAGCCTGTTCTTATAGGCACCTATGCTCTAGTGTGCATGTAGATGTGATTTGTGTCTATATGGTCTAGTGTAATACAAAGCTTGTTAATTCAACACATTATTTACGCACACATTACATAAATACACAGAATATAATGCTAAGCCAGTACATACAGTATACACAAACAATAATAGTAACAATAAATGTAGTCCAGTCTAGCATAATATTGTTAGCAATTCCTCTGTCTTGTTGTAGTCCAATGTCAAAAGCCATTCCCTTACTGTTGTTTTGCAAGTGTATTTATTCATCATGTCATGAATATCTATTTCTTGGTTAATTTTATTATAAATAAATGGTCCTGTAAAATTTAGAAATCGCTGTGCGAACCGTGTACGACATGGCTGATGTATATTTTGGAAATCCACATACTTTCGTCTACTATGTGTTAGTTTATTTTCAGGTTTACATAGTTTATGCTGTTTGAGAATAAGTTCTTGCTTAAGTTCGTGCTTAAGTTGACTCATTTTAATAATAATACGTTTATTTTTTCAAAACCGATATAAAATGCATTCATACAATGTCTTATACATTAATTTAATATCAGTAGGATAAGGATATCAGGCAACGTAAGACTCACAAAATAATATAATAAATAAGTATATGCTTGCCATTGTTATACTCCAATAAATAAGTAACTCGTTCAGAAGCAATAGTATAAGATTTTATAATGAAATCCCAAGTAGAATTACAAATATGTCTTTAAATAAATTCAAGAATCGCGTAAAAGACTAACTTATTGCTAAGGCTTATTACTTGCTTATTATAAGCTTGAAAGATTATATTAATGATGAAATTGCTTGGGATTAAATTGATTCGCTCAAACATCTACTATTAAGACAACGGTTTGCTAGCGCCGACTCCGGTGTGAGTTCCAATAATACCAACCATTAGGTGTTAGTTATACAAAGGTTCCTTTTTTTACTAAAATACGAAACTGTTCTTAAAAAATAATATACAATTACTTACACATATATATATAATAACTTTTGTACTCTAATAACAAAAAACACACCACTTGCGACAATTTCGATTATATCATTCGTATCAGCAATTGGAAGCTCACTAATTGCCGCGTTGGGCAATCGTGTTGATCGATTGATATATAAAGTGAAAAGATATATCGTTTATATTATTTCTCACTCACTCTCTCTTTTCACGACTAATTGTTATTGGAAGACAAACACGAACTAACTCGAAGCTAATAAATAGAATAACAGCCAGATTACAAAATTGCTGGTGAAACGGAACAGGAATTCAGTGATACTAATTTGGAATATAATAAACGAGTGAATAGGAAATAGAGAAACTGCAGACAGAGTGGTGAGGAAGTTAATAATATCAGAAAATAGCAAGGAAGACTGAAAGTTTTATAGAACAGAGTATGTTGCAAAATTCGTATAACCGCTCCACATATATCAGAGGCATCAAACTGATACCTCCTTCGGTAGTGCAACTTCGCCGAACTAGTAATGAGGCAAACTACGTTACAAAGTACAAGTAGGAAGGAATAATCCCTCGCTTACACACGCGCTCTCGCTCGCACAAACTTGAACAATCTATCGATGGATATTGTATCGATAAACTAAGTTATATTGTTCTAGTGCATCTAACCAGGAGAGCTCGTGCAGAGCTGTCAACCGCTATAGCAATATTGCGTGGAGATGTGGACTCGCCTGAATGTGTTAAGCAATTGTCACGCATCTTTGTGCCTGACAACTATTTGCGCATTCGATCCGGACGAAGAAATCGGCTGTTTGCGCCTCTGCCATGTCGTACTGTAGCGCGTGCACAATCACCTTTTTGCCGCATGCAGCAGGCACTTAACTCCTTATTTCTCACCTGGACTTTGACGTATTTGCCGACAACGTCAAATCATTAATAATTCAGTTTGATATAGAATAATTTTAATTTTTTTTACAACTTCATAATTGTGTAATTGGGATAACCCGTATAATTATGTTAATAATAAAAAAGCTGCCAGATTGATGACGCTATATTTGCGCTCTGTGTGGCATATAATGAAAAATTTTAGCGTGTTAAAAGCTGAAGTTGTAGAGATAGACCAAATTTACACAGCAATTGCGTTAAATCAGTAATGGATACCGCAACGCTTTTATTTAAGGTTTATAAGAATAGTATTTAAGTTTGTAAATAGCTGTTTTTGACACTTTTGGTAATTAATTTATTTATCGAGGACAACGATTATAAATTTTTAGTGATTATTTAAGTAATACTGTATTTTAGGATGCAGACCGCCTTTAGAAGGGATCTATCTCTAGTAAATATAAATCTGTTCTAGTATAATTAAATTATAGACCCTTTTAGGAAGAAAAGATTTGTGAACCTAACTGTTATGAAAAGAGATACCGACACGGTAGCATCGCACCTCTCTCTGGAAACTGATGTACAAGAACCGACAGATGGCGGTATATCGATATCAAATACATAACATTTCTTAAATGAAAGTGAATTAGGCAAGAATTAATCCGTCGAGAAGGTACTTCTTGCAATCACTTGCGGACCAACTCATCAAGACAATTCTGAAATAAGATATGCGTATATTGGCGAGGCATATGTTCGAACAGAGGACATCTCATAGCCAATATGTTTTAAAACTGTTCACCAAGAGTCCATTTACCCATGCACTGTTCGTCAACAGAACGGTATGTCAGTGAACGTTTGACAAACAGAATTTTAAGGTCATTATAGGAATTTAAAAAGATAATTTATCTAATAAAAAACAATTGGAAAGCCTCCCCTACCAGCTAAAAATCACTTGGAGCCTGATGATTGAAGAGCCATGTCAAGGATTCCGATTATTAAAGAATAAAGTAAGATCCGCTGGCTGAATAGAATGGTATACCACTCTCTATACCAAGAGGTGTCGTAAGAGGCGACCGAACCTGCAATTGGCGGTATCCATTCGAAACTATGTAACTCAAATGTACAGGGGGAGGGGTAGTAATATCCCTATCGCGAAAGCTGCGCTCTGCAATTGTCAACACGCTTGCCAAGCGCGGCAAATATAGGCAAAATATCCCTTAGCTTCCTATTTCCTTAGCTTATAGCCAGCAGTGGATTAGAATGACTTTAATGAAGATGAAAGTAAGATCGATTATGAATTTTTAATCCAGTCCGCAACCCAGACATTTCATCAAAGCGCTGCTTGCCCGTAACTTGGTTGCGGTGGAAGTTGCCGAAACTACTAATGAAGAGAGACTTTCCGTTCAAAATATAAACAAGCAAGTTGCCAGGGCATAATCCCTTACATACTCGGGCGAGAAATACGTGCTCACGGACGACAGCGACCTATACAACACAAATAGTGTTGAGAATTTATCGACAAAGTTATTTAGTGCTTTTATTCGGGTCATTTGCTTAATGCCTAGCTGTTTTGCTATGATTGAATAAATGCTAGGGAAATATACTTTAAAGACTCGTGCTCTAAAGAAACTTAGTATCAATAAAACTTTATCACCACTAGATTTTCTGACTGGTTCTTTGAACTATGTAATGAACTAGTAGTAGACTTAATTTTATAACTAGGTGCAGCCAGATTTATTTAAGGTAATCTTAATTATGTATTAGATGACTCTTATAATCTAATAGGATTAACAGGTTCATCAGTATTGTTAATATAATAAATTCACGCAATATCTCATGCATGGACGTAACACAGAAATAAGTCGCACAAAACATGTGTGCGTCGGATAACAGAGGAATCACAAATATAATACTTAAATACATATTTAACAGGAAGTAGAATAGTACCTCCCCCTATACCAGGTATCGTAAGAGGTGACTAAGGTATCAGAATTGACTGATGGCGGTATATCCATGCAAAAAAGTCAGCTCAAATGTACAGGGTGGAAATGTGCAGCAGCTTCCCTGTCGCGAAAGCTGCGCTCTGCGATTGCCAACACGCTTGCCCAGCGTGGCAATTATGGGTAACATTCCCCCTTTCTTTCTTAATGCCCAGATACAGATTAAACACAAACATTTATCATATAAAAGTGTGTTCTAGGTTTATGCTAATGTAAGGGCTAGGATCACTACCATCTGTTTCGTGTCAGGCCCATCGTATCAGTAGTATACAATCTAGTTCGTTATTCCAATCTAATTGTTTTATTTATCTCATTACAATTGCTTTTGATGGAAGTACTTGAATATTGTGTTATTTTTTAATTTGACTTTGAACAACGCCGCAGCACTTTAGTATCAAATTAAGTAACTTCGTGTATGTCTAAAAATTACAGTCTTTATATAATTTAAGATCAATGTGTAGTATTGGCCCGATGGTGCAGATGTAGTATTCCTGTATAGTAGTAGTATTTTTGTCCTTGTTCTGTGTCTAAGTGCTAAATATATGTATTTAAGTAGTATATTTCTGATTCTTCTGTCGTCTGGCGTCCATAACACAAGTGTTTTAAGAGACTTACCACGTAGTCAGGTCAAAGTATGAGATGTTGTGGGAATTTATTTATTTATTTATTGTGAAGATTTGATGTAAATCCTGTTCGATATTAATAGAAATGTTTGTGTGGAACAGCGACATAATCATATCCCTATTCTTAGTATTTTACATCTTAGGAGAAGCTGTCTAACTATAAGGGTTAGAAACTTGATATACGTTTAATATTTTTTTCGAATATCATTATTTAATGGGGTTAAAGAGGGGTGCAAAGTTAGTTAGTTAGCTATAAAATTTCTAGAACTTGACACAGGTGAAACCTAGTTGCTAGTCTAAAATATTAGTAGGATGTTTAATGTGTTCTCAACATGATTATTAACAACATTTATATTTTAAACAAATTAATAACTCAGCACATATTGTCACAGCTAAAAGTTCATCCAAGTTATTTATTTATTTAGAAACAATTACAAAATCAATTAAATAAATTAAATAAATTATCTACAAATATATTATAAAGTCACAACGACTGTTCCAAACACATTTTGTTTTTAATTTGAGACCAAATTGACACTGCGACAATAAGCGTCACGGCAGAATACAGACGCTTGTAATATCACAAGGATATGAACGAATATTTTTATTAAAAAAACGACCTTTGTGTGCGGTCTACTTCATATTATTTTATTACCTCATAAATATTTGTGATAGATTAAAGAGTAAACAATATTTTCATCGATATCGACACACACCCAGCCCTACTTCCCTCGCATATAGTCCCCGCACGCCGATCTTCGTGCCCGCACATACAAATGATATAATTATATTTTTCCACTCGCCGGCGCAACGTGGCTTTTGCACCACCAACATACATCTATGTATGTACTATGTGAAAATACGAGTTTACTCTCTGAAATTTGTTGCATATATTATTAGAGGACGCTTTTTATGATGCTGCGAAGGTTGGGGATCGTCTTTGTGTGAGTATCGTATGCTTGAGATGTCTATGTTTGTTGTGTTGGTGTGAGTGTGTGCGTGGATTATCGGTTTGTGCTGCTAAAATTAATAATAGCCTACGCATTTTGCCTGGGTAATATTATATTGTGGGCATTATCTATGCATTAAGCTATTAAAAAACTTCCGAGACGTTGAAAAAAATGTTAAACGTTAAATAAACCGCGTTTTATCATCGTTAGAGAATAAAGAAAATTAAATATTGAAGCTATAGAAGGTCGACTGTTAGACATATGCCTCTTTAAAATTAGGGTTATTGCCCATAATTACCGCATTGGGCAATCGTGGCAAGCATGACGTGAATGCTGTTGTTCATACCCACCCTGTAGTAAATACTACAGTACAGCTTAAATAAGCTGTATGTACTGTTTTGGATGGATATACCATCTGTCATTTCCGGTAGGGAGGTACTATCTATCCTATTTCGCTATTAACCCACGTCATTTTATAGCCCTTAAAAAGATAATAGTTTACTATTTATAGCCCTTTTTAAGGAAAGTGCACGAACTGACGAACGTGAAATTTTACAATTAAAGTTAATTATCATCATCGTAATCCTTTATCATTCTAGAAAAGAAGAAGAATATGTAAACGTAACATACATAAATGGTATAATCCTTCATTGTTCATGAATAGTCAATACTCTAGAGCTTCTATTGCTTTTGGTCTTATTAAATATCAAGCAATTGACGAAAGAGTATTTACAAATTTTTAATGAGTTATGGTCGAAATTCGACCACCCGGCGACCACTAGGTAAAGTTTAGTCGTAAATGTCATTAACATTATAGCAGCCTTAAAAATAACTACTGCTGTACATAGGCCTCTCCATGAAAGGGGCATTTTGTTCATAGGTAATTGCCGCGCCGGGCAAGCGTGGTGCCAAACGCAGACTGCAACTTTGCGACAGGAATTCAGCTGCCAATCCCTGAATTCCGGATGGATATACCGCCATCTGTCGGTTCCGGTACTTCAGTCGTCTCTTACGACATTTAATCCATAGGGAGGTACTTTTCTACTCTGCCGGCACCTCATGGTCATATCAATCTTTTTAAGTATCTTATGTGGTCTACGTCCAACTGGGGCTTGTGAATTTAATAATTAATTAATATTGAGGAATCAAGGGAAGAAAGCAATTTCTTCTGAGAAGAAATCTGTCGGCTTATCACACTTTCATGGCTTGACTAGCGATCCGATTAAGATATTATAATCAATGAAATTTAATCTTTATTGTCAATACTGGTTATAAGGTTGTTAATAAATTGTACAAGTCTGTCTCATCCGTATTATGCCGACACAATACAATGTTTATTTATGGGTAACGACAATTATTGCGTTTAATGGTATTACTAACAAGACAGACATCAGATATCTCACAGAAACTCTATTAAATTGTAGTAGCATTTTAGTATCAGTAATTCTCGTATTTTTCTATAAAGAGATAAATATTACTTGTTTCACGTACCTCTTCTGGTATTTGTATATATAGGCGGAAAAATAAAAAAGGAATTGCATAAAAGAGCTTTTTCACATGGGAACGTACATAATGTTTGGGCATGGCGCTTACTTTTTCTAAATTGAAATAAGCCAATGTTGTTTTTAACAAACATTGCACTTTCAAAGTTACACATACAACGATAAGTTAATATTTTATATTTTTTGAAAAAAACTATCAAGAATTAGTACGACGGAATTTGTATATAGCTCGTATGCTGTTCGTTTGAACTCGATAAACTAAAACTTGACCTTTTGCATTCCCCAAAATATAACATAGTTAACACAACACCTCATACATTGGACTGACTGAAATAAGACTCTTGAAAAATTTAATTACAGACATCAAACAATAGAGAAGTCGCAAATATTATAATTAAATACCTAAACACCTAGACACATAACAAACAAAAATTTTCATCATCACTTTTGAAGCACATGAAAGGAATACTACTATCTGCTGCAGGAGTAATATCTAACTATAATAGATACATTATCTGCGTTTTAGGGCTCTTATCAAATATGCATAAATTATTTCTTGTTTAATATATTAAAGAAATTAGTGTCTAAAACTCAAATATTCGTTTATTTAATAAACATTTTAAAAAATAATGATTAGTTAAAAATATTCATTTTCTTCCGACAAATTTTCTAAATACTTTAATTTGTTCTTTTACAAAGCGACCCAAAAGAATAATTAAACCTTTATTCTGTAAACATAATAGCAACGCCGTTAGCTGTGTTCCATTTTCATATTTCATATTTGGAACAACTCATTGTGCGTTTTTTAAATTTTCTCCGAAATGTAAACCTTGCCGAATGTTTTCGTGATTGCAAACTGCTTGCACAATTTTGATGCGTAATTTTAAATTAAATAATAATAATAATAAATTCCAACAACATCTCATACATTGACCTGACTCCGTGGTAAGTTGCTTAAAGCACTTGTGTTACGGACGCCAGACAATAGAGGAATCACAAATATACTACTTAAATACATATATTTTACACCCATACACAGAGCAAACACAAATATCATCATATAAATATTTGCTCTGGGTGGGAATCGAACCCACGACCCCTGGTGCACAAGACAGGATCACTACCATCTGCGCCATCGGGCCCGTTTAATGCCCACCACTTGACTCCTCATAAATATTCTTGGCGCGGCAGTTATGGGCAAAATTCTCCTTTTATTGGGGAGGATTTTGTCCCTATGTCCAGCAATGGACTTCCACTGGACTGCAAGGTTAGTATAAAACTTTGCTATTTTTCAAGTTAGGCGAATGAAATATAGTATACAGATCTAAAATCATCCCTTATTTACTCCCTGTAAAAGAGGGGTGCACAGTTAGAATGAAAGGTTTACAATTTAACTGCGGGGCACTGTCAGTATTGTACATATATGTGATAACCCACCGCGGCAATTAGAGACAATATCCCCTTTTCTTGGGGAAGTCCATGCCCAGCAGTGGACGTTTAACGGCAAGTTGCTATGGCAATGATGATGATCAACGATGTAGTTACTTGGTCATACAATTTTACAATGTAGGATCTCGGACAGAGTTGGTGCGAACCGCTAGTAGCCGATAAATACCTGGCACTATCTCCGACTCGCCATGACCTCTCGCTGCGCATGAGCAACGTGCGCGGGCGCTCTTCACATTCCTCTGGGACCACCTGGAACAAAAAGGAATATTTATTGAAGCAACCACTTGTATAAACATTCCAGAAACTGACTATATTTCTATCACTTAACCTACCTACTAGACCTTTGCCTTTTATGCAAAGGCACTCCAAGAACTTGTAAACTTTCTTTCACAAGATTTCTTTAAACCTCATGCATCGTTTGCGTTGGTACATCACCTGTTTCAACTGTGAGATCAGTCAGAGATGGGTAGTATTTTCTTTGTCACAAGGTTAGCAATGCGCTAGTGATATCCTTGTGATGATACGAGCGTCTTTAGGCTGCGGTGACGCTTACTATCACGCCGATCGTAAGCTTATTTGTCGACTTAGTCATATAAAAAAAAAGATTTTGTGTAGGCATCACCAACAAATGTTTTAATGTACCCATTCCAAAAGTACTGGAATTATAAGAAGAAAACATGCCAGCTAGGTTTTCATCATCATCATCATCGTAGCACAACTTCCACTGCTGGGCATTGGCCTCCTTAGAAAGGAGAACCTTTGCTTTGAAAGGAAGCGAGCTGGACAGGTACATATACTGCTGCCAATCCCCGCCCTATTGTATTTGAGATATACTGCTTATAATAGGAAATCGACCTCTGGTATATGGGGATAAACTATTCTATTCTGCCGGTAAAGCCAGTTTTAAGAAAATACAGTCGAAGTTGGAGCTCAAGATAATATTTTGGCCAACCATCATTTTACTAACCGTTGCGAAAATCACTTAACTTCAACGAACTACAGTATAACCCGAAGCGAAAGCTGGCAACTAGTTTTGATTAAAATCAACAATCAATAAAGCACTCAAACGTGTTTTAATTAAGATGGATTTTACCGTATCCTCCATTTAAATAAGTGGCTCTTTATAAATCTAGCGCGGCCTGAATCTTACACAAAACACTTAGCTGATTAGATGCGGTCGAGCAACTCGTATACTACGAGTTTGTTCTATATGACCAGCACTTGATATAGGCCAGTCTTGTACCCAAGTAATAACGTAATGTGAATGTTTGTTCTCTTTGCTCGTATGGAGCTGTGGATTAAAGTTTTCGCTTGTAAAAAGTTTGCGCAACATGAAATAGCAATGATTTAATCGTACATTGCGGTGATTTTTCGATAGTTCTTACAAAAAATAATAGATGGCGCTAGTAAAACTTGATATAAAATTGTATGATAAGTCACTCAACGCCGCACAAATTCTGCATTGCGATTATTGCGTCGTTTTTTTGATGGTCTGTCTTCTTTTGGAATATTAACGGCATTTTCTATGTATCTAGACTATATTACTAAATTTCATAATTTGCTAACCTACCTATAACATGCTACCATTTTAAATACAGAGTTTGCTACTATTTATTAGGATTTCTAGAAAATACTTATTTGTTTGAGGAATTCAACTGCAGTTCTTTTCTTAATAAGAGGTGTAAGTTTGTATGGAAAATCTTAATCTTTATAGCTTGAGTCCAAACCCACAAATACTCTTTATCAAAATAAGTAGTCATATTTTTTTCTATTTAGCTTCACCTTCATAAAGTGGCACGCTAATTAATGTAACTTTGTCTACCCTAATGGTAACGATTTAAGGCAAATTTGTAATTGTCTAAACCAGGGTTGTATGAGATCAATGGACTCTGGAAGTTTGTATGAAGAAAATGTGCTACCAAAGATTCATCCGTTGTCTAATGTAACACAAGTGTTTTAATTGACTTATTTCGAAGTCAGGTCAATGCATGAGATATTTTGTGAATTTGTTATTATTTTTATTTGTTTTATTGTATTATTTGTGGCGTGAGGTACCGGCAGAGTACAATAGTACCTTCCCCAGTACCAGGTGTCTTAAGAGGTAACTAAGGCACCAGAACCAACAGATGGCGATATATCAATCCAAAATATAGCAGCTCAAATGCACAGGACGGGGATGGGGCATCCGTGTCGCGAAAGCTGCTCTCTGCGATTGCCAACACGCTTACCGAGCGCGGCTGTTATGGGCAACATACCCCCTTTCTTGGGGAGGCCTATATTCAGCAGTGCGCTTTAAATGGCTGGTATGATGAATAGTGGTCTGGTGACGGTATGGTTATGATCAATTTAAAAACGCTTCTTTAAAATAAAGATCATCCTGAGTTTCAATTCATTAGCCTAAATGCACCAATGAATTTATTAAGAGGTTAGTTTTCAAGGGAGCATGGCCCTTGACATACCATGGCCGATACAACGACGCAGAGTCATTTTAAGTATTAAGTCTATAAATTTGAAGAGTTGACTTTAAGAGCTAACTGTGTTATGTAACATATAGTATTTCCTATTTATGGCCCAGCATTTTAGGGAGGGCATTAGATTAGGAATGGGCACGGCCCACCTGGCCTCTTTATACGCCTATATTTGAATTTCGCAAACCACGTGACAAACCAACAGAAGCTATACAAATAAATAAAAAAGTTGATAAAAAAAATTGTCCATTCCCGTAACACCAGTGAAAATATTTGTCCATTTTGCGGTGATAGATCGAAGCAAGCGAACCGAGTGTATGACACTCGAGCAGAGTGGCTCTCTACGCAAAAACTCATCGAAACAAAGCACCGTGAATATCAGCTTAGCAAAATTTGAGTGGGTTAGCTTCGATTAAGTTATTTCACAAAGTATCTGAGATATAATAGATACTAAATAGTCTTACTAATATTAAATTGTAAAGTCAGTTTGTAATGCCGGGCCCAATGGCGAAGATGGTAGTGATTCTATCCTGCGCACCAAAGGTCGTTGGTTCGATCCTCACCTAGGTCAAATATTTATGAATTTTCTTATGAATTGTAATTTTTCGTATGAGCATTTTATCTCTATAGGTCAAAGATTAAGATGTCTTATAAAAAAGTTCCACGAAATATAGCAAATGTAAATTAGCAGTATTTATATAAATATAAATTAATTATACGCCTAAAACACTTGGACCAAATACCCTAACAAGCCTACCTGCGTCGGAATAATCTCTGACGTCATCAGAGTGCTCTAAAGCTAGTTTCAGCAAAAAAAGGCTGGTGAAAAAAAGTCTGGTTATTCGCTAACAGAACTACAAGTTCAGTTTAGTTTCGCCGAGGAGTGCTCCTCACGACGTAGCCTGGACAAATTGCACTCAAGCGGGTTAAACGTTCATACGGGACATTTTTCGGACGGGGCTGTGATTACTGAAAGATATAGATTCCAAATCATTTATTTTTATTCAAGTAGACCAAGCACTTTCGAGTCCTCATAAATAAAAAATGATTTCAATTCAGAAATATGAAGTACCAAATTTTATTATACTCTAAATACTAATTACTCTTATGACCCGATGGGATCATAAGTCATCTAACATTTAAATTAGGTCTACTCTAATCTGCCGGCACCTGACGGGTCTAAAAACTAAGTTTAATGCAGGTTCATTACACGAGCCACCAGAAAGGAATATACTAGAAAAACTCGTGGTAATAAAGGTTCCATCAATACTAAATAGTAAGTATAACTAAATAGCCAGTAATTTCACTGCCTCTTTCACCAATCAAACCAGAGCACAGCAATGTGAACACTTCTATTGGCGGTATAAATAATTGAGACGGCCGACGTTGTAGTGTTTTTTTTTTCCTTTAGGTATGTCAAAGACCAAGAAAACCAAAGTTTGATACATCTTGTGCACCAATGGTTCGATCCCCACCCAAAACAAATATATATATGCTGAATATTTGTGTATGTTGTATATCTAGGTGCTAAACATGAATTTAGGTATTTTTATACTCATTTGTTGTCTGATGTCCGTAACACAAGTGCTGTACGCAACTTATATCAGGTTTATGTATAAGATATTATGTAAGAAATACAACACATTTTTACATGAGGCAGACCTCGTTCAAAAGTTCATCTGCATTGATACCTTACTCTCACCTATTTCTACCGCCAAATAGCAGTGTTCGGATTGCTGTGCTCTGAAAGGTTAGAAAACAATGAGTTTACTGGGTAATGTGGCATAATATCCTTAAGTCAAAAGATCGGCAACGCGTTGGTGATTTCCTAGTGAGATTACAAGCGTCTATAGGCTGCAGTGACGCTTTCTATCACGCAGACTATATACTTGTTTTTCGATCTGGTCTAATGAAAGAAAAGGACAGAGTCTTAAAACTCGCAGCGTGTCTGCTCAAAACGTCCATCTGTATGTTTCTATTCTAAGCCCCATTTTCCGCATTTCCTCGTCTAAATTTCAAATTCTGAGCCTCTCGGAGGGATTAAGCGTTATATTTTCTTTTCGAGAATTCCTCTGTGTTTTTATGTGGTTGTTTATTAGATATGAAAGTTCGTACATTTCCATGAATTAGTAAGACGTATGAGTTTTCTTTACGCCGAATTACAATATCGCTATAGCAACGCGATCTTGTTAATTTCTAGTTTGTTTTAACCATATATTATATTGATTTTCTTATGTTTATAACACGCAGATAAGATTCGTATCTTTATATATTCAATTTTCATCATCATCATACCAGCCATTGGAAGTGCACTGCTGGATATATAAGCCTCTCCATTAAAGGAGGTTTTATGCCCATAATTGCCGCGCTGGGCAAGCGTGTTGGCAATCTCAGTGTGGCTATCGCGCCGGGTATTCTGCTGCCCGTCTTTGCCCTGTGCACTCTTCCATATGGATATACCGCCATCTGCCGGTTCCGATACCTCAGTTGCCTCTTACAAGACCTGGTACACGGGGATTTACTATTCTACTCTGCCGGTACCTCGCGGCTTAATATCAGGATACTCGTAAAATATAGTTTATGTCACTAGCTGTTGCATGCACGCAATTCGGAACAGAATGCGATTCGAACAGGGAAGAATAAATAGAGTGTTGCAAAATTATATCCATCATTCACTCTACGATTTCAAATATCAATTGGATCGAGTAAACCGTTGTAATTATTTTTCCTTTAGCATTTTACTTTTTTAGCACTTACAGTTTTAGCCTTGTAGTTTTATTTTCCATTCAAATATGGAAATATAATATAGTTTATAATTTTAACTGATAATGTCACTTTTTATTGAAGAAAAAAACTCTGTAATAAACATACAAAAATTCCGTTTATATACTTCGATTTTAGATTTTTATTTATTTTTTTTCGTAAATATTGTATAGCCGAAATTACTTAAGAAGAAAGTAATTTTTTTAAAAGAAAGAATTTCCGAGATCTTTCTATTCGTTTTTGGGTTAGTTTGTTACAAACAATTTTCATTGTAACATAAGTATAGATGCAATCATCATAAGTTTAGTATCAATTTTAAATGTTAACAACATATTTTACGTCAGCCTGACTCCAGGATCTACAAAGATACATACATTAATGAATACATTAAAAACATTATTGAACAGAGTGAAAGACATCAATCAAATATCACAAGCGTCGGCCATTCCAACGTAATGCCTATATTTATTCAATAGCCTAGCCTGTACAACAAACAATACACAATTGCCAACCCGCAGGGCCGATCCAGGGCGCGACAAAGGCCGCCAAGCAACGCCTGCGTGGCCCGCGACCCTGGGAAGTTCAAGGCCCGACCTGTTTTCGTGCCTAGGCACATTCAAGGACACACCGGTCTCTACCCATCTTAAATTGCTAAACATGTTTTATATGCATTGTTTTCACTATAGTAAGTCTTTCTTAATGTATACTTATCTATAGTGGTTTTATTAGCGACAACTACTACTTAGGTGGTGTTAGTAAAACCTTTATCCCCACCAATTTTTCTTATAGGTTCTTTTATGTTTGGTCGCGTAATGAACCTGAAGTCAACTTAGTTTTAAGACATGTCTGAGACCAACAGACTATTTCGGGCTTAATTAAATTATCTATGTGTTAGATGACTTATAGATTCCTTGGGTCATCAAAGTCGTCTGTATTATTTATAATTCTGCATGCAA
This sequence comes from Heortia vitessoides, assembly GCA_020976665.1. NCBI lineage: Eukaryota > Metazoa > Arthropoda > Insecta > Lepidoptera > Crambidae > Heortia > Heortia vitessoides. The sequence goes on along the minus strand of JACJUM010000875.1, from coordinate 19,170,527 downwards.
TCACTTTCTTATTAGAAATATTAATGTTATTATTATTATTACGTTTTATAATGGGACTACTTGAATAAAGTAATTTGCCTTTTGTCTATGACTATAATTATACTAGCAACGTCCCGCGATTTCACCCGCGTTAAGTTGTGGAACAAACCTAGTTTAATTCATGTTCCGCAGTTATTAGTCCTAGCGTGATGTTATATAACCTTTGCCGGTAAGTGGGCTAGGTTATGCAATTTTTTTCTGCCCTTATAGTTTAAGACCTGAGATACGTCAGTCAGTCAGTCAGCTTCTCCTTTTTTAGATATAGCATTTTATTGAAATAACTTTGAAAATCAGAGAACTTTTACAATGCATATTTTACACTTGTTTCATAACTTTCAATGAAGAACCTTCATACTGAATTTCATTCGAAAAGAAAATACACGAGAGAAACCGCGGGTTGATGCTGTATTATACACCTAAACCTTCCATATGAATTACTATTTGTAAAAAATATTTGAAAAATCATTACTAAGTGTTTTTCGCAATAACGATTTAATGGGCCTGATGACGCAGATGGTAGTGATCCTATCTTGTGCGCCAATGAACGTGGGTTCGATTCCCACTCAGGACAAATATTTATATTATGATACTTGTGTTTATTCTGTGTCTGGGTGTTAAAGATATGTATAAAAGTAATACATTTATAATTCCTCTGTTGTCTGGCGTCCGCATCATTTTGCTTTAAGCGATTTACCACGGAGTTCGATCAATGTATGAGATGTTGTACGAATTTATTTACATTTATTATTATTATTATGTTTACTAATTAACCCGGAAGACGTTGTCCTGTCTTAACTTAATTTGGATATAAACTATCCTATCTGTCAAGCTAAATCAAACTTTTCACATTAAGTAGACATTTTAATTAAACAGGTATAGTAGTTAAGAATTTTATCCTGGATAAAAACCCGACACCCGAAATTTATGTACATAAATATTTATTTAGTTATAGTATATTTACTTTGGCTGGTGTATAGAGTAACATAACACTTACGCATTGTGAGACGCGGCCTTGAGCGAGTCAAGGCCGGCCGTTTATCACTTATCAAGGCCAACCGGCCTCGCTTCCACCTATTTCTAATGGGCCTAAAGCAAACCTTATAAATCATGATGAGACCTATCCTTACTAAATAAATTAAAATAAAGATTCCAAGTTATTTATTGCCTTAAAACCGTCGGTGACCTGTTCGATATTATCATTTAGTCGCAATGGTTCGATTCTCACACAGGACAAATATTTATGTTATGAGCATTTATGTTCTTTTTTTTCAAAGTTAAAGTCAAATACATCTTTATTTTAATAGGCTTATCAAAGGCACTTTTAAATCGTAAAATTATGAGTATAGATTTCCTAATAACAATTTAACAAATGACTGATGACCCTGACAGTCAATGTTATAAGAGTCATTTAAATAAATAGGTCATTGAGTGTCCTACTTTAATACTAGTCTACTGGCATCAGACGGGTCTTATAACTAAGTTTATAGAAGGTTCATTACATGAGCCACCAGAAAAGAACCTGCAAGAAAAACTGATGGTAATATGTGTTCCAATAACACCTAATGGAAGGTACAATTAGAACCCATACCGGCGTCTCTTTATTCATAATTTTGAATTAACATCATCACATCAGCCGTTAGAAAACCACTGCTGCACATAGGCCTCCCTAAGTGAGAGGGAATTTTGCCCATAATTTCCGTGCTGAGCAAGCGTATTAGCAATCGCAGAGCGCAGCCTTCACGGTGGCAATGGTGCAGCCCACCCCCGCCCTGTGCTTTTGAGCTACACTGATTCGGATGGATATACCGCCATCTATAGATTCTGGTACTTTAGTCGCCTCTTACGACACCCGATACAGAGGGAAAAACTATTCTACTCTGCGAGTAATTACTCTGTTGTCTGGTACTTTGAGCTATCTTGGAGTCAGACCAACATAAAATGTGTTATAAACATTTATAATTGTTTTTAAGTTTATTCGACAAATTATAAATGTAATTAATTGTGATAATTCATTATCATCATCATTCTAGCCATTGGAAGTGCACTGCTGGATATAAGCCTTTCCAAGAAAGGATATTTTTATAGATATAATTACCACAATTTGCCGTGATATACCAACAGAATAGAATAGTACCTCCCACTGCACCAGATATCGTAAAAGGCGACTAAGGTACCAGAACTGACAGATGGCGGTACCTATATCCATCCGAAACAATGCAACTCAAATGCACAAGGCGGAGACAGGCAGCAGCATCCCCGTAACGATAGATGCTCTGTGGGATTGCCAACACTATTGACCAGCGCGGCAATTATGGGCAATATTCCTTCTTTCTTAGGGAAGCCTAAGTCCACCAGTAGACTTCTAATGGCTGGTGTAATGATAAATGATGATTGGAATGGAATACCCACTCATTGTGCCACAAGAGAACAATGCGTAACTCCTGATTATATCTGAACAAGTTATGTATTGATCTAATTTTTTTTTATGAGTAATAGTAAGTCATACGCATGTATGTTAATACTCTAGCAATATTTGTAAATATGTATATGTGTAGATGTGTGTGGCTCATATGTTGCGCGCTGAATGTACTTGATCGTTGACATACGGTGTCGAACTTTCTTCCTTGTTTTAAAAGAATAATTAATAATTGTGTTATATTGTGTTTTTATGCACGCATTATTGTTTTATGCTCAAGTTTCAGCTACTGTTTTATTGTTGTATTAATGTTGTTAATTTTAGGAAAAACGAATTAATCCCAGTTAATATATGTTCTATTAATTGTAAATCGTAATTTAATTCAATCAAGCACCAACGTCAGATCAAGGTTTTAATACGTCTAGCCCAAAACAATAATCTGATTGAATCCACTGGCTGATGGCCGGTTCTGACACTAATTAATAAACTAATAAAGTTTCAAACAAAAGCATAACCCTGCCTGGATAAACGGCCTGGTTTCCGAACTTGCGAGGTCAAAGCCATTCGGGAGCTTAGGAATCAACTAAGTCAAGGTCACTTCGCCAGTTATCCTGAGCACATCTGTATTCGTATACAAAAATATATCATAATCTTTTCAACCTCCCCCTGTACCAAGTATCGACTGAGGTACCGACAGATAGTGGTACATCCACCTCAAGCAGTGTAGCTTGAATGAAACAGGGGGGAAATGGGGAGCAGAATGCCGTCACGAAGATACGCTCTGCGATTGCCACTACGCTGGCCCAGCGTGGCAATTATGGGCAAATTCCCCTTTTCTTAGGGAAGCCTGCGTCCATTAGTGGATGTTTAACAGCTGCTATAGTGATGATGGTCACATACAAATAAATATTTACTTCGCATTAAAAAGTCTACCTATCAATCAGTATAAAATTATGTATGAATGTCAATGCGAAAATATTTTTCATAAATATAGTATTAAAGCAAAAATGTATAAGTCATTCGTCACGGAAAATCAAACGGTATGTATGTACACAAATATTTCTATATAAATAATTATCCGTGGGGTACCGGCAGTGAAAAATAGTACCTTCCCATGTACCAGGTGTCGTAAAAGGCGACCAAGGAACCGATAGATGGTATCTATACGCATCCGAAAGTTTAAATGCACAGTGTAGGGATGGGCAGCAGTATCTCCGTTGTGAAAGCTATGCTCTGCGATTACCAATACGCTTGCCCACCGTGGCAATTATTATTTTTCCGTAAATTTTTGCGACAATCCCGGTCTGCTGCTGCTGAAAAAAACATACAATATATACATAATTAAATATAGCATGATCATTCATATTGACTAGCCGGATTCTCAAACAATTATCTATAACCAAAACATTAAATATATAGTTATTTATAATAAACATTAAATGTATAGTCATATCCGATGTCAGTCGTCAACGTAAGGGAAACCCTGCGGACAATCCAAATCTGCAATGTTCAGTAAGAGCTGTGTGAGCTAGAAAAATCTATATAATTAACTAAATACAAAAAAAAATTACGTCTTGAAATTTTTTTTTCAATGCACAAAAAAATGCATGCAGTATTTGCCGAAAATGTGCAACTACTCAGAATTAACGAACTTTGAACAATAATACTCGATACAAGGTAAATATTCACCTCCAAACTTAACGTGCGATCGTTCCTCTTTATAGACAAACTCGACTCACCCTCCATTTGGATCCTAACATATTATGCAAAGTGAATTTAATTGCACATTCTTTTGTTCCGAGTTTCATTCCTTTTAATCAGCTCCTAGCATGAAGGCTGATTTTCAACAGACAATTACGTGGATATTAAGATTTATAAAACTAGCAGGGCCCCGAGGTTTCACCCACGTGAAATTGTAGATCAAACCTAGTAACAATTTTATACTCCGCTGTATTGGGCCTAGAGTAAATTATTAAGTAAAGGCTATACCTTTCTAGATCAGTAGCCTATGTAGTAATAATTTTCCTGACCTTATAGGGCCTTCGTTGTGTTACAGTTAGCTTCAATCCCTACTAATATTATAAATGCGAAAGTAACTCTGTCTGTCTGTCTGTCTGTCTGTCTGTCTGTTACGCTTTCCCGGTTAAACCTCTCAACCGATTTTGATGAAATCTGGCATAGACAATCTTTAGACCTTAAGAAAGGACATAGGCTATTTTTGAACTCGAAATAAGGGTTGTAAGGGGTTGCAAGGGGGGATGAAAAGTTGTTTGCATGGATCGCTATTTTTAGAGCTAGAAACTTAAAACTTATTTTTCAGGCCATTGATTCGATATAAATAAACGTGACATTCAAAGTTTATATAATTTGAAGTAAATAGGTATGGTACCGAAAAAAAACTATTCCACGCGAACGAAGTCGCGGGCACAGCTAGTTTTATATATATTTATCAGAGAACTTTCATCCTAGTTTTGAATCCGTATTTTACCCTTTAAAAATGATTTTCATACGATTTCGAATGATGAAAACTTTCACACTGAATTTCATTCGGATACCTTTAGAAACAGCATAATTTCTTACTAATTTTACACCTCCGTAGAGAGTGAGTTTTTAAAAGATTTCAGGGAGGCCTATGTTCAGCAGTGGACTTCCAATGGCTGATATGATGAAGTATTAAATTCGTGATTCCCCTGTTGTCAGGTGTCTGTAATATAAGGGCTTGAGCACTTATCAGGTTAATGTATTAGGTGCTCTGTGATTTCTTTTTCTTTGCCATATCAGAGAAAGAACTTTAACCGACGAAGATAAGCCTGCCTAAAAGATTGGTGTTTGAAAGGTTGCCTATAGTTCCCACGCTTGTGATGCAAATGCCGCACTATCACGTTGCAGGTTTGCTGGTATGCTCGGCGATTGCCAACACAATCGCCCAGCGCAGCAATTTAGGGCGAAATTCCCTATTTCTCGGTGAGGCCTATATCCAACAGTGGACTTCCAATGGCTGATTTTATAAACGTAGTTTATATGATCAACATTTCTCAAGATAACCGAAATGTCGAAAATAAATGTAAAAACAAAACAACTCGTTTCCATAAACAAAACAATACCTACATCTTTTACTCGGCTCACTCACTCAGCAAACTTATCGCGCCAGTCTCTCAAAGAATTATACAGTGAAAATTGCAAGCAACTTCATCGTGTTGATCTCACAAGTGTGCAGTCAAAACACAATACGTATTGAAGTTTGGGACGTGTTAGGGCTTAGTTTGCCGACGCTGTTTATGCATGTTTGGAACGAAGTGATGCACTCAGAACATGACAAGACATTGACAACTTCCAGCGTAGTCAATTCGCGCTGCAATTATTTGTATACCTACGTTTACTCGTCATTTTTTTGTCAATGTGAAACTAAAACGTTTGTCGACTTTTAAGTTATGTATTATATTGTTTGTATAATTGACGGACCTGATGGTGTAGAAAATAGTGTAGGAAATGATAATTGGAATTTTGCCCATAATTGCCGAGCTGAGCAAGCGCATTGGCAATCGCAGAGCGCAACCTTCACGGTGGCAATGGTGCAGCCCATCCCCGCTCTGTGCTTTTGAGCTACACTGATTCGGATGGATATACTGCCATCTGTCGGTTCCCGTACCGTAGTCCCCTCTTACGACACCTGGTACATAGGTTAATACTATTCTAGCCGGTACAACACAGAGAATTTATTGAATTGTCATGTGAATCCCCGTAATGACAATATTAATAACTACAACCACAGTAAGCAACCTACCCAATTGTGACAATTTTTAACATTCAAACAAAAACGAAAATTGTTAAGTTCAATTTTGAACTTAATGGCTCGCTCTTAAGGATTAATATTATTTGTGAAGTTTTGATAGATTTATATATTTTTTCAGCTCCCTAACATTTTTAATGAAATAAACTATATTTGATGAGTTTAACATTAGTTTTAAAGGAGAAGACTCAAAATATTTTTTTTCCACAAGAAAAATTCAAGTAAAGCATACCTAAAGCTATCCCAATTCAAACTCAATCCACAGACTGAAGTTGCAGGAGTTTTTATTTCAGCTTACGTTGGGAAAACGCAGCAATTTCCAAGAGGACTGAAAACTACTTGACTAACTCATTCAGTTTTCCAATAACTTGTGCTGCCTTCCATTTCCCCTCCAATAAAACAGTTAATTTTTCCAGACGTTTCTATGGAAAAAAATACTCGTGGAACCCGCGCCGCTTGAGGTAATTGATTCCCGGCTGGGAATGATAAGAACTTCTACAAATATTGTTAGTTAATTAAAGTGGGACTGCGACGGGAGGGAGAGAGTTGGAGGGTCGAAATAGAGGAATAATGTTCTGCAAGATAGCTGCTCGAATACTTATGTGAAGTAAACATCGATTGTTAATTTTTTTTTTATATTGGACCATTTGACAAACAAGGCTACAGTCCGCGTGATATAGGTGCTCGCAATATTATAAGAAAATCACTAACGCACTGTTACTTGAAGACATTACATTACCAAGTGATTTCACTGTCTCTCTTATTGTTCAAACTGAAACACTGAAATGCTAACCATGCTATTTTGCGATAGAAACAGGTTAGGTACCAATGCAAATGACCTTTGTACGTCTGGTGGTCTACCTCAAGTGAAAGTCCACATGCGCTCACTGCGTACTTTTATTCACATAGGCACATATACAGTTAACATAATTTTGTTGAATAATTATTCTCTGTGTGTTAACGATGACAAATGATTCCGATGTGTAAGGCCTGGTAATCTGTTATTTAGGTTTTCTAGTACATCATCGTAGTATATCATCATCATCATTATAACAGTCATTGGAAGTACACCGCTGGACATAGGCCTCCCCAAGAAAGGGGAATTTTGCCTATAATTGCCACGCTGTGCAAGCGTTTAGGCAATCGCAGAGCGCAGCTTTCGCAATTGCGATGCAGCCAACCCATGTGCATTAGAGCTGCATTTTCTTGGAAGGATATACCACCATTAAAATGATAAATATGATTAAAACAAAAAAATAACTCTGGTCAATAGTTCTTCTCCACCCCTTCTTTGTTCTAGTAAGCGACAGATAGACTGGAGGTCATACTGATATCACCCATTTTGCCAAGCGTCTGGCCTGCTATAACATGATAAGCCGGCCTTTCGTAGCAATAAAAAACTTTCCGACTACTACACCACTGTGGTGACCAACTTTTAGTCTAAAAATTGATATTCCTCAAACATTTCAATTCTTGAATTATTCGTGTAATCGGTACAAACAGAACAAATGCAATTCTGTCTGAACAAATCTGAAAGATTCCTCTGAGCATTGTGGTGTAAAAAAGTTATTTCGAAACAATTTCCGGACAACTATCAAAGATAGTAGAAGATGATAGAATGACATAATATCTTCAAGTAATAATTTTGATAACATGCTAGTGATATCTTCGTGGTATTCTTTGTCGTCGCTAGTAGATTGTCGAACAGGTAAAAAAAAACAGTAGAATGAATCGTGGCCAAACGAGGCCATTGTGGCCTTCAAATGAGTATACCAGCCAGATATAAGAATAAGATGGGGACGTAAAAAACTTAGTCTCGCAAAAAGGAGGCGAAAATACTTGTCACCTGAAAGAAAAAGCTGGGTTTGGTTTAGTGCCGAATACATTAAACCTTATCGCTGCTACACCGATAAGAATGTGATGACGCAACGGTTGAGAAAAAGGTTTTGGGGTATTCAGGTATATAGGTCAAGGGTAAGGAGGCTAGGTTTTTGGAAAAGATCGTACAGAGATTTCCCATGTCATCGGTATTATAATCATAAAAAATTTACACTACATCTCACCTGACATACATACATTGCCACCTGACTCCAAGATAAATCGCTTAAGCACTTGTGTTACGGACATCGGACCACAAAGAAATTACAAATATTATACTTAAATACACATTTAACACCCGGAGACAGAACAAACACAAATATTCGGCATTTAAGTAATCATAATATATATATATATATATATATATATATATATATATATATATATATATGTGTGTATGTATGGAACTTTGCTGGCGGTTGCATAAGTTAAATTAGATTAAGTGCATTGTGCTTTAGCTCAGTAAGTAAAATTTATTAAATTTCTTATAAGTTCTTTAACCTTATTTTCATTTATAACACAAATTAACAAAAACTTCAATTCAAATGTTCCCAAATGTTGCCTTCTACATTTAACTTCTTGCCTAACACAAACTTGAATTTCAATGTATCTTAGAACGAACGTATCTTTTAATTGAAATAATACCGAACTGAATTTGGCAGGATTATCTCATAATGAGATTAGATATTATCCCTTCAAATGTCAAAGGTTGACATTTAGAATCCCCTCAAATGTCACGGGAGCGTAATATGCACGAACAAACTTTTCAATCCGCATTATGTATGAACACTAATTAAATTGTGAGAGTTATAAATCGACATTAGTTAGACCTCGTACAAAGGTCATCTGCAATAATACCTTACTTAACTATTTCTACCGCCAACAAGTAGTGTTTGCGTTGCTGTTGAAGGTTGAGAGAGGCAGTAAAATCACTGCATAATGTGACATAGTATCATTTTGTCAAAAGGTTGGCAACGCGTTAGTAACGCTTACTATCACGCGAACTGTATATTTGTTTGTCAACTTGGTAATATAAAAAAATAATAAAAAATAGATCTTACCGAAGATTATATGAATATAGATTATTATACGCAACCTATACTTGATATCAGACACCTATACAGACATACGTCTCCCAAAGAAGGTGAGATTTTTGCCCATAATTGTCGCACTGGGCAAGTGCGCTGCCCTGAGCATATAAGCTACACCGTTACAGATGGGTATACCGCCATCTATCGGTTCTGGTAACTCAGTCGCATCCCACGGTACATGATACAGGGGGAGGTACTATTCTCACGGAACATCTTAAGTCTGCTTATTTAATAAATCCCAGATAATGAATAAACACAAATAATAACCGTAACAATGTTTGGTTAAGTTGGAAATTGAACCTATGAACCTTGGTGTACAAGATCGGGATGTTCGTTACTGTCGAATGCGACATCGGGCAAAGACAAGGTTTCTATATAAATGAATGCCATCAAATCAGCTATTGGAAGTCTACTACTCGACCCAGGCCTCCCCAAGCAAGGAAAAGCTTTGCGCATAATTTTCGCGCTGGACAAGCCTGTTGACAATCTCAGAGCGCAGCTTTCGCGACGGTAAAATAAATTTATGTAAACAATTCGAACTGTAAAAAGAAATCCTCCTTCTTCGTTCGTTTTGTGTCTGGGTGTTCAGTATGTATATCAGTATTATATTTCTTTGGTATCTGATATCCGTAACACAGGTGATTTAAGCTATATATTTCTGAGTCAGGCCAGTGTATGTAATGTTAAGTGAATGAATCATTGTTATATCGAGATATTGGCGGATTTCTTTATATTAACGAACATTTTTTTTAATTAACTAGACAGATTATTAAAGATTCAAACAGCAAAATGAGTTATAAGAGAATACTGGACCTTTTTACGAATTACACTGAAGTCTATTTGATTGAGACAGACTCTTTCGCCGCGACGACCTCCCAGTAATACCATAAGTGGCTTCTTAATTCCCGGAGCGCCCTGAGGGAGCGAACATATACGTATGCATCTAGCACAGATCCGCAATCCAAAGTTAATTAAGCGACATTTTCTTCTTGTCTCGCTCCCTAAGGAGGAGAGGAAATCGGGATGAAATTGCCGCGGATAAGGCTCTTATGGGCGAAAATCAGGGAACATTTCATTTCGAAAATCGTTGAAAATGCATTTCTTAACTTCGCATCTACTATTTTTTTCTTCTTACAGTATTTTAAAAACATTATCTGCATCTGGTAAAATTAAAATTGTTAATGATTTTGGGCGTATGACTGAAAGTATAAATTAAGCAAAATCATAAAAATGGGTTTGAGGCAACGGTAGAGAAGGATAGTACCTCTCTTTGTACTATTTGTTATAAGAGGCAACTGAAGAACCGGAACTGACAGATAGCGGTGTATCCATCGAGCAACAGGGCGAGGGTGGGCAGCAGCTTTTCCCGCCGTGAATCTATGCTCTGCGATTGCCACAATGACTGCCTACTGCGGCAAATTATGGGTAGTTCCCCCCATTTGTAGGGTAGGTTGTGTAAATTAAATTTAACACCCAGACACAGAACATGCACAAATTTTCATCGCATAAATGGTTGTCCTAGGTGGGGATGGGGTGCGCTTCTAGATACGCTATGCTAAACTTACTTGAATACCACAGATGTCGTTATCTTGATAAAGATGATTTAATGACAATAATATGACAAAAATCAAGTAAAACTGGATACCTGATAAAGAAAGCGGTCCCCAATACGCACAACATTCAAACCACAATAACTGAAAACCTCTTAAAATACACTGAATTAAAAGATGAAATAAATCGTATTTGGCATCTCCATAAAGTTACAACAGTCCCTAGATTAGTCTCTACGACAGACGTGATACCTAAACAGTTACACGACTCTACCAAAACTCTGAACCTACCACCTAACACCTATAAACTACTACAAAAAGCTGCAATACGCAACACTTGTAGTTTAGTTAAGGAATTCTTGCAGGCAGAACATGAAGGCTCTTTATTAACCATAATACATTCCGCTACGCAGTTCACCCAAAGAAACACTGAAACAAACACGTAACCTTTAACATAAAAGCGGACCAACACAAACCCTGATGTGTACTTAGCCTAGGCCCGTGCTTGTTAGTAAACCGGCAATAGCCAATGAAATGAGTAATAAAGATAATAATATTCACATCTCACACATTAGCCGTGAGGTACCGGCAGAGTAGAATAGTACCTCTCTCAGTATTAGGTGTCGTAAGAGGCGACTAAGGCACCAGAACCGACAGATGGCGGTATATCCATGCAAAAAAGTCGGCTCAAATGTACAGGGTGAGGATGGGCAGCAGCTTCCCCGTCGCGAAAGCTGCGCTCTGCGATTGCCAACACGCTTGCCCATCGCGGCAATTATGAGTAACTTACCCCCTTTCATGGGAGGCCTTTACCCAACAGTGGATTTTTAGCAGCTGGTATGATGATGATCTCTCACATTGACCTGACTCGGAGGTCTTGATACCTCTAGTAGTGTTTGCAGTACGAATCTTCACGACGGAAATGCTACCTTTTTAAAAAAAGCTGCTCTATGATTAATTTGTACAAATAACTTTTATAATCCCGTTTGGGCAAAGGTTCAGTGTTAATTCGGTTGATCTAGAAATGCCAGTAATAAACCTATTCAAATGAATATAAGACTGAATGAATTAAATATATCGTGCAGAATAATAATAATAATATTTACACAAATGCTCACACATTGACCTGACTCCGTGGTAATTCGATTAAAAACTCTTGTGTTACGGACATCAGTCAATCACAAATATAATACTTAAATACATATTCTTAAAGAAAAAACCATAGATACTAGATTTATTTCTCTATTCCTTTGATCGACTGTGAATGGAGTAATTAATCTATTACAACATGAAACGCCGCGTCCACGCCAACATGCCAGCGCCCACTCCCGGTAATATCCGATGGGTCCGGTTCGGTAACGGCACTTACCGTCCGACCGGTGCCGGCCCGTCCGGCAAATACAGTTTCGCCTGCCTTTGCCCGTTATTGATTGGATAACTGTTTTAAATTCTAATTGGATCTTGACATACTTGTGTTCTTGATACGAGTATTACGCAGTGCCTGGGTAATAATAGTTGGCTTGTTTGATTTAGAAGAAAAAAACTATTGCTAGTATAGATTCTATCTTATGCGCCAAGGGTCGTGATTTAGATCACCACCAGGACAAATATTCATATGATGATATTTATGTTTTTTCTTTGTTTGGGTATAAAGGATATGTATTTAAGTAGTATATTTGTGATTCCTCTGTTATCGGATGTCCGTAACACAAGTGCTTTAAGCGACTTATCACAGAATCAATGTATGAGATGTTGTGGGAATTTATTAATTTTTTATTAGAGACGCAATCTACTTTTATGATAGAGGAGTTGAAACCGTGTCTATAGGTTAATTTTAAAATGAAGAAAGCTATCTGCTTTTTTCATTTAAACAAAACATTTTTCTATAGGCCTACGCAAATCAACGGTACTTCAGCGATATGGTGGCTTTAGGCTATTGCCGCTGCAAAGAGGGTTACGGCCTTTATAGAGGTATCTTGTATGCAGTTCCGGCCTTCATGAATATGCAATTGACTCCGTAGTGTAGATTAGTGAAGGCCTCATTGTTAGTGTGCGAACGAAATGGATATATATTTTGTTTCCCGTAGAAACTGTTTATTTATAAAGGTTGAGTATTAATTCAATTTTGGCTCATGTTTTGGTATTTTCTTTTCAGTTGTTCCTTGATTGCAATCGGTTAGTTTTAAAAACAAGATTATGTTAAATTTCATTCCTAATGATGAATGTCCAATTATGCGTTAGTACAAATGATTGATACACATCATTCTACACGTTTTGTAGAGACTCATGGTACACCGTTAGTCATCATCATACCAGCCATTGGAAGTCCACTGCTGGACATAGGCCTCCCCAAAACAAGGGGGATCTTTGCCCATTATTGCCGCGCTGGGCAAGCATATTGGCACTTTCAGAGTGCAGCTTTCGCGATGAGAATGCTGCTGCCCATCCTCACCCTATGCATTTGATCTACACTGTCTCGGATGGATATACTGCCATCTGTCGGTTTTGGTACCTTAGTCATCTCTTACGACAACTGGTATAAGGGGAGGTACTATTCTACTCTACCGGTACCGCACAGCTCACACAGTACCACACCTGTGTTGGAGAGGCGTAGTAGCGAACGCAGAGCGCATCTTAACGGCGGGAATGCTGCCACCCATCCCCGCCCATTTACATTTGAACTATGATATTTCGGGTTAACAAACTTAGTCCCGGCACCTAATTCACCTCTACTGGCTCGGAGGGAGGTACAACTTTGCCAGTACTCTGGCTAAGGCTGAATAATTTCAAAAGCTACTCTATGAATTATTTGTACAAATAACTTTTATAACCCCGTTTGGGCAAAGGTACGGTGTTATTCCGTTGATTTAAAAGTGCCAGTAATAGACCTATACAAATGAAAATAAGATCGAATGAAATGAGCATATCGTGTGGATTTCATACTAACTACACACGGTAATAACCAATATAGTAAAATATGCAGCAACAATTGAGACCTTATCTTTCTAGTATTTTTCAAAGAGAAAACCCATTAAAATAAACCAGGTCGACAATCAAGCATACAGACCACAAGATAGTAAGCCTTACCGCAGACTATAGACGATCGCTATATCAGAAAGATATCTGAAGTGTGACTTCAAGATATTATGTCACATTACTCAGTGATTCCACTGCCTGTCTCACTCTTCAAACCGGAACACAGGTATTGGGACACTTATATTTGACGGGCCCGTTGGCGCAGACGGTAGCGATACTATCTTGTGCACCTAAGGTTGTGGGTTCGATATGATCATATTTGTGTTTTTTCTATGTCTGGGTGTACATCATGGGTGTATATCAACATATATTTATGTTTTTAAGTAGCGTATTTGTGATTCCTCTGTTGTATGGCATCCGTAACACAAGTGTTTTAAGCGACTCACCACGGAGTCAGGTCAATGTATGAGATGTTGTGGGAATTTATTTATTATTTGTCGGTAGAAATCGGGGAGAGAGAGGCGCCAATGTAGACGACCTTTTGTATGAGATTTACCTAATGTAAATCGTTTTTGCATAACGCAACGTTGCTTGCAGCAAACACCGGACCAAACTCTATCGCAATATAATATCCAATGGTGTATTCTTTTTGCGGTTCTAAATCACTACATAGTATTAAAACAGAGTCGCTTTCTACTGTCTGTCCATCCGTACGCTACGGACTTTGACACGGTTTTTTTAAATATAACGATTCAAGAGGAAGGTTTATATGTATCATCATGATATCAGCCATTAAAAGTCCACTGTTGAATATAGGCCTCCCCAAGAAAGGGGGAATCAAAATATTATCAGGGGGAAAAATTAACAGTATTTTTCTAGTATATTATATATGTATTATATGTAAAATAGAAGAGAAACACTGATTATATTTACACTGATAGTTATTTAAAGTCTCTAAAGACATAATCATTATCATAACAGCCATTGGAAATCGACTGCTGGATATAGGCCTCCCCAAGAAAGGGGGAATTTTGCCCATAATATACTAACTATGCCCGCGACTTTGTCCAAGTGAAATAGTTTTTTTGGAAGTAAATAGGTATATTTACTGCAACTTATATAACCTTTCAATGTCATGTTTATTTATATTGAATCAATGGCCTGAAAAATAAGTTTTAAGTTTCTAGCTCTAAAAATAGCGATACTTCCATACAACTTTTCATCTCCCCTCTCGACCCCTTACAACCCTTATGTCGAATTATAAAATAGACTATGTCCTTACTGGAGGCCTAAAGATTGTCTATACCAAATTTCATCAAAATCGGTTGAGAGTTTTAAGCGGGAAAGCGTAACAGACAGACAGACAGAGTTACTTTCGCATTTATAATATTAGTAGGGATAACAAAATAATATTCTACAGTATTGTACATCATAAAAAAGTCCATCTCTTAGAACTAACCAGTTTGTATCTTCATAAATGTGTACAGCCGAGGCAGGTAAATAATAAATAGAATATTTACAAACATAAACAAATTCTTTTCAATGCTTTATCATCCGGCCTATCAAATTATATTGACAATAATAATTTTTTGTATTATATACAAAGAAATACAGAACCAGATACATTATATCCGAATACCGAGCATAAAATAAATGAAAAAGTAATATTAGATAGAATATTAGCCTTAGTCTATAGCCATAATAGACTGCGACCATAACGTATGTTATCATCAATTACTTGATGATTTATGACAACCATTCGAGGACAACTATTAGAAGCTGACAAATATACGCCCCATGCTGGTCAATTTAACGCCAATAAAATAACTTTAACTTTTAGCCTTGTGAGTCAAAGTTATTCCTCATAGATTTAGTAACAATTTTTTTTAAACCATTTATAACAAATTTTGATAAGACACATATGTAATACAAAGTAAAAATTAATAATAGGTCTCTCTCATTTACCAAACAGTATAAATAAGATACATCAATAAGAGAAAAAAATAAACAATAAATATACAGTTCCATTACATTAAATCGGCAGCTAACTGATACTAAAACTATAAACAAAATTAAAAATAAAAAAATGCTTGAGGTACCGGCAGAGTAGTACCAGTAGGTGGCAGTATATCCATCCGAGACAGTGTAGATCAAATGCATAGGGTGGGCAGCAGCATTCCCGCCGCGAAAGCTGCGCTCTGCGATTGCCAACATGTTTGCAGCATTCCCCCTTTTTTGGGGAGGCCTATGACCAACAGTGGACTACCAATGGCTGTAATCATGATTATGAAAATAAAGATGAATAAGTGAAAGTTTTGGTACCAATACATATTTTTTAAGGTTTCCCTCGAAATCGATACATTAACTTATACCTAGAAGAAAAGTAAAAATCCCACTGCCACAGACTACAAAGCATTGCGTGATGACGCCCGATTAGACAGTCGGCCAAGGAATAAATTTGCCAAGTTTGTACAAGTGACCTTTACTTCAGCGGATGCCGCATTCAACCTGCAATAATGTTCTCGTAAACTCTGACTTAGCTGCTTTCCCAGAATTTCCTGTCTAACTGGGTTATGGGGACACACGGGCGTCTGTTCTAAGCGTTGTGCACGCGTTCAATGCATATTTATGACAAAAACTATGACATACATAATTTCGAATCTGTTTCGAAATGTGAATAAATTTAAAATTCTGTTTTGAAACTTGAACAAATAAAACGTTAAGTTTCGAAACTTGAACAATTTGAAACTTTTAAATTGATAGAGTGATTTAAGAGGAAGGCTTATATGTACAAAACATGCGTAGTATAAAAGAGAAACATTAATAATTGTAGAATTTTCTATGATAAATGTTGGCTGAACCCGACAAGATCAGAATAATAAACTATAGTATTGTATACCTTAAAAAGGTTTTTAAAAAGTCCGCGATGACACATGTCTATCTCATAAGAAAACTCACAACAACCATTTTTAAATCTCATTGCACCCGTGCAAAATTTAAAATCAACCTAAATTTAAAAATACGTTTGTCAGCCCTCGTTTTAATTAGAATATATTTAATGGGCTAAATAATACAGTAAAAACTCAAGTACTCGTGTCAGGAAAACTTCCCAAATTCATACATTATTGAGAAACGAGCACATCATCATTACAGCCATTGGAGGTCCACTCCTGGACATAGGCCTTCCCAAGACAGGGTAAAGTTTGTCCAGAATTGCCGCGCTGGGCAAGCATGTTGCCAATCGCAATAATGTTGCTCAACCCCACCCTGTGCATTTAAACTACAACGTCTCAGAAAGATATACACCTGGTACAGAGGGAGGTACTATGCTACTCTCCCCGGTACCTCTCGGCAGTAAAAGCACGAGCAGAAGCCTGCAATAAAACATTGCGTACACTTAAAAACTTCGACTTCTTACAAAGACGTGCCCGGCCACAAAAACCGAGCGTGCATTCCCAATGCACTTAGCGCCAAAGTCTTGTAGTGGTGGAATAGTCGAAAAACCGCATTCCGGTGGCGTGCTGCCAAAGATGGATTACTGACCTGGTTGTGCTTATTGTTAAAAAAAAAGCGCATTTGAATATACCAGTTGAGTGCATGCGAGCTATACTTAGACGGGGACGTAAATTCGTCCCACTTGGAAAAGATTCAGGTGGACGACCGATTGAAATTTTAGGGCCTTTAGAGGTGAACCTCACACAAAGGTCGTCTGTATTAAATATACCGGCAGAGTAGAATAGTACCAGAACCGATAGATGGCGGTATATCCATCTGAAACAGTGCAGCTCAAATTCTCAGGGTGGGGATAGGCAGCAGAACCCCGTCGCGAAAGCTGCGCTTTGCGATTGCGAACACGATTGCCCAGCGCGGCAGTTATGGGCAAAAAAAACCTCTTTTCTTTGAGAGGCCTTTGTCCAGCAGTGGACTTTTTAAGGCTGGTATGATAATGATAATGAATAATAAATATATACTGGATGGATATACCGCCATCTGTCAGTTCTAGTACTTTAATCGCCTCCTAAAACACCTGGTACAGAAAGAGGTACTATTCTACCCTGTCGGTACCTCACGGCAATATTTAATATTATCAATTCTTATTCTCACAGTGCACTGGCACAAACCAATCGGCGGCGAGCCGGACCGAATCTCGCCGCGCAAATCGACGAGTAATTTTTGTCATAAAAACAATTGACTGCCGTGCCGCATTTGTCACTCTCCGCTACTCCGTAGGGCCATCACTACAAAGATATCAATATTTCGATACTTTTTTACTAATATTAATAAGGCAAAACTTTGCTAGTAGAAAGATGTATGGATGAATATATGTTACTCTCCCGCCGGACCGACTGAGCAGATCTGACAAAAATTTGGCACTGACAGATCCTCCCTCCATCTCTTCCTCTGTATCAAGTGTAGTAGGTGACTAAGGTACCAGAACCGACAGATGGTAGTAGACAGAGTATTCCCGTCGCGAAAGCTGCACTTTGCCATTGCCAACTCGCTTACCCAGCACGGCAACTATGAGCATAATTCCTCCTTTCTTGGGAAGGCCTATGCCCAGCAGTGAACTTCCAATGGCTGTTATGATGATGATGGGTCTGGAGTTACACATAGGACACTTTATCCCGTATACATGTTATCTATGGGATAGGTATGGTTTTTATTTTTCTCTTTGGAATCCGAACACAGTTTTGCAATCAGAGAGTGGCAGAGACCTCTTATTGCTTGCTTTAATCTACGCATCACTAGGTCAGGTTAATTTATAAATGTTGTCAAATATTATGATCATGGCAGAATCGATGGAAGATTTAAGAACGACGCTCGAAGACCTTAATCGAGTTGCTCAACAGGTGGGTCTTAAAATAAGCAAGAGAAAATTAAAGCAATGTGCAATGCCCATGTTGTACCCACCCCAGATTTAGTGGAGAACTTGCTTCTTCAATTTGTTAATTCGTATGTATACCTAAAACAAATAGTCCAATTAGGTAAGTCCAACTTCAAGAAAGAGGTCCATCGCGGAATCCGCCGGGCAATGAGGCTAAGTGCCCTACCCACTGCAATGCACTATATCAAAGTGTAAATGTTTTAATTTATCATACAAATGTTTCTCTTAACCTTGATAAACCCACACTATAAGGTCACCATTAAATCACAACACTCGCACATTGCTGCCAGGTGAGATATTACTGGTAGTGGTGATTTAAAATAATCGGGTCCACTAATTAACCCAATTAATGTTATCGTATGGAAAAATGAAAAGAAAGAAAGAAAAACAAAATAATGACCAGAATTCAAAATAGTCTAGTAGCTGTCCTGCTTACGATGTCCTGTCTTAACTACATACATATATTTCACAAATATATATATATATATATATATATATTTGTGTATATATATATATATATATATATATATATATATATATATATATCTTAATTTTGCACAGTAATCAAACTATTATCGGTTAGTAGTTTAGAAGTTCATCCCGGAAGAACGCCGAGGCACATAATTTTCATTACAAAGATATGAGTCTGAACTACAACTTTCACACCACAGTCTCATAATACGATCAAGTTCAAAAGACTACAACCCGGAAACGTTACCTATAAAACACAATAACACCGTAAACAAACAAGCTAACAGCCCTAGCAAGCTAACAAATCGAATCGAGAACGCGATTATCAAAGCGGGGCGTCGCATCCGTCTGCAAGTGACATCTTTATGACTGCTGTGTTAACTAGTCTGTGGCTGGTGTGAATTGGCATACTGTAGTACAGTATACTGTGAACTTGCACGTTGAAGATAATTCGACTCTCTTCCTAAAAAAAATCATTAACACAACACAAAAAAGGAAGAATACAAGTCTGCGAACTGATTATGTAATAAAATCTTTTTTTAAATTTATCTTATCAATTTAACTTCTTTGCAGTTTTTGCAGTTTCTTTGATGATGAATGGACTAATTAACCTGCAGTAAACTTAGTTGTAAGATCCGTCCAGCGATTATAGTCTAATCTTAAGATATTCCTATGTCTACCGCCAAATAACAGTGTTTGCATTTCTGTGTTTCGGTCTGAAAGATGTGAGAGGTTGTGAAATTTCTGGTTAATGAGGCAAAATATCCTTAAGTCACAGGGTTGGCGACGCGTAATTATCTTTTTGATATTACGAGAGTGTTTAGGTTTATATAAAAGGTGACAGGTTTATTTTGAAATACTAAAAGTCTAAAATAAAGAAAAGGTAAAACATAAAAATGTATGTTATTAAATTTATCGAATATTATTCATGAAAAAAATACCAGATATATTCTAAATCAACAATAACAAAAGTAATAAAACAAAGAACACGTAAAATATTTGAGTCTTAAGTATTTCGAATGTGTATCGAGTAACAAATAAAAAGTAATTCCTTTTCTTTTAAAAAAAAAATGCTACAACTCTATGATTGTCGATGGTTCACTTCTGTTTTTGAATTTATCGCGTCCATTTTACATTTGCGTTCCAAAGTATTTCAACTTTTATTTTAGTCTTAAACTTTTCTTAAATACAGTAAAATACAGTAGATCAATTTAACTCACTATTAACATAAGACTAATAAAAATAAAAGTGTGTACAGAGTCAGCTGAAATATCCAGCATTATTTGAGCCAAGGGCTTGGCAAAAAGGTTATCGTCCTAGAAGTGTTCACGTGTGTCTCAAGTCACCTGACGCATGAGTAAGTTTCTGTATGATTGAGCTCAAATCAACAACCAGGTAAATGAACTTGGCGGTGACATCTTGTAACATAAGCCTTCCCAAGAAAGGGGGAATTTCGCCCATAATTGCCGTGCTGGGCAATAGTGCTGGCAATCGCAGAGCGCAGCTTTCGCGATGAGTATACTGCTACTCATCCCCACCCTATTCATTTGATCTTCACTGTCTCGGATACCGCTATCTGTCGGTTCTGGTGCCTTAGTCACCTCTCACGATACATGGTACAGGGGTGGTATATCCATGCAAAAAAGTCAGCTCAAATGTATCAAATGCCCTTTTTGACACATCTTGGCTGCCCATAAAAGATAATCCGGCAAGATAGATCGAAATAGTGTGCAACAGTATTGTACACCTTACAAAGGTCTACAAAAAAAGTCCACGATTGCATTTATATATCTTTAAAAGATATAATCACTTGCAATAACCATTTCTTATCCTCATTTGATTTATACAAAAATAAATAAATAAATAATAAATAAATAAATTCCCACAACATCTCATACATTGACCTGACTCCGTGGTAAGTCGCTTAAAGCACTTGTGTTACGGACGCCAGACAACAGAGGAATCACAAATATACTACTTAAATACATATATTTTAAACCCATACACAGAACAAATGTTGTGTCGTTCACAATAATAATATTAAATTCACAAATCTCACACGTGGACCTTACTCCGTGATAGGTAGCTTAAAGTAGTTGTATTACGAATATCAGACACCAGAATTACGAACATAATACATAAATACATATAAATAACACCCAGACACCGAAAAAACGTAAATATCATCATATAAATATTTGTCCTAGGTGGTGATCAAACCCACAACCTTTGGCGCACAAGTCACGATCACTATCAGCTGCGCCTGCCAATTATTTACAGTATGTCAAACAAATGATGATATAGTTTTCATTTAATGGTCGAATTTCGACCACCGAGATTGATATAACTCTACTAAATTAAGCTGTATATTATCCAACCAAATTATCTAGATTCAAACCGCCTATAAAGGCGATATGACCTTGACTCGGAAAACTGTTCCTTTCATACCCATTGCGAGGAATTAGGTCAACTGAAGGGCAGATGAAGCGTAATTATGGTAATGCTTGTTTGTTATCGTTGAGTTCAGCGTTTGGCTTAGATATGACTATCTCGAAATTGGAGCAATGGTAGGATTTGAACACTACTGAATTTCGGCGGGTGTACAGTCTGCGTGATTAACATTGACCGCTCTAAAATTTTTATATAAATACATACACACAAATAATTTTTAGTCCGTTGATAATTCCAAATTAAAAATCATATACTAAACGCATATACACAAAAATGACATCAAAAAATATTTTTTCGGTCTATGTGTTCCGGCCAATTTCTGAAATGTAAATTAGCTTAAGCTACATTTAATTTTTATCAACCCGAATGAATACTGGGCAGGTGTGGTGGCAATCGAAGAGCGTAGATTCGCGACGGAGTACTCTGTTTCGGTTGAATGTACTGCCATCTGTCGGTTCTAGTGCCTTACGACATCTTGTATTGATACCCCATAGCAATATTTTTAAATATATAGATTCGTTTCAGACACTCGGATCGTTGAAGCCAGTAAGAAATTACGAAGTCAATAGCATAATTGCTTAATCAACTTCCGTCAAACTCTTACGGTGTCAAGTCCCTATTATTCCTACACGGAAATGTACTCGAGTTGGTTTACTTTGCCTGTCTCCATCGCCCGTCAAAACATTTGGTGACACCTCGTTGGAGGTAAGGGAGAGGGGGGCGATAGATGCGCCGTGACGGCAGACACGGCTGACAAATGACCCCCATTAGAGGGGGGCACGCGTCCTCGTGAGTGCACTCCCTGACAATCATTAACGGGTTTTTGTCTAGGCTGTGGTTCCAAATTTGCTTGTTTGTTGCTAGACTGTGAGTCTAAAGTATTGTTTAAAATTCTGTATTTTTTTATTAATCTAGATTGACAATTAATCAAATGTCAGCCGTCACAGCCGCCTATAGACGCTCGTAATATCACACACTACCGCATTTCCAACCTTGTGACTTGAAGATAATACGAGTACACCACATTTACTCAGTAAGATCAGTGCCTGTTTCACCCTTCAAACCGAAACACAGCAATACGGGTACTTCTGTTTGGCGGTAGACATGAATGTGAAGTACCATCAACGATACCTCCAACTCTCTCTATATATATATTATAAAAATAACTGAACACGTGCGGCAGTCAAGCCATCCATTATTCCTCGAGAAACATAGGGCAATGCCTCACCGCATTTGTAGTTCACGGACAAATTTCAAGGATTTTTCCACATCGCTAATAACGGTGCAATGCGACTTGGCATCATATTCTAGTACTTCACTATTATAAAACAAATACGAGTATGATATCATAAGGTTTAGGTTTATATGAGAAAGACCTCATACAAAAGGTCGTATGCATTGGTACCTGATCATTACAGTCGTTGAAAGTCCACTGCTGGACATAGGCCTCCCTAAGAATGGGGGAGTTTTGCACATAATTGCCGCGCTGGGCAAGCTTGTTGGCAATCGCAGAGCGTAGCTTTCTCGACGGGGATGCTGCTGCCCAACCCCACCCCATGCTTGAGCTACATTGTCTCAAAAGGATATACCGCAATCTGTCGGTTCTAGTACCTTAGTCGCCTTTTACGACACCTGGTAGAGGTACTATTCTATTCTGCCGTTACCTCACTCTCACCTATTCCTACCGCCAAATAGCAGTGGTCACATTGCTGTGTTACCGTTTGTAGCATGAGAGAGGTACAAAAATTACTAGGTAATGTGACATATAATCTTCAAGTTACAAGGTTGGCAACGCGCTAGTGATATCCTTGTGATATTACGAGCGTGTTTAGGCTGCAGTGACGCTTACTATCACACGGACTGTAAACTTGTTTGTTTATTTAATAACAAAAATGTAGTAAGCATTTACTTAATATGGTAAAATTTCATAAACATTACTAGAAAGTCGCCTATCTTGAAACCTAATGGCTTAACGTCATATCACTCTGTAATTTCGTACCTCCTTTAGATAAGAATAGGAAACCAACTCGACGTGTTCGTCGCTGCTATTGTCTTGAATGTTAATATTAACGTATGTAAGACACTTTTTAAAATGAATGCTTGACATTTCATGTTCTTAAATCTGTTCATAAAAGTGGATCGACAGATATATAAAATAATTGCTGCTGAAATGAGAGCACTTCAAAGTATGGTGTAAGTTTGAGAGATAGATTAAAGAATAGTGTGATAAGAGATCGATGTGGTGTACATATAATGTGATATTGATATTGTGACAACAGTAGAGAAAGGAATGTTGAGATAGTTTCGACGTGTAGAAAGGATAAATGAAATTAGTATAACTGGACAGATATATAGAGCAGAAATTAATGGAAGAGTTGGTATAGGGTAAGCTAGACGAACATATCTTAACCAGATAAAAGAGGTATTAAAAACGGGGCAATTCCATAGTACCAAAAATAAACGAACGGGTATGAAAGGACTAATGCGAACGAACGTGTATAATCGTGGGAAGCGAAAGGTATGTAAGGATCGTATCGAACAGAGATCCATTGTCTCTACCTACCCCGATGGGACACAGGTGTGATGTATGTACGCATTCGGTAGTGTTCTTGCCATTATGTGCCACGGATCGTGTGTTCGATCTCCATCCATGACAAATATTTATATGACGAATATTTGTGTTTGTTTTGTGTAGTTTTTAATATTTTTCTGAGTGTTATATTGGTGATTCCTCTGTTATCTGATGAAACACAAATGCTATCAGCGATTTATCTTAGAATCAGGTCAATGTGAAAAATGTCGAAAACGAATTTAGAATGTTTTTATTATTAGACGAACTCGTCATTTCGCTTATTTTGTTGTTAAGTGGATGAGATCAAATTTGCTCTAACGCAGGTTTCTGCAGGACCTGCGAAACCTTATTTACTATGCCTTCAAGATCTCAAGCATATACATTTTGCAGACTAAAATTCATGTACAAAATCTGCAACTGTTTTTTTATTATTTCAAAAAGCTTAGCGATATACTACATAGGTTATTGGGCATTCACCAAACCCCCAGACGGCCTCTAACTAGTACATAAGCAGGTACATAACTCAGGTAATTAAGTAGATAGTTACATAAGTTTGCAAGCAAACTATAACGCGGCCTTTATTAGAGGCTTGTTAATGGCTTCCAAGGCCCATTCATAATTTATGTGAGGCATCAATTATTTAGTAATTTATAACAATAAGCCGCAGGAAGCGAGGAGTGTTAGCATGCACCATTCTGTCGGAGACATCATTTGCATACTTGAGGTTAAAGTCCAAATGTTATTTGGTTAACTTGGCCTAACTAAACTAAACAAGTCAGGGTTATGTGCCACCTAGCTGGTAGGTAGTACATGGATGTTTTAATGAACCTTCACGAGCTTCAGGTCAAGATCTGCTGTTACTAGCGATTCCTGTCTTTGATTGACGGGCCCGATGGCGCAGATGGTAGTGATCCTGTCTTGTGCACCAGGGGTCATGGGTTCGATTCCCACCCAGAGCAAACATTTATATGATGATATTTGTGTTTGCTCTGTGTATGGGTGTAAAGTATATGTATTTAAGTAGTATATTTGTGATTTCTCTGTTGTCTGGCGTCCGTAACACAAGTGCTTTAAGCGACTTACCACGGAGTCAGGTCAATGTATGAGATGTTGTGGGAATTTATTATTATTATTATTATTGTTATAATTTTAAATTAGTTTTTTTATTTTTGTCGTCACTTCTCACCGTGCAATATAAAATTTAAAAATTTACATCACCATAGCAACAGTAAATCGTCCACTGTTGGACGTACGCCTCACCAAAAAAGGGGGAAATTTCCCATAATTGCCGTGCTAAATGCTGCTTCCTATACCCGCACTGCTGCATTTGAGCTATACCGCTTTGGATAGATATGCCGACATCTGTCGGTTCTGGTTGCCTCTTGCGACACCTGGTACAGTTTGTGGTACTGTAATGCCCTACCATACGGCTAAGCA
The DNA here is from genome assembly GCA_020976665.1 of Heortia vitessoides. Classification (NCBI taxonomy): domain Eukaryota; kingdom Metazoa; phylum Arthropoda; class Insecta; order Lepidoptera; family Crambidae; genus Heortia; species Heortia vitessoides. The sequence continues at coordinate 19,144,971 of JACJUM010000875.1, read as the reverse complement.
ATTTATATATTTATATAAATTTATATATCATGCATAATTGTTTATTTTCCAAAAAAACATTAAATATCAAGCACCATAGTGACATCGTTTTATTCCGATGCTGCTATTTTCCATTACGCAATCCCTGCACAGGCATTGTACATTACAACTTCTCTCTACCAGGTACATTAAAATTTTACAGAGGTCCATTAACCGACAGATGGCGGTATACCAATCCGACAGAACAGGAATTAACAGCATTCCCGGTGCAAAGGTACACTCTATGATTGCCAGGCTCTACCCAGCTAGTCAGTTATGGATAAAATATCCAAACGTATGTAAAATCACTTTTAAATAGTCATAGTAGTAATATTTTTGCTCATCACAATTAATAACTCAAATGACCCTGATAACCTTATAAGGTAATAAGAGTCATATAATCAAATGGGTCATAGAGTGACCCACTTTAATATTGACTTTAAAACTCGGCTGGCACCGGACGGGTCATAAAACTAAGTTTACTGCAAGTTCATTGCGCTATTACATTTTAAGTATGTTGTTTCAGATGAGTATACTGCCATTTCTCGATCCCAATTCCCAAGTCGCCTGTTACGTTAGCCGCCACTATTCTACTCTGCCAGAGTTCTACAGCCAATCCTTTATAGAACTAAAGTTATCTCTAGATAGACTCAATATAGACTCCAGGTAGACTCTAGATAGACTCTAGATAGACTCTAGACAGAAACTAGATAGACTCTAGATAGACACTAGATAAACCTTGGATAGACACTAGATAAACTCTAAATATAATATTCAAGACAACGGTTTGCATGTCGTAAATCAGTCTTATCAGTACGACAAGTAAAACATTTTTACAATAAGAATAGAGTCTGTAGTAGAGAGTTGAATAAGCATTGCAATAAAGGCAGCTTTAAACTTTGGCACCGGTATCAATACCGTAATGGCAGCCCAAAAGTAGAAGAGCTAGTAAATTTTCTGTAAAGCAATCATCATCATCATACCAGCCATTAAAATTCCACTGCTGGACAATAGGCCTCCCCAAGAAAGAGGATAAGATGCCCATAATTTCTGCGCTAGGCAAGCGCGTTGTCAATCGCAGAGCGCAGATTTCACGACGAGAATGCTACTGCACATCCCCGCCCTGTACATTTGAGCTGACTTTTTGCATGAATATACCACCATCTGTCGGTTCTGGTAACTTAGTCGCATCTTACGACATCTGGTACAGTAGGAGGTACTATTCTACTCTGCTGGTACCTCACGGCTAACATACTGAAACAATAACACATAGTTTCTATTGTCCATACAGCACGAACATTGATTGCGTTTTCTAACAGATTCAGTAAGCGGCCAACTGCCGCGAAATAACACGTAATTTTTTATTAGACCAAATCGTCAAAGAATCGAGCATAGTAAATGTCGCCGCAGCCTATTGACGCTCGTAATATCACAAGGATATCAATAGCGCGTTGCCAACCTTGTGACTTGAAGATATTATGAGACATTATCCAGAAATTTCACTGCCTCTCTCACCCTTCACATTGGAACTTTAAATAGCAATGCGAATACTGCTGTTTGGCGGTACAAATTGGTGAGGGGTACCGATGTAGACGACCTTTTACACGAAGTCTACCTCATGTATTTTTACTCTAAGCTGCTCATTGGCTTCAGTCAGGGCAGTCCGTATTGAGTTCGCGGCCGGTTGCCAGTTCAGAGGAAGTCGGCAAATAGTTAATCACTGAAGCCTAATTCGGACATAGCCTCAAAGGGAACGGCGCAGCATCCAACTATGTATCGCATTAGCTTATTTTGGGTTGGGAAAAGTTGTGCCAGGTGCAAAATAAGATTTCCGTCAATAAGTGCGTAGTTAGTTAGCCGTGAGGTACCGGCAGAGTAGAATAGTACCTCCTACTGCACCAGGTGTCGTAAGAAGTAACTAAGGTACCAGATCCGAAAGATCACTTATATCCATCTGAAACGGTATAGCTCAAATGCACAGGATGGGGATGGGCAGCAGCATCCTTGTCGCGACAGCTGCCGCTCTACGATTGCCAACACGTTTGCCCAGCACGACAATTTTGGGCGAAAAGTTCTATCTATCCTCTCCTAGAGAGACCTATGTTCAGCAGTGGGTTTCAATAGCTAGTAGGATGATGTTATATCATGGGTGCGTAGTATTTCTTACGATTCTCTCACTAAGTTTCGGTTTACAGCACGAGGTTTTAGTGTGGTTAAAGCTCCAGATAATCATACTGCGTGTTATGCGAAAGGTACATTTATGCCTGCCCTATCAAAAAAAAGAAGATACAAAATAAGTTGCTTGCATAACTGCACTTTGTTGTATTATTTTATTAATGCCTACCACTAGGTGTTATTAGAACATATAACACCTACCTTTATACTAGTCAGACCTATTGTTAATTTAAATGACTCTTGTAACACTGGTTATCAGGGTTATAAGATTCATTTGTGTAAAATAATAATTAGCAAATCTATTTTCATAGATTGTTTTGTTTTGACGATTTGAAAATATCTATAATAGGCCTATTTAAATAAAGATATATTTGACTTTCACTTTATTAGCACTGAAGTTATTCGTAGGGTCCCAGGGTTCAAAACTCTCGAGTTCGGTTCTACTTATATTGGTTTTGGTTTCCATAACAAAAACAAATTCTTATCTTGCACCAATAACAATATGTGATATTATCTATTACTTACTGGCCTACCACACGACACAAAAAATCCCTAATGAGGGCACCAATTTATTTTAGTGCCGAACCAATTAATCTGGTTGCACTAATCTACGCCGCGTCCGAGTGCTACCCCGCGGCAGGCCATCAATCAGCTTATCTAACTTCTTTATCTGGGGAAGCCTACTGAACTTAATTTAAAACCCGTCGGTGCAATACAATTACTAGACAATCTAATACAAACTAGCAACCCGTGTCGACCCGAGCGGGTGGCGTCTATTGCTTTGACAGTCATCTAAATTCAATATTTACTTAATAGAACAAAACTAAGTCTTATTTAAAGCGCGTACATCGCAAAACATAAGCTATGGCGTCGAATCCAAACTACCACAATGCAGAGAATTCAAAAGTATAAAGTTCTAAAAAAGTTTGGCTGTTAACAGTAAAACTTCACGTATGTTGATAACACAAATTGTTTCGTAGATACTGTAAGGCCAGGACCTAAGAGACAGATAAGTGTAAGAACTTCTTGTTTAGAGTTATCTCCTCACATGATAATATTAGGTATTTATTACGGAGCGCCAGGTACGTTTCGGCCAACCAAGGCCGGGCGAGCGTACGGCAGTCGGTCCGTGTGTGTCGCAGTGCGGGCTCCGCTATGCGGCGTGCGATATGCTTCTATTTTCAAAAAGGAACGCGTTCTCTATTTCAAATTTCGAATGCGGGCGTTGCTTTTTTGTTTTATGGTTTCCTATTTTCCCGCTTTTTTCTTTTAATAAACCTTTTTTTATCATCCAAACATAGAGGGTGTTTGGATGATAAAAAGGCGAAATACATACAATTTTTTTAAACTAAAAGTATAAGAAATCTTGTATATTTTTTTACTTTTATAGTATAACTATTTTTATATACTTTCTACTTACATTTCACCGTGACGTTGTGTAGGTATCTTAATAAATTTTGTAATAACGTGAAACGTCTTAGTGTGCATTTAAAAATGTATTTAATCTTAGTTAAGTACAAGATATATCCTATAGATATTTTTCTAATCAAACGAACACTATTTATTGGAAAATCGGTGAATCAATGAGTTTCATGTTAATTATAAAATTAATGCTACATTTGTTTGACTGAAAATTATAGTACGACCGTCAGCCATTTCACAAATTGATTGAATACATTTCATCATTTTCAATTGAATTGGTTCTAATTAATTATTGGGCTACGTGCGTCCAATGCAGTTATTTATTTATGAGTAATGTGTCAATTAATAACTGTATGAGTCCGTGCAAAACCGATATTAATTTAATATTTAATAATAGAAGTGTTTACATTTAAAATTGGTGATTAGTATATCTGAATTAAATTAGTAGCAACATTATGTGTACACTCAGATTACCGTTGGCAGTTCATCGACAAAGTATATGAAAACCTTTTTTGAACTCTGACATGAGGTAGACCACGTGCCGGCAAGCGCAGCGTAAGGCTCCAGGATCGCGCTGGACACAGGCCGCATAAAACCGGTCCTGTTAGAGATTACTTGGGGAGGCCTATGTCCAGCAGTTGACGTCTTATGGCTGATATGACGATGATGATGAAGTATACCTGTAATAATACCTCGCTCTTACCTGTTACTACGGCTAATCAGCCGTGTTCGCATTGTTGAGTTCCGGTTTGAAGGCTTCAGAGGCAGGGATATTACAGGGTAATGTGAAATAATATCTTAATGTCAAAAGGTTGTTAACGCGTTAGTGATATCCTTATGATATTACGAGCGTCCATTGTCTGCAGTAACGCTTACTATCACACGGACTGTATGCTTGGTTGTCGACTGGTATGGTATAATAAAATTAAAAATTGTTTTACTCAAACCAAAAACTAAATGGCTCCCCAGTTGAAGGCAACTCAGGTATACCCTTGTTGAAGACTTACAGCTGATATGACAATGATGGTCAAAAATACTTTACTCCAGTGCACAGGATCTACATCCAAAATTTATTGTTCATTTTATTTTGTGTCAAACAATAAGAAACAGAATGAACCTCTATGACGAAGCGTCTTAGGATTGTTAGTCTTTGTAAGGAAATGCTAGATAAAGAGTCTCAAACTAACATTTTATCACAGCATTCGGGGTTAATACTTAATTAACTGTTTATTTTTTGTGTGCTGCAATAACAAAGAACTGAATGAATCCTAAGACGGAGAGTCATAGGGATGCTAGTCTCTGTAAGTAGATGCTAGTTAAAGAAAGAATTGCCAACTAGCATCTTATCACAGCATTCTCGGTTCAAATTTGCTTCACGCTCGGTTCAGTTAAATGCTTAATTAACTGTATTACTTGGCGAGATATTTGCAGCACCAGTTTGCACTTAACTTCAACTTAATTACTCAGCTGTTCCAATTTATTTGTCTTCATTTCTTGAAGAATGTTTGTGCTTGTTAAGTTCATTCTATTCCTATATTGAACGACGTGGTATTTTATTTCTTTCATTATTGTATACCAAGTTTTGAAATGCAATATGGAAAAATTTAAGGCCTTATCACACAATTGAGATCTCGTCCAATTAAAAATGGGTGAAAAAATATTTTCCCTTTTTATATGACTAAGAGGGGGGAAAAGCATAAACTGTTAGTGTGATAGTATGATCATTATAAGGATATCACTTGCGCGTAGCCAATCTTGTGTCTTAAAGGTAGAATGTAACATTACCCGGTAATTTCACTGGCTCTCTCACCACTGTTTGTCGGTTGAAAAGAGTGAGGTACAGGCAGACGACCTTTGTATAAGGCCTATCTCAAGTGTACTCTAACGCAATTAAACGTGCAATAAAGAAATAATTTCACATACATACATTACGCTTGTGTCTTATCGAAGTAGGCAGAGAATATAGATCTCTACTTGGTACGATCTAGGCATACCTTTCTCGCATTCCTTACTCGCATTAGTCCTTTCGTACACGATCATTTATTCTCGGTACTTCTGATCTGCCTGTGCATTCCACAACATTCCACAACATTCTACAGTGAAACTCTTTTTCATATATTTATGGTTCATGCTGTTCGTTTATGGAATGCGCTCACCTTAACAATCGGACGCGCGCGATATTTAAGAAGAGAGTAGAGAGTATTATCTATTGCTGTATTTACTTCGATTCTAGAGCCCAGCATTCTTACTGGCCAATACTGTACTTATCTCAAAGAAGTTTGATATTTTAAAGGATGTATTACAGTTTTCTTTTATAGTTTTAAAAGTTTGTGGCATGCTTTTTACTATTTTTTTCTATTTGGTACTGCTCATGAAACATCGTGTTTTAAATATGTTTTCCACATATTTTCCAAGCAAAGGTTGCCTGGCAGAAATCGCTCTATGCGATAAGGCCGCCAATTGTACTTCACTTTGTATTACGTACTATCAATATTGTTTATATATCTGACATTAATGTTTTTTTTCCAAATTCAAAACGTTAAACAACAATTAGTCTTGTCTACTTTTATCGGTTGACCTCGACAGATTATCGTGGCAAAGGAAAAAAAACCGTCTTCGGTAGACCGTTTCAGTGTCTACGCCAACTCTATGATGTATGGCGATAGCTCACGAAACAGCTCGGGTTGAGTGATGACGGCCGGAGCGACCTTGGTTTTGTAACTTGGAAGTCCGACACCGAACAATGAGCGGAGTGGCTTAAGAGGCATGTTTATCTATGTAATTTGCTTTGAAATAGAGCTCGTTATGTACATATTAAGGTAAATAGGACATTTTATGTAAGAAATACATAACACACATGTGACGTTTGTTAAAGGTATAGCAACGTCAGCACAGAGCAATTATAGCAAGTTCTACTAAAATTAATATATAACAAACTTACAGCCCTTACAATGTAACAATTATAACAAATCAAAAATTGGTATTAATATTTTATAATAAAAATTTAGCCGTGGGGTATCGATGGATAGGAATAGTAACTATCTTTGTACCAGATATGGTAACAGACAGACAATGCAGCTTAAATACTGCAGGATGAGGATGAGCAGCAACATCCTCGTTGAGAAGTTGCGCTCTGTGATTGCCACCACGCCTGCCCAGCGCAGCAATTATGGGCACAATTCCCCCTATCTTGGGGAGGCCTATGATGTCCAGCAGTGGACTTTCGATGATCAAGATAATTAAAAATACTCGTTGTGCGTTTAACTCGCTAAAACTTAACAATGACTGGACTGATTTGGCAAATTTTCATCTTGAAATATTTCGGAAATTCAGGGAACGGTTACATGGTGTTAAAAATATATAATGAAGAAATTTTAAACGATATTTTAATTTGCCAACATAAACTGTTCCTGGCTGTAAAATATTTGGAATTCTTTTGTATTTTTATGAATAAAAATGTGTCACTTGGTTGTCAAATATTTATAGGTACGTTTACAAACACATTTCGTTTGTTTTATAGCTGTTGTTTGAGACTGTGTTGAATTACGGTTTAAAATAATTTTATACAGAAATATCGCTTTTTAACAAAAATAACGACATAACAAAATCAATCAAAATTAAAAAATTTAATCTATAATCACTCAACGTCAGTTTCCTTTTTAGAACTTCAGCTATTTTAAAGTCGTGTCGATGTTTTTGAAAAATAGCGATATATAGAAGATACGAAGTTCACCGGGTCATATGATAATAAAAACGGACTGACTCTCATTATACCAGCCATTGGAAGTCCACTGTTGGACATAGACTTCTCCAAGGAAGGAAGCATTTTTGCCCACAAGTGCTGCGATTAGCAAGCGTATTGGTAATCGCAGAGCGCAGCTTTCGCGAAGGGGATGCTGCTCCCTATCCCCGCCCAGATCGTTTTAGCTGCACTGTTTTGAGTAGATATATCGCTATGTCGGTTCTGGTACCTTAGTCGCCTCTTACGACACCTGGATCAGTGAGAGGTACTATTCTACTTAGCCGGTACTGCGGCAACTGGCTATACAAGAACTTAATATATTTTTTAGGCATAAAATATACTCGTATGTATCTATAAAATTATTAATTATCTTTATATGCATTTATTAAAGTAACCTTAAAAAAATAATCCCTTAGAAGAAAAACAATTAGCAACGACACCCCCAACAGGCAGGAGCCACAAAACAAATTCAAATCTTTCAAACTCCAATCAGATGTGATTTACGTGAAAATTATGGTAAATTTCCTAAATGTCAGCACGAGCTCGCGGCTCGCTCGAGAAGACTTAACCCTGATTTATTTGATGGGTAATAGACGAAACATCTTAAGTAAGAAATTATTTTTCTTCGCCAACTTTGTGAATTACTCTAAATGCAGTATTATCTATTAAGAAAGGTTTGGAATGATCGAGTCAGCAGTATTGAATTCTTAAGTCAAATAAAGATAGTACTGGTTGTGTTTTGAAGATCTTTGTGATTGTATCAGCCTTTACCCTGAACTCCATATTATGACAGCCATTGGAAGTCCGCTACTGGACATAGATATACATACATGACATAGCCTCCCTAGAAAATAATAGAAAAGAAAAGGAGAATTTTGCCTACAAATGCCGCATTGGGCAAGCGCGTTGGAAATCGCAGAGCGCAGCTTTTACGACGGGAATGCTGTTGCCCGTCCCCACCTTGTATATTTGATGATAGATATACCGCCATCTATCGGTTACTGTACCTCAGTTGCCTCTTACGAACCTCACAGCACTTTCAAGTACATACCTTAAAAATTTGTTTGAAAGGAATGCCCTTCAGTATATTTATCAGGTATGGAAACAGCCTGACAGTTCTTAAAAATGGACTACAGTGTAATAAAACTAACTAACTAACTGCTTTAAAACGTGATTTCACCTTTAACATTTTTTTCGACGTTTTGGTTACAGAGGATTTCGGTTGTAGAACACAACCTCTTTTGTCAACCTTGAGAATGAAAAAGAAAAATAAACTGCATTTTTAAGCCGTCAAATAAGTACTTTTATTATGAATAATGAACAAGTAAATGTTTTAAAATATTATGAACAGTATTTGAAGTACGGAACATGCTTTACATTCCCCTGATGTTGCAAGTGCTCGTGGTTTACGGTAATTCTTTTTTGAATAATGTGTTATAAGAAGCAACAGGGGGATCGGAAGCGATAGATAGTGGTTTATCCGTTTTTACATGCGGTAGACCTCATACAATGGTCTCTCATCTATAATGGGGTACCATTCATCTATTATGGGCTCCCTCTCACTTATAATGACCACCGCCAAATTAAATTATTAGCTTTGCTATATTTAAATTAAAGGGTGAGAAAGGCAGTGACATTACTGGGTAATATGACATAATATTTGCCAGTCACAAGGTTGACAACGCGTTAGTGATATTCTTATGATGTCACGAGCGTTTATAGGCTGCATTCTTGTGATGACGCTTACTACACGCGGACTATGCAGGTCTGTCAACCTGGTCTAATAAAATAAAAAATTCATTTGAAACAGCGTAACGTAAATATAACAGGGTGGTGATGGGCAGCAATATCATCAAAACAAGAGACTACGTACTGCGACTGCCTCCAATAGCAAACATACTTGTAAACACGATGAATTATTTATCAATAGTCTTACTGGTTTCCTTAATGGAAATGGTGTCTTACAGAATGGCTCCCAAAATTTCTTTCTAATTCGTATTGATTGTTAGAAGTCGAATACGAATTGTTTTTTGAATTTAGTGATAGAAGTCGATTATGAATTTTCTTTGATTTTGTTTCCAGTTAAGTGATAGAATTCTCTTTTGAATTTTGTTTTGAATTCAGTGATGTAATTATATTTTGTTTCAAATTGAGAGATGCAATTCGAAATTGTTTCGAAAGGAAAATTGTCCGTGGGGTACCGAAACTTAAAAAAGATGGCGACTAAGGTGACGAAATTGACAGTGGGCGGTAGCTATGTTTCGAAAGTATAAAAAAGTAAGTAAAGTAAGTTAACTTAGTTGCTAATAAAACTACTTGATGTATAAATACATATCCGAAATAATGTAGTCTAAATGCACAAGGCGGGAATATATAGCAAATTTTGATTCAACAAGAAAGAGCCAATTCTATCATCATCATCATAGCGGCCGTAAAACGTCCACTACTAGACATAAGCCTCCCCAAAAACTCTCCTGCTTATGCTTGCCCGTAATTGTGAAGCTGCGTGGTGCAATAGCAGAACGCAGCTTCTTGACGGGAATGCTGCTGCCCATTTCCGCCGTGTTGCATTTGAGCTACTTCGCACGGATGTTCCGCCATCTTTCGGTTCCGGTGCCTCAGTCACCTTTTACGACACCTACTACTCTACGAGTACTCTGGCGGTACCACATGGTTGTGTCGGTACCACACAATAGTAACTTAAATTGGTAATAATTAACACGTGCCAGTGACACGTAGCAGTACTTTTCGAAACGATTATATATAAAAAAAACGATTCAACCACTTGATTGCTACGTGATACCCCAGTAATTACACGTCGTGAGGCTTTATAGTCGCACCCCCCTAACCCCCTCTCCTCACCGAGCGTAATCTGATAACAATTGTTTTTATGTATATCTGTTCCAGGAAATGTTTAGTATTCACTAAATATAGATCACTAAATGTATAGATAGAGTCTAAGTGTATGTTATAGCCATTTTTTTTAATTCCTTTTTTTCCCCAGAACATTTAAAATATTGACCTGACTCCGTAATAAGTTGCTCTAAGCACTAGCGTTACGGACATCAGACTACAGAGGAATCACATATATAACACTTAAATACATATATTCAACACCCAGACAGACAGATCATATGAAAATTTACCCTCGGTAGGGATTAAACCCACGATCTTTGGCACAAAGGAACACTAAGTATCTACAGCATCGGACCCGTTTGTTTTGTGATTTTAATTTGAAATAATGTCCCACCTGAAATTACAATTATATGTATGGCTGGCTGGATCTATATTGTCGGGTCTTTTAATCAGTTATATCAGATAACAACTGACCCGTAAGACATTATCCTGCCTCAACGATGACTATTTAATTCGATTTTTTTTTGCGCATATAAAAAAGTTTTGGGCAATATAAACTTTTCTAATATAATATTATGCCATTTGAATGCGTGCTCAAATATCATCAAAGAGGATGTAAAAAAAAATAATATAGTTTAAAACAAATGCTCGATCGAAATAGGATTATTAAATATTTTTAAATTTTATAATTTTCCGCGCAATTTTTCGATATATTTTTTTGAAGTAGTAGAACTTCCATGGATACCACCTTAGCCTCCCCTTTTTACCCTCTTGTAGAAATTTCGGAAAACATTTTAATGTTTCATTACTTTTAATTAAGAATCTTCATATTTAATGCGTGCACCCCCATTTTATACCTTGAGGGGATACATTTTCATAAATCCTTTTTTTAAAATCAGTTCCGCATAATTCAATTCACAAATCATATATTTTTATAATATTATTAATCTAGTATAGATAAAAATATGCAAACATGACTGATAATAATCTCTAAAGTTGACTATCCGCGCGAACCTTCAAGCAACATCTACTACAATACTGTATTGCACTTTGCTTGCAACACTTTACTCCTTTGTTTTATTGATAATAAAAATATATTCACACAACATCTCATACCTTGACCTGACTCCGTTACAAGTCACTTAAATCACTTTTGTTACGGACATCAGACAATAGAAGAATCACGAATATGCTACAACATCTCTCCGTCATAAGAAAATAAAATAATTACAAATAACATTCCATGATCGCAATACAAAACAGATTTATTTCAATGTAAATAATAATTCAATAAAATAGCCTTTACGTACTTCATACGTGAAAAGTGACGTTACAATTTAATTTTGACGTAAAAATGACGCGCTCGCGCAAAATGTGTAACCGTGTCACACCTTCAGCTGGGGCGTGGGCGGGGGCAGAAATAACCCCGTGGGCGGCGGTTCAAGGCGGCCATGCGTCCCGGCAGAGCCTTCGAAAATTCGCCGGCTAAACATAGACGATTTGATACTCTGTACATGTGTGTGTACGGTTTAAAAACCCTTTGGGCTGTATGTGTAGCAAAAGGCACTTCAAGAGAAGTTAAATAGTTGGAATCAAAAAGGACATTGATGAGTGAGAATAAATAATGTGTTCCATTATAATGGCGAAACATGTTATTTATACAAAATAATTATTGTATCTACGAGATTACTTATTAAGTCCCACTTTTTTTAGACGTACGTGAAGTATTTATCTTGCTCGCAAAGAGTCCTGGGTTCGATCCCCACCGAGGACAATCTTTATGTTTGTGAATCCTCTGTTATCTAATGCCCGTAACAATAATTTAATCGACTTATCTCTGTGGCAATTCAATGAATGAAATGTAACATGAATTTATTTATTTATGACATTGATGTGGTATAAAAGATAATGTTGTGACAACAACAGATAAAGACATGTTAAGATGGTTTGGACATGTAGAAAGGAAGGATGAAAGTAGAATGACTGCATAAATATATAGAGCGGAAGTGACTCGAAGAGTTGGTATAGCACGACCTAGGCAAACATATCTTAACTATGTAGAAGAGGTATTAAAAAAGGGTCAGGTCAGAAGTACCAAGAATAAACGAGCGTGGATGTAAGGACTAAAGCAAGTAAGGGAAGCAAGAGAGGTATGCCAAGATCGTAATAAGTGGAGATCCATAGTCTCTGCCTGCCCTAATGGGATACAGGCGTAATGTATATTATCAATAATAATATTCAGTTTCTAGCTATAACAAGACGTGGCCGAAACACAAAAGATTTAAAGCAGACTGAAATATTTTATTGATCTACATCCTCTTGACGGGAACTGACTGAAAATTTTTTCGTAAGAGTATAAAAATATAATAACATTTTATCAGCACAACATCTTATAAATTGACATATACTTGCACGCTTGATTTACGTTTATGTGACGTGTTTGAACGTGCAACCGTGTCACGCTATCAGCTGGGGCGTAGGCGGGGGCAGAAATAAACCCGTGGGCGGCGGTTCAAGGCGGCCATGCGTCCCAACAAAGCCTTCGGGAACAATACAGGTAAATAAAAATATTTCGATAAACGCTCATGCGTAAGTTTTAACATTACATACATCACGCCTGTGTCACATCGGGGTAAGAGACTAAGGATCTCCACTTTCAAAACTCGCTTCCCTTACTCGCATTAGTCCTTCATACAAGTTCATTCATTCTTTGTACTCCTGACCTGTTTTTTTTCTTGTCCTATACCAACTCTTCCATCCACTTCCGCTCTATATGTCTGTGCTGTACTTTCGCCCCTACATGTCCAAACCATCTCAGCATTCCTTTCTCTTTTATTGTCTCAACATCATTTTTCTGATCTCATTGATCTTTTTAAAACGATCACAGAATACAGGATGGATAGGATGAATACAGAATTTTAGAAAAAATATTACGAAAAAAGAATATTAAAGATATCTAGAGTTTATCATAGTGCTTTTGTAGTGGTAGTGATCCTATCTTAGTCCTATCTAGCGCCATAGTTCATGGGTTAGATCCCTACCCAGGTCAAATATATATATTCATATGTGTTCATATTTAAGTTTTATATATATTAGACTCCTCTGTTTTCTAATGTCCGTGGCACAAGTGCATTAAGCGAATTACTTCGGAGTCAGGTCAATGCATGAGATGTAGTGTGATTTTATTTATAAAAGAAAGCATTTTAGTTTAAAATAACTGTAAATATTATTTGACAGATGTTACTCACCGTACAAGCAATCAGGGAACACGTAGATTTATATTCTTTTTTATAGAGTTAAAAATGATACATTAACTAGAGGGAGATTTGATACAAAGGTCTGTATTGCCACTTCTCTCTCACCTATATAAACAGATTAACAGCAGTGCTTGCATTGCTTTGAAGGGTGAAAGATGCAATGAAATAACTGGGTAATGTGATATAGTATCTACAATCCATAAGGTTGGCAAGTGATATCCTTGTAATACGAGACAATACGAGCATGTATGGTGACGCGGTCTCGCTTCTCTAACACTAGAACCGAAGAACTTACTAAGTGTGTATCATGTTTAACAACAACAACATTTTAGATTTGTTTAAAGAACAAATCACTAGTTCAAATATTTAGTTTTCAAAATCTATTATTCATCATTATTATATCAGCCATTGGAAGTTCACTGCTGGACATAGGCCTCTCTAGAGAGATGGAATTTTGGCCATAATTGCAGAGCTGGGCAAGCGTGTTGGCAGTTGTAGAAGGTAGCTTTTAGGAAAGCTGCTAGGTATCCCCACTCTCTGTATTTGAGCTACGCTATTGTAGATGGATATATCGCCATCTGTCGGTTCTGGTACCTTAGTCGTCTCTTATGACATCTGGTACAGGGGAGGTACCTCCGTTACCCGGCAGTGTAAAATAGTATTATTACTGAATATAAGAAAAATACTATATAAAAACAATAAAAGGTAAGATATACACACATTTCATACATTGATCTGACTCCTTGGTAAGTCGCTGTAAGCACCTGTGTTATGGAAGCCAGACAATAGATATAGACAATAGATCACAAATACGCTAATTAAAATACATAACAAATATTTGGTCCGGATGGGATCAAACCCAATAGGTACAATAATATCGAAACCTTTGGCGATGAAATAGGACAACTACCATCTACGCCATTTGGTCGCTCGTCAAATGGCTCAGTGAACCGCATAACTTCGACTGGGTTAGTCCACCCACGCAGTCAGCTGACTCGGCACGTGATGCTACGAGTTACGACATGCCTTACTAAAACAAAGTGAGTACTACTTATGCCCATAATTACCGCGCTATCAAGCGTGATGGCAATCGTAGTTTTGTGAATTTGAGCTACGCTGTTTTAGATGGATATACAATCTAAATGGATGGATATGCAATCTGTCGGTTCTGGTACCTTAGTCGTCTCTTACGATATCTGTTACAGTGCAGGTACTATTTTACTCTGTCGGTACCTCACGGCTATTAAAACTGAATATGTAAGGTAGATACAAACATCTCATACATTGACCTGACTCCGTAGTGAGTCGCTTAAAGCACAAGTGCTTTCCCTCCCGATAGTATAACCGCTAAAAGAGCAGCCCTTCGTCGCCCTCTTACTGGCACAACACGATCATTAAACTCCACATGCATTCGTACAAAAGAGCAGTACACCGCGTTCGCCGGCGAACGCATGTAGTCCCTGCCCCCACGAGCGATAACGATGTCGGGCTCAATCAGTCCGTCCTCTTTTGCAGAAATTTCATAGTAAATTAAACCTCAACGAAGGCGGCCCGAGCCTAGGTCGAGCTTCTAGAGGTGCCCTCGGGCGTGCCGTCGGTCCCGCTCCGATCTCGCGAGCTTTGCGGACGCGACCGCGCTAAACGCGTGGTCGCGGCCGCGGGGCACGCAAGGTGAATACGAGCATCCGACCTCTCATCTATGAGAGGTCCGGTAGAAGCGCTAGAATTGACGTCTGAGTAGTCCAGCAATAAGTTCGTCCGAAAAAAAACAAGTGGTTCGTTACATCGGACAGTAAAAAAAATATAAATACAATCCAGACACAAATATCATACAAATATTTGTCCTGGGTGGCGATAGAACCTGCGACCTTTGGAACAAGGGGTAGAACAACTACCATCTGCGCCATATGGCTTGTCAAATGGCTCATTGAACCGTGTAGCTTCGACTAGGCTAGTCCACCCACGCAGTCAGCTGACTCGGCACGTGATGCTACGGGTTACGACATGCCTTACTACAACGTACTACAACAAAATAGTACTCCAAGTGTAGTATGCCATTGCAATGTGTGTAGCTTTTTTGGATACATGGTTTCAAAAAGTATTAATAGATAAATATTAACTTAATGATGACAATAACTTTAATTAATTATAAATTTTTTCGGGCCCGATCGCGTGGTTGGTAGGGTTAGATCCCCAGAACAAATATTTGTGTTTGTTCCATGTCTGGGTGTTAAATATGTACTCAAGTACAATATTTGTTTTTTCTCTGTTGTCTGATGTTCGTAACACAAGTTCTTTAAGCGACTTATCATGGAGTTAGGTCTAGGACTTATCATAGAGATGTGTGAAATTTTTATTGTAGTATATGTAGAAAGATTGACAATAAATAGGATGTACCAAGAAATATTACATTTTCTTAATAATTTCTTAATATTGTAACATAGCGATTTACCACTGTGAGGTACCGGTAGAGTAAAATAGTACCTACCCTGCGAATCAGTGTAGCTTAAATGCGCAGGATGGGGGCATTCACAGGGCGGGGATGGGCAGTAGCATTCCCGTCACGAAAGCTGCGGTCTACTTTATCTTTTATATAGGATAGGCCTCTCCAACAAAAAAGATTTTACGCCTATAATTTCCGCCCTGGAGAAGCGTTATGGCAATCGCAGAGCGCAGCTTTTGCAACGGGGATGCTGCTGCCCATCCCCGCCCTGTGAATGTGAGCTGCAATGTCTCGGATGGATATACTGCTTCCTGTCAGTTCTGGTACCTTAGCCACCTAACGATATCTTACGACACCTAATACAATACTATTTTACTCTGCCGGTACTTCACGACAGCACTTTAATAACAGTTTAGAATTATCAATACAGAAACTAGTAATCATACTTAAAAGCGACGACTAAGGCATAAAAAACTTATCGACTCCACTCGCACTTTGTTTACACATACTGCGAATTGATGTGTTTTTTTCTTAATTTTAAACTGGACCATATTTTGAACTAATGCTTTATACATTAACAACAATACTAACAATAAATATAAAATCAACTAATTTGTACGTATCAAGTATGTGATAATTGTAATTTTATTTAGAAATAAAGAATTTTAAATCTAATTTTCAAAAGTCCGGAACGTGATAAAAACCATCAGCAAGCGGCACATTTCACAAATGTTCAGAATTATGCTGTGTATTTAATATTCTGCCATATTTGCGCTGCACCGAGGAAAATCCGACACCTTATAAAACTTAATATCAACCAAGAAGGCTTGCACTTTATTTCACTTTAAATATAACGAAAAGACTGACTTTTGTTCCTCTATCGACAATGTAATTTTGCTAAAGGAAATGTAATTAAATTAAATCATAATATTTTCATTGGATTATAAATTTTTGATACACCCTGTAAGTGAGTCGTAGAAGGTGACTAAGCAATCAGAAGCGACAGATGGCGGTATATCCAACAGAAACAGTGCAACTTGAATACTATAGGGTGAGGATGGGCAGCAGCATGCTCGTTACGAAGTTGAGCTCTGTGATTACCAATAGGACTGCTGTGCGCGGCAATTATGGGCAAAAATTCACTTAACTTGGGCAGGCCTAAGTCCCACATTGGTCTTCCTATGGCTGATGGGATGATGATGATGTTAACTAAGATTCAGCTTCAACTGCCTATTTAACTTCATTTACTCAAGTATATAGTACGGTATATTTAAGTTGTACTTCGTTACAACTGGGTCAAAGAACCCGAATTTATAGAACAGGAAGGAAAAATATAAGTTTTTCAAAACTGTATTTATTAATTAAAATCCACAAGATTCAACCCACTTACATTAAGCAGATGTTGCAGTGAGACTAGAGATCACATATATTTTCACCCTCTCGTGTTTTCAAATAATTTACATTTTTTTTTTGTTTTACATTTGGCCCATTGGACCTCATTTTCTGTCAGCTATATAAATATAATATAGCCAATGTTATTTTAGAAGACTTTATATTGTTGAAAGAATTGCCACAATCGATATTGTGATTTTTGATCCCATTTACGATACAAACAGAAGCACAAATTTTTCATATCTATCTTCTATTAGTTATTTTAGTCAAAGTATACTCGTACATAATTTACAGGTCTCAAAACTTAACTTTTACACAACCAAGTGAAAAACACATATAGGAAAGTAGTGCTTACAAATAAATAACATTTTCATTGTAATTTTGTATTTTTTGTAATAATTTCACTTGTGATTTTGTGATATAAAATTTTATGTTATTGAAAAAAGCGTATTATGAATACAACCGTACATTGCAATTGAAGACTTCTCTACAATGGATCATATTTTTTATACATAAATGTTGTCTAATCCTTCATCTGTCGTGTTATAGATCAATTCCGTATGTAGTTTTTAACTGTATCTATCCATTTTGTTAATACCGGTCTCTATTTTTTTTTTTTGTGTTTTTGGAGATCCGTTTTAGACTACTCAGACGTCAATTCTGGCATCAGGGAGTGAGGGGGGGGTGTCTCATTATTGCGCGACCCATACCTGATTATACCTGCGATGCACCTATCGATAGCGATCAGCCGCGGATACCTATGAGGCTCTACTCTGGTGGATAGCTGTTTGCAAAAAAGAAGGATTAAGCCCGGCTGCACTAGTGTGGCTCAAGGGTAAAAAGAAGTGCCAGTGAGAGAGCGACAGTGGGAGGCATTTATTAAAGTTATGCTATCGGGTGGAAGCAGCTCATCATCAACAGTAAAAAATGCGCTGAACAGCCACTGCTGGACATATCTATCCCTTAAGAAGGGAGATTGCTTATAATTACCACACTGGTGGCAGTCGCAGTTTTGGGTGAATGATGTCATCTGTCAGTATGGATACCTTAGCCTCCGTTTATGATACTGGGAGAAGTAATACTCTGCTCAAATAATCAATAATACCAACTATTAGGTGTTATTGAAACCGTGTTTTAAGGCTCGTGTAATGATGCTGCTATAAACCTAATTTTAAGACCCCTCTGATGCCGGCAGACTAGTATTATAATATGACATTCAATTACCTATTTTAATTGACTCTTATAACCCTATAAGGCTATCAGGGTCATCGATGATACCTGTAATAAGATGTTAATTAAAATCTTTTTTGTAATTTTTTTTGTAAGACTATTTGAAAGTATCTATGATATGCCTGTCTAAATAAAGACATTTTTGACTTTTGACTTAGGGAATACAGCACCTTTTTTATTAGTTCAGGTCGACAAACAAGCATACAGTCCTCGATCGTTCGTAGACGCTCGTATTACCACAAGGTATCACTATTCACTACCGCGTTGCCAACCTTGTGACTTAAATATACTATGTCACATTACCGAGTAATTTTATTGCTTCTCTAACCCTAAAAACCGGAATGCGAATACTGCTACTTAGCAGTAAAAATGGGTGAAAGTGAGGTACCAATGCAGACGACCTTTGTACGAGGTCTACCTTCAACATAGTTAAGTGGAAAAGTGCACTTCGTGTATTTTCCGCTGTACTATTTTGTATTTCCGACCGACCTATAAAACTCGCCATTTCAACGACCTAAGGAGATTGGCTTGTCACTTTTCCTATTAAATAAAGTGAAGTCTTAATTAAACGATTTTCTTAATTCTCCTCTAACCCTGTTTCGCTACTTTGAAAAATTATGTAATTATATGTGTTTTAATGATTCTTTAACAACGTGACATTATTTTTTCTTTAGTTATTAGGTGTCGTAATCGATGTATTTTATATGAAAAAAAAATTGACCTGCAACAAATACGTATCAAATTTAGTAATAGCAATAAAAAATTCACACATCTCATACATAAACCTGACTCCGCGATAAGTAGGTGTAATCACTTGTTACGGACTTTAGACAACAGAACAATCAATTATAATACTTAAATACATGTTTAACACCCAGAAACTTAACAAACGTAAATATTTATCCTGGGTGGGGATCGGGCCTACCATTTATTTTACAAAAAACTATATAACTAGCTAAATACTAACATTGTTTTTGTCTTGATGATTTTTTCAATATAAAATCTAGAATTGTTTTGTTTTGTATTGTGATTTGCATGCAAATTGTATTTACTGAACATGTGTTCCTAAATATTAATTAATATACTATAACCTATAACCCAGACGCATAGCGGTGGCACTGCATCTGGACTGCAGGATCTGCGAGTCGCATCGTTGCATGTGTGGGGCTAAAGTGGATGCCCTGGGTTGACACGGCCTTCATTGTGTTCAAAGTGCAGGTAGACTATCTAGGCACCACTCTGTAAATGACATCATTAGAAGAGCCCTCGTGTCGGCTGGGGTCCCTTCTGTTCTTCAGCTAACGGGACTTAGCCGTACCGATGGAAAGCGACCTGATGGCCTAACTTTGATACCGTGGGAGAGGGGTCGTTACGTTTCATGGGATTTTACATGTGTTTGTACTTTTAGTCCCTCGCATGTGAACTCAACCGCGGGTAAATCTGGTGCAGCAGCGGAAACGGCTGCCAGATTTAAAAAAGACAAATTCAGTTTGTTGGCAGCAAATTATTCTTTCGTGCCAGTTGCTGTTTAAACATCTGGTGTATGGAATAAAGAAGGAAACTGCTTTATCAAAGAATTAGGAAGGCGTTTGGTGGACCGGGGATTGGACTACCGATCCGGGGCTTTTCGGATGCAGAGGATCTCGATTGTTGTGCAGCGTGGAAATGCTGCACAGCATTGTGGGGACCTTTGCGTTGGACATCTCTCTTTTGTGGAATGCATATATTTTTTAGAATAATTTATAATATGTATTAATTTTGTAATAAATACCTCTAACATGATTTTATAATATGTAAAAGAAATTTATAAAATTAATAAAGTAAAAAAGTTCTTCATTGATAAAGTAAAATCTTTTTTATACATTTACTATTTTAAACAATTGTTTATCGCAAATAAAGAATTATTATTATTATTAATATTAATCCTTGGTCCTGAACTAGCAACGTAGCACGAATTTTTTGTTGTTTGTCTCTCAAACTCTCAAACACATTCTTATCAAAATTTAAAATAAATAAAAGAGGTTGTATGTTAACACAAAGTTAATCCAGTTACCGACAGAACCAATTCATATTAGAAATATCCGGTAGACCGTTTCTGATCTATACAACCCTATTAAAGGGACATATACAATGTACTGTATAGGGAATTCTTTAAGTGTAATTGGCTGGAAGGAGACGTTGCCATCCATTATAAGAATGACCCTTTTTTATATTGGAACGCGAATCTGGTTATGTTTATTTTTTTATTTCAAGTAATAATATGACAAAAATATAGACTTTTCGTTTTTTTTTATCATATAATCCCTTTCAAACCACAAAAATAAAAGATTATGTTATTGCTGTAATGTAAATTGTTTTCTTTACAATTACTTCTTTTAAAAATTAGTTACAATTTTTTAGATACAAGAGAGTATTAAATCGAACAACACAGTTTTTCCACTGCAAATTGTGTGATCTTACGGAAATACCCTGTCAGTTTTTGACGTGACAACGTCTTATAATTCGATGAAGTCGGCTGCACGCACGAAAAAACATACGGTGAAAAAACATGCAACAACTCATGCGGCGTTACCTCGCTCTGAGGCGTTCCGTTTAAAGGGTTGAAGTGCAAGCGAGAGCGCGGGACGATCGACAAAGAGGCACAATCGGCCACGCGTTCGGCAGCGTTCGAAATCTGTCTCTCTCGTACTCGAGTTAGCGATGCGCCCGCGCGGACAGCTGCTATACAATAATACGAGTACATTTTCATAAATAAAATTAAAAACGTTCTTTTAAAAAATGCAACCTTTCCATCAGTATTTTCTTATGACGTTGTCACGTTCAACTATCGACAGTAAACCGACTTTACAGACAATCTATTATTTTTATAGTGTTTACGGAAGCACCTATTTTGAATTATCATCATCAGCGCAGCAGCCTCAAAATGTCTTCTTCAAGAGATTGGTTCTCTAAAGAAGAGGAAAATTCACACAAAGGAGGAATTTTCGAGAAACATAGCTTCACAACGCGAATAAACTATTATTACATAATTTATTCCCACAACATAATAAGTTCACACAATAGGTCATACATTGACCTGACTCAGAGATAAGTCGCTTGAAGCACTTATATTACGGATAGAGGAATCAGATGACAGAGGAATCACAAATATACTACTTAAATATATATATATATATATATATATATATATGTACATGTAAATTCAATGAAAGCATTGATGTATTTATTGGTGTATAAATAGTTTTATTATTAACTAGCGGCCCGTCCCGGCCGCTATAAATGGGTACATATATTTAAGTAATAAACATGCCAATTAAAACGACTATGAATCCCTTATTTGACAAAAATTGTACGCTTATCTTAAAACCTCCCTGCACACTACGTTGGCTGTGGTATTTGTAGGTGGCAACGAAACGTATTGATTTTCAGGAGATCCTACTCGAGTTGGTGCCAAATACAATTGCTCTCGTCGAGTTAGTTACTCGATGAAAATTATTTATTTGGATAAAAAATTATAAATAGTATGGATAACACAGTCTGATTTTGATCGGCATTTCTATCAATTTGTTTCGATTAGACATAGTGTCTCGCAATTTTTTTTGTAGATATTGATATATTCTATAATATTGTCAAACAATTTTTGTCCTATCATTAATATTCTTCGCAGCGAATGCGATGAAAGACATTGCATGGCCAATGTGTTTACACCTTTGGTTGGTTTTAATAGAAATTTCGAAAGTAATCTAAGTACTAAATACAGCCTATGTTACTCAATGATGGTATAATGTAGCTTTCTAATAAAAAAAACAATTATTAAAATTGGTCCAGGACTTTTTAAGTTTATTCGCTACATACAAAAATACAAATATTTCCTCTTTATAATATTAGTGTAGATTATGTTGTCTTAGAAACATGAATAGCCTATAAACATTTAGTAGCCTTAACCGTGAGGTATCGGTAAAGAAGAATAGCATATCCCTCTATAATAGGTGTACCAGAACCAACTGTTAGCGGTATATCTATCTGAAACAGTGCAGCTCAAACGCAAAAGGTGGGGATGGGCAGTAGCATCACCATCGTGAAAGCTATGCTCTACGATTGCCATCACCCTTGCCCAGCGTGGCAAATATGAGCAAAATTCAATTTCTTATGGAGGCCCATGTCCAACAGTGGACTTCCAATGATTCAAGTGATGATAATGATGCATTTAGTTAACACTCTCACTTATTTAATCTTTTCTTTTGAATGTTTGCGAACATATCAAGATTGCGCTCATATTGAGTACCGTTTGTCGGCAAACGACGTGTCGTCACCAATCGCTATCACAAGATCTGCAGTCTAAGATATCTTCTTGGCAAACGGGAGGCTACTCATATTCGTGCCAAGATTTTATAGATTTTATGTCACTTTTTATAACCTCTGCAATATATTTTCCTTTAAAAATCGTGACATTGACATAACGTAATTTAATTAATTTTAAGTGTGTTTGTCATAAGATATCCGAAACGTAGAAGTTAATATTTTACTTTAAAAAAAACACATTTTATCTCAGGTGTAAGGCGGGACTCGAACCTGTATCTTTCCTATGCGGGGGGGCGTCACCTTAGACACTTTTTTTGCTAGTAAATATTATCTATATAATTCAGCATTATACAAAACTTTTCAAAAGCAAGCTTTTAGCTTTGTTTTAGAAGCGATACCCTTGTAAGCGAAGTTCGATAGTTCAAATTAAATGTTGTTTGAAAGATAATACTGATACAGCAATTGAGATAGGAGTGTTAAGATGTTTTGGAGATGTAGAAAGGATGGATGAAAGTAGAATGACTGCACAAACAAAAAGGGGGGAAGTAAATCGAATAGTTGGTATAGGACGACCTAAGCGAACATATCTTAACCAGGTAGAAGAGGTATTCAAGAAGGGCCATGTCAGAAGTACCAAAAATAAATGAGCGTGTATACATAGACTAATACGAGTAAAGGAAGCGAAACAGGTATGACAAGATCGCAGCAAGCAAAAATACGTAGCCTCTGCCTACCCCGATTGGACACAGGCGTGATGTATGTATGTACACTATACATACATCTGCTATTGTCCTTTAAAATATAATATAATTTTAACTGTCTCTGTATATTTATCTTGAACAAAACTGCTAGTGGCATTGCATATAATAGCATAAGTATTTTTATTGGTATTATAATGTAATTATAATAAGTGATAAATCAAATTTATGCAATAAACAGCATTGCTCTTTTTATTCATATCAAATATATGCTAGAAGATATCAACTTATCTCAGGTTTTAGATAAAACCTCAACCTATGCCCGGAAAACTATAAATTATAATTATAATAAATAAAAATAAATTCATTCTCATACGTTGTTCTGACTCTGTGATAAATTACTTAAAGCACTTGTGTTACGAACATCAGATAACAAAATAATTACAAATATATTACAAAAGTATTAAAACACACATTTAACTCCCAAACACAGAAAAAACACAAATATTTGATCGAACCTACGATATCTGGCACAAAAGATAGGAACTTATAATTATACGCCAAGAAGATTAAAATCGTTTTTCGAATGTTAAAGCTACATTTTGAAACGCCTAATAAAATTCGAAAAAAACATTCATAAATCCGAGTAGGAAGTAGAATTTTTAAGTCAAAACCTATCCAAATAATATGCTTAGGCACAAGGACATTATATCCATTTTTTTAAGAAAACCATAAAAATTAAATGCGCCATTAACACCTAGATCCCAAACAAATAATATCCGGTCGTCAAACCAAATACATTTAGCACAAAGTTGTTTGGTATCGTTTAAATTGATAGATTATATTATTAGAGAGACGTGACCTGGATCTGAAATGGAATTGTTACTGCGCTTTTTCATTTCGACCTTTTAAATTCTTCGAGCTACCTTGTTGGCTTAGTAAGTCACAAATCGATAGCGGGGTTCACGGTTCGAACCCCGTTTAAGTTTTTTGTTTATTAAACGAAATGTACTCGTAAAAAAATATATTTTTTATTTAAATACATTTGCCCTGGTTATTTAAATCGAATTCTTATTTTGTTTTATCTTTACGAGAGAAACATTAAATGAACAGAGATTGTGATAATACTTATATTGTTTCGTATTTATTAATTCAGCCAATGCCTTTTTAATAAAAACCCAAAAAGTGTTTCGAATTTACGAAGACCGTTCATAAATAGAGCCTATTTTAAATAAAAATTTAAAATTATCAATAAATAATGCTCAATTTAAACATTATGTATACTTATGATGTAGTATGTAATACATTTATTTAATTTTTTGGTGTTTGTACTATAAATAATAATATAATATAATAATAATAAATTCACTCGATATCTCATACTTTGACCCTTCTGTTACGGATATCAGGCAAAAGAGGTATTACAAATAAAATACTTAACATACATATAAATAACACCCAGACATAGAAAAAATAGAAATATTAATCATATAAATATTTGTCTTGGTACGGAATCGAATACACGACAGTATCCCTACCATTTACGCCATCGGGTCCGTTATATTATTATTATGAAAACATAATGCTGAAATAAAAGCTGTTTTTTATTCTTCCTGTCTTTGTTCCGGATAGTCTTAAAAATAAAACTTAAATTGACCAAAATTTTTAAAGTTAACACAAGCTTATTTTACATTAATAAAAAAAATTTTAAAACTAGACGCAGACACCAGCCAGCTATTTAATAAACACAAAATTTTGTATTTTTTTTATTGATTACTTAGTTTCAACAAAACATATTTGCTTCGTATATTGATAATTTATGTTTTTCTTCATCTTATTTTCCCTCACACACACCCCTAACCCATTAACCCTAATCCCAGGAATGATGACCGTGAAAAAACACTGCCAGTAACAGATCCCATTACCCGATTCTAAATTCAATGTCCGTAAAACACTGTATTTATCGTGCCAATACTAACCCGCTTACCCTGTTTTAACAAAGAGCTCCTTACTTCCACTCCAATGTCAATTATTCAAGATTTTATCAAAAAGGTTTGCATTTAGCGAGTCGAGTAGAATTTTTGATGAATTTGGACCCCTACTCTGATGAAGACACGACGCCCGACGGCAATGCAGAGGCGAAAAAATAAATATTTCCGTATCAGAACTCGCTAGACACACGGCGCAATTACCTTATTCTTACGAAGACCTTGTCTTGACCGTGAAAAAACATATTAGTAGGACTGTTTACCCTACCCGTCTGGGTGCGGACATGGAGAAAACCTAAATACACGCGAGTACAAGTCCAACTACGCTACCGCACCGTAGCGTAACCATTATTTTTGATTAGTCAATACGTTATCTCGATGAGATTTTGAATGAGATGACAGCCTTAAAATCGTCTAAAACAATCATTAGGAGGCGGCAAAAAAAAGGTTTAACTCCATCCTTTTTTTAAAATTGGAACATACCTGATATAGATGTCTCGTTCTCTTGGATTGAAGGTCGGAGAGTCGTTAGGTAAGGGGCACAGGTGCACACGCGATCCGTGCGTCCACGAAGAGCGGCGGCGACTGACTGAGCCCGGCGCCCCGGTCTGGAGCCCCACCGCCCGCGCTCCACCTCACCCCCGCACCCTAGCGGATAAACAACATGCAATGTGGGACCGATCTGTGGACCTTCTCTCCCGAATACACCGGAACGACTCCCGAATTCTACACCCAATCCATTACTCCTCCGACGAAAACTGTTCGCTAGAACAATTGAAGCGATCACGCAATGTGTCGGTGTGACGATGGTGACTCCGGCAGAGGAGTGGATATCAAATAAATTTACTGCCCAGATAGTAGTCTAGCATTATAGATTTTGGATTTAAGTCTCACGGTAGTACAAACCAAGGAAATGATTATGGGTTCGTTTAGCCCCTGAATATTTCGATTTATCTCTCGTGCCTTTTATAAAATACATCGAGATAAATCTTTATCCGTTAACGGCACTATCGTTACTACACGACTGCACAAATCTTTAAAACAACGTAACGGATTTTGATGAGTTTTTTTTAATAGAGTATTAAATAGAGAATTAAAAGAGTGATTCAAATAAAATAAGATATCGAGAAGAAGGTCTATATATAAGTAAAATGCATTCAAAAAATATATTAGGCCTACACTGATCATTTTAAAATTTTAAGTTTTCAATTTAGGGTAGACCTAATTTATATGTAACATCACTCTTATAATCCCGAGAGGTTATCAGAATCATGAGTTTAATGAATATCTATTATGTTCATTTAGTTTCAAACTTCTGAATTGAAATGGTTTTATTTATTTTTGACGATTTTAAAGTGCTTGTAATCGGCCTACTTGAATAAAGAATACTTAGATTTGATTAAACCATTGTTATCCTAATTGCACAAATCCAAAACCGGTGCGGTTCGGTAGTCTTAAATAAATTGTACTAGAGGACAACCTCATATAAGGGTCGTTTGCATTGGTACCTTACTCAAACCAATATCTGCCGCCAAATAGCGGTGTTCGCAAAGCTGTCTTCCGGTTTGAAGGGTGAGAAGTTATGGAATTACTGGGTAATGTGACATAATCTTTAAATCACAAGGTAAGCAACGCGTTAGTGATGTCTTTGTGATATTACGACTGTTTATTGGCTGCGGTGATGCTTACAATCAAGCAGACTGTGTATTTATTTGTCAACCTAATCTAAATAAAAACATATAATGGAATCTAGTACCTCCTATTTCGGTAATATGATGTTTTTACCCATATACATTTCGGCGATTCGAAAGTGCTTTGTGTTTTCTAGATTAAAATACCTATATATTGAGTTTAAATGTAAGCTTTACCACAATCGATCTTGTATGGAACATAAAGTATAAGAAGAGGTATCTTTAAAATGCCTTATCTTTACATTTTTTATTATTTTTGTATGTTATAGCTAGTGTCATCACAAGGATATCACTAGGCTATCGCCAACCTCGTGATCTCCTCATTTCTGATTAGATCGCTCATAGAGACTCCAAGAATTGCATTTTCTGTATGTTTATTTGTCGACCTGGTCTGATAAAAAAATGATAGACGAGCATACGATAATAAAAGACGATCGTAATATCACTATCGCGCTGTTCTCTCTAAACGCACCTGTTTTATTTTGAAAACGTTAAAACACACCACAAACAGACCTGTTTATTCCAGTTGCAACAAACTGAATGGCTCAATTAGACGTGCCATGTTGGGCCGGTGGAGGAGGGTGCGTCCCATGCATAATTCGTCCGGGACGCCTGACCGCGATCTCTATTGGACACCGGGACACGTTCGGGACAATGAAACGTGGTTTTAGAGGCAATTACACCTACGGTGGTGTTCCGCACAACTTATTTATTACTAAAGGTGTACCTTGGGGTTTTAGAAAGCAGGGTAAATTTATATTTGACTATAGGAAGTCCATGTCTTTCTTTGTTTTTATACATGTCTTTAGATTTTATAGATTGTTCTAAAGTGCAAACCGTTGCTGGTTGTGTTTTAATAAGTTATATACAGCGACTGCCAGAAATTTATTTTTTGTAACGGACGTATAGACAGAAATGTTTGTATTTATTTATTTCTATCTTTTGATAGAAATAAATAAATAAAAAAATAGATACTATTGACAGGCCCAATGGCGCAGATGGTAGTGATCCTATCTTATGCGCCAGGGCTCGTGGGTTCGATCTCCACCCAGGACAAATATTTATATGATAATATTTAAGATTGTTCTGTGTCTGGGTGTTAAAAATATGTATTTAAGTATTATATTTGTGATTCCTCTATTGTCTGATGTCTATAACAAAAGTGCATTATGCGACTTACCACGGAGTCAGGTCAATGTAAAAAATGCTGTGTGACTCCCTTTTTTAAACTTTTCTAAATAGTTTCTATAACATTGTTAAAAACAGCTCAAATATAGATAAAAATAGCTTTTCAAATAATAAAATTATAACTAAATATACTGTATATATATTTGCCGTGAGGTACCGTCGGAGTAGAATAGTACCTTCCACTGCACCAGGTGTCGTAAGAGGCGACTAAGGTACCAGAACCGACAGATAGCGGTATATATATAGTGCAGCTCAAATGCTCAGAGTGGGGATGGGCAGCATCCCGTCGCAAAAACTGCGCTCTGCGATTGCCAACAAGCTTGCCCAACGCGGCATGTTCAAAGAACCTCCTTTTTAGGAGTGGCATATATCCAGCAGTGGACTTTTAATAGCTGGTATGATGATACTGTATATATATATATATATATTGGTTTTCATGTTAACCTGAATATTGTCCCTCATGACTATTGAATTTATGACCGTCGTATGCCGTGGGGTACCGGTTAACTAGATTAGTACCTCCATCAGTGCCAGGTGTCGTAAGAGGCGACTTAGATGCCGGAACCGATAGATGGCGGTATATCTATCGTGACAACACATTCAGTAAATGCACAGGGTGGGAATGCAGCAGCATCCCCGTTGAGAAGCGCGTCGCGAGCTACGCTGGCAATTACGAGCAAAATCCACCCTATGTGCAACAGGAGACATTCGACAACTGCAATAATGATGATGACTCCATTATTGTAACTTGTTATAAAACTCTAGCAGCATCTGTTCACACTATTTCTATACAATCGGCGATTGAATTCAGTGTTCTGCTCTGAAAGTGAAGTAGGTGCCTCAAATTTAAATTCGTTGTCATACTAAATCTGGACCGTGAAAATGGTGGACTATATTCGGTGAGTCATCGAATTAGCGCTAAAGCCTCCAACGGCATTATTGGCTGTTCTAAGAATGATACAAAATGCACGCGACCTTGAATCTGCAGTGGAATTCCCCTGAACAAATGACTGATCAATAATTTCTTTGTGTTCTTATGATTAGATCAAATGACGTTCGAGAAACCCGATGACGCAAATGGTAGTGATTCTATCTTATGCGCTGATGGTCGCAGGTTTTATTCCCACCCAGGACAAATATTTATATGTTGATATTTGTGATTGTTCTGTGTCCGGGTGTTAAATATGTTAAGTAGTATATGTGTGATTCCTAGGTGATCTGGCGTAAGTAACACAAGTGTTTTAAGCTACACATCACAAAGTCAGGTAAATTTATGAGATTTTGTGGGAATTCATTTATTTATTTACTTTTCAATGTATCGGAATTCAATTACATTTCAAAATTATTTCATATTAAGGCACTATATTACGAAGTCAGCAAACAATAATACGGTCCGCTAATGGTAAACATGACTGCAGCCTATCGACGTTCATGTCATCACAAATAGTATATATATAACATTACTAGCGTGTCGCCAAACTTGTGAATTGGAGATACCGTGTCCTATGTATCCATTAATTTCATTGCCTCTCTCACCCTTCAAACCGGAACACAGCAATGCGAACACAGCTTCTCAGCGGTCTTTGCGACCTTTGTTAGAGGTCTACCTCTGATACTAATTTAATTTTGTGGTTATTGTATTTATATGCTATGTAATATTCATATTGTTGCGAAACATCTTCTTGTCTGACATACCTCAGTGCCTCAAGTCGGAAGTTTTCGACCAATGTGTGTTACCAGCGATGACCTATGGCAGCGAAACGTGATCTCTTACTAATTAGCATTATTGGCCAAGTAGCTCATTGAGCCTTGTAGTAGCTCGTTTGAAAATAGTTTTCAGTTATCAAAATTAGCTTTCAGTTTAAAGTAGCTCAACGAGCTATTGAGACGGCAATGCTTAGAGTTTCTTTACGCGATCGAATCAGGAATGAGGAGATTCGTAACAGAACCAATGTTACCGACATTGCCCGGCGGATTAGTAAGTTCAAGTGGCATTTGGTACGCAGAACCGATGCCCAATGGAGGCGAAAGGTTCTGGAATGGAGACCACGTACCGGCAACGTAAGGGTATCCACCCGTAAGATGGACATACGATGTGACTAAAACCGCAGGTTCGCACTGTACACAGGCTGCATACAACCGGTCCAATTGGAGATTACTTGGGGAGGCCTATGTCCAGCAGTGGACTTCTTATGGCTGGTATGATGATGATCATTATATATGTAAAAATTTCATAATTATGATGTATATTTGTTATTATTTCTCGCTGGAACGGTTAAACAAATCTGGATAACTTTTGGCACACAGATTTCTGATAGTCTGGAGTAGCCATAGCTTATTACCGCTTAAAAGATTATTATATTTCTGATGAAATTGCTTGGTAGTGAATTGAATGGATCTAACATCTACTATTAAGACAACGGTTTGTTAGCGCCTATGCCGATGGTTATAGTTAAGGTTAATTATACCTATCATTATATTTTATTGGACCCAATATTACCATCAGTTTTTCTTGCAGGTTTTTCTAGTCGCTCGAGTAATGAACCGGCTATAAACTTATTTGTAAAATCCGTCTAATGCCATCAGACTAGTATTAAAGTAGGACACTTAATGACCTATTTGTTTAAATGACTCTTATAACACTGGTTGTCAGGGTCATCGGTGATTTATGTAAAATTGTAATTAGATCATTTATACTCATAGATATTTTTTGACGATTAAAAGTGCCTATTAAAATTAAGTTATGCTACTTTTTATCCCGATAATATATTCCCTTAAGATAGATCCGTTTTTTTATTTTTCCTCTCTGCAATCAGCTTTACTTTATGCACAGTTTATTTAGCTGTGAAAGAGCAACATAACTTTTCTCTCGGAATAACAAGAATTCCTCAGGGATGCGATAAAATCCTTACAGATAAAGTCACCGGCCAAAAACTAGTTTCTAATATTTTCTTTTAAATAAATTATGTCACGGTGTCAGATGAAGATAAGTTTTACCTTTTACGCTCTCCCAAACTTTCACGTTGTATCTCTATATCTGATAAGAAAATGCAGCGTCTGAGAAGGGACTTGTTTTCTTATAAAGGAAAAAGTTGTATTGTATTTTTATCAATCAGCCCAGTAAATCTTGATAAGCGACCTTTGGGTCTTTTTTAAATATGTATCGGTGTACTTAGAGACTGTTGGATAACATAGAGAATACTGTATGTGACCTTCTTTACCTGAAGTAGTGAAAATAATTTTATATTATCAAAACTTACGAGTATCTGTGCCTACAGAAACACTTCTAAATAGGCGATGTTATAGACGCTCGTTATATCACTAGCACATTACCAACTTTGTGACTTGAAGTTATTAAGTCACATTACCATATTACTTTACTGCCTCTCTCACCCTTCAAACCGTAACACAGAATGCAAACATTTGGCGGTAGAAATAGATGACAGTAAGGTACAGATGCAAATGAACTTTTTAAGAGGTCATGTATGTCAAACAAACCACCATGTTTATATCTTTTAATTAGAACTTGAAGATTACACTGCATAAAGTTGCGTACAACTGGTCCTATTAAAAACCAAGAGACCTTCAATAGAATGTTATTTTAAGGAGGCCTATGTTCATAGGACGCTTTGCTACTTATACGTATACTCACACTGTTAAGAGAAAATATTTATATTTGTGTTTGTACCAAACAGCCTCAAAAACTCTGTACCAATTGTGAAAATGATTCCGCTAATAGAAAGTTTATTCTTCTGAAATAATATAGGGTATAACATATTAGGTACCAGAACCTATAGATGGTGGTATGTTCATCTATATACTAGTATGTGTAGCTCAAATGCTCCCGTCGCATTCTGCGTTAGTCTAGCGTGGCAGCTATGCGCGAAACTTCCGCTTTTTGTGGGGGGGGTGGCGGTCCAAAAGTGTCCAGAAGTGGATTTCGAATGGATATCATCCATGATAATGATAATTTTTACGAACTACATTGCTCCGGCACCTTCCTGGTTAAGAGGAAGTGGACTTCGGCTAACGTGGTATGCTAGTCGTTAATAGTAATAGGCCCTGGTCCATTGGTAAGACCCTTTTTCTTTTTTTTTGTTTGTTTGGGCGGGTAATCTTTTATAGTCCTCTCGCAGTGGGTGCTACGATGTGTATGGAACTCCCGAGTCGAGGAACATCCGAAAAGGCTGCTGGTTATATCCACCATGTTTAATAAATAATTTACACAACAACTCATACGTTGACCTGACTCCGAGATAAGTCGCTTAAAACACTTGTATTACTGATACCAGACATCATCATACATATAATGTAGACATATATATAACACCCAGACACAACAAATACAAATGTTCATCACAGAAATGTTTGTTTTGGGTGACCCATCCCCAAATATAAGATCGGGACATTACCTATTTACTATCAATATATCGCTGGTAGTATTAAAAGTGTCTTGCGGTTATAAAAAGCACAAGGCTTGATGCAACATTCAGGTTTTGATTTATTAAAAGCGGTTGGCACGAAAGATGAAAAGACTCATATAAACTGACTAGAAAAGTATATAACCTTTAGCTTTGACATATTCAACCCTTAACTATACAATGGATATAATTGAATGTTAAGCCATAAAATAAAATAAGCTGACAGTAAAGAACGGTCTACAAAAATGCATTGTAGCAGTTCATGTTGCCACGTACGTAGCGTTGCTACGGCGTAGCACGCTGCGCTACGAATACGCTACAGGCACATGCGGCCATTAAAATTTTAGCATTTTTACGACTCGCGTATTTTATTTGCGTTTCATTGTATACTTTGCGTTGAAAACATACCCATGTTTCTCCTAATTATGCAAACATTGTATGTTATATTCAAATACATTGGTAATGTACTATTTCGTTTTCATTGTGATCTTATGCTTGTGTATAAGAGTAACAAATAGGATTTTTATCATTTGGGAATGAAATCCCCTTATCATTAGCGACAAGTTTTATTCAATAATCTTATATTTATATTTGAAAGCACCATAAACTTATGGTGTATATTGAGTATATATACTATTGTTCAACGAATAATACAGAAAATACCAACATATGAACCATATATAGTTTGAAACTGTATTGAAGAATACATCGTTCAATACAAACAGCTATCCAATCCACTTTAACCGTATTTCAGTACGGAGTACATTCCTCTTTTATGTATCAGGACAGAGAAATATAGAGCGGTATAGAGCAGATATTTCGAAATGTGATAAAATACATAAATGAATATGAACCGCTTGCTATTTATTATGAGTAACTTTAAAAGTAGTACGAAAATAAATGTTGTGCAGGTTTTTAATTAATTCACACTACGTCTCATACATTGATCTTACTCCGAGATAAGACGCTTAAAGCATTACACAAGTGCTTTACAAATATCATCATATAAATATTTGTGCTGGGTGGGGATCCAACCATCACTTTGGAGCAAAAGATGGGATCACTACCATCTGCGCCATCGGGGCAGTCAATAATATCGAATAATAATGATAAGGCAATAAAAGGTATGAAAACAAAAGACAAATCAAGACTTAGCACAGTTGACAGACAAATGAGCTGTAAGGTTTTGGAATGGAGTCCACGCACAAGCGCAGGGTAGGACGTTCACCTACAAGGTGAATAGATGATCTCACTAAAATCGTAGGATTATCCTGGATGCAGAACTGTTGGATTGTGAACGCAATCATTTTTTTATATTACTTAGTTGGTAATGCCAACTTTATTGTGTGTTGGCAACTTTGTCTTACTTGTCTATGTCATGGTTGGTTCGTTCATTCTTGACGCTCAAATAAATCGCAAGTTTATCCGTTATTGAAAACCTTTTATTTACTAAAAGTAATCACAATTCTTCAAGAACACATACCACCGGTCAAGGTCAAATTCAAAGTCAAATATAACTTTATTTAAAAATGCCTGCAATTATAGGCATCTTTAAATTGTCAAAAAAAGAAATTATAAATATAGATTAGCTATATACAATTTTACACAAATGACCGATGACCCAGATAACTGGTATTATAAAAGACATTTAAACAATAGTTCTTTGAGTGTCCTACTTTAATACTAGTCTGCCAGCACCAGGCGGGTCTTATATGTACCTAAATGTACACCTTTACCTATTGGAAATCGCTTGGAGAGACCTATGTTCAGCTGTGGACATCGATCAGTTCATTGTCGGATCTAATATAACCTACGGTGATCCACGTTATGCCAAACTAACATAAAAATATTTCGCATCCATTTCCTATCCAGCCGTTGTCCGTTCTGCAACCATTTTTGTGTTTTATACCGGAAATATTCTAACTGGGAATGAAATGCTTTAGCTGGATTTTTGTGCACTCTTTACACATATGTTATCCCTCTCTGTTGGTTCAAGAAGTAAAAAGGATAGTCGGTTTTTACGGTGACTTTATTATTAATAATAATAATACACCTCATGTGCCATGAGGTACCGGCAGAATAGAATAGCGCCTCCTACTGCACCAAGTGTCATAAGAGGCGTACCTAGGCTAGGGTACCAGAAGCGACAGATGGCGGTATATTCATCCGAAACACTGCAGCTCAAATGCACAGGGTGGGGATGAGCAACAGCATCCCCGTTTTGAAAGCTGCGTTTTGCGATTGCCAACACGCTTGCCCAGCACGGCAATTATGGGCAAAAACTAAACTTAATTTTTAAGTTATTATGATCTGCCGGTAAGGTACCGGCAGAGTAGAATAGTACACCCCTCTGTGCCAGGTGTCATAAGAGGCAATTAAGGTTCCAAAACCGACAGATGGCGGTATATCTACCCTAAAGTTTAAATAATTACACAGGGCGGGGATGGTCAGCAGCATTGCCGTCGCGAAACCTGCGACCAGTGATTGTCAATACGTTAACCGAGCGCGTCAATTATTAGCAAAAAGCCTTCCTTTCTTGGAGAGGCCTATGTCCAGCAGTGGACTTTCAAAAGCTGGTGTGATGATACACCTTATCGTACACATAAAATTACATTATGAAAAATAATAAAAACGGAAAATTTATAATACAATTGGCTGCCTGATCGCTCCTTTCGATAGCCATAGATGGAGAAAATGTGTTAGGGCAATTAGATGTGTTCTTCTCTTTTATTTATAAAAAAGAAAATTAAGCTAATAAATAATAAATAATATTACATATGTCTCTATAACATTAAACTCAAATAACATTATTATATTATAGCAATAAATACAAAACTACAAATATAACTTATTTATTTTATGTTATGAAGTCAGCAAGCAAACATACGGTCCGATTAATGGTAAACGTTAATGCAGCCTATCGTGTCATCACAAAGATATCACTAGGGTGTCGCCAACCTTGTGAACTGAAGATACAATGTTACATTTACCCAGTAATTTCACTGCTTCTCTCACCCTTCGAACAGGAACACAGCAATGCGAACACTGCTATTTGGCGGTAGAAATACGGCAGACAACCTTTGTAAGAGGTTTACGTCTAGTAATTCTATCATGTTACATATTAGTACTACGTTTTAACGGCTTAGAAACACGGTTTAATTTATTTTTTACATTCTGGTAACCTTGTAGCATCAAATATGTATTTAACACCCAGCCACAGGACAAACATAAATATCATCACATGAATATAAGTCCTGGGTGGGAATCGAACTCATGATCCCTCGTGCATAAGATAGGATCACTACCATCTGCGCCATCGGGACCGTCAATTCCTATGCTGAAGGGAGAAGAATGAAGAACTCTCGACAAACTTGATATCACATTCAGATAAGTATTTTTCTACAAAATAGTTATATCTACAGACACTTTTTGTATGAACTAGACTATAAAATGTACTAAACATCAATTGCCGTTCAAAAGTATGCTAATGTACTTATGTTGTTCTGAACTATCACTTTAACAAGTCCATGTGACCTTGTACACTGAACATAGTAAAACTAAGAAAGTTACCGCGGTAGTAATACTGCTTTTGAAAGCCTGATGATATTAATTTCCACAACATCTCATACATTCACCTGACCACAATTAAACTACTTAAATGCATATATTTAACACCCAGACACAGAAATAACACAAATATCGTCATACAAATATTGTGTGGGAATCGAACCAACGACCCTTGTCGCACAAAATAGGATCACTACGATCTGCGCCACCTGGCCCGTCATATTACAATTCGTATTAATAAGTATAATTGTCGAAATCCAAGCCCAAGTCCAGCCACACACGAACTTGACTTCAAAAAACGGTAAACAAATCAATCAATCTTTCATTTGCAGATCGAGCCGATTGAATGCATATTGTCGCCTTGTCCAATAAAAAAAAGCCATTATGACTGTCGCGACGCCACGATCTGCTATTGCCACCACGCTCGCCTATCGCGGCAATAATGTACAAGATCCCCTTTTTTGGGGAAGCAGCAACATCATTATCATCATCATACCAGCCATTGGAATTCCACTGCTGGACATAGGCCTCCCCAAGAAAGGTGGAATTTTGCCCATAATTAATAAATTGAGAGGCCTGTGTCAAGCAGTGGACTTTTAATGTCTATAATGGATACGGAATGGATATCATGTTTTATAAGTTTTCTCGCATATGGTACTGCCTCAACTTTACTGCAAGTTTGAGATCCCGTCTCGGTACTACATACAGTACAGCGATATTCGTTTTGATGTTTGTTACCAGCGGCCCGGTGCCGTGAGGTCGAGCAAATCGTTTGTTTTTATTTCTGTTTATTCGCCCCCGATCGGCTACCGAATGTAGAGCGGATATCTGTATATATATATACTGATAGTTGAAACTTATTACACTTTGTAAGGTTACGAGTGCAAACTGTTTACGGTGGAAGAAATATCGATCGTCATCTTCGTCATACCAGCCATTGGAAGCAGATAGGCGTCTCCAAGAAAGAAGGTTCTTGCACATAATTGACGCGCTGGGCAAGTGTTAGCAATCGCAGATCGCAGCTTTGGCGACGGCGATGCTGCTGCCCATCCCCACCCTGTGTAATTACTTAAACATTCCGATTGATATACCGCTATCTGTCGGTTCTGGTACCTTTGTTGCCTCTTATGACACCTTGCAGAGAGTGGTGTACTATTCTTTATTCGGTACCTCACCGGCAGATCATAGTGACTTCAAAATTTGTTAAAAAGTCTTCAAAGGTTTAGTGTGTATTAATGACGTATGATTTTATTTAGTAGGTGTTATTGCAAAAAAGGTTTATCTGCGAAAGCATTAGAATTGCACAAAGCGTATCGGCACTCCTATTAAGTGATGGAATACCTCAGATTCAAATTCAAAATTGTTCGATTCCTCTACGTCGTCGTATGAACAGAATAGTTCGAATTTGCAAAACGCAATTCCATCAACATCGTATTTGCCTAA
The DNA here is from genome assembly GCA_020976665.1 of Heortia vitessoides. Lineage (NCBI taxonomy): Eukaryota > Metazoa > Arthropoda > Insecta > Lepidoptera > Crambidae > Heortia > Heortia vitessoides. The sequence continues at coordinate 19,107,138 of JACJUM010000875.1, read as the reverse complement.
CGCCATTTGATTTAATATATGGATCTACTGGTTTCTGAACTGTTAGGTTATCTAGAAAAAGCATAAAAGCGTTTGGATGCTAAATTTAAATAACTAAAACTTTAGTACTTTCACTTGGTAAGCAGCAGGCATATTGTTTTGCCTAATTAGGGCACCAGATTTTTGCTAGTAGGTTAATTTGATCGACGTATGTTATGTATGATATTTGGTATGCAACCTTTTGTAAATTTAAATAAATGTTTAATTATTATTTACCGCGTAAATAAAGCATTCTGTTCCAAGCCTAGACAGAGTGACTTTACATGAGACCTCATACAAGGGTCGTTTGCATGGGTACATAACTCTTATCTATTTCTACCGCCAAATAAAGTGCTCGCATTGCAGTGTTCCGGTTCGAAGGCTGAGAGAGGCAGTGAAATTATTAAAATTTAAAATAAAAAAAAATATATTAAAATTACCGGATAATTTAAATTACCAGAAATTACCGGGTAACATAATAACGTTACCCGGTAATTTCACTGCCACTTGCATTCTGTTCATATTAAGTTTAATATCTGCAAATTACAAGTTTGTTAACGCGCAAGTGATATCCTTGTATCCTTTATACGAGCGTCTAGACTGCGGCTGTTATAACGCGAACTGCTAGCATGTTTCCAATTTGTCAATAGAGTTCAAAGTTCAATTGCTTAACATAAACTCTGGATCTTATTCACTACGCTAAATAGTTCAGTACCGCGTACTTCAGTTCAGTACTATCCACGTTCTTTATAGCTTCTATAAAAGTCTCTATAACTTCCCATGGATCTCCGACTTCCTGGATTTCCAAAATCATAATTTTATTATCTCTGTTATGTTCCAAGATATCTACCGAATTTCAGTCTACCGGTAAAAAAAAAACGGCCTGATGATGGATCTGATGGCGCAAATGGTAGTGATCCTATCTTATACGCCAAGGGCTGTGGTTTCGATTTGCATGCAGGATAAACCTTTACATGACTGATATTTGTGTTTTTCTGTATCTGGTCTGGTCTAATTTAGGCATTATATTTAGGATTTCTCTGTTCTCTGATATCTGTAACTCTGGTCCTTTAAGTTACTTACCTCGAAGTCAGATCAATTTATAAGATGTCGTGTGAATATTAAACAGACAGATAGACATCCAAATCAGTATGGAACTTTATTTCATCATCATCATTATACTAGTCATTGGAAGTCCACTGCTGGACATAAGACTTTCTAAGAAAGGAAGATTTTGCCCATAATTGCCGCGCTGGGCAAGCGAGTCAATAATCGCAGAGCGCAGTTATCGCGATGGGGATGCTGCAGCCCATAGCAGCCCTGTGCATTTGAGCTGCACTATTTCGGATGGATATACCGCCATCTGTCGGTTCTGGTGCCTAAGACGCCTCTTACGACACCTGGTGCAGTGGGAGGTAATATTCTATTCTACCGGTACCTCACTGCACTTTTTTTATTTACGTGAAAAAATAACATAACATTTCAAAACACACCCATTCAATTTGTTTTAAGCATCAAAGCTATTCCAATTTTAGAGCGAGCGTAATAAAGCCTACACAGGTGGCCGCATTCAAGCTGCTCGCAACAAAATGAGCATAAAGCTCACAAAGTTATTCTTACCCCGGTTTCCTGCGTGCAATTTCGCATCATATTCAGTTGTGTTGTGGTGGCATTAGGGATGTGTCAACGCCATCGATTATGCAAATAGAGATTATTTATATTTTTATTAACCATAATTTGAGAATAACAAAAAAGTAAAAATTTTTTAAACTAAAAATCTATTTAATTCTATAACTAATTTAAAATATATCTAAATAAACAATAAAACTAGTTATAGTAAATAATAATAATAATAAATTCCCACAACATCTCATACATTGACCTGACTCCGTGGTAAGTCGCTTAAAGCACTTGTGTTACGGACGCCAGACAGCAGAGGAATCACAAATATACTACTTAAATACATATATTTTACACCCATATACAGAGCAAACACAAATATCATCATATAAATATTTGCTCTGGGTGGGAATCGAACCCACGACCCCTGGTGCACAAGACAGGATCACTACCATCTGCGCCATCGGGCCCGTCATGAGGGTAGATACGACTTACTGCAAACCGCGCCGAACATCAATCCAACAACACGTCGTCGTCCACAGTTGCTGAGGGAATGAGATATCCGCTTTTTTTCAGATGAACCTATTGCTGGACTACTCAGACGTGAATTTCAGCGCTACCGAACAAGTGGATGGGGCCGCGATTACAATCAGTTACTACGCGCCCCGCGGCTACAATCAGTTTTTTTTACCGTTATTTGACATCTCATATGGAATCAAAAATAATTGACGTATCATAAAAATATTTGCCGTTAGGTACCCGCAGAGTAGAATAATACCTCCCCCTGAAGAATACCTGAACTGAAGGTACTATGTCATATTTACACAGTAATTTCCCTGCCTCATTCACCCTTCAAATCAAAACAGTAATGCAAACACTGCTATTTGACGGTAGAAATAATTGAAAGTGAGGTAATAAATTTGTAAATTAAAATCAATATTACTTTGTTTATGTAATAGACTTTTGTACCGTTGCATTTATCCAAACATTCAGTTTTAATTTTATTACGAAATATTGTTTTTTATGAAAGTACTCTCCGGTTAAGTAATCGAATTTCCGTAACATGCCACAGCCCTAGTTGACGTACTAATGAAACCTCGGTTAGCGCGACCGGCGCAATGCATATTGCGCTTTTGTACCCCCTTTAGTCGGCGCAACCGCTCTGATGAAGTGCTCGAATTCCGTGCGAGAATTTAATAGGTTTCAATGACCTTTTAACGTTACTCTTTTGTTTTTCCTGTTAGTAAATTGTAATATATGGTGTAGCAACTACAGCGAGTTGAAACAAATATGCTCAAAGGCGACCTGCCTTTCCTAGGTTATTTTTATCATCGATTACTTTAAAAATGTGTTTGTACCTAATCACCACTATACCTTACATGAAGTACCTCATACAAACGGTCGTCTGCATTTTTGCCTCACTCTCACCTATTTCCACTGCCAAATAGCAGTGTTCGGGTCTGAAGGGTGAGAGAGGCAGTGACTTTACTGAGTAATGTGACATAATAGCCTCAAGTCACAAGGTTAGCAACGCGTTAATGATATTCTTGTGATATTACGATAGGCTGCAGTGACGCTTACTATCACGCGGAATGTTTGCTTTTTTGTCGACCTGGTCTAATAAAAAATAAAAGAAGAACCTATACAACTATCAATATATACATTGTAGCTATAGCAAAGAGAAATATAAATATTATTTCTTTACTCAGTAAGATTATTTAACAGTATGAGTACAACTTTTCAGAGTTGCGTGACCTTATTGCTAGTTGGTGCACTGTTTACCTATTTTTCACAATCGAACACGTCCCTCGGGATCTTATGTGTTTTGTATATTTATTACATTAGTAGTATCGGATACTCAATCAAGCCCGACGAGTACAAAAGTACCTCCCACAGATGGCGGTATATCCACCTGGAACAGTCTAGTTCAAATGCACAGGGCGAAGTTGGGCAGCAGCAATACCATCGCGGAAGCTGCACTCTGCGATTGGCAACATGGTTGCCCAACGCGGCAATTATGGGCAAAAAACCTCCTTTCTTGAAGAGGCCTGTTGACCTTCAATAGCTGGTATGATAATGATGATGAATGCTCATTCAATTACCTTACACCGCCATCTGTTCGAATCTTATGGCACTTACAGATAATAATCCTTTTTGTTATAACAAATAAATATTTCTACTATAAATTGAGATATAAACTATCATATATCACAAGTTGAAACAAACAGCACTCAGTGAATGTGAAGCAAAATTTGATTTAAATCGGTCCAGTAGTTAAGGAGCTCATACTGGACAAACACCGTGACACGAAATTTTTATATATAAAAACTAGCAAACCCAACAGACGTCGTCCTGCTTAAACTACACTTTATGTTAATCATAAAAAATATTGCAACTGTAAATTATATAATAAATTAGAATATAATCTATCCTATATTTCAAATTGATGAAACTGTACACACAGCAACAAACCAACCTACCCAAGTCAGTCAAAACTTCGCAATCGATATTCATCTATAGATGCGAGCTATTGAGTTCAAAATTGACTGTAATAAGTTGACAGATTTGCGAACCTTGATCTGTTGCCCGCCGTACCTCAGATTCAAATCGGTTCAGTAGTTAAGAAGTTCATCCCGGACAGATATACAAATAAATATATATATATATATATATATATTATTATAGGGGTTAGAGACTTAAAGTTTTGCACAAAGGTTGCTTATATAACAATTAAGAGCATTAGGGAAGGATTTAAAAAAAACAACCCTAAAAGGGGTACAACGGGGATGCAAAGTTAGCATGATACTTTGTATTTTTGAAGGTGTTTTAATGAAATTTATTATATAGGCTCTTTATTAGAAGTCTTGAAATACGTGTAAAATATTTTTTTTCCATTAGGGGGTAAAAGAGGGGTGCGAAGTTAGTAAAAAATTTCCAAAGTTATGTGAATAAAATGTTATATCTATGTATACAAAAATAGGAACTAACTGACTATAAATTCAGTATTACATAAGCGGAGCATAAATATGTTTGATCTGCAACGTAACGCGAGTGAAACCGCGGGACGATACTAGTACGACTATAAAGAGATTACTACATTTATAATATATATATATATATATATAGGGAAAAGCTGACTGGCATATCAACACAAGCCCTACTGTTTTGGATAACGCCATCTGTCGGTTCAGGTACCTTAATCACCTCTTACAGCACCTAGTAAAGAGAAGTACTATTCTACTTTTAGGTTTATTACATAAAGATTATTAACTGTAAAACTAAATATTACTTCTTAATGTATAATAATCTCAAGATAAACAGAAACAGAAAGAAATATGCAAATAGGTAATTATTCTGTCTTATTATTAAAAAAGAGGTTCTTAAAATTTCTTCAATTTTTGAGTGCGGTACAACAAAATCTAACTGGAACCTACTCGTACGTCGATTTTAAAAAATTGCAGGCATAGCGCAGAAGACCGTTAGTACAGTTAGTCGTGATCCTATCTTGTACACCAAAGACCCAAATCACGCGACGTTCTATGCCAAATGTATTGTATTTGTTCTGTGTCTGGGTGTTTTTTTTAATTCACTATACTTAATACTTATCTCGGAGTGTTTAATACCTTTCTTTTATGTATAATAGGTATAGGTATCATATTTCATAGGTAGTCTGTAGTAATGCACTCATTAATTTTAGGAGCGACACATTTGTATTATACTATTTTTAATGAAGCTTGATGATACATATATGTTTTATACATTTTTAAAATCATCTGTTTTAAATTTAATTTTTATTCTCTTTTATATGAAAAAAATTTCATGCAGCAGCGCATGAGTTATTTATTGTTAATGTTATATGTAGTTCCTCTGTTATCAGATGTCCATAACACGCACCCAAGTGCTTCAAGAAACTTTTCACGGGATTAGGTCAATGTTTGAGATGTTGTGTAAATTTATTTATTATTTATTTTATTTATTTATGATATTTTTTGACATTATGATACTGACATAATAATTTGCAATTAACATATATATTATAAAGTCGCTTCTAACTACACCTAGTACAGGGGGAGGTATTATTCATATTTATATATATTACTATTTTACCCTGCCAGTATAAAAAAAACAAAAATAAACTTTTTTAGCACTGCACAATAATCGGAACGTTATTGCAATAATTAATAGGCAATTACAGCAACAACACAAACAAATCACAAACAAAACTTTACCGCAATAACACAACACTCAGAAAAATAATTAATTAACAAAGTTTTAATCATGCAAACGAATGAGCGACCCCCATGGCTGTGCATTTATTTCAGCACAATCGCTGCCTGCAGGCCGCTGAAAAATAAAAGGCCAATATTCGTGGCTCGTTTACAATGGCCGGGTTTAATTAAATTGTCGGTCAACATACTATGGTTAATTTAATACTAGAGTGGGAAATGTGACAAGGTAGAGAAGGGAGCTGCGCGTAGATTTTAGAAGGTTTCTAAATCTTTATGCTCGTACTAGTAGTGTAGAACTTTCATACGTTGACCTGGTAAATCGTGTAAAGCACTTGTGTTACGGACGACAGACACCAGAGGAATCACAAATATACGACTTAAATACATAGAATTAACATCCAGACACAGAACAAATACAACTAGCATCATATAAATATTTGCTCTGAGTGGGAATCGAACCCACCACCCCTGGCGCGCAAGATAGGATCAACACCATCAGCGCAATTTCGACCGTCAATATAGTTTTGTGTTTTTTTCTGTTTCTGTATCTATATTATAAATAATATTGAATCGTTAATATCAAAAGACTAGCTTAAAATGGTGTAGTGACGTCAGCGAGCGAACTTAAACGACGATATGTTTATAGGGATAACAAATAGTTACCATGTTTATTCTCAAAATACCCGTGCGAAGCCAGAGCGGGACGCTAGTTATATTATAAAACAAACTTAAAGTACAGACGCATCAACCTAACAAACGACCAGTAACACAATTCGTTAGCATAACAACATGTGACCCAGGACGTGTTTTGTGTACAGCCCGCACGAGTAATCCCGTAGCATCGCGAGGTGCGCATCGCGTTGCACGGACGGGACGCAATGCGGCACGGTACAAACTCCGCAATTATGCGGCCCGCCACGTTTGTTCTAGACGCATTTATAACTATTCATATTTATTTTGTGTTGGCAACTGTTTAAAAGGAACTTTATTACGTATAATTGTGTGGCCTTTTTAATTAAGCAGTAAAAAGTTTATATTCACTCTATGATCCACTTACGTTAACGAATAGTTTTTAATCGTTTATTAAAGTTTCATCAGTTCCTCTTGATGGTTCGCGTAATGAACTTCCGGTAGACATAGTTTGAAGGCCGGGTGTCGGTAATCTAGTTTTAGGTAGGCCACCAAAACCTATTTAATCAAATGAGTCTGATGCCGTCTGGGGTCATCAGGGTTATTAGTCATTTGTATCTATTTAGCATTTCATACTTTTGTAAATAAAATATACTATTTTGATTACGTCATGACGGTGTGCAATAATAAAATAAAATTGAGAGAAAAAGGAGAAACAAATAATTGTTAGTTTAAGAAGAAATGTTTCCATTTTTATGAAAAATAACCGCATCAAGTCTTTACTTTTTTAGTTTCTATTAATTTTTAACTTGCGATATTGGTTATTGCAAACTTGCAATATATTTATGTATTTTTATTTATTTTATTATCTTATTTATTGTTTTTTTAGTTTACAGCTCATATATTATTAAAGAGTAAAAGAAGTGAGAGATACGAGTATATGCACAAATTTGTAGCATGTGGAGATTCATACTCTCTACCTCCCGTAATGAGACAAAGGCGTGATGTATGTATATGTGAATTAAAAATCATGATTATTATATCAGCTGGAAAACGTCTATTACAGGTTAAAAGTTTCCTTTAAAGCTTTTCGTCAGTACTACTTGTAGGCGTTCATCCAACGCGTTCTGTTTTAAATTAGATCTTCTGTACCACTTGGCAGTACGCTTCCCTGTGCGTGGTCGGCATTCTAGGACTTCACAGTCTTCACTAGCCATGGGGTAGTAGAGAACTATCTATTTATGCGACTCCTGGTTCAAGGGTAGGTACTAATCTCCCCCTGAAAGGGGGGAAAAGTAAAGGTGACGGAGGTACTGGAACCGATAGATGGCGGTATATCCACCTGAAACAGCGTAGCTCAAACGCAGCATTCCCGTCACGATTTCCTACGTTCTTCAATTGCCAAGCTAGCTCAACTCCTTGGGGAGGCCTATGTCCAGGATCTTCTAAAGCTGGTATGATGATGACTGTCTTCACGACCTGTCAGTTCTGTACGCGTTGTTCCTTGTCCACTGCCACTTTAAAACGCAACAGCAAATAACAATTAGATATATATCTGTTAATCATAGCGCACAACGTTTCTTCTTCATTATAGTCTGTGGTGACCTTAATTCGGCTCAAACAGTTTGAGTGTTGCCAAGCGAATTAGCTATTAATTTGTAATACTATTTTACTAACTTCGCGTTCAGAAATCACCGCAAATATTATACGTGTGACCACATTCGGCCCGAGTGTAGCCGACCGGACTATTTTCCAATTATTGATAAACATCAGCGCACCGGTGCCATAAGGAATTTCTATTTAACATCTGGCACACGTTTTGGTATGCCGATACTATTTTTGTCATCGTCTGTGCAATCCTATATTGTGTGCATACTGGCCGCGCCGCGCGGTTTCAACCGTGTTGAAATGAAGAACTTCCATACTAACTAAAGCCGTGTTGTACCGGCAGAGTAGAATAGTACCTCCTCTTGTACCAGGTGGCGTAAGGTATCAGAACCGACAGAAGGCGGTATAACCACCTGCAAAAGTGTAGCTCAAAAGCACAGGAATTGTCGTCACGAAAGCTGTGCTCCGCGATTGCCAACACGCTTGCCCAGCGCGTCAATTATGGGCAGGATTCCCCCTTTCTTCCCCCTTTCCCCCTTTTACATAGAAATGTTTTTGATGGAGTTCATTTTACATTTGATACCCCAATTCTTAATGGAGTTTCTTGAACACTGGCAGCTTCCTAGAAATTTACCCGAGGAGTTTCATTGCTGTCTTAAGTCGAAAATCGTCGATCAATGTGTGTTACCAGCGATGACCTATGGCAGTTCCCGTGGTGTCTTACCATAAGCTAACTCAAAATAGCTCTACGAGCTAGGAGAGGGCAATACTCGGAGACTCTTTGCGCGATCGTAACAGGAATGAAGAGATTCGTAATTGAACCAAAGTTGCCGACATAGCCCGGCGGATTAGTAAATCGAAGTGGCAGTGGTCAAGGCACTTGGTACACAGAAGCGAGCCGATGGAGCCGTACGGAAGGAGACCATGTACCGGCAAGCACAGCAAATGGCGTCCACCCGCAAAATGGACAAATGATCTGACTAAAACCGCAAGATCGCGCTGGACAGGCCGTATGCAACCAGTCCTATTGGAGATTACTTAATAAGGCCTATTGAATGTTATAAGCGGCTTATCTTAGAGTCAGGTCAATGTATGAAATGATGTGTGAATTATAGAGGTCATATAGTTTATACTATTTGGTTAACATATAGCTTTGAGCACTTAAAAAGCTGTCAAGTAATTTTTGGGTACATTTTTAACAAACAAACAAAATGTCTAATATTTCCTTTTTATAATATTAATTTTAACAAAATACCCCTATTTTATGTCCTTTCATACTACATAAACCCCTAAGGAGCCGAGCAAAAAACTACCAAAGTCGGTAATAACTCTAAGTAAAAACGAGGAAGTAGCACGACTGGGCATTGCGACGTTGTTAAAATTAAATGACTCAGAAAACTGTGTGGCACAGCGAGTCGTATTGAATAAGGTTATTTACAAATTATTTGAGGCTTTGTTAGGTAGATAATCGGTATTATTGACGGACCCGATTGCGCAAATGGCAGTGATTCTATCTTGTGCGCCAAAGGTCGTGGGTTCGATCCCACCCAGGACAAATATTTATATGATAATATTTGTGACTTTTCTGGTTAATATCTGCATTTAAGTATTATATTTGTAATTCCTATGTTGTCAGACGTCCGTAACACAAATGTTTTAAGCAAAATCTCGAAAGACAGGTTAACGTATGATGATCTCATCATCATTATGTCAGCCACTGCTGGACATTGACGTGTTGGCAATCACAGAGCGTAACTTTCGCAATGAAGTTGTTGCTGCCCATCTCAGCCATGTACATTTGAGCTACAATATTGCGAATGGGTATACCGCTATCTGTCGGTTCTGGTACCTCAGTTGCCTTTTAGGACAACTGGTTCCTGGTGAGATACTATTCTACTCTGCCGGTACCTCATGACTTATGTATGAGATGTCGTGTGATTATTATTATTAAATATTTTCGAATATTATTGATATAAAGAAAAGGTAATCTGAACAAGCCGAATACGAAATAAAAAGAAAACTAAAGTAAAATATTCTTAAAATGATAATAATGGTCGTATGCATTGGTACCTCACTCCCACCTATTTCTACCGCCAAATGGCATTGATGTGTTGCCCTTCGGGTGAGAGAGGCATAGACATAAATTGAGTTGTAATATTTTCAAGTTACAAGATTGACAACGCGCTATTGGTATCTTTATATTACAAGCGTGTCTAGCCTTCGTGAGAATTTCCTAGAGCGTGTTTGCATTGCTGTGTTCCGGTCTGAAGGGTGAAAGAAGCAGTAAATTTACTGGATATTATCCTTAAGTTACAAGGTTGGCAACGCAATAGTGATATCATTGTGTAATCACGAGCGTCTATAGCCTGCGGTGAAGCTTACTATCACGCGGACTGTATGCTTGTTTGTCAAACCTGGTCTAATACAAAAAAAACTCAAAGACGCCGTGTGTATGGAAAGAAACAAAAGACATGGCGCCATTTTCGGCCAAGACGATTAATGATATATCTATAGAAATAAGACATTTAATTTTTACATACTTATTTTAAAATATAAGGGTATTTCAATGGCGGGATAATTAAATCACAAATAAAAACAAATTAGCATGAATAAAATATATTCTTCTTAAAAAACATATTGCAAAAAAATTGCAAATTAATTATTGGATTTTATAATTAATAAAATATATTATTTCTAAGAGAAAATCTATTTTTATACTTTTTAATCCGTACAAAAATCATATTTAAGCTGATGGTGATGTTAGTGTTAGTATATTGACAGCAAAATCATATGATATAACCTAAAATTCTTATTTTATTTTTTAAATATCTCTGCATCTCTATGAACAATACTGATTTTAATTTGTTAATAAAAGGGATGTGTATTCTGTTATTTAAACTTTAATTAATTACTGATCTTGAACTTCATTCAGTGGGCCGTGCAATGTACGGAGAGTGGCCCATATCCATTGCAACCGTTTGGTACTCCACGTCTTCGTAAATAGATGCAAGTAGGTTATACGCTCCTACGGGATTTATAACCTAGCCCTGAAAATATTCCGAAGGGTTGAACCAAAGCGCCGGAAGCGCTACCGTGTCCGCGCAATCGTAAATCAGTAGGCCTCATAATATTCAAAAAGGCACTACTCTACTCTTTTATCTGGAGCATCTTTATGGAGAAATTTGTTGAGTGTTCTAATTAAATTTCTCGAGGAGCCAACCCGCGACAATGGAGACGCGCGTTTTCGAAAGCCGGACAGTATTGGCGCAAGGTGTGAGAGTATTCCGAATTTAGCTGATCCCGTTGACGCAGACAGTAGTGAGCCGTTAGGTACCAGAACTAAAAATAAATACTATGTAAAATGCGACTAAGGTACCAGAACCGACCGATGGTGGTATATCCATCCGAAACAATGCAGCTCAAATGCATAGGACGAGGATGGGCAGCAGCATCCCTATCGCGAAAGCTGCGCTCTGCGATTGCTAACACGCTTGCTCAGCAAGGCAATTATGGACAAACATCCCCCTTTCTTGGGGAGGCTTATGTCCAGCAGTGGACTTTCAATGGCTGGTATGATGATGGTGAAAGGTAAATTTGTTCTCCAATATTTATATGATGAATATTTCTATTCGTTATTGTTCTGGTTAAAATTTATATGTATTTAAGTATAAGATTCGTCCGTATAGTGATATTTTTTTTTGTTTGATATCTATAAAGCATGACCTTTAAACTACTTATCTCGGAGTCAGGTCAACAAAGGAGACGTCGTGTGAATTTATTTATTCGTTTACCTAGGCTGAAGACGTGCCAAAATTAAATGGGCGAGTATAAAAAACCTAATGCGAATTAAGGAAGCTAGAGAAGTATGCTAAATAGCTACTAGAAAGCCTATGTTCTACTGAGGAGCTGCTTAAGAGACTATTCTTTGCCTACCCTTATGGGACACAGACGTGATATCTGTATGTATTTCTGATGGAGTGCTGGTCTATCTTTATCTGGTGAAGCACTTCCCGGGGTAAGCGGTACACATTACTAAGTGCAGTATATAGCTCTACATTCTTCGGGATGTAAGTGTATACGAGTCAAATATAGTTATTGATTTTTTCTAATGGGTTTTTGTCTTCATTATAGTTCATCGTCATAAATAGTAGCCTTATAAAAAGTCAACTGGTGTACATAAGACTCTCCATGAAAAGGGGAACTTGCCATTAATTGCCACACTGGGCAATCGTGATGGCAATCGCATAGTGTAGCTATCGCGACGGGTATTCTGCTGCCCATCCTCACCCTATACATTTGAGCTTCACTGTCTCGGATGGATATACCGCCATCTTCGGTTCTGGTACCTTCGTCACCTCTTTCGACACCTGGCACAGAGGGAGGTACTATTCTACTCTGCCGGTACCTTACGGCTACAATTTGCTAAAAAACTTATGTGACTACGAATTGAAATATGAACTCTCCTACCTCTCTATAATCAAACTGCATACAGTGAGCAAAATTGTATATATAGAGATTTGAAAAAGATATTTGTTTCGGTCTGAGGTCATGTACGGTTCATTCCCAATTCTATCACGCAGACTCAGAGCATTGCCCTCAACATAACTCGTTGGGCTACTGAGAATCGGCTAGCAACCTAAATAGATCTATACAATTGTTTAACTAAAGCCAATAAATATAGTAATAAATTTCCACAATATCTCATACATTGACCTGACTCCGTGGTAAGTTGCTCGAAGCACTTGTGTTACGGACGCCAGACAACAGAAGAATCGCAAATATACGACTTAAATACATGTATTTAACACCCAGACACAGAACAAACAAATATCATCATATAAATATTTACTCTGGGTGGTAATCGAACCCACGACCTTTAGCGCACAAGATAGGATCACTGCCATCTGCGCCATTGGGCCCGTCAATCATATATATGCCAAGTCTACAGAGAAGCGAAATTTTATCAAGCGTGTGGTTATTAAAAATTAACAGAGCTCGTGTTTCGCTAATAAAATAGCATGCAAATCAATAATAAAAGCCAGTCTTTAGTACAGTGGACCCCCGCTAGTCCGACAAACATTCTGCAGGGCAGTGTCGAAATATCGAATTCTTCGGATAATAGAGTACTGCCTAAGACCCCCTATAGTCCGGAATTTTTTACAAAACAGTAACTTGTAATCCGGCAAATTACATATCCAATGATAAGATTCTTTATACATATTATACGACAAATACATATATACATATATGTACTCTGAAGTACAAATCATACTTGTAGACCATGACGGATTAGATAGGGGCCGGATTACCGGGTCCACTGTACATTTATCATCATTATATCTGCCATTAGAAGTTCATTGCTGGACATGCCTCCCCAGGCAATCGCAAAGCGCAGCTTTCGCGACCAAGATGCTGCTGCTACTCCCAGTGCATTTTAGCTGCACAGTTTCGGATGAATATACCGCCATCTGTCGGTTCTGATACCTTAGTCGCCTTTTACGACACTTGGTACAGGAAGAGGGACCTCACAGAACACGACACAACAACTCATACGTTGATCAGATACGTAAATAAATAGATTAAAGCACTTGTGTTATGGATATCAGACAAAGGAAGAATTACAAATATAATATTTAAATACACATAAATAAAACCCAGACACAAAACAAAAACAAATATTTGTCCGGGGTGGGAATCAAACCCGCACAACGAACACGACCGCGCATAAGACAGGATAAGTACCATTTGCGCCATCGGACTATTTACATTTATTGGTAACATTTCCTATACCAGTTTATATCTTTATATCTTATATTTATATCTTTGCGCATCTGCTCACTCTGGTACTCTATGTTCCCCATGTTGATGGACAAACTCACAAAGCTCATACAAGTAAAGAAATGGTAGAGGCAGTATATATAGGTTTTTTGTGTGAAATTTCTTAAGTCGAAATCTTTTCGTTTCCTTTTGTAACTTGTTCGAAAGAACGAATGTAACAGTTGACCTGTTTTCATTGAGTTTTTTTATATACCGACGTTTCGTTACGACAAATTTTTAACGGAAATTAACACAAAGCTCCGCTTGCCTTTATGAACGTTGGCGTAGTTTTAAACAACGAATGCGACGAATTAAAAGAGTTCAACACAGTCTTCGACCAAAAGCAAATAGTTATTTTTGTAATGCTTGGAGTCTCTGCGCGATCAAATCAGAAATGAGGAGATCCGTATAGGAGAGAGGAGAGGAGAGAGAAGCTTTAGATGAGCAAGTTGAAGTGGCAGTAGGCAGAACACTTAGCACGCAGAACCGATATACGATGAATTCGTAAGGCCAGAGAATGGAGACCACGTACTGGCAAGCGCAGCGTAGGGCGGTCACACACAAACTGGCCTAAAGATCTGACTAAAACTGCAGTATCGCGCTGGACTTAGGCCGCATACAACCGGTCCTATTGGAGATCACTTGGGGAGACCTATGTCCAGCAGTGGACGTCCTTTGGCTGATATGATGTTAATGATGAAAGAATACATACAGCAATAAAAAATTCCGCTGACCGTTTTCGGTCAAAAGAAATTCGGATAAGTAATCTGATCGAATTTCTTGTACCACACGCTCTCAGCCCAATTTGTTGAACGAAATTTACGGGGTCTTGGTGGTCGGCGCGGCCTGAGCAAACTTTTGTAATATCTTTGACTATTATATACCGTCAGTGCCATAAGTATAGTTACTTTAGTTCCCTGTCAAAGTAACGTCTACGATTAGTCATAGTACACGTGGACTGTTATCTTACTACGACAAGGTCCTATAGCGTGCAAATACTTTTATGCTGACCATACCTAACTAACATCATCACGTTGAGGATACTGAGTATTACATTTTTTTATATAATAATAGTATTTCTCTTTATTGTACACATCAATTTACAAACAATATTAATAGTATGTAATACAAAGTGAAGTACAATTGGCAGCCTTATCGCATAAAACGCTTTTTTTCCAGGCAATCTTTTCATAGAATATGTGATCGTGAAATAATTTTCGAAACACGAAATAGTATGAGGTGTACCAAATAAAAAAAAAGAAAAATTAACGAGAAAAGCATGACACAAACTTTTAAAACTAAAGAAGAAAATTATACTTAAAATAAGTACAGTAATGGCCAGTAAGAATGTTGAATGAATTCATAAACACAATAAAGATATTTATAATAATTATTATGTTTATATAAAAAAATGTGTCATGTTTTTTGTCCGTGATGAACTTGTAAAGTACTAAACCGATTTAAACAATTTTATATTTGCTAACTGTGTACTGTTTGATTCAACTTGAGAGATGGTATAATGTATATCTCAATTTATAGTTACAATATTGTGCTCATTATAAACATAAATATAGCTAATACAGGACGTCTCTCAGGTTAGTTGATATGTACTATAAAAAAATCACATAGCACCTCATATATTGACGGAACTCCGAGATAAGTCGCTTACAGCACTTGTGTGTTACGGACATCAGTCAACACAGTCACAGAGTATATATAATTTTCAATCATATAAATGTTTGTTCTGGGTGAGGATCGAATCCGCGGCCGTTGGTCCGCACTAGCGAATGCTCCATCGGGTCTAAGTCTTGTCGAGCCATGGTGGAAAAATTAATCGACAAAACGGAGACTCATCCGCCCAACCTAATCCTAAGGAGAGAGGTAGGTATGATCACGGAAATGAGAGATCATAGGAATCATGACATGTCAGTATATCCGGAACAAGTGAAGTCATCACACATCCGCTCAAATTGCAAACAAAGTTGTATGAAAACCAAACATACTTGATACTAAACGGTCAATAAAGGCGGTGTCATAATAAACAGATTCTTCAGTACTTGTAGTACTCGAATACTGCACAAGTTGTAGAAAAAAGCTTATACCGATACCCAATGCGAAGTCTGCTCGATTGTTCATGAAAAGAACTAAAACAACCAGACCCGCCTCCCTCCTCATAATGAAAACATTTCGACAATGCAATAAAAAATCCATAGCTCTTCGCAAACTGGCCATCAGCTCATATGGAATACACAGGTCGGATTCAATTATTTCAAAATGGAATCGCATTGTTTCTATCCAATTTCGAGTTTAGAACTGCATTGTGCGTGCGTACGATGAGCGAGACGGAGGTATCTGTTCTAGATCGCTCTCGCATTCGTGACGTAGGTGATGTCGCAAAACGATATCCTGTCCTATGTTATATAAGATAAAATTTGAATTTACGTCATATGTTACACTTATTAATAGGTTTGCATTAAAACATTATGCAACACGCAATTTATAGAAACTTAAAAATTTACTTAAAAATTTTTGAGATGTTATAAAAACTGTCTCACGTTTTAACTATAAAACTAAAATAGTCCGCATGCTTGCAGACACAATGAATTTCGATTGTTTTTTACTTGCTTAAAATTCATTTTTACCGGAATAATGAAATATTAATTAAATCTTAGAATCAGGATCAAATACCTGAAAACAGGTCAGCGGAATATCTTAACCGCAATCATTTAATTGGGTCGTGCATACAGCCGGTATTAAAAAAAACATCGATGCACCGCGTCGCTCCTAGGGCTGCTTCTTTTGCAGTTGTCTTTTGTTTTATATAAAAAAAAACATCTGATGGCTCATGTAATGAACCTGCGGAAAACTTAGTTTGAAGACACGTCTGATAACAGTTTAAGATAGGCCAAATATACATTCGTTACATCTGATTCCGTAGGGTCAGCAGGGTCACCTGTATAGAATCTAGTACTTCCTATTTTGAAAATATCATAGATTTTTTTTTATTGACTATTTAAATGTGCTTATAATTTTACTTGAGTAAAGTAAACTTTGATAGGTTATAAAAAAAAATTGGTTTAAAGTAAATTGTTTAAAAATTGTACAAATCTCCAACTTGAAATCAACGTCCTATTATTACGCGAATTCGACATTGTTTTCTAAAATTAATTTTACTAAAATATATTAATAATATATCTTTATGCTTCATTACATCGGTTACAATAACTGGCTTTTATGTTAGTTTGAAAATATAGATAGACAGAAAGGTATTTATTTTTATATTATAAGTTGCATTACCTCATATCAGTTGTAAGGAGTTTACTGTCGGACTTAGGTAGGGTGACCTTAGCCCGATAGTAAACTCCTTGAAGTAGAAGGCAATCGGAGTATGAAGCCTCGCAATTGAGAATCTGCTGCACTTTCCCGCCCAGTTTCATTTGATTCGACAGGTTGGTTCTAGTATTCCGTACGCGGCTGACCACTCCTTCCCATACACTTCTAGAAGAAACTTCCAGGAAAAGAACTAATTCTGTACCACACATTGATTACTCAAACACTATGGTTTCAATTTCAAATTCACAGCTTGTCCCTTAATACTTATCAAGGTGTATACGCCACATTTTTGTTTGTGTCTTGTATTTTCTTGTTTTTTGTTCCGGATAATCTCAAAAACAGCTGTGCGGATTTTGACGAGCACGGCCTTTCACTGGCTCTATCTACGCTTAAGTCCTTTCAAATACGCTAGTTAATTCTTGGTACCTCTAAACCTGGCCCTTTTTTATTACTTCTTCTACCTGGTTAATGTATGTTCGCCCAGGTCACTATATACCTACCAACACTTCCATTCGCTTGCGCTCTATTGCGCAGTCATTCTACTTTTATCCACCCATTTCTACATGCACAAACCATCTCAACATTCCTTACTATATTGTTGTCACATCATCACATGTTATATTTAATAAAAAAATATGTTATGCAAGATTTCCAATTGTCATAAATCTTATATATAGTCTTAGTCATAGTCTTAATAGAAATCATATTTGTAATATGATTTCTATTGAGCCATATAGAATTTACCTTCATTCCTCAGTGTGCATAACCCAACTGGGCCCAATAGTCCAGCGGTGGCCGTCCAACGGCTATTTTGGTAAACTTTTATTTTAGTGTATTGTTTTTTTTAATCTCAGTGTGTTTTAATTCAGCCATATTAAATTTACTTTCTTTCCTTCATGTTCATAATTCGAATAGATAATGAACATATATTTTTAATTTAGTCTATGTGTTTTTTTTTTTATTTTCGATTTACCATATTACAGGCATCATATTTTTCCACAAATCCACTAATATCATGTGAAAAAAAGGCTGGACCTGACTTAATAGAAATTATAATGAACTGATATTTTATACTGTCTACATAAACCATGCAACTGAATAATTCCGTTTGAAATATAAAAATATGAAAGCAGCCAAAGACGCGGGCAGCCGCTAGTTATATTATATAATTTGGTTAATGAAAAAAAAAACAAACCGAGTCCACTAATCGATACTCGATCAACGTTATACTCAAATCGATCCCTTTTCAATCACTTGTTTGTTTGACCTGGAAACCGTTTAGCAGGAAGCATCGAGATTTTCTTGCGACGATAAAAGGAATGCTCACTGAGTAGGGATGTGCTGGTTGCCATTGTCCAACGATTTACTAGAAGTAGACCTCATAGAAAGATCTTCTACCAATACAGATCATGTATTAATAGATAAGATTGAGGTACCAATTACCTCAATCTTACCTATTTTCCTGGCAAACAACATGTTGGCGTTGCTGTTTGAAGGGTGAGAGAAGTAGTGCATTTACTGGGTTAATGTGACATAATATCTTCAAGACACAAAGTTGGTAACGCGCTAGTGATATCCTTGTGGTAATACGAGCGTCAATATGGTACGGTGTCGCTTACTATCACGCGGACTGTAGGCTTGTTTGTCGACTTAGGCATATTAAAGAAAAAGAACATCATTAGGAAGCTGGTGAATAGAAGAACCTCCTTTTTTTCGGACGAACCTATTGCTGGACTACTCAGATGTCAATTCCAGTGCCACCGAAAAAAGAGGGCGGGGCCTCTCATAGATGAGAGGTCCGATGCCCGTGTTCATCCTACGTACCCCGCGGCCCCAAAGCTCGCGAGATCAAAGCGGGAATAGAACCTCCGTCTGTACCAGGTGTCGTAAGAGGCAACTAAGGTTCCAGAGTTTCCTGAGTGAGGTCAATAATCAACCGCTAGATGGCGGTATTATTGGCGGTGGTATTATCCACTAGAAACAGCATAACTCAAATGTAACAGGGCAAGAATGTGTAGCTATTATGGCAACATTTCAAACACATGGTATAGGGCGCCGTTGGATAGATCTTTAAACAAATAATGAACTAAAAAAAGGAGTTTTTTTAATAAGAAAGGACTTGTGTGAGCAGGCTATGGTTTTGTGTTCATACTCTCAACAACAAGAATGTCCTATTTTGTGTACATAATTACATAAAGGGAAGTACATAATTAAGTAAGGGATACAAGAATAAGGGGCTTAAAGCGTTGGTGTTGCGGACATTAGCCTACTGAGAAATCTCAAATATAGTACTTAAATGCATATTTTTAACACCCAGACCCAGTACAAATACAAATACGACCCCACGACCTACACAAGATAGGATCACTACCATCTGCGCCATCGGGTCGGTCGACTCTCTGTGGTGAACGGTGCTGGTTTACCAATTATTTTATATTTTACCACGAGTTTTATTAAAAAATACTGTATTTTAAAACTGTTTGATGGTCCAAATCGTGAGAAAAATAAGTTAATGTTAGGTTAAGTGAATTATTTTTTAAAGTTTGTCCTGTTTTGTTCCTACCCTCACAGCCAAGTGGTTTTCGATTATATGAAAATAAAATGAGTTTACTTGGAGTTGTAAAAGTTGCATCTACCTTGATACTTATAACATGTATTTGAAGATGTAATGTTTTGAGTGTTAATTGGAATACAAAAATATATCATATGTATATATCTTATAATGTTAATTACAACAATTAAATTTACAAAACGTCCACAAACAGTCACGGTTGTATGTAACATGTACCTTTATCACAAGTATAATATAACATAAATATCTCAATATAATATTTATTTATGAAATATTAATCGAATCGTTAATTATCACATTTTTTAATCTGTTGCTCCCTTCACATCCCTAGAGCCGTAGCTAATGCAGTGAAAGCAGTTACTATAAAACCGGTAATTACCGAGCGACCTTTCCCGCCACCGATGACAGTAAACTTTTACTACCAGTAAAAATAATGGCCGACGGAATCGATCCACCTTGCCTATGTGCCAGCAAGGTGAATGGGTCATCTGAAACTCCCTTAGTTCCAAGCCTATGCAGGTAGTTCGGCTGAAATCACAGTTCAACAGGGACAGTTCAATCAAATTAGTACACCCGTACAAACTAACCCATTTAATTGTTGATTTATCTGTACTTTTCTTGCAACTTGCAAACTAAACCATTAACTTAAAGAAGTAGGCGTGACGTAGTTCAAATTTGTCTATGGATGATACTTATTGAACTAAAGATATACATTATTTTAACTATTGTTTATCTCTTTCTTACAGGAATAATCAGAGAGAAAGGGAAGTAGTATTAGTAGATTCTATTTGCCAACCCCCTCTACAAACTAAAGGCTAGCATTTAATTAGGGTTTCAATTTCTTCTGATCACGTTACATTCCAAAAACCCACGATTTCAGGGTTCGCTTCAGCAACCTCTTATAAGTACAAATCATAACTTCATTTTCATTTGAGGCCTTGCCCCACAGTGGGGCATTAATAGGCTGTTAGTTTTACGGCCCAAGGCCCGCCGGGCACGGCAGTTCACATAGCGATAGTCATCGACGCCGCATTCTGTACTTATAAGGCTGTATGCATAATGTTCAAGCTATTTACTAAAGAAACTACTCTATAGTATAACTTGTTTAAGAAACGCACTATGACAGGTTTTGTATCTTATCTCTCTTGCATGACCACAATAAATCTTTAGGCCTTGGTCCTTGTTTAATAGCTATAAATCGAATGTTTTACACTAGATCGATAAACTAGCATACGTGATGCTAGAAAGCGTCACCGCAGACTACAAATGCTAGTAACATCACAAGGATATCACTATCACGTTGCATACGCAACACAAACACGTTTTGACTTGAAGGTATTATGTCACAATACCCAGTAATTTCACCGCCTCTTTCACCCGCTAAACCGGATTACAACAAGGCGAACGCTGCTATTTGGCAGTAGAAATAGATGATCTTTGTGAGGTCGTGTGCTACAATAAGTAAGAGATAATGGTAATATTTACTAGAATATTAAACTCGGGCTTCGGGGGGGGGGGGGAGTACAGTACCACTGATATGATACAAGACCTTGGTAAAGTAGTGTTGATTGTGTACTATGAAGTCAGCGCCATCACTTCAATGTTCTAGTTAATTACCTATAAACACTTGAATGTCTTACTTTTACTTGATTATTATTTTTCTACTAATTTTTTTCTTTAATAAAATAATACCTGTAAAATATAAGTTGAAGTTTCCAGAGCGAGGTCAATGAACCTGCCCCTATATGGTTATTATAAACCATATTACTGGTACCCAGACAAAAAAAAATTATATAGCAACCTCATTAATCCCCGAAATATTTTCTTACTTACGAGTCATTCCAGCCATTGGCAGTCCACTGCTGGACATAGGACTCCCAAAGAAGAGAGGGAAAAAAAATGCAATCGCACAGTGCAGCTCTCGCTGTTTGCTGCTGCCTACCCGCGACCTGTGCATTTGAGCTGCACGGTTTCAGATGGAAATACCACTATCTGTCGGCTTTGGTACATCAGTCGCCTCTTACGACACATGGTACTGGGGGAGGTACTATTCTACTCTGCCGGTACCTCACGGCAAGACGATTGTATTAGTATGGTGTAATACGCCTAACAGTCAGGTCGGGGGCGCGCTAGGCAAATTTGCACTCGTAACGTAAGGCACGCGTTTGTGTAAAACATTCCTACAAATCCATTATTAATCATACAATACGGAAGAATGGCCTCTTTGTTATTGCTGAAAAGTGGACTAGAGTTAGTTTCCTAAGACTGGCCCGTGGGGCTGATGAGTGATCCAAAAATCGTGGTTTCGATCCACACTCAGGACAAATATTTTATGGTGAATATTTGTATTTGTCCTGTGAGTGTTATTTATATATACTCGTATAAACGGAACAGCTAACTGACTGACTGACATATCAACGCAAGACCTGGTCTATAAGGGTTAGAAACTTAACATTTTGCACTTGGGTTTCTTTGACAAAATCCCCTTCGTTAACACTAAGAAATATTTTAAGATAATTCACCTCCCTAAGGGGATAAAACGGGGGTGCAAAGTTAGATTAAGGCTTTGCTATTTTTGAAGTTATTTTAATGAAATTCAGCATGAAGGTTTTTATTGAAAGTTTCGTAATATGTGTAAATCATTTATTTTTAATCATGCGTGAAGGGAGGAAATGGAAGGTGCAAAGTTAGTGGGTATAAAGTTTACTGACACTAGATTTTTCCTACAACTAAACGCGAGTAAAACCGCGGCGTGCTGCTAGTTTATACATATTTTAGTTTGATATTTGTAATACCTCTGTTATCTGAGTCACATATGTCCACTGTTAAACATAGACCTCGCAAAGAAACGGGGGATTTTCGCCCATAATTGCCTCGCTAGGCAGGCGTGGTGGCAATATCATACCGCAACTTTGCGACGAGGTTGCAGCTGCCTATCTTCGCCCTGTAATATTTAAGCTGCGCTGTTTCGGATGGATATACCGCCATCTGTCGGTTCCGGAATCTTAGTTGCCTCTTAAGACACCTGGTAAATAGATGTTCTATTTTACTCCGGTACCTCACGGGTTTGTCTGATATCCTCAGACAACAGAAGTAAGAATAAAGCATATCTCGGAGACAGGTCAATGTATGAGTGGTCGTGTAAATTTATATCTTATGAAGGTAATTAAGGTAAGTTTAGATTTGTATTAGCATGATGGTTCGATTCCGTTTCAAAATATGAATACGATAAATATATTTACTAAGTCAGTAACGTTATTTACTTCAGTACAGCTACAACTTTCGCAACGGGGATGCTGCTGCCCATCCCCTCCTTGACCATTTGGCCTGCACTATTTCGAATGAATATACTATATATGTCCAATATAAAATAATGTGACTAAAAATTGAGATAGAAACCAACCAATCTTTTAAGTTGGATCTAACTATGCACAGTAAGCCAGAACTAAAAACTATCGGTTTATTACTTTAGAGATTCTCAAGGTATTCGTAAGTTTTTTTGACAAAACTCTCTTAATTTCAAATGGAAAAAAGCTTGTTTATTTGACCAAAAAAAATAAAATAAAAATGTTCATCCAGGACAAAGAATAAACAGAAATATTTTGTTTCCTGACAGTTCTTTCTAGCTTTCCTTTAAAAAACTTGACCAATCATTATAAAGCTTTTTGTTATTTTTATTTTTACAACATTCGGATATTCGAAAATTTCCGAAACTCGTCAACCGATTTTCACTAGACTTTACAATTGTACAAGCATTGGCACTGCAGCAACAAAAACTGTTCACAAGGATTCGAACAACGCGAGAAAAGTCGCGGACCAAACCTAGTATACATTTTAAATTAATTGCCACAGATCATATATCCGCTCTGACAGCGCAAGTAGTTGACAGCGCCGCTCCTCGCTCGCATGTAATCCAATTTATCCTCTCTCTGTGATGCATTTTATCCACTGTCATATTTAACAATGTAACATGTTCCCGCGTATTAATGAAATATGTCAAAAATTTTAACAGTGTTGCCGCTTCTACAGGCGTATGTTTTACAACTTCGGAAAACGAGCTCTGTCGGAACGGAAAAGTCCACTGTTGAACATAGACCTCCTAAAGAAAAGGGGAATAGTCGCGCTGGACAAGCAATTTGGCAATCGCAGAGCACAGCTTTCCGGCCGGGTATGTTGCTGCCCATCCCCGCACTGTACATTTGAGCCGCACTGTTTTGGATGGATATACCGCCATCTGCTGGTTCTGGTACCTGAGTCGCCTCTCGCAACATCTGGTAAAGGGGAAAGTACCATTCCATTAAGAAGTACTGCTATTAAAAACTTTAGTTACGACTTTGCCGGTACAAGGCTAAAAAATAAAAGAAAAAATTCTTACTTTTAAGGTATTATTTTTGTTTTTCTGTACACAACATCTCATCATACAAATATGCGTCTAGGATGAACGTCGAACCCACGACTCTTCGCGTACAAGATGGAATCACTACCATCTGCGCCATCGGGCCGACTTGTATAGTACTTGAAAAGGCCGAACAATTGAAGTACTTCACCCAACCAATAAATATGTGTAACTCACTCTCTGTATTCCAGTTCAGGTTAGTAAATTACACTGAGTTAATTATCACTTCATCATCATCATCATATCAGCCATTAGACGTGCACTGCTGGACATAGGCCTCACCACGTAATCTCCAATAAGACCGGTTGTATACGGCCTGTGTCCAGCGCAAACCTGCGGTTTTTTTTCAGGTCGTTTGTACATCTTGCGGGTGAACACCCTACGCTTGTATCCCGCTAAGTACCCTAAACTACAGTTGCATATTTCTATTTACTACGAACATACGCAGCGTAATCCTAATACACGTGTCGTTTACTCTTACCAATGGTGCGTTAAAAAAATATTTAAGGTTTAATTTAAGGGTAAAATGTCATAACTTTGCACTTAGTCTCATTAAAAGGGAGACGGTTGTCCTCGCTCCGTTTTGATATGGCATTGATATCCTGTTGAAGAGCCTGAACATCAGCAGTGCTACTGCTTCCCATACTTAGTTTTAGGTCATCAGCAAACCATAGACATTAAGCATATCCTACATTGGCAGGCAAATCATTAATCAAAATTAGAAAAAGTGTTGGCCCAAGAGTGCTGCCCTAACCCACACCCGATCTAGTGTAACTTATAGCGAAAACTAATCAGTCGACTCAAAGCCGTTTAATTAATCGTATTGGCGACGATTTTTCAGATAGCAAGTAAAAAAATTTAAAAAGTTTTGCAGTGAAACCCGTCTTAGACTACATTTGCAACAAAATGTCATATGTACCATTTTATTTAATTATTAGTGATTCAAGCCATATTTCATTCCCATATTCTTACAGGAAATGGAACTACGCGAGTGAATCCTTACAACGCTGCTAATAATCCCTACTAATATTATAAATGCGAAAGTAACTCTGTCTGTCTGTCTGTCTGTCTGTCTGTCTGTCTGTCTGTCTGTTACGCTTTCCCGGTTAAACCTCTCAACCGATTTTGATGAAATCTGGCATAGACAATCTTTAGACCTTAAGAAAGGACATAGGCTATTTTTGAACTCGAAATAAGGGTTGTAAGGGGTTGCAAGGGGGGATGAAAAGTTGTTTGCATGGATCGCTATTTTTAGAGCTAGAAACTTAAAACTTATTTTTCAGGCCATTGATTCGATATAAATAAACGTGACATTCAAAGTTTATATAATTTGAAGTAAATTGGTATGGTACCCAAAAAACTATTCCACGCGGACGAAGTCGCGGGCACAGCTAGTAATTTAATATTTACAAAACCTAAGAGAGTCCCATGTGAATATTGGGACGGCAATCTGGAAAGGCCCATACCAACTCGGCCCCCGCCCCGGCACGACTTTATTACTGAACAAATAAAATTTCTCTGGAGCTAACCCAGCGAAGCGCTCGCAGCCGTAATTTGATTTATACAGTTGCCGACGAGTGCAGCTCATCGCGCGCCTGTGACGTTTACAATGTTAGTGCCCTCGGCAGTCGAATAAAGCTACCTACCTCGCTCGTAAAACGGTTATTCAATTACAAACATTCACGGGTGAGCTTTGGAAACCATTCCACTCGCGTGATATTTTAAACATAGGATTTTCCACTGTGGGGTACGCGCGGAGGCGAATATTACCACCCCCAGTACCCTAGGTATCGTAAGAAGCGACTAAGGTACCGGCAGATGGCGGTATATTCATCCCAAACAGCGTAACTCAAATGCACCGAGCATGGGATGGATAGCAGCATCACCGTTGTGAAAGTTACGTTCTGCGATTGCCAAAACGCTTGCCGTTCCAACGTCTTAGGGAAGCCTTTGGATAACAGTCGCCTTCAAATGGCTGATATGATGATTCTTCTACTGTATTTCTCAAGATTAGATCCTCTCGTGTAAGAATGCTTTCAATCATTGATCTTTCTATGAGATTTACTAGTTACTCCTCGGTTATAGATATACACGTATACCTCGTTCCACATACCTCAGTGTCTCAAGTCATAAGTACATAATAATCACAAAAAACAATTGATACACATTATGTTTCCACTATACTGTCTCTCTGATACTCTTTAAACTTATTAACTAAAGGGCCTAAGCTATAGTCTAGAGACAAATCCATTAATGTTCAATCATAACAATAAATGTTGGCTGAAATTAATAATTTTGACAAAATGTTTTCTATTTAAGTTTCCATGCCATACCATTTAACAACAAGATTTCAAGTCATCATACTAAATAGTTAATGTTAATGGAACCCCTACCGGCGTCGGCGTTAACAAACCGTTGTCTTGAAGCAGAGTCAACCAGCATCAGCTTCTTCCTAAAAGAAAACTAAGGTGTGCTGTGCACTGTGAGAAGGCACCCGAGGCAGCTATACAAAAAACATGTGGGTCGCGCAAAACAAGAGAGTTTTATCAAAATAAGTATGTATATGTAGCGGTGTAAGTAAAACCTTCGCGAACTCGCATTTAAAGACGGAGACACTTTCATGCAAATAATTTAAAGTGGAACACTAAGAACTCTAAATGGAATAATTATTATCATCCTAAAAGTCTATTAGGATTTAGTGTTACGACACATGATAAGTAAGTATACAAGTGTAAATATAATTATATTACATATATATTATATATATTACTTAATTGCATATTATGTATATATATACATATATATATACATATATATACATATATATACATATAGAATATAAGAATACGAGTGTAAATTCAATGCTTTTTAGAAAACCCCTTCCTTTTTTTTACAAAAGTAGTGACTGACTTATAATATCAGCTACTTACAAGTGACAATCCCATTAAAATCGGTTCAATTGTTTAGAAAATTAGGTTAACCAAAGCAAATATAGAGAGACACAAAATTTTGTATGTATATGTAATATGCATTAAGAGAGAAGCCGTTATCTACCTTTAAAAACAGAGGACAAAAATTGTCTTAACCATTATAGTTCTTTTACTAACCCCTACAACAGCACTTGAGAGAATTGCTTCTAAAATACTTGAAAGAATGCTTGCTGAATTGCTTCTTTAGTGCTCGTAAAATCAGCAGGCTTTATCTTTGGCATAGTTCAGTCACACAACAGATATTTAAGAAATATTGTAACAAAAGTTTTATATTATTATAACTACATTTGTTTCTGTTGGACATATACCTACCCAAAGCAATGGTGATTTGCCCGTAAATGCCGCGATGGGCAGGCGTAATGGCAATCGCAGAGCGCAACTAAGCGATCAGTACGCTGCTGCCTATCCCTACCCTGTAGTACTTAAGCTGCGCTGTTGGTTGGATTTGCCGACGTCTGCCTGTTCCGGTACCTCAATCGCCTCTTACGACACCTTACTACGTAGGTAAATAGGGCACCCTCTGAGACACCTAGTAAGGTGCCGTAAAAGGTGACTAAGGTACCCGGAACCAACACAAGGAAATAGGTGAGAGTCTACCTCTAGTGATGATTCAGGTTTATAAAAGCTATACTGTACTTTCCTATCAAAAGTCAAAGAACACATTTCCGATACGAAACACAGAAGATCAGACAAAAACAGCCCTTGAGCATGCTCTGGACAAACCAAACCAAAGCATTAAGTGTGACAAACCTGAATCCCTCTCGAAGGAACACCGGTTTATTCTATTCGGATGAATTTGCAAAGCCATTTAAATTACAAAATATTCAAATTTTAATAAATAAGATGGGTATATATTTGATCAAGAACTAAGCCCAGCACTGCCAGATTCAAGATACTGTCAGCACCTACTGTGTGGATGCAAAAGCGAACGTATAAAATTAAAAACCAAAAATAAATAATAATTTGTGACTGTATATAGTAAATTGTTAAAAATCAAATGATGCACAACTGTCGTATGAATTAAATATGTTATACAAAATATACCTACTCAGTTTCTAAATTTGTAGTCTCTATAACAGTTTTAAATCAACTAATCCCCAATAAAATTTCTGGAGATAGTAAAACTTTCTTTCAACTCTAATTTGTAATTAAGTAATTGCTGAGTACATTAGTGATAATTTTTTTTTTTGATGAACATAATGCTCATACGTCAATTCCAGGCCACCTGATATTTTTTTACATTTCCGTTTAGGTACTATCGAAAAGAAGTTTTATGTATGTGGGACTTTACACAAAACACGCGAAGGAATTTCGGAACACATTAACAACAAGTTACGAGCCTACACCAACTAAATTCCCGAATTACAATTACCGAATTTCCGAATTCCAAATTCCGGGAAAAAGGAGTATCTTCCTATAACTTTTAAATCAGGTGACAGAAGAACGATACGAAAACAAAAGGCAAATAACTTTAAAAATTTATTAAATGGTTAAACTATGGAATTTTGTATTTTGTGGTTTTATCACTGCGTGTAGAACTCATTGCACTTTTTTTATATGACGTTAAGATGTTAAGAAATTATAAATTGTGTAGGTGCGTCTTGAAATCTAAAACACATCAAGTCAGGAAATAAATTAAACCCAAAAAGACAGAATATCTATGAAAACACATTTATTATTTGTTAATTTGGTTAAGGTCATGAAACGTCTAGGTTAGGTGGTCTTTGAATAAAGCGAGAAAAAATTTTAAAATCAATAATTAACGCGTTCAGAGGATTGCTATTAAAGCCAACGAAATGATTTAGTAGAAAATAAAACCGAAAATTAAGATACAACCGGAACAAATAAAGATGTAGTTATCACCAAGCAATTAATTTTATTTATAGGCAATACAGGTATAAGAGCTGTCAGTGTCAAATATAATCAAGAGAATGGAAAATAAGACAGCTGTGAAAATAATCGACGAAAACACGGAAAGGGGATAAACCTTTGTGAGAGTATTTGGTTGCTTACGTTGGATTATCAAACATTTAGCATTTAAAACTGTGATCTGGTGCTATAATACCATAACATGGCGTCTATACCTCTAATGTACGCGCAAGAAGATTGCGAACTTGGTGGAAAGGAAAATATTGAGGTAAACATATAATTTTATTCTTTATCTCAACTATAATGATGGTGGCCGTCACGGCCATTCAAAGATTATTGATGCAAATTCTTATTTTCATAGTTTTGGGCCAACAATACTTGTTTAAACGATGAACACTCGTGTGGACTTTTGATGTGAAAACAGTTGACATTCATATAATTTCATGTTCGTGGCGACACGTTTCTAAGCATTTATAGTCATGTTAGCATGAACCTTATGTCAACATTACACGTAAATTCAAGATAAAATTAATTATTGTCTATTGACATAGGGTTTTAAACTTAACTAGTTATTAAAAGTATATGTAAAAGACTCACAAGATACTAATAAACTAATCTACTGCTGTTCTTTTAGTTGATTTTTTTAAGCCAGTTTCGATAAATGGGAAAATCAGGGCACTGATACTCATTACACCTTATTTACTATATAAATCAAAGAAGTGCTACTTCTTCATAGTATCAATAATAAAAAGTATTACAAGATGAAAAAAGCACTTTATTGGAACAGGGCACATCCATATACCTTTTATTAATAAGGTTTTTAATTGAACCATAAACAGCATTCAAAATGCATACAAAAAGGAGGAGTGAATAATCTGAAATGATGTAATATTTCATATAATGTTATGAATATATAATTTGAAACATTTGTATCCAATATATCCCTGATGTATATAAGTCACATAAAACTTGTATACCTTTCAGTATGTACCACTATGTATTTATTTAGTTTATTCCTAATTTTTGATATAAAACTAGTGGATAAACAGTTTAAATTTGTAAAAAAAACACCACATTTACTTGATAAAGTTTTAAAACATACACTAACTCTAGTCTGCGAGTCTTGTATTATAAGGTTGTGTAACTAGCCAAATTCTGATATTTACAAAGACTGCTTTATACAGCTATGCTGCCTGCTGGAATGTATGTGCAATATGCATGCACGTAGCATACATAACATCTTGTATATAATATTTTTTCTAAAATTCACACCTTCACTGTTCATAATAAAACTACTTTTTTAATAATTTTATTGAACTTTATGATGTTTATGTTTTGGTTACAGCATGGCAATCATGTTCAAGATTAAAGAAGAAAATATAATATACATATATGTATAATTCTGTTTATAGCTTCAAACAAAAAATTATAAAAAAAACAGTTAAATAAAATAGAAGTTCAGTTTCAGAATTAAAAAATATAAATTTCCACAATCTTTTTTCAGGATGACTTTGCTTACCGAAACAATGTGATGAATGCAGACAAGGAGATCAGACTAGGCTTTGTACGTAAAGTGTATGGACTGCTCACCATACAGCTTCTTGCAACGGTGGCAATTGCCAGTGTGTTCCTGCTTGTGAAGCCTGTGCAAAACTTTATACATGAGAAGTAAGTACACCTTACTCTTACTGAAAGAGCACATGTTTTATTCACTTAATTCAGCTTGGTTGTACTTGATGTAGACCTCTTACTAAAATGAGCATTGGTACCTTATGGGTAACTTATGAGCATTGGTACCTAACTCTCACCTTTTTCTACTGCCAAATAGCAGAGTTCGCATTGCTGTATTCCCATTTGAAGGATGAGACCCTCTCTCATCTCTCATTGTTATCTTTGTGATGACATAAGCACCTATACGCTGCTGTCGCGTTTACTGACTTTATAGTATATAGAAAAAAAGGATTGTCACGACAAAGTTATATAATTTAAATAGGTTACCATAGTATAAGAGAAATGCAAAACAATATTATGACTAATTTCCTACAGTAGTATGCTCTATTACAAAATATGGACTACCGATGGGGATAATTCATGTGTGAGAAGTGTTTTATGTGTTTGTTTGTAAGCAGCCTGCGGAGTTTCCCCGCGATAATAATGACTCATAATGACTAATTTTCATTTCTTACAACTCTATCGCTTAAGCAGACAGGCTATCAGCAAATTAAATTTATGACATGGTTATGATGAACATTTTAGGAGAGCGAATAACTAAGATAATCGCAAACCTCGCGAGTATTGCATTGAGCAAAAGATGGATGTACTATTAACAATATGTATAATAGACTCCATTTGTAATATAATTATCGACTTGTTTTTATAGTCTAACCATGACTTTGTTTTATTTAATCTTCACAGGCCCAATTGGTCAAAAGGTCGTGGTCCTATCTTGTACGTAATAATCGATCCCACTAAGGTCAATATTACATGATGAATATTTGTTTCGTGTCTGGATGTTAAATATATCTATATAAGTATCACTTGTGATTCGTCTGTTGTCTGATATCCGTAACACAAGTGCTTTAAGCTATCTCGGAGTCAGTTCAATGTATGAGATGTTGTGTGAATTTATTTTTAATTATTTGTATTTTAGTAACTGGATGGTGTTCATTGCATTCATACTGAGTTTGGTCACATTGTTCGCACTGATCGCGAAAAGGCGAGATTCGCCAGCCAACTTATACTTGTTGGCAGCATTCGTAAGTATCTTCAAACTTTCTCTTTTTCGTCTTAAGAATCAATGAGCCCTGTTTATTCCTCAATTCATGCTTCAATGGGCCTAGGAAGTGCAATCTACTATTAACTTTTAATAAAAAATCTATGACTATACATTTTCTAGTTATAATATTACACAAATGACCGATGACCCTGACAACCAATGTTATAAGAGTCATCAACAAAATGAGTTAGTGAGGTCACTGTGTGACCTACTTTAATACTAGCCTGCCGGCACCTGACGGGTCTTATATCTAAGTTTATAGCAGGTTCATTACGCGAGCCACCATATAAGAACCTGCAAGAAAAACTGATGGTGATATGTTTTCTAATAACACCTAATGGTAGGTATTATTGGAACCCATACGGGCATCGGCGCGGCTTAAATTTTCGTCTGTCTATCTGTTTTTTCCGCCTAATCTCCAAAACGGCTGGACCGATTTTAGCTGGACTTTCATGATCTGAGACTAGACTTTGACTTGATCTGAGTCTTTGTTCCTCAGATTAACTAGACAGAAATGTGTTTTATATAGTAAATATTAGAGTATATATGAGTGATTGTAAATTTTTCAATATTGTAGAATATTTAGTAACACCCAGTAACGAACAGTCGACTCTAAATGTAACAATAAACATCACGTGACATACGTGACTAGAACTGACATCAGTCTGTCAGCATTAGATTTTTTATGGTATGATGTTTTTATTTTTTTCGGACCAAACTATTGCTGGACTACTCAGACGTCAATTACAGTGCCACCGAAAAAAGAGGGCGGGGCCTCTCAAGTAAGAGATGAGAGGTCCGATGCCCGTGAAAAAAAGTACAATAGCATAATGTATCCGGCAGACTGCGGTGCAAGCATACTCGGTAGGCGTGGTGGTGTCATACTGCGACACCTTCGTGGTGCTGCAGGCGCTCGCGCTCACGCTGTCGGTCGTGTTCTCCCTCACTCTCTACACACTCAACACGAAGCGTGATTTCTCCTTCATCGGATACGGGTAAGTGCGTTAAGTTATATAACTTGTATACTAGCTTTGCACCCCGTTAAGGGATGGTTTTAAAAAAAATATTTTACACGTGTTTCATGACTTTTAATGAAGAACTTTCGTACTGTATTTCATTTGAATAACTTCAAAAACTGCAATGTTCCATACTAACCCCGTTTAACACCGTTAGAAGATGAATTTTGAAAAACTCTTTCTTAGTCCCCTACGTTGAAAAAGGAACGCCTGTGCAAAATTACATTTTTTTTACCCTTATAATTTATTTGTCAGTCAGTCAGGTTCTCCTTTTATATAAATAGATAGCTGTGATATGATGATGATAATGATAGATACTATGTCGAACTCAACCTCTGGAAGAATATAATATAGATTTTACATTCACGTATTTATGCGATCACTACGCAAAATAAAGCTAGTATATTTCTTTAAAAATAACTCAAACAAAAGCTATGAAAACCGTACGAGTAGATTTATCTGGAATATAATTATCTACCAGATAAAACTACTTTTTATTAGTTAATTTATCGTTGGGTGACTATTCTCTAGCACTTCCCATTGCGCCATTTGATATTGCCGTCACAAATGATAGTGACGCTTTTTTTGGCCTTGCACCTTATCCATCGGGCTTGCCAAATAAAGGTTCCATTGACATGTCGTCGCGCTCCTCACTCTTCTCGGTATTATACCAACCATTGTTACATTAGGTAGACCTCCTACAAATTTCGTCTGCATTAGTACCTCGCTCTCACCCATTTTTACCGCCAAATAGGAGTGTTCGCATTGCTGTGTCCGGAACACATATTAAGGGCGAGAGGGGCAGTGTAATTACTGGGTAATGTGACGTAGCATCTTTCACAAGGTGGTAATATCATCGCTAATGATATTACCACCTTGTAAATTTACAAGCGTCTATAGGCTTGTTTGTCTAATAAAAAAATCCAATATAACTTTTACAAATATTCGTTCTGGTATTACAGTATAGTGGCTGGACTCTGCGTACTGATAGTTGGCGGACTGCTGCAGATCTTTATACAAAGCTCCGCGTTCGAGATCGCGCTGTCCCTGGTCGGCGCGGTTCTGTTCAGTCTGTTTCTGATATTTGACACCCAACAAATGATGACCAAGCTCTCCCCTGAGGAGTACATTCTGGCCACAATCAACCTGTATATGGACATCCTGAACCTGTTCCTGTACATTCTACGTATCTTGAATGAACTTAACAGAAATTAGAAGTAGACATTTTGCTTGGGTGTTCGGCCGAAGTGACATGTTAGTATTCAAAGTTGTTACGTAATGCGATTCAAGTATTGTTCGGCTTAAATAAAAGTGATAAAATACAAACTCTACTGACCTACTTAAGTGTAATTAACGATAATGTAGTAAATGCAGTCAAATAAAGGATTTTTAGCATAATATAATTATGTCTGGAAATAACTGAATACTGAGATGTGATACCGGCCGAAATCGTCCATTGTTATAGATGTTCATATGTTTTACCAAATTATTACATTCCTTTATACTCACTATAGCCCGTTTCTCCTGAACTTTCAGCAACACATCTTTGTATGTATGTTTTTAATATTTTTAATGTTTCTTTGTTTTTAATACATGTTTACTAAGAGAAAAGTTTCATGAATTTATAACAAATAGTATTTTTTCAAACGAGTGAGTAATACATTATTTTCACTGATACATTTATCGAACATTATGTATACTTTACTTGCAATCAATTCGATGATTTATCCTTGGGATTTACGTCCTTCAGATTTCCTTAGAGTACTTTAATAATAATGTCTATGTATGACAAAAAAAACTATTTAATGTGTTTGCTTCACAAATCAAATACTAATGTAGCGGTCATAAATAGTCATTCACAACATATTGCATCTTTAAATTGAATTTATGTACTTCGTCAAATCCAACTCCGATTATTTCAGCTTTATATTGATATCCGAGTGGAACCATACAGATTTTTTCAATTTTGTTGATATCCGCTGTAAGTTTACATAAAAAGTAAATTTACATACAAAACTCATCAACAACATCATATAAACCAATAGACGTCCACTAGATACACTGATATAGGCATTACCAAATTAATGCCGCAGCGTTTTGTGCCGCCTGGAAACCTTTACCAGGTCGTCAGACCATCTGGCGGGGATCGTCACACGCTGCGCTTTCCAATACGTGACCGCCACTCAAAAAACCTTTCTCTCCCATCGGCCATCAGCTTGTAGAACTATTTGGTCCATGCCACTGCGATTCTGTGAGCTAAGTATGTCGACAACTCAGGGAAACCCCGAGCATAGCTCTTTCCATCGTTCGCTGAGTGACCTTAAGTTTTTTTAGAAGGCCCACTGTTAATGGCCAAGATAAAACCAACCAATGAGTTTGTGCATTTTAAAAATACTTAAAGGGCTGTGAAAATGTTTTGTAATTTAAATTTCACCAGGTCAAGTGTATAGGCGTATTGAATTTGTCCAAGTATATAAAATATTTTACAAGTATTATTTTCTTTAGTATATTCGATCATTCAGATCGTTAAATGTAATGTTCTAAATATGTATTTTAAATAGAAATTTTAGCACAAAGTGTTTTATTGATTGTGAAATCACTGTTGGATAAATTAATAAAAGTTTTATTCGATTATTATAATTTGTTTTATTGAAACGACCATTTTTAATTTAAGGAAACTAATTATGTGTCTGTTGATTCTGTTGTTTTATGTCCGTAACGCAGGTGCTTCAAGCGATAAATCGCTTGAAGCACTTGTCGCTTCGGAATAGAGTCAATGTATGAGATGCTACGTAAAAAATAAGATATCAACGTTGCTTGTACTGTTACCGTTAGAAGTGTGAGAGTGAATAAAATTAATACATAGCAATAATATTACATTAATATATAAAATACAGTGTATAACAAACCCCACCGTAGTCATAAGAAAACTACTCTTTAAACAATAAAAAAACAATGTTTTTACAATAAAAAATAAAAACAACATAGCTGCTTTAAAATGTTGTCTTTACTTATTGTTTTTCGACGCTACGGTTTGTTTACGATAACCGATCATAAAAAAAATAATTAAAATATAAAAAGTGTATTAAAAAACGGTTCAAAGACAAGTAATATTATAAATAGTGGACGCGTACGTAAATGATAGAAAACATTACTTACAAATCTTGCCCTCTCACTGGCACCACAATCAGTTATACTTAACACACTTTTTTCGAAGAGCAACCGGCAATGGCGAACGCGTGCAGTCCCTGTCCCATCGAACGATAACTTTTACAAAATTTAACTTCGCTTTTCAACGACGACCACCCGAGTCAAGGTCGAGCCTATAGAGGCGCCCTCGAGCCTATAGAGGCGCCCTCGAGCCTATAGAGGCGCCCTCGAG
>JACJUM010000875.1:19057981-19070872 GCA_020976665.1 Heortia vitessoides | reverse complement strand
CCTCGAGCCTATAGAGGCGCCCTCGAGCCTATAGAGGCGCCCTCGAGTGATCGCCGTCGATCCCGCTCAGATCCCGCAAGCCTTGCGGGGGCGACCGTAGCTAAACGCGCGATCGTCGCCCTGGGGCACGCAGATGAATACGGGCACAGGGTCGCTCACTAACAAGCGACCTCGCCCTCTCATTCGGTGACGCTGCAATTGACGTCTGAGAAGTTCAGCATAAGATTCGTCCAAAAAAAAAGCTCGAAAATTGCGTGTTTTTAAATAATCTTCATTTAAGATTGGCTAAAAGTAATATTCAATATATGTAAAGCCCTTTTAATGTCAACATAAATAACAAATAATGATGCCGAATACAACAACGTCATTTTACAAAACTCGGGCAACATTACTACAAGCTATATCGAAATGAATATAAAAATTATACAGGTCACTAAGCGGTACTTATAAAAAACAATGTAGCAGAGATATTTGTCTTCCAACGACTTGATCAACTTTCAGTGTACCTTCGGCAGCCCGTGTGGAAGGTAGGTTTAGTGCTTTCTCTGGAAACTAAGAAACTAAACAATAATATTTTTTCAATAATACCTAATAAATATACATTTTAACTGTTGTAAATCGCAATTTATTTTATCACTTGCCTGAAATCGACGTATTTTC
This sequence comes from Heortia vitessoides, assembly GCA_020976665.1. Lineage (NCBI taxonomy): Eukaryota > Metazoa > Arthropoda > Insecta > Lepidoptera > Crambidae > Heortia > Heortia vitessoides. Next base: position 19,070,212 of record JACJUM010000875.1, on the reverse strand, counting down.
TAAGTTACGATAACCGTTAATAATAACGACTGCCTGTGCTTTATAATTTAAAAAATAAATAAATTTTCTTTTTAATGTAACAAGTGCAGATTTGGGAAAAACACATTAATTGTCATTCATTATGAAGAAATCAATAAAATAAAACACATTTTCATCCGTTTCTAAAAGTAACAATTTATCGGGATATAACTAAAACTTTAAAAAAATCTTACATACATCACAATAATTCACTATTGTTTAACACCTAGAAAATATACAGTTATGTAGTACTAGACTACAAATCAACTGACACAAATCTGTCAAATACCAATCAATTTAAAACTTAATATACAACATGTAAACAACCACCATTTTGAACTAAAAGTCAAACAAGTAGAGTTACTTATTGATTGTCTGTATTGTTACAGATTTGTATTACACGCGACTAAAGAAATAAATCAACTGACGCAAATCTGTCAGAATTTCAATTTTAAACTCAAATTACAGATTTATGTCGTCTGCGAAATTTTGACACATTTGCGTAAGTTGATCTATAGATATGTGTGTGTGTGAATTATAAATTGAATATCAAAGGGCGAAAGTTTTACGTGACAACGACTTTGAGTGGTAAAATAATTTTAATGTGAATATGCAGGCGCCTAAGCGAAATAGAAACGCAAGACATGAACCGGTGTGTATGCCTATCTCTCTCGCTCTTAGGCGGGCTAACTGTGCTCGAGTGGAAGGGACGCGTGCCTTTCACTTTTTATGTCTGTCTCTCTCGCTCTTAGGCAGGCTAACCATGCCCGAGTGGAAGGGACGCGTGCCTCTCACTCGCTCTCATTGTGAGCGCATAACGTGAGCGGAGCGTAACGCAGTTTCTTGAAGTGTCACACGGCAAACCAATTTATAAGACGTCACGTCAAAATATCGATCGTTAGTAAGAATGTCTCTAGAAGGCATCCATCGTTCTCTGAAACTGTAGCAACACTTGGCGTCACAATTTTAAATAATATACACGTATGTCGGTTTATTCTCTTTCATTAATTTAGTAATAACAAACTATAGGGTTCCATCGATGATGGACTGAATATCGTTTTGCCAATAAAATGTATGATTAGGTTATAAAATGTCATTGTTAATATTTGAAAGATGGTTTAATAATTTCCAAATAGGAATAAACCTATTGATATTTCTCATTCCCTGGACACACTTTCAATGAGTTCCGACAATCAAGCGATATTTGACATGACTCCAGCAGGTAATATCTCGGAATTCTATCCTCTATATCTCTATATAGACATCATATTAGGTCACATTTAAGGGTCAATGCCCCCGACATTCACGAGACGTATACATACTCGTAAACTTGGTCACAGATGGTAATGATCCTATCTTGTAATGTCGAGGACAAAATCCTTATATTATATTTCTATTTGTTCTGGGCCTGGGTGTTAAATACATGTAATTAAGTAGTGTATTTGTGATTCCTCTGTTATCTTATGATGGACGCAATGTATAAGATGTGGGATTTAATTTATTTATACATTTATTTGTTAGCGCGTTATGGGTTCTGTGACGTGATTGGTCAAACTCGTTGACATAACGTGGTGTCTATTCAGTTATTGTGTACGGTGCCACAAACAAGTTGTTCTCTAATGGACTTTATTTATCTCCCTAATCATATATTTATTATTATATCTCAAATATTTCTTGCTGAAGTAACACGAAAATATTTCGTCATATATTATACTTAAACAAGTTTAGAATGAAAACTAATGATACATTCAATATAAGCCAACACTTATGTTAAAATTAAGAAAAAGTTCAGAGTGCTGCATAATTGTTATCCATTTTGTCGACAACATGTGACGTTGCAAAAGACAAATTCACCATTTTATATCACTACATAGTATAAAAGAAGTCACATCCCGCTGTCTGTCTGTCCCTGTCTTTGATTAAATCTTTAAAACAACAACGGATTTGACGCCGTTATTTTTAAATGGATAGAATGAATTAAGAGGAAGGTTTATATGTATTATACATGCATAACATCGTAGAGAAACACTGATATTTTTAAAGATTTCTAATGTAATGTCGGAAATAGACACATTTTTCACATTGCAAACGTTGGCTGAACCACGCCGTCAAAATAATGTAAAACAGTATTGTACACAGCAACAGATCAATCTACCCAAATCGGTCAAAACTTCGCAATTTATATTAAACTTTAAGTCAGAGTCATTTCGTTCAAAATTGACTATAAAAATTTCACAGGTTTGAGTATATAGATCTGTTGCCCACCGTACACCTTTCAAAAGGTCTATATCTTACAATAACCATTTTTTTTTATTTTCATTACAAACGTGCGAAGCCGAGGCGGTTCAGAGCCGAGGCCCCAGTAATTCATAAAAAAGGTTTAGAACAAAATAAGAATCGAGACATTATACATGTCACACAAAATTGAATACATGCAGTCTTTTGACAAATTCTTTATTTTTTTTTTATTCGGAGAAATTGATCAATATATAAATATAATTATATAAAATATATAATTATAATTATATGATAATAATTATATAAGTTCTTATATAGTATTATTAGACGTATTTCTTTACATTAGGTAATAACATAACCTTTCTTACTTTGTAAAGGCATTTGATCAAATAATTGTCTAACAAAGCCTATTTAATCTTTTAAGAAGTAGGGGTCGTATAATGTCAAGTTTTGATCACAACTTTAATCATAAATAACACATACAGAATCTTTACAAAGTTCAAAACGAAAATTTACATGCTTATCTTTCGTCTATATTTATTTTTCTTAATAACAAGTCTCAGTAACGAGTAGGAACAATTCCGAGAAACATGAAGTGGAAATTAAATTTAGAATTGATGCTGATCAGTGAAAACATTCGACGCGTTCTTTAACGCATTTATTTCTTAAAATATTTATTATTATGAAAATACTACGATGTGGCGTTATCAATTGGAATACGATCTTATGCAACTAAAACTAGATTTATATTATATGAAATAAAATATTACACACCTATGATTTCACTGATTTTATGTTAATAATCGAGGTAATTGATTTTATTCGTTCACATACCCTAATTTCGTCACAATGACACTTGTTCTTTTACACAGGCCCAAATTTAAACTTTAACATGTTCAACTCCGATGACGCGGCGTTGGTTTCGACGACAAAATTGGATAAAAGTAAAATCGTGTGGAAAAAAAATCATAACAGTATTTTACACAAACTATATATGTCATGAACATTTTTCAATACACAAATACAGCTAATAAAAATAAACTGTTTTCAAATGTCAGAATTATAAATGTCACTTAATGAAAGTAATCTACAAAATGAATGACAAACAGATCATATAACTAGTAAATAAAAGATAGCATGTATAGCGGACTTAGATAGTAACTCAATCTACTCAAGGTCTAGACGTGTATCATAAATGACTTCAGGTGGTTATGGAAATATTTCCCGTCTAAGGTCGGCGTTTCAAGACGCTCTTGATCTGATCTCTAATCGAGGCTGACGTTTACTCGGGGCCACTCCAAGAGTCCTAATCCAGCCTATTTCCTACCAAGGTACCAATCCTGATCGCCAGTTTCATCCAGGCGTACTTGCTAACTTACTTGCGTTACTTGCTTTGATGATAGCCCACACCTATGTCTGGGCTACCTCAGCGGTACCCTATTAATGTGCTATTGGTACCTGTACCCGTTTCGTAGGTCTAATAAGAGGAGGATGTGGATCTTTTTCGGAAGTGCATACCGTCATCTGTCAGTTCCATACCTAGGTTACCTATGTTGCTTCTTACAACTGGCACAAATGGACGTACTATTCTACGCAACTGGTAAACTAAAATGTCTAGTGGTTGGACCTTACGTCGTGATGAATGAAGATGTCATATACCACCCATCCCCAGCATGGAAACTATAGGTATAAAAACCCCTAAAACAACCATGCATAGGGAATATCAATGGGAGTCACACGCCTGATATGATGATTATGAAACGAGCAATTAAGAATAGACCTTGTATTAGTATTAAGGATTGTATTAGTACTATTACCAGTATTAAGGACGTCTTTAATTTGATCAACGTGTGCCACTCGAGGTCAACGTCAACCAGCCGGTGCATTTACCTCGCACTCACATTCCTCCATCCATTTTCCATTCCAACGTACCCAACCACCTTAACATCCCTAATTTTGTCATGGTAACAACGATAAGGAACAGTCGCAACTAATTCTATGATAACTCGGGTCATCACTCTTAATACTATATAATCTAGTATTTCTAATTTTTGATATTTCATTATTGTTTTTATATAATATTATTGATGATTCGAATGTACTTGTAATATGCCTTAGGACTCTGTAACATTAATCGACTAGTCGTATTCGTTATAAACTGTTTTTTTGTGAATTATTGCTGTCAGGTAATTCGTGAACGTCAAATAAAAATATATATGTATGTATGTAAATGTATAAAAATGATATAAATATTTAAAAGCCTTTGAAAAATGGTTTACCATGAATTAAATATTTGAAAAATTATTTAGCTATCATGATATTCCGTTCAGAAGAAAAGTGACATTAGTCAGCAAAGTAACCCACGGTCCGTGTGATGGACACCGTCCCGGTATCATATTCCGTCCTATCATCACCAAGATATTAATGTGTCGCCAACCTACGACCTGAAGATATCATGTCACGTCTCACTAAGAGTGAAAATGGGATTTATCTCGTAAAAAACTAAGTAGTAAATAACTGCATTTAAAGTATGATACGTACTATATAATGATAATATTTACTAGAAAATATTCAACTTGTCATAAGCTTCAAGCGGTACTAGAACCTGCATCTTTCCCAATCTAGAGGACTTCACCACTGCTGTGCTTCCGATGATTCAATGTTCTTTTTGTGAAGAGAAGACAACGCCATCCTTTAAAAGTAGATGGGGATAGGCATAGACAAACACTCGTATGTCATATTTTAACGTTTAAAGCAATAGACCAAAAAGAAATGTCTTAAAGCTGCAAGTTGAATAATTTCAAACAATTATTATCATTAATAAAAAAATCATCACTTTCAACAGATTAAACCTACAATATAAGTACTACGTATCACTAAATATACTTTGAAGTGCCTCTATATCCATAGGCTTCGCTTCTTCCTTGTTCGCGGCACTGTTATCTTTAGAGTGGTGTATTTCTTGATGTATTTTCAGGTAGTAATTGTCACTGAATACTTCCTTGCATTTTTTGCACGACAGTGGCCCGTTGGTGCCGTCCGTTTTCTCATCTTTCGCTTCATCTGCAGTTGTGAAGTCTATTACAGGCCTGAAAAAAATATATAGGTTCTAAAATTATACTTACCAGCTATTCATCATTATAGTAATTTAAATATAAAACTGATCAGAATGACAGCTGTCAAACTAATGTGTTTTTAAATAATTTTAATGGTTTTTTGTCTAAATTATAGCTTGATTTTATTATCTAATATATGCCTTGTACGTGTACGTGTATATAATGTTAATAAAATATATATGTATAAATGTATACCATTTGGGGGGCCCGACGGCGCAGATGGTAGTAACCTTATCTTGTGCCCAAAGGTCGTGCGTTCGATTCCCACCCAGGACAAATATTTATATGATGTTACTTGTATTTGTTCTGTGTCTGGATGTTAAATATGTTTTTAAATAGTATACAAGTGCTTTAAGCGGCCTATCACGGAATCAGGTCATTGTGTAAGATGTTGTAGGAATATATTACATATTAAACAATACCAGTATAAATGACTCGTGCGACGCTACTACATTGACATCTGTCATTTCAATCAAGCTATATTTAAAGAGGTATAGGTATGTACTTTCCTAAGGTTCAAGCAAATTTTCCTCAATCCACCATTCAAGCCGTGAACACATAGTTTTTATTACGTATTAAAGGACAGGCATACACTCTAGCATTAGTAAAATTAGTATGGATTTTCGGTGTTAGGCATAGACAAAGTATGGTAACACAAACCTCAAGCATTACATCAGTAAAGATAAGCCAGCTCGGTAAACTGGCTGGTGGAGTGTTTTTGGGTTTTGTTTATTGTCTGGCCGCGGGTTACCGGCAGTGTAGAATAGTACCTCCCCCCGTACCATATGTCGTAAGAGGCGACTAAAACGCTTGCTCAGCGCGGCAATTTTAGGCAAAAGTCCCCTGTCACTACAGTAATGTTACTGTACTATAACAGTAATGTAACTGCTATTTGGCGGTAGAAATAGGTGAGAGTGAGGTACACACGCACTTTTGTGTGACGTCGACCTAATGTAACGACCAAGTTAAATGCAATACGATATCAAAATTTACCCTCAACCAATATATATCAATAACATTTAAGTGTATATTTGTAATATTAAACTAAGCTTTTTATAAATATGGATGTGTACACGGTACACATAACAAAATAACATTCTTCAAAGCTTTTGTCTGTCTGTCTGTTCGTTTGAAGTAATCTCTGAAAGGGCTGCACAAATTTTTATGGGACTATTAACTGGCAATTAGCTGTATTAATAAGGAGTAATTTAGGCAATATATTCACATCACGCTACTACTAGTACGAGCGGACGATCAATCAAAAACGTGGCAACTGGTGACAAATATATGTTTTGAGAGATTTCGTTGCGTGTGCAGCGTGAAAATTTGTCGTTAAATAGAGAATCTGCCATAATGTTGCCCTAAGTCACTATTCCACACGGACGAAGTTGCGGGCACAAGTAGTTCATTACAGCGATTTATAAGCAAGTTTTCAACCGAAGGGTTTTAACAATTTAAACAATTGTCTAAATAAATTAAAGATCATTAAAAAAACCTTGCTATTTATTTTTAACATTAGGTACAATTAATATATACAAAATTCTTGTGATAAAAAACAATAGTTATTACTAGAAAGGTCTAAAAGTACCTAAATACTTTTTTTTAATATATTTACACATGCAACATTATTTCGGGAACATAATTACTTGTGGGAGGTAGCTGATCCTTGTCTCTTACAACTTTCTTGATTCAGGAATGGGGAGAAGGCGACGCGGGATGTGTAGAAGCTTAGAGCTCTCGCTTCGTCTCATCAACATTCCGTTCATCACCATCATTTCCTCCTGACTCATTCACGCTCAGTTCACTGCAAGTCAAACGACCTCAAACAAAGTGTACTTCGCTAATCAGACCTTAATATTTGAGCAGCTGCAGTAAAGTAAACTCTCCTTTTTTCATTAGCAGTGAAGTAACTGTCTGTCTGATATGAAAACTCATATTGACTAGGTGTATTTTGGAATCGAAGGATACGAGACGTTTAAGGTAGACTCATGGTTCATCAGCTATGTTCGTAAGTACATCGATTGTATTTCTGTACCTGTTTGAAGAGTGATATAGGCAATGTAGTTCCCTATATGCCATAATAGCACTAATTATTATTATAATTTATCTAAGAAGTACATAAAGACCTAAGACATCCAATCAATTGAAGGTATGGAATAGCATGTGCCCAAGCGTGTTCGATTATGAATAGCCTTAACGAGTTTAAGAAAAAGAACTTACAACCTAATGTCTCTGCGACAGTCACAGATATCTAAATGTGCAGTTTTCATACCTCCTTTAGGAATTAAATGGATTTAAATCCCACGATTTTGGTAGAACGCGTGGCAGCCTATAGACATTCGCAAATCACAAGCGCATTGCCAATCTTGTGATTTGAAGATATTATGACACATAACCAAGTAATTTCAGTGCCTCTCACCCCTCAAACTGGAACGCAGTAATGCGAACACTGCTGATTGGCGGTAGAAACATTTGAGAGTGCAATGCAGACTACAAGTGGTGAAAGCTAGGAAAATTCATACTCAGGTCACCAGGCTCTTGGCAAGGCTATATATATATATATATATATATATATATATATATATGTAGGCTTTTTAGGACCGTTTATATATTATGAGCAGTTCCTCATTTCTTGGGGAGGCCGATATCCAGCAGTGGACATTCTTGTCCAGCAGTAGACGTTCTACAGTTGCCATGGTGACTGACGGGTACGATGGCGCATGAGTTAGTGATCCAATCTTATGCGACAAGGGTAGAGGACTCGATCCTCAGGACAGACATTTGTATAATTAATATTTCCGTTTGCTCTGTGTCTGGGTGTTATATATTAAATTTGTGATTTACTTATATAACACAAATACTTGAAGCGACTTATCGTTGCGTGAATAATTTTAATTCTGTCCAATTAATAGTTATTGTAGTAGTCGAAACTAATTACGATCAACAGAGATTTGTTGACCGCATATTCTTCGATAGGCATGTCAAGATATATCTTCGTGATGGCATCAACAGCAGAAATCTTATCATTCGAACTAATATAACACTGCTATACAAAAAAAAAAAATCTGCAGCAGGGATTTTGTTAATGGTTTTTGTTAATACTCATATTAGACCTTCACGCTGCATGCTTATTTATTTTTGATTCGCTCTGGTTATTGAGATAAACGGAACTAAGAAATAATTGAAAATTTCAAACTACCCTACAAACATTGTGGTTCATTGATTTGTTTTCACTTACGTTTATTATCTTTTCACGGATTTATTTGCAACAACTTAACTTTATATCAGCCCCTGTAGTTATCAGTTATAAATCAGTTGTTTTGTGTTAAAGTGCATTTTTCCTTTCAAAAACATGAGTTTTCCACGTAAACCTTGTTTAAACGATCCTAACAGTTTTTGCTTTATTTGTGGCAAGTTTAGTTTACAAAAGCAGAGAAAAGAGATCACGGAGTTTGTAAAAACAGTCTACCGAATATTTCGGGATACCACTAGTGAAAAGGAATAAATATTGGGTGCCAAACATCGTGTGCAAGCCGTGCGTAGAATCTTTGCGTTACTGGAGCCAAGGAGGACGTAAAGGGTTACAATTTGGAGTGCCGATAATGTGGAATGAGCCAAGTAATCACTTAAACGACTGTTACTTTTGTGCCGTAAATGTTAAAGGTAACATACTTGGGTTTACCCGAGTGTAAAATCGGTTACAACTCCAGTATCTCACAGTGATGATTTGCCAATTCCAATGGTTTCAAGACCATCTACGTCAAATTGTGATGATTTTGTAATGTAAGAAATGGAAGTGAGTTCGAAGAAGATGTTTCTAAGAAACCTGGATTTTAAAATTTTAACAGAGTAGGAGTCAACATGAGCATAAAATTGCATTTCTTACACAGCCATTTGGATTCCCGCAGAACCTGGGTGATTACAGTGAGGAACAAGGAGAAAGGTTCCATCAGGATATCAGGATAATGGAAGAAAGATATCAAGGTCGATGGGACAGCCATATGATTGCTGACTATTGCTGGACCTTGAAAAGAGATTGTCCTGACAAAGTAAATAAGAGACAATCCCAAAAAAAGTTTTTCATGATCTTCATTTATTTATTTTAGTTAAAGGTACCCCAAACTATTATTATTTTTGTGTATTTTTGTAAAGATAAACAATAAAAATAAATTTTAAATACATCTTTTGGCCCATTCATTGAAGCATTTTATGGAAAATGTTAGAAGCGTTTATCTCAAAAACTGGACTCAATTTGACCATTCTGGTATTTTTCCCGTTATCAGCACATTCGTCTTATACAAAATCGACTTCAAGTATGCCTTCCGCAAAATAACTGTATAGCAGTAAATTAATTCGGAAGTAAATATGTCCGTCTCTCTGTTAAAGTGTAATGAACTCTAAGGACGGACAGAGGAGCAGGCAATTTTGCTCTTGGAAGAGTCGGCGCGGACGGACTCGCGTTCGGAAATCTCAATATACGGTTATCTATACTGATAGTATAAAGCTGAAGAGTTTGTTTGTCTGAACGTTCTAATCTCAGGAACCGCTGGTCTGATTTGAAAAATTCTTTCAGTGTTGGATAGTCTATTTATTGAGGCATATAGCATTAATGCTACTAGATTTCTTCTATAACTTAACGCGGGCGAAACCGCTGGGCGTTGCTAGTAATATGTAACTCGCTTATATACGGTTAGACACTATCGGTGGGAATTCTTGGTACTTCAATTCATAATTCACTCATCATTAAAGACATCTATGTTCTAATGAACTGTTGCACCACACAACTCAGTCTTAATTATAATGAATAATTATTAAACTATGAAACTGGTATTCTGGATTTAGTCTTAAATTTCAATAACACCATATGCATCTTAGTGCTTTGATTCAGCCAACTTCCGAAAAGTATTTATACATTTTTTCAACCTCAATTCTTATTAACGGTAATACCAAAGAGGCTACAATCCGTTTTCTTATAAATACTCCACTCCACTCCAATATTCAAAATATAATGTAAAATCATCATGCAATGGAATAGGTTCATATTTAACCCTTTTCCAACAGATAAAAAGCCTTTGTCTGCTATTATCAAGTATTTTTTTGAGAAGGTCGATTCCCCGCTTTATATCGAGCCTTCTTGTCTATGCTAAGCTCTTGGTCCATAGAGTAACGCATGTTACGTTTTCTTAACAGGGGACCCCTTAGTTGTCGTTTACTTTTTGAATTTCTGAGAACTCTTTCTTCCACTATTTCCTTGTTCACATTTGCTATATGCCGATCATTCCGTTTTGCCCTGTTTTTGGCCGTTGCCGCCGGTATTTCTTCGTCCATGTCGTGACTGCAAACAAAGGTTCTATATGATGATGGTTTACAGGCACTTATTTATTTTCACATTTAAAAAGCAAGGAACGCCAGGGGCCGGAACAAGTGAAATAAATTTACTTTTCTAATATTTCTACTGGGTATGTATTGGTGGTCTTCAATTATTTGCTGTCAGCGCTTTGGGATAGTTGCTGCAAGGGCAGTCAGACAGTTGCTGCAAGCGCAGTCAGACAGTTGCTGCAAACGCATTCAGACAATTGCTGCAATTGTTTGCTGTCACTGCATACTCCGCGCTGCATCACTTTCGACTGATTAAGACGATACCAGGATCATCCTATGGTACATTTTTCTTTTTTTTATATATTTCGTTTTATATCACCTATAATATACATTGACAGTTTTTTTTTAATTGATCGACTGATCCGTTCCGTTGTTCTATTATTACTCGGTGTGTGACGTTACAGTGTTACGTTCTGTTTCCACCTCATTAACAGAAGCCAATCACTTTTAATAACAATAAATGTTTCCAGAAGTTTCCATATTGGGTGCCAATGATAGGAGGATTCTACGGGAAAGTAACCCTTGACGTATATTTAAAAAGTTTAGATTAGTCAATCGCGCCAGCTGTCAAACGACTTCCAGTTATTTATTATTATTCATATTTATTTAATCACCATAAAACACAGGATGTTAATTGAACAAGTCTTTAGTGTGTTATTAGTTTACCTTTTTACAGGCATAGTGATAAACTTTTTAAAACGTATATTAAAAAAAATCGAAGTTGACATCTGTCAAAACATAGAACATTATACAACTTTCATTTTAAATTTTTAGTATAATCGTAGTTTCACAAGATGACTAATAGAGATATAATAATAATTTTCTTTAGTATTTTCTTGATAACTTATGCTCGATTTTTCCTGTATATATTAAAGAATTATTTATTTTTATGTTTCTTTTCAAAAGTAGTATCACCTCACTTCATGAGTTGTTACATTAGAAAAATTGAGTAAGCCTTATTGACGTGACAACGTCTTATAAATTGGTTTGCTGGGTGACACTTCAAGAAACTGCGTTACGCTCCGCTCACGTTATGCGCTCTCAATGAGAGCGAGTGAGAGGCACGCGTCCCTCTCATTGTGACGTGTGTTACGCAAATGTATTGCAAGTTATTGCATGTATATTTGTATATAAATATGTATGTATGTGTAAAGGTACAAATAAAATTTTGTTAATATGAAATTCAGTGCGAGATTCTTTGTATAAATTAATGTTTTAAATATAATTCTTTGTATAAATAAATGTTTTAAATTGTTACTATTATTTCATCCTTATTGCTACTATACGAATGAATATTCACATTAAAATTATTTTACCACTTAAAGTCGTTGTCACGTAAAACTTTCGCCCGTATACCGACTTTACAGGCAACCAATTTGTTTGGTTTGCTGAGTACATGTGGTCGACTTTTGAGTTTTGCACTGGCACCCGTACTTTTGTCTGGAAACTCGAACCAAAGAGTGATAATTTCATCTTTTGT
>JACJUM010000875.1:18988847-19040263 GCA_020976665.1 Heortia vitessoides | reverse complement strand
AATAATGTAGGCTATGAAATAAGCCTGAGTTGGGCACAGCAAACAACCTATCATAAACAACCTATCAACAATTTGAATGCACTTAATAATTTTATTTGATTTATTCTAACTGTGCATCTCTTGTCTGACTGAGAAGCAAACTTTAAATAAATGAGAAGGAAAGAGTATGTACTATTATATTTATATATACCTTTAAGCCAGAGACACTGTTAAATGACCTGGTACACAGCATGCACTCCAACGGCAGATCATTTGGCATTGACTCCGCTTCATCCGGCTCACTCACCGGCTCCTCTTTTACTTTCGTTTCAAGGTACTAAGGAAATAATCAAGAAATATATTAATTACACTTTGTTCCATAAAGTTTCCATTCGATTAGCGTTAGCCTATCTTGTGTAAATAAGGTAGACCCTATACAAAGATCTGCATTGGTACCTCACTCTCACCTATTTCTACCGCTAAATAGCAGTGTTTGTGTTTGGAGAGTGAAATTAATAGGTAATGACATAATACATATCTTGAAGTCTTAAGTTTAGCAACACGCTAATGATATCCTTGTGATATTATGAGCGTCTATTAGTATGTTCACTATTCGTCCTCCCCAAGTGACTACAAATCATTGGAAGGTCCTTGCCCATAATTGCTACACCGGGCAGGCGTCGTAGAAATAGCAGAGCGTAGCCTGACAATGAGGACGCTGCCGCCCGTCCCCGTTCGGTATTTAAGCTACGCTATTTAGGATGGACATACCACCATCTGTCGGTTCTGATACCTCAGTCGCTTCCTAGGACAGCTGTAGTCAGAGGGAAGGCTTTTCTACTGTATTGGTATCACCACCAGTGATGTACATTTCCCAATCGATACTAAGTTCTAAATAGGACTAATTGAGTTTAAAATCGGTTATATCATTTGAGAATTTAATATTAATATATGCACAGTGATGCTCGGACATAACTCTTTCTTAACTTTCATAACTCAGTCCCAAGGCTACGACTGCCCGAGGAGAGCTAGACACCCTGTACCAGATGTCGTAAGAAGCGAATGCATAGCAGAACCGACAGTTGGCGGTATATCTATCCGACAACAGCATAGCTCAAATGCACAGGGCGGGGAAAGGCAGCAGTTGCGTTCAGCGATTGCACGTTTGCCCAGCGCGCCAATTACAGGCAAAATTCCCTCTATCTTGCGGAGGCCTATGTCCAGCAGTCCTACCAATATAGCTGATATGATGATATAGATAAGAGTGTATTATAGATATATAAAATTTCATATGCATTTAGTATTTTATTCATAAGCAAGGCATGTTTATTCTTGTATGTTGCATGCATACTGCATGTTATTTATATATGATAAAAGTTGTCAATGACAATAGACTTGCATCATCATCATTATTACAGACATTGGAAGGATGCTGCTAGCGGGGTGGTGGTACATTAGTAACCTCATACACCTGGTACAGAGGGCCAGTACCGCTCTCCTCTCCCAGTACCTAACAACTAAAGAATGTATATTAAATTAATATTTATTACTAGTAAGTAAAATTCTACAAACCCTTTCATCATGTTGATTGTCCCCATTTGTTATCTGTATGGATGATTCACCAGTACTAAATTCATTTAATGAGATTGTACCTGAAATAGATAATATCAATATAAGTACTTTTTATAACACCAACCAGTTATTTAGAAAGAAGTCTCATACAAGCAGATATGGATAGAGTGCACAACACACAGGTCCCACCTTCGAAGGTTAGCAAATTGAAAACAAATTACTTACTAAAATCCAATGTAAAAATATGTACATATGTCATGATCGAAATGGCAGCCGTATTCTTGTTACGATGCTACTATCTGACATAGTTCCATAAGCTAATACATAGGTAGAAACATATTCAAAAGTTGTATTATCTTTAAAACTACTTCTTCCAGTCAAGTGATCTCATGATCTTACGACATTGTATTCAAAAACTCAAATAACTACCAAAAGCCTACATACTAATACAGAGAATTTTGTAGGGGGTTAGAAGGGGTCAATGGTAGGTAATTTGTGGTAACAGCAAGTAAATGGCTTTATCAATAGCAGCAGGCCTAACAACAAACCAAATTTGTAATCTTAGTGCAAACAGTTACATGTCAACAGTAAAAATCAGTCAATTATCCCTACTAATAATATTATAAATGCGAAAGTAACTCTGTCTGTCTAGCTGTCTGTTACGCTTTCCTGCTTAAACCTCTCAACTGATTTTGATGAAATTTGGCACAGACAATCTTTAGACCCTGAGAAAAGACATAGTTTATTTTTAAATTCGAAATAAGGGGTGGTAAGGGGTTGAAAAGGGAGATGAAAAGTTGTATCGTTATTTTTAGAGCTAGAAACTTGAAACTTATTTTTCGGGCCATTGATTCGACATAAATAAAAAGTTTATATACATTAAGGTCTATACCTCTAGGTATGGAACCCATAAAACTATTCCACGCGGAAGAAGTCGCAGGCATAGCTAGTACTATATAATATTAAAATCCTATATACACTAATTTGAAATGCAAAGATAGCATAAGTTATATCATGGAAGAAATGTTATCAGAGTATCTGTTGTGTATATCTCTATCTGTTGTGTATTACACCATATATTTAGTTTATGGTATTCACTCATCACAGTTATATATGAAGGAGATGGTGTCTTTTGCCACTCATACCAGTACAAGCACTGGATGCAGCATGTCTTACCAATGAACTTAAGGTGATTACTAAGTGACAACTTAGACTGAACTCTACTTCTTGTGCAGAGTTACCAGAGCTGTAAAGTAGGTCAATACTCATAGTTGCAAACAACTACTCACAATATGAATCTCCAAGGTTCCAGAGCTATATAGCATGCTAACATCCCAATAAACTTTGCAATTATCTCTCATAATCATAATTACAAACCTTGAAGTCCTTATATAACTGCCATTACTGAACATCTTATGGTAAGGCTGGGGCTTAGAGCAATGTTAGGTGGAGTTTATATCAGAAACCTTACAAATAATTCTATTAAAATCATAATGGACTATCATAGTAGCTTTTTTGACATATATATTAAGAATAAAACAATTTAATTTTTAGCCTATTTCATTCAATTTGAAAAAAGTGTAGAAAACCTGCACCTTACTTATTATGACTATACATACATAGCCTATTCATTATTCATATGTTTCAATAAATTTGAACTAGAACCGAACATACCATTTATTGTGACTTGTATAGTATTTGGCTCCACAATCTCTTCAGGCTCAACCTTAATATCCAAATTATTTATGAAGTCCGAATCTCTGTACTCATCTTCTACGTGACAAGTATTGTACTCCTCATCCGACAATACTTCCTGTTTTATCTCCATGTCCAAAGTCTGATCAAAATTTCCAATTGTTTTATCTATCTGTATGGGTTGTGGCCAAACCTTTTCAATGACCTCATCTTCATTCGGTGGATACCGAAGCCTGAGTATCCTGTCATTTTCACGTACAATTGATGCAAAACTGCATGCCAGCTGGAGTTTTTCACAACAAGAATTGCATATATGTTTGGAATGTTGATCTTGAACAGATATCTGTAAATAATTTTGTTTTGAGTAAACTATTATTTCTCTACATTGTATAAAAAAAAATCAGATTTTCAATTTCCTGATTGAGAACTAATAGACCACTTATCATACAATAATAATAATAATAATTTGCATTCATAGACAATGAATAATGTCAACTTCAAAAAAGGTGATTAATTTTTTTTTTTAGTAATAACATAAAACGGGACTTTTGCATCCGAAATATAAGGTGCAGGCCAATGAACCGAAAACTACAAAGAAGAGCGCCTTGTGAAAAGATAAATAAAATGCGGTAAAACACTGAGAACTAAACTGTTAAACTAACCTCTATACTTGCAAGCTTAGCCAAATCTTCAGCTATAGTACGCTCCATGCCTTCCCAGGCTGATTCCCATGCTTGAAATATATCTAGCAAGCCATCATCAACCTGAATAATTTGAAGGCAAGATCGGCATTCAACTTGGTTAACGTCCTTCGTTAAACCATTCTCAGCTTCAATACTCATTGTTATTTCCCTAAAAATTATATAATATTTATTTAGTACATAATTTATCCTATTTTAATAGTAATAACGGCAAACTCATTTTCGAAAATTAGAGTTCTATTTTGATTTAGAATGACAATTTTATTGACATGACAACGCGCACTGATCCCCAAAAATAATATGCGTTCGGAATCGAAGTAATATTTTACGCTACAATAGAATAGAAGAAAAAAAACAACATATCAAAAGCCTAGTATTTGTTCTACAAGTACCACGAATCACGAAGTTTATGCCACCAAATTGATTTATGAGCTCAACATTCTATATGATTTTACAGCAAGTTGCTTCTAGAATCTTTGTGAATAACTTGTATCGTTGAAAAATCACTGAATATTCGGGTATGTTCTTAAACGAATAACACTTGAGAATCTTTATGGACTGCTAAGAATAAAAACCTTAGTCGGGAAAATTAAAAATAATTCTACAGCTGCAGGCAAATTATTTTTCTTTTGAAAGACCAATCTTTGAAGGGATAGGGTACACTCAACTTAAAATATATTTTATCAATTTAGTTATAACATTTACTGTTAATTTCGAACATTTTCGCAGTCAATCAACACATGTTATGTCAAAGTCAAAGAAAGTGTGTTCTTATTGCAGTTGTAGCACTAATTTTATGACAATTCTTAGTTTTGTTGCTTAAACGTAAAATTTTCCTAAGTCAAACAGAGAATATGCGTATTTAGTTCAAAATGTTGACAAGTTGTAAAAATAAGAATAGCCTCTAGTGAACATAAATATATTTTGATGTCTACACGTGTTGTACTTGTGATTTTAATATATTATTGTTAATATTTAAAAAATGGAAGAAAATACACCGACTGTTAGCTTAGTTTCTTGTATGCGTTTTGTAAAACGTGGTGTTGCTAAAGCTGTACCAGAAAAAGTAAGTCTAATGTTTGTTTTTAGATATCCTATTAAATAATTATTAAAATAAATATATAATGCAATTCTTTACCATTTTCAGATAGAGCTCACTGAAAAAGAATTAGAAAGTATTATTAAACAGACAGCTAATGAGCTAAGGTAAAATCATATTTCTAACCTTACCTACAAGCATGTAATGTGTAGTACAATAAAATTTCCTGCCGATAACATTATTCTAGAATAATCTAAAATAATTAATATATTATTTTATTTATAAATTCCAACATGTTATAATGTTTGATATTATTACTCAGTACAAAAAAATATTTATTTTTAAGCCAATAATTCTGTTTTTAATGTGCTCATAGAATAACAGAAGCAGGAGATGATGTCAGTGATGAGGAAGGGGGAGAAACATCTGAGACAGCTCTACGAGACCCTCCAGCCAACCCTAATGATGAATTTGACTTTGAAAACTATGATCAAGATGACACAAGTACTAATAATTATTTTATTAATAATCATAATCAACAGTGGCTTATCTCAACTTGACTGGGCATAAAATCCAGATTTAGTTTATGGGCCTCAAAAAAAACTTACATATAGGCTATAGTTTTAAACATTTTGTTTAAAACAAGGAATAAAAATTAAATTAAACAATTTTACTTTCAGGTAATCCAGTTGGAATTGGATCAGTGGCCACTTTACCAAACTTAGGTGATTTAGGTGAGAATATTCAAATTAGGGTAAGTGAATCATTTGAAAATGTACAATTAAATATTCAACTGAAGTATTAATTAAAGATTTCCAATAATTACATGAAATTGTCAGTCTTTACTAATAGCATTAAAAAATTGAATGTCTTTTATAATTTTGTTTATATGCTGAAAGTATTCTGACACCACTACATTAATTTAATAAATTCTTTAATTTATCCTTATATAAATGAGACATCATTCCGCAACATATAGGTTGTATCATAACAATACAATTAAATTCACAAATACATATATCAGACAAAAGAGGAATTATAAACTTAATATTTACTAACATATATATAATACCCAGCTACAGAAAAAATATAAATATTCACCATATTCAAGATAGGATCACTACCATCTGCACTGTCAGTGCTGTTAATTCTTCTTCTTTTCGGAATTCTTCAACTCATATTCAAGTATTATCCATCATAATCCAAGGACATTTTGTATTCCTATAGACCGAAGGACCTGATAGTGATGAAGAGGACGACATTATAAAACCAGATGACAATCTCCTTTTAGTTGGCCATGTGGAAAGTGATGCCAGTGTATTAGAAGTATACAGTAAGTTACTTTAAGTTATTATATATTTAGAAATATAGTCCCCAATCACATCTGCCTTATAGTACTAAGATAATTACTTTGTGCAACATAGAAATTCGTGAACATTATGTTTCATCTTCATTAGTACCTCGCTTTCACCCACCACTTCTACCTCCAAAAAGCAGTGTTTCCATTGCTGTTTTCTGGTTTGAAATTAATAGTTAGTGTTATCATATCACCTATTAATTTCAAACTGTCAAGTCAAATTTTCAAGTCACTAGGTTAGCAGTGCGCTAGTGATGTTACAAGTGTCTATAGACTTCTATTAAACGGACCGTATTTATCTACTTAGCGGCGGTTACACGTGTTTGCTCTCGGTCTTTGAGAAATCCAGCATCATCATCATTGCAGCCATAGAATGACCACTGTTGGACTTAAGACTTCCCAAGAAAGGAAATATTCCCAGAATTGCATGGCAGCCCTGTTGTAATTAAGCTATAATGTTTTGGACGGATTTATCACGGCCTGTCGGTTTTGGCACCTCTTTGTACGACACCTGGTGTCAGGTGAAGGTGCTATTATACTCTGTCGGTACCCCAAGGCTAGCAGAGTCACTCAATAATGACCGACTTGCCTTATTTCTGCCAATGGCTATAGAACTGATGTCAGTGTACTTCAGCAATACTACTAAAAGATCCACCATCTGACTCCTCTATGTATGTACTTAGAGAATTTCCACTTTCCCAAAGCAAATCAATTGAGTTATTTTGTAAGTATAATATATTAATGTATATATGTATGAGTGTTTTATTTTTAGTATTCAACAAAGAAGAAGGTTCGTTCTACGTTCACCACGACATAATCCTGCCGTGGTTCCCTCTATGCATCGAGTGGCTCAGTCATGACCCTTCTGATCCGCAGCCAGGTAACATTTTTAATACTTTTAGTCCTGGTTAATTGTTTCATTACTACAATCAGTACTTTGATGTGTGTGGGACTGCCCACTCAGTCTTCGTCGGGATGTGAGGGTGCCTTGCAGCTCCAATCATCATCATCTTATCAGCCATTGGAAATCCACTGCTGGACGTAGGCCTCTTCAAGAAAGGGGTAATTTTGGCTATTATTTCCGCGCCAAGCAAGCTTGTTGTCAATCGCAGAGCGCAGCTTTCGGGACCGGGATGCTGCTGCTGGATAAATATTCCGCCATCTGTCGTTTCTGATACCTTAGTCGCCTTTTATGAGATCTAATACAGGGGAAGGTACTATCCAACTCTGCCAATACCACACGACTTTACTGTAGCAGCCGTTTTTACCAATCTACGTAAAATTAAAACAAACAACTACAATGAAATTATTGTCTAGTAGTTTGGTAGTGGTGTGGTACCTCCCCCTGTACTAGGTCTCTAAGGTACCAGAACCGACAGATCTGTCCACCAACAGCATTCCCCAACACGCTTGCCCAGGTCGGCAATTATAGGCGAAATTCCCCATTTATTGAGGATGCCCATGTCCAGCAGTGGACTTTTAATGTATGATTTGACGAGAGTATTTGGAACGAGCTATGCAATAAACTTAATAGTGGATTTTATAATTCGGCTCCCAGGTAATCTATGCGCCCTCGGCGGGATGGACCCAGTGATCCAGGTGTGGGATTTAGACATCGAGAACTGCCTGGAACCAGCATTCAAGCTCGGCAAAAAGCCCAACAAGAAGAAGAAGACCAAGCGTGTGGGACACAGAGACGCCGTTTTGGATCTATCGTGGAATAAAAACTTCACGTAAGAATTTGATTTTTTCTCACTTAGCTATTTTGTTATTTACGTGCGGTACGTTACGTGTGATTATGTTTATCTACTATCTTTTCTATTCAATCACTTTAGTATTATTGCTATAATAATCTAATACGTATATAAAGTTCTCGTGTCACAGTGTTAGTTACCATACTCCTTCAAAACGGCTTGACTGATTCTTATGAAATTTTATATGCATATTCTGTTGGTCTAAGAATCAGTTACTATCTATTTATCATACCCCTGAATGTTAAGGGTTATCTAAAACTAACATTTTCTTTTATTTTTTTTTATAATGTGGCATTAAAAAATACATACAACCCTAAATATTGACCCTTCTATCACCAACCCCTTTTTTAATTGTTATTATAGTAATTAAATTATCTTATATCATTTATACGGCAGAAAAACGTTTGCCGTAACAGCTAGTAGAATAGTACCTTTCTTTATACCAGTTGTCGTAAAATGAGGCAACTCATACGACACCAGTGGGCGGTACTATTTTATTCTGCCGGTACCTCACGGCACATAACATAATAGGAGTAATGCAAGCAAACGAAGCGAGTTAGGTATGACAAAATCTTAGTAATCGGAGATCCATAGTCGCTGCCTACACCGATGGTACATAGTCGTAATTTATGTAGAGTAACACGCATAATTTGTTCACAGACATGTACTTGCAAGCGGTTCTGCGGACAGTACAGTGCTCCTGTGGGATTTGGATCAGGGAGCGCCTCATACAAAACTGGATTACTTCGAAGACAAAGTGAGTATATCGATCATTTGTAGATTTTTAAGGCGCATCCTTAAAAATTAAGTGACTATTGTATTAATTTCAAATATTTAAAGGAGTGGAATCATCATGTCAGCTATTGGAAGTCCACTGCTAGACATAATCCTCCCCAAGAAAACTGGGAACTTTGCGTGTTGGCAATCGCAGAGCGCAGTTTTCGCGACTGGGTTGCTGCTGCCCATCCCCGGTCTGTGCATTTGAGCTAAACTGTTGCGGATGGATATACCGTCATCTGTGGGTTCTGGTACCTTAGTTGCTTAGTTAGTTTAATTTCTATTTTATAATTTCGGAATATCCTACTAACAATATAAGCGGGAACGTTTGTGAGAATTTATGTGCGTTAATTACTTTTTGTCTCTACAATATAGAGTATAGGAACATCAGAATAACAAAGGGTATAATTTAATGCATCCATAAAAATGCTAGCGGCATAATAACTTACGGCTTCGTCTGAGGTCAGGATATAATTCTTAAAATGATTGTCTATTACTAGTTGATGCTCGCGACTGCGTTCCATACAAAACTTTGAGTAGCCTATTTTCTTTTCCATTCCTATCTACTTATCTTTATACATATTAAAATTCCTCAAAAATTGGTTCTGCGGTTAAATCGTAATAATATTGGCCAACTAAAAACAAGCATACTGTCCGCGTGATAATAAGCGTCACTTCAGCCTATAGACGCTCATAATATCACTAGCGCATTGCAAACCTCGTGACCTGAAGATACGCACATTACTCAGTAATTTCACTGGCTTCACCCTTCAAACCGGAACACAGCAATGCGAACTCTGTATGCAGACGATCTTTGTATAAGGTCTACCTCGTGTAAAAATATAGTAGTGCATTCCGCTGTCCAGGTGCAATCCATCTCGTTCCACCCTCACGAGGCGCAGACGCTGCTGACTGGCAGCTGCGACGGGCGCGCGCGCGTCACCGACTGCCGTACGCCGGACTCGCACCGCACCTGGTCGTTGCCGCCCGAGATAGAGCGGGTCGTGTGGGACACGCAGAACCCCTTCTGCTTCGCTGTGAGTACATAGGTCCTTGCCAAAAACCCACAGCTGGGGCTTAAACTGAAAATTTTTAAAACTCTGGATATTGTTTCTAAATAAGATCCGGCTCGAAGGACCATGAACTGTCAAAGACATCGATTAGTATCGATATTTAATCTTAGAACATCTTGTATCCCTACCCAGGATAAAGATTTATTTGATGAATCAATATTTGTGTTCGTTCTGTGTCTGGGTGTTACATACTTAAGTTGTAATCCTCTGTTGTCTTATATCCGTAACACAAGTGCTTTAAGCGACGGTATGAAATGTAGTGTGATTTTTTTTCGTTTTTTAAGTGTAAGTTCTATAGAGGTTTAAGTAAATAACTAACTATTAGACTTTCAAGCCTCTTAAATATAAACCTATTGTGTTTTTGTTATGAAGTCATAAATTTCTGTCAATATTGCTCAAAATACTGATTTAACATTAATTTTGTGGTCATGATCAACTTCGATCATTAAAAAGTTCTAGACACTTTAAATGTCAATCGACTATTGCCAACTGGCATTTTCCTTCTTTTCTTTTAATTGATGAAATGAGGTATTACAGTATATTGCTCATCAAATGAAATAAACAGATTTCAAAAGCAGCAGAAACAATCTTCCAAGTTTCTTGGCTATTTGTATAAATTCTAAATTCCTTCAAAATCTCATACATTGACCTAATTCCGTGATAAGTCGCTTCAAGCACTTGTGTTACGGATATCTAACAACAGATCAATCACAAATATACTACTTAAATACAAATATTTAACAGCCAGACACAGAACAAACACAAATATGATATAATTATTTGTCCTGGATGGAGGTCGAACCCACGACCAAGACAGAATGACTACCATCTGCTCCATCGGGCCCGTCATAATTTGTAGACCTATTTGTCGTCATCGTGGCTTAAAACATAAGTTAATATTCCGTTGAATACTAAGCAATCCCCAAACAAATTTATCTTGAAACACTTTCTCTATACTTTATTTATTGATGCTGCTTCTCTAACTTTATAACCCTATTTCTGGTGTACGTTATTTTTTATATATTTTTAATATCATATGTATTTATTGCGTTTATTTATACAAATATGTATGTAACGTTTGTCTATATTATATATACATTGTCTCCACCACTATATATATTTTTTCTGTTTCGTATAATGGTTGACTGGGAGATAATGCCAACTGGCATTAAGGCCGCCATTTGATAATTTTGTTATATTTTGTGCAATAAAGTTTAATAAATAATTGAATATTGTTCCAGATGAGTAATAATGAAGGTAAAGTGGCGTACGTCGACTGCAGGCAAGACGAGCCGCTTTGGACGATAGCGGCTCACGAAAAGGAGGTGACAGGTACCTACAGTTTTTGAAGTTAAATCCTCAACTAAACTACATAAATAAAAATAAAATAAATAATTTCCCCCTACATCATATACATAGTGCTATGTATTAGTTTATTTCTGAATAAATATATTTGTATGCTAACACGATTGCACATTTCAGGTTTAATATTGAGTGAACAGATTCCTGGACTGCTGATCACTGTTAGCACTGACGGCAAAATGAAGACGTGGGACATATCCGGGTACTTCTAGAATACTTACTTTAAAATAAGTTCACACGATATCATACATTGACCTGACTGATTGAACTGACTCCGAGAGAGCTTTAAGCACTTGTGTTACGGAGGTCAGACAACAGGGGGATCACAAATAGAATCATCATCATACCAGCCATTGGTAGTCCACTGCTGGACACAAGCCTCTCCAAGAAAGCAGGTTCATTTGCCCATAATTGCCGCGCTGGGCAAGCGTGTTGGCAATCGCAGAGCTCAGCTGTCGCGGCGGGGATGCTCTGTTTCGGATGGATATACCGCCATCTGTCGCTTTTAGTACCTTAGTCGCCTCTTACGATACCTGGTGCAGTGGGAGGCACAATTCTATTATGCTGGTATTTCACCTAGGTTAAACGCACAGGGCGGGGATGGACAGCAACATCCCCGTCGCGAAATCCCCCTTTCTCGGGGAGGGCTAGTTCCAGCAGTGAACTTCCAATGGCTGGTATGATGATGAAATGATGATTAAATTAATGCTTGTGACAATTTTTACTACTAAAAAATCAACTCGTCCCAGGTTCTATGTGTGATTTCAGCACCAAGCGCGGAGGTTTTAGGTGCGGTTTCAGCACCTGATCTTTGTTTCCGGGATTATCAATTTTGCTACCGAGATCTTTGTAGAGTGTTAAAAAAATCATTGACATACCATTCAAAGAGTTTGAGTAATTTGATTGAAAGTTTTTATTATTTTGATTTATTAACTATTTATCTTGGGCTTGTAACATAATTAAATAAATTTCCCAAATATTGGTCATGGTTGAGTCACAATATAAAATTGCTTGACACAAAAATAAATAGCACCTTAAAAAAGTCAATAAATGTCAATGAATTCATATGTCGTTTAGAAATGCCCGTTAAATATATGTATTTTAGTGTTTTTTTACATACAAAAATTATTCTAGAAATCCTTCTCGTGGATCACCTTTCGTCAGATCATAGGACAGGATGTCTACTCGTCTCAGCGTATTTCGTCATATATTTGCTAATCAAGATCATCTATTTAGGACATCCAATTTAAACAATATATGAACTACGGGAAATATATACGACTTTCGTAGTTTAGTTATGTCGAGTCTCTTAACTGACAAGAACCGCGTTTGACGAACTGCGTCAGCGTGTTTGACGAATAACGGGTATATTTTTTTCGACATTCATATTTTCCTAACATACATTTTCGATGCGTTGATCCGGAGGCCGGCAGATCAGAACAGTACCTCCTTCTGTACCACGTGTCGGTAAGTAACGACTAAGGTACCAGAACCGACATGGCGGTATATCCATCCGAACTGTGTATCTCAAATGCACAAGGCGGGGATGGAAGGCATCACCGTCGCGAAAACTCCGCTCCGCGATGCCAACTGGCTCGCACAACGCGGCAATTTTAGGCAAAAGTCCCCCTTTCTTGGCATGGCTTATGTCAGTGTCAGTGGATTTCCGATGTCTGTATGAACGCGTCCGGTGCCGGCAGCGGCGCGCCGGCGCAGGCGAGCGAGCGCGCGGGGCGCGTGGGCGCGGCGCTGTGCGCGGCGCTGTGCCCCGACGCGCCGCGCTCGCTGGCCGTGGGCGGCGACAACAAGGAGAACTTCATCGAGGTGGTGGACCTCGCCCTCAGCGAACAGTGTGAGTGTCCAACCGGTGTGAGCCGGCACTTCAGCGTGCCGTTGCGTAGCATGTCTATAGTGGATTGTCTGAAACGTGAAGGTCTCACGACCTTCTCTAGAGGTCGTCTGCCGTCAATATTTAAGGCGGTCAAGTAATAAGAAAGGTTAACCAGAGAATCCCAACAGTGGATGACGACAATGTTTTTATTTTTATGAGTTTTTTTTATTATTTTACTTTATTTACCTTTTATGTTAGTTATATTTATTTATTTACAAACTGGAGGTTACAATTAATAAATAATCACACAACATCTCATAAATTTACCTGATTCCGTGATAAGTCGCTTAAAACAATTTTATCGTGTTTCGGACCTCATATACTTAAATACATATAGATAACACCCAGGCACAGAACAAACACAAATATCATTTTATAAAAATTTGCTCAAGGTGGGGATCGAACCCACTACTTTTGGCGAACAAAATATAATCTGCGCCAGCGGGCACGTCAATATAGATATTGTAATCTCCAGTTTAATTAGTACATATATAATTGAAAGTAAATATTTATTATTATCATTATTAGACTAAGTAGACAAACAAACAAGCATACAGTCGTTCTGATAGTGAGCGTCACCGCAGCCTATAGACGCTCGCATTATCAAGATATTAAGAATATGATGAATTTTCTTTGAATATTATTTGTGTGTAGTGAAGAAAAAGTGTCTTTCCTTCAATCCCAAGTTAGACTTGCGCCTACATACCCACTGTATTCATTTTATATTTTTATTGCATCATCTTTATGAACATCATGCAGCCATGTATGTACCAAATATTTAGATCAGGTTAATCACATGATCATTGCACAACGATTTGCACTCGGTACTATTTCCTAATTTGTAAAATGTTATAATAATGTGTCTTCATTTTATATAGAGTAACTATAGAACTCACTCTGTGTAACTGTTGAACGAACCAAATCATATATATTAATCAACAATTGTTCGTGTTTTCATCTCAATGGACACCTACTCAACACCGTACTGCTACAGACGAAAGCAATATGTCCCCAATGATATGTTTTCTGTTGCAGTTATGAACCGGTTCGGGTCTCGCCCCCTCGTCGCAGTCACGACGGAAGCCACTGCGATGGATACCTAATTGTATTGAACCTGTTATTATAGTATTCCTATACTCCGTTATATTTCGTTTTATTACCCATGCATTACTTGTTTATATGGAAAATACATATTGTACCCTTAAATGACCCCTACAGAGGGTCTGTTAGGCCCTTAAATTCGATAGAAAGATAACCATTTGAAATAGGTCAAAGATCATTAGACAATTGTAAAAGATGACGGGTCCGATGGCGCAGATGGTTGTGACCTTATCTTGTGCGCCAAAGGTCGTGGGTTCGATCCCCACCCTTGACAAATATTTATATGATGAAATTTATGTTTATTCTGTGTCTGGGTGTGAAATATATGTATTTGCAATATATTTATGATTCCACTGTTGTCTGACGTCTCTGACACAACTGCTTTAAGCGACTTATCATGGTGTCAGGTCAATGTATGAGAAGTGGGAATTCACTTTAAAAAAAAATTATACTTTGAGAGGCGGCCTGTCGCGACGCCCCTTAATCTGAAAGGCTGCTTCTCCCACTCTTAACTACGCCATTGAGAAAAAGGGTATTGATGAAA
The DNA here is from genome assembly GCA_020976665.1 of Heortia vitessoides. Classification (NCBI taxonomy): domain Eukaryota; kingdom Metazoa; phylum Arthropoda; class Insecta; order Lepidoptera; family Crambidae; genus Heortia; species Heortia vitessoides. The sequence goes on along the minus strand of JACJUM010000875.1, from coordinate 19,025,418 downwards.
ACAGGCATCTATATATTTTTAATATGTATATTGGAATTACAGAATTACAAAAAATAAATTCAATGACTAGATATTTTAGTACTGTTCCATTAGGTAAAAAGTTGAAATAAACATGTGTTATAATTATGGAACGAAGTCACTTGTCGCGCGTTGCGAAAGGAAGCTAGTCGAAAAAAATTAAGACCAAAATTTGTAACAATATTTCTTGTTATAGTTGTAAGCCGCGCGGCGCGCGCGTGCTTCTCTGTCTCTCTCTATCTCTTTTTCTCTCATAGAAAGCAAGCCAGTTATTTACGTTTTCATATTTCACATTAAACAGTGTGGTATAAAAAATATTAGAATTCCTTCACTAATTAATCGAAAAGAACTTCGTCCCATCCGGGTATCCCATGATACCTCTCAATGTTTATAAGAAAAAAGGTCATTCCCACCACCGTAATATGTACCTTTAGCGATCTGTCGCCGGAACTTATAATTTGGCTCGGTTGTCTCTGTAAAAGAGAGGAAGTCATCTGTAGATTGTTTACTTATAGCAGTAACATTATAATAATTAATCACGTAGTTCTTATTCGCAATGACGGCCTTTATAAAAAAAAATACGCTGAAATCAAAATTTATAAAGCTGATCATATTTTAAATATGAGAAGAAATATATCATTCTTAAGTGTTATATTCGTGCGATTTAAAAATGGCCCAGAAATGTCACTGAAAAAATTAAGGTAATGATGACTGTACACAATCAGTATGTATGTGTATAAAACAGAAATTTTTAAGAAAAACTATGAGATACATAATGTTAATACGAGAAATAAATATAAACTAAAAATGCCCACCACACGGCTCCATAAAATAAATAATTCTTTCAAGGGCAACTTCATAACATTTTCCAATAAAATACCAGGCAGCATATCAGGTTTACCGATAAATAGATTTACCCCAGAAAATTACGTAAAAAGTAAGCTTATTTCTAAAGCAAATTATATAGTTAAAGATTACATCAATGATACAACTGCATGGGATTAAATTGCTCTAACCTAGCTTTAAGACAACTGATTGTTGGCGCCGATGCCGGTACAGGTAAAGGTAACACTAACTATTTAGTGTTAATGGAACTTTAAACACCACCAGTTTTTCTTGTAGGTTTTTTTTCTGATGGCTGGTGTAATGAACCTGCATTAAACATAGTTTTAAGACCCACCTGGTGCTGGCAGACCAAGGTACTTTAAGGACTTACGATCCCGTAGGTTCATCAATATTATGAATATTTATTATAATCATTTAGTACTTCATATGTGAATTAAAATTGTTTTATTTATTATTTTTGACGACTTGAAAGTGCTCTGGTCTTCTTGAATAAAGTATATTTTGATTTAATTTGATTACTTCGACTTAAGTGTCAACTTCAGATACCCAAGAACAAACATTGCTTCGCGGTTTCACCCGCTTAGTTTCTTTTTCAGTAAAAATATTGGAATAAAGTAAAGCTTATGTTACTAAAGTTTATATGAGTATGAGTTTATCTGTTTCAAACGTACAAAAATACGTTGAAATATTTCCATTTTAGCTAGGTCTAATTTTTCGTAAAAAAATATTATACAGACCATGTTATTTCAGAAAAACGTAGCTTTCCTAAATAGGTTCTATAATTTCTGTGCCTATTGACTACAAATAAAAACACAAATCTTTTCTCTGCAATATTACTATACATATTAAAAATCAAATAAAACAAAAATTGTAACAACTGAGATTATATTTTATTTGCATAATTATGTCTACAAACGTGAAAACAATATTAAAAACAAAGGCGATGCGATAAAACGGCAGCACAGGGTAACAAAACGTCGTCTAGGACAACGCTAAAAGCACTTTAATACTGTTGTGTTAGTGGCTACAATAGCGTAGCAACGCCGGCGTTACGAAAATACTCAGACCAATAAGGTCGTCTTTTATCATCGTTGAACACATGATCACTTAATCGAGAATAACCCTTGACCATTTAGTCTAAAGAGGTTTATAAGTGAGAAAACTTTTTGGTCGAACAAGTCAATGAACTTCTACAAAAATTCCACAGACAATTTTGAACGTAAAACGGGCCCTAAGAGTTGAATATCGATTGCTAAACTTTGGCTGAGCTATCGACTTTGTTTTTTTTCTGTTTCATGTTTTAAAGGTGTTTTAAGCAACATTATTGTCGAGACTAGGATTTCAACCAGGTAATAATCAACTTTAGCACTGAGCGAACCGACATTTTTATGATCTTTGTCTCATACTGACATAGTCACTTAAGTATATTACAGACTAAGTCTGCAAACAAGCACACGACCGCGAGATATTAAACGCCACCGCAGTATATAGACGCTCCTATCATCACACGGATATCACTAGCGCATTGCCAACTTTGTGACTTGAAGAAATGACTTGTCAGTCAGTACTAAAACCTGTTTTATCAGCTCACAATTCCAAAGACAAACAGCCTACATTTGTTACTTCAATTAAAGATATCCCTTTAGATCGATACTCGCAGGAAACATTCGTGAAACTTCGCCGGACAAGTTGAACCTCGTTCGTGTCCAACTCATACGTTGCATTACGATCATTACGTCTATTTTTCCTTAACATAGCTTGGCTACGAATGTTTCCAGTAGGGTTTGGCGTTCTCGAACAAATTTCGCGGCATAAATATCTTTATATATATATATGCACTACAGTGTCATCTGGTAACTACACAACAACATATCCCAGAGATAGGTGAAGACTGCATCAATACAAAATCGTAATTTTTCGTAAACCTTTCGAAATTGACTCAATTACATTAGGGTCTACCATTCCCACATTTATTCGTATTGAAAACTTTCCTCAACATGCTTTTAGTCAAAATCTCCATGAAGGAATTTGACATGAAGAAAATAATTTGTAAGTAAATAGCGATGTTTCTAGAATTGTGGGAAATATATTGTTTTGTGTTGTAGTCTTCATCTAGGGGTGCGATATATAAATGTTTGTTTAAAATAACAATTTGGGTGTCTAAAACGTGCGTGGCACACTCATAAACACTTCACAGCCTAACAATAATATATGTATTTCAGTTTACAATATAAAACTATGTACAGTAAAGTCTGGTAACATTGAACTATTTGAGAAACTTTGAATTATCCTTTCTCGTGGACTACTAATCGAATTCAGCCGAGATGACGGTTTTAATCGGTTGTTAGAACTGTTTTCATGGTGATTCTGAACATTATTTATCTCACTGATCAATATATTGATTTATAAAAAGGACAAAGTCCTAAATATATTAAGTTTATAAAAAGGACCCGGATAGTTCAATGTTACCCGGATTGACCCAAATAATATTGATGAATTATTGCTCAATGAACATAACCGCCGAAGGTGCCGCTTGTTTCACCATCTATCTATGTAAATACAATAAATCTCTCGTAACGTTTTATTTATAATAATTTGTTTACAAATCGACAATATCAGATAAACTAATGATTTTCCGTTAAAATTCAACAACTAGTCGCGACCACAATTAATCTATGTATATTATAGTACAATTTAAATTAATAATCTCATTTTCAAATTCGTTATTACTATCGACAAATCACGAATTGCTATTATTCCGCTATAGTAAGAGAGAATAACTAACTGATATGACACTAATGCACTTTGACATGTCAATAAAGTGTTAGATTAGCCTCTATTGTTAAATTCAAAATTGATAAATCGATCTCACAGTTCAGTACAATTAACACTAACAGCGTTTATTCCTCCATAACACACACATTCGCCAGACGCAATCCTTTACAAATTGCTTGGACCATCATCATCATCATATCAGCCCCAGGACATCCACTGCTGGACATAGACCCCCCCCCCCCCCAAGCGAATTCCAATAGGACCGGTTGTATTTGTCCACTTTGTGAGTAGATGAACTACGCTGAGCTTGCCGGTACGTGGTCTCCATTTCAGAACTTTATGACTCCATCGGCTATCGTTGCTGCGTACTAAGTGCCCTGCCTACTGCCACTTCAACTTGAAAATCCCCCGGGCTATGCCCGTAACTATTGATTGATTAGTACTTCGTATACATGTTTAGCGGAAGCTCATATGTCGCTTAATTTGCGAAAAGGGAAGACCTTCAACGGAGTCAGGTAATCGACACCGAGGTTCACCGGCTCTGACAGTATTTTTTGTTGACGAACCAATGTTAGTTGACATTGATGTCAGTTCAAGTGTACAGTGTGTCAAAGGCTAGATTCGCTCATTAAAGCGCGGCTCCGCTCATTCCGTACCCTTTGTAAAAGGCGCCACCTAAGATACCTCGGGCTTGAGTGGCCGTCTTTTGGGAGGTCCCGACAATTGTTTTTATTTATTAACCTAATATGCTGGCTTACTCTGGCGTCAAGTTCCAGCGTCACAGGGGAAAAAGGGACTGCGCGCTTTTTTGGCACTCCCCGCGAGGGTGGCCGCGGAACCAGACCGACGACTGTCACTGAAAGGCGCCTCAAGGACACGGATCTCGACTCGAGTGGCCGTCGTTTAGTCCCAACAGTTGTGTGTCGGATTCTTGTATATATTCGGAGCGCCGTGAAAACTTTGTAAGCGCGATGCAGGTTCTGTGACGTGATTGGTCGAATTGGTTGACGTAACGCGATGTGTGTTAAGCTACTGTGTTAAATATATATATTTTTTTTTTTTGACAAATTCCAAGTGTCAATTATGAGGCCGAGCGTACTATGTAATAAGTATTACATGTAAATAGTACTAGCTTATTTGATTTTATTTACTTTTTGCCTAATTTTAATATTAAACTACGAATCACTTAAGCCAATATGAGTGTTAAATATATGGGCATAGAGTGCAAATAACACTGAACGATAACTGATTACGTGGTAAGGTGGTTTTCATTTCCACCTTACTGTGAGTTAATATAACAATTTGTAAATAAGATTCCGACTTGGTAGTTATTACGGTGCACACGGCATTTGGTTTCATTTCAAAAATAATAAACTAATAAAAAAACACATGATAGATGAAGTTTGAGCCATCTGGTTTTAAATCTACTGATAAAATAATGCAATCCCATCCCTACCAAATACCAAGTCACAAGCACCAAGTGCGATCAATCAATGTAATACTTTTCTGAACCTTTATATGTCGACTTCATCAAACTTTAATAATCTTTTCAACCTTTTCTCCACTTTCATTATGTTTTTCATTTTAAACTAGCAACGCAATGCGGCTTTACCCGCGTAGTCCACTTCTCATAAGAATCTATACTAATATTATAAAGCTGGAATGTTTGTATATTTAAACGCGTCCTAATTGAAAAATTATTTTAGTCTTGCATAGACCATTTATCGAGGAAGGCTATATTATGTTTTCTTTAATATATAAATAAATTTTAGAGTCCTATACTATTTTAGAGTCACTATTCCACGCAGACGAAGTCGCGGGCAGTGCTAGTGTGAAGATGAAATACAGCTTCCGTTACTCGCTGATAATGTAACATTTTATAAGTGAAAGAATGTTTAAAATCGGTTCATTCGTTTTTAAGCCAACTCGTTACAAACAAATACAAATATCTCCTCTTCATAATATTAGTACAGATGCAGCAACTTCATTTCCAACAAAGTTTGTGAATAGAAAGTCAAACCCTACTATTGATCCAGCCGAGATTCAGGAAGTCCCGGACTGGAACAGGAAAGGTGCACGGGATAGAATAAGAATTACTGTTCCTGCGGGAACTTGATGACGGCGTCGTATATGGCGCGCGCCACGTATGGCACGTTGGAGGGGTTGAGCCCGCAGATGTTTATGCGGCCCGAACGCAGCAGGTAGATGTGGTACTCCTGGATCAGGTGTTCCACCTGCCTCGTCGTAAGACCGGTGTATGAGAACAGCCCGATCTGATTCACTATGTGGTCCCAGTTACCGGGCGTGGCAAGTCTGTGGGACAGTTGACAAGTGCAGTATGTGTACATAATATAATAATTTTAGCTGTGGGGTACCGGCGAAGAGAAAATAGTACCTCCCCCTGCACCAAGTGTCGTAAGAGGCGACTTAGGTACCGGAAAGAACAGATAACGGTATATCTATCTACCTAGTTTAGTATTAACACCAGTATCAGTGCTATTCGGTAAGAGATAAAACTCCGCATTTATCACGATATTCTATGTAAGACGTCCACTGCTGGCAATAGACCTCCCCAATTAACCTATTGGGGAAATAGTCCATGCCCCTGTCCATTGCTGGCCTGTTATATGCAAATTACGCTGTTCTAGATGTATGCGCCGCAACATGGCGGTTCCGGTACCTCAGTCACTTCTTTTAAAATCAGGTATGTACTCACTTAACAAGCTCGGATCGGAGCGCCTCCCTCATCTGCATGACTCTGCTCGACATGAACTTGATGTGATCTCTCCTGTTGTTGTAAACGTATCATTAATAGCACATGTTTCAATGACTGATGATTGTCATCAGCCATTGAACGTTTCCAATGCTGGAGCATTATCGATTAAAGAAAAATGGCGCGTGGCTTAACACGTAGGATTACAATTACACTTGTATTTTTTTTTTCGGGAGCGGGGGCGCCTCTAGAGGCTAGGCTCGGGCGGCCCGAGTTGGGGGGAGGATTTAATTTTCATTTTTAATTCAGCAAAAGCGGACGGACGGAGTGAGCCCTAGCTCTAGGGCTGCCGGTTATCGCTAGTTGGGGCAGGGACTGCACGCGTTCAACGGCAAACGCGGTGTACTGCTCTATTATACCAATGCATGTGAAGTGTTAGTCATCGTGATGTGCCAGTGAGAGGGCGGGGAAGGGATGCGATTTTCGCAGTAATTGCGGTGTCGGGCGGGTCGTCTAAGACGTGACGCGGTCTAGTATGTCGGACTTGAATTACCATACACACTTTCACATGTCTATTTTAAAAAAGTGTTATTCTGATACAACAAGCAAGCACTCCATTCATTTATACAGATCAAAGTGAATGAATGAATAGGTGTGAACGAACGAACGACTCCAACGACTCACCACTCGTCGAACAGCTGCTTGCAGGCGAGCACGTTGGCCACGACGCGCGCGCCGTGCGCCGGCGGGTTGGAGTACATCCCGCGCACGATCCACGTTAGCTGCGACTTCACCGGCACCACGTGCAACGCGTCCGACAGCACCAGCGTCAGATTGCCTACTCGCTCGTCTGGGAACAATGAGTCTGTTGAAAACTCGGCTCCGACGAATAACCCATACCCTCAGAAGTTGTTTGCCGAACAAGCGTTCGGTTTGCGTCATAGTACTCATCACCATTGCTTATAGACGCTCGAATTTATCAGAAGGATATCACTAGCGCGTTGTAAAGTAAACCTCGTGGCTTAATGATATTATGTCTCATTATCCAGAAATTTCACTGCCACTGTCACCCATCAAACCCGAACCACAGCTATGCGAACATGTTCGGCAGTAGGAATAGGTGAGTCATGAATTAATATAGACGACCTTTGTATGCTGTTAAACTATTATCATATCAGCCATTGGTAGTCCACTGCTGAACATAGGCCTCCCCAATAAAGGGGGAATTATGCACATAATTGCCGCACTGGTTAAGCGTGCCTTCGAAATTATATTTATTTAAAACGCGAAAGTTTCTAAGAATTGGCGGATGATTATTGACACTCTTTTTATAAAGAATTTGAACTTACCAAACGCCTGCCAAGTTCCATCCGCAAATCTGCATATCATCGTGTTGTGTTCGAGATGCAGATAGAAACAAATATTTTTCTTTACACAAAATCACTGCTTTATTGGACTCTCACCCCATTACAACAAATTTGTACAGCTTAGTTCGGAAATTGTAACAGTTCGTGTGATTGGCATCTCCGCTGTATGTCTGTGACGCCATCACAACTAGCAGAGCAATGTTGGCGAATTTTGGTATATATGGGTGGGATGGAAAAAGACAATGGGCTACTGAAGTACTAATAACGCACAGCGGGCATCAGCTACTAATCAATATGTCGACACATTTGTGACCCGGCGTCCGTACTCACTATAGAGGCCGAAGTTCTTGGCGTAGGACTGCGCGCAGACGAGCTCGAAGCCACGCTTGACGAAGTAGCGCACCGCCCACGCGTCCTTGTCCAGGTCGCCGGACGCGAACCCCTGGTACGCGCTGTCGAAGAACGGGAACAGCTTGCGCTCCTGCAACACAAACCGTCGATTCAGTATGGCTGTATATTAAACTAGATATTTTCAAGTCTTTCCATTCATTGGATCAGGTTGACAAGCAAGCATACAGACCGTAATATTAGACCTAAATCGATAAGAATAGTACCTTCGTACCGGTAACTGCAGAGTAGAATAGTACCTCCCCTTACACCAAATGTCCGTAAGCGGTGACTGGGATTCTGGAATTGACAGGGGGCGGTATATCCAGCCGAAACCCTAGCTGAAGAGCGACAGGGTAGAGATGGACAGTAGCATTTCCATCGCGAAGCTACGCTCGCAATTCCACAAAAAAATCCCTTATTCTTAGAGAGGGGAAGGGGGAGGGGGAAGTCTAAGCCCACTAGTGTCAGTTCTACGGCTACTATAACAATGATGATGACGATAATGGCAAAAAAATGGGGTTTGTAGAAGTCTTCCGGTAACTCAGTCAGACTATTGGACATGATAAACAAGATTCGTCAGTTTGATTCCACCTCGAGCTTCGAGAAACTGTATTTTTCTAGTTAAAACGTGATTCTATAAGTACGAGTCACCATCTCACCTCCATGACGTCAGCGATCTTCTCCCATTGCTCTTGCGTGGGGTCGATGCCGGTAGGATTGTGCGCGCAAGCGTGGAGAATCACCACAGAGTTGTGCGGCGCGTGCTTCAGGTCCTCGATCATTCCGGCGAAGTCTATCGCGCGCGCCTTGTTATCCCAGTACCGGTAGGAACGGGGTTCGGTGAAGCCCGCGTTTAGGAACACCAAGTGATGGTTTTCTGGAAGCGGACAGGATTCATTGGATTATTGCACTAAATTTATTTGTAATTGTTATTTTTTTTATCATGTCGACCACCAGGCATACTGTTCGCGTCAAGGCAGCCTATAGACGCCCGTAATATCAAAAGCATATCAATTGCGTGTTGCCAATCTTTTGATTCGAAGGTATTATGTCACATTACCCAGTAATTTAAGGGTACTTATACATACAAGGCCACAGGCGAGGTTCTGCTTTGGGTACACATAGCACCGCACTATTTTTGTTGATTTTACTTTAAACATGAGGTAGACCACATACATACCTCACCTATATCTACAGTCAAATAGTTTGCATTATTGCGTTCCGGCTTGAAGGGTGAGACAGGCAGTGAAGTTACTGAATAATGTTACATTATATCTTCAAATCACAATGCGCTGATGATGTGTGATCCTTGTGATATTACGAGCGTCTATAGGCTGCAGTGATACTTACTATCACTGAACTGTACGCTTGTTTGTCGACCTGGTCTAAAAAAATACCAAAGCCTATAGTCGTTTCACCAACCAAAGAGATTTTTATTCGGAAAATTCGTTGGCTCTTCCTCCAGCATTCAGTTAGTTCCTTGCACAAGCCCCGTTAAATATTTATCTTAAGACTTTTACTAATTCTAAACTTACATACATTTAGATCAGTCGCCGTGAGGTACCGGCTGAGTAGAATATTACCTCCCACTGCATCAGGTGTCGTAAGGGGTGACAAAGGTACCAGAACTGACGGATGGCGGTATATCCATTCATCCGATACAGTGCAGCTATAATGCACAGGGCGGGGATGGGCAGCATCCCTGTCGCGAAAGCTGCGCTCTGCGATTGCCAACACGTTTGCCCAGCGGGGCAATTATGGGTAAATAACCTCCTTTCTTGGAGAGGCATATATCCAGCAGTAGACTTCAAATGATTTCTAACGGCAAGCGTGTTGGAAATCGCAGAACGCAGTTTTCACGACGAGGATGCTGCTGCTCATCCTCGCCATGTACATATGAGCTGCACTGTTTCGGATGGATATACCGTCATCTGACGGTTCTGGTAATATTGTAGCCTCTTACACCTAGTGCATCGGGAGGTACTATTCTACTCTGCCGGTACCTCAAGGCAATACAAAGCGTGTAATTAAAACTATTTCGGAACATAGTGGAGTAGTTTAGAATTATAAATAGTATGAGAAACCCAATAGATTTACCCCATGTCGGGTTCGAGTAGTAGAAGGTGGTGTATTTGAGGTGTTTGTTCAGAAGCTCGGCGCCCACACGCAAACTGCCTGTTCCAGACAGAGTTTGCACGCCAAACGCCTAAAATAAAACATTCCTCTATCAATCTAACCTTATTGACTCTGTGGAAAATATAAGCAATACGGTACTGAACTTTCTCAAACCAAAACTACTTTTAACGGCTTTGAATGCGGTTTTTCATTTTTATGTACGACGTTAAAATCCGTTAAATAGTAGTTTTAAAATATATGGCACAGTTACTTGAATTTCAACCTTATTACGTAGCAATACGGGTGTTTACTCGTCATGGTACACTTACGCGGCCGTCGGCTATAGCGGGGTTGTCTTCTCCGAGCAGCATAGACACTGATGCTGCTGAAAACTGGTCAAGACCTGCAGAGAAAGTTTTATATTGATTACTTATATAATAAAAAGGTTTTCATATACAGGTAGATGAGAAATGTAGGGGTAAGGGGTCGTTCTTTTAAGGTATGGACTTTTGAGGTTACAGGCGTCCTATCGAATCCTCACCTGGGGCTAGGCGGTGCGACAGGAAGGCTATCGCTTCTTAAAAGTCGACTTTTACACGACTCACCCTTCGCTTGACTTAAGCGTCAATTTCAAAGCTACCGGAGGGATGAGTACTGAATGCAGGCATACAACCGGTTGTATTAATAATTACATAATAGATAAATCACACAACATGTCATACATTGACCTGACTCGGAGATAATTCGATTAAAGCACTAATGTTACAGATACAAGACAGCAGATCTTAAGTAGGTATAAAACCCTCGACCCTAGGCGCAAAAGACAGGATCGCTACGTTCTGCACCATCGGGCACGAGAACAATACAAATATCTGTTGGGCACACTTTAACGAGAAAGATGGCGCAGATGATCCTATCTTGTGCGTATCATTTAACACCCAGACACAGAACAAACACAAATATTATCATACAAATATTTGACCCGATTTGGACCCGATCCCGAGATGAGTCGCATACAGCACTAGTGTTACGGACATCGGACAAATGGGGAATCACAAATATTATAATAATAACTTAAACTCGTGCCGTGTGGTACCGGCAGAGTAGAATAGTACCGCCCTCTGAACTAGGTGTTGTAAGAGGCTGCTAAGGAACAAGAACTGATAGATGGCGGTATATCCACCTGGAACAGTAGCCCAAATGCACAGAGTGGGGATGGGCAGTAGCATCCCCGTCACGTACGCTTAGCGATTGCCAACACGCTTGCCAAGCGCGGCAATTATGCGCATAATTCCCTTTCTTCCTTTGGCTTATATGACAATAATGAACTTAAACTCATATTATCACCCAGATACAGAACAAACTCAAATATCAACATGTAAATATATGTCCTTGCCGGCATCGAACCCATGACCTTTGGCGTACAAGAACCCAGATACAGAACAAACTCAAATATCAACATATAAATATATGTACATGCCGGCATCGAACCCATGACCTTTGGCGTCACTACCATCAGCGCTATCGGGCCCATCAAATTAATAAATGTAAAACATAGACTAATAAACCATCTATCTTAGCTACACAAATAGGTCGTTCATATTCCGCAATAGTAATGTTACTTACAACATTCTAATATAAACAATTGACGTCGTTATTCATTCTGGGATAAGACGAACGATAAACGACATGACGACAGTACTGTTTCGTCTTAATAATGCCCTCACTAATATTATTAAGTTAACGTTTGCGAGAAAATACAGGGATAACATTTCATGATCACCACGAAAGCTATTGTAAAGCGACTGCTGGACATAGGTCTCCACAGGAAAGGAGGAGTTTGCCCATAACTGCCGCGCTGGGCAAGCGTGTTGGCAATCGTAGAGTCGAGAGACAAATTTCGAGATGCTGATACCCATAACCATCCAATGTTTAGGATGGATATACCGCTATCTGTCGGTTCCAGAGCCACAGTCGCCTATTACGACACTTGGTACAGGGAGAGGTACTATTCCATTCTGCCGGTACCTCACGGTCCAATTAAAAATAAATTATGTTGTTGCTAATACGCTAGCGGTGTAGAACAGCTATTCAATAAACTACCCAACACCATAAAAAAGAGTGTGAAGACATAAATATATTCAAAACTAAGCTATAATTGCATTCGGAAACGAGTACTGGCTAATTGTATTTTTTTATTTAAACCATAATAATATCTCATTGTAAATTAAATCTACTTTCGTACGAAAATCTAGATGTTTAAACATTAAACATTAGAATAGTAGCTCCCTCTATACCAGGTGTCGTAAGAGGCGACTAAGGTACCTGCTGAACCGACAGATAGCGGTACGTCCATCCGAAACAGTGTAGCTTAAATGCACAATTATCGGCAATAATTCCCCTTATTTTGGGATGCCTAATTCTGGCAGTGGACTTCCGGTGGCTGGTATGGTGAAGATGAATATGTAAATAACTTCGATTTAGTAACAATTAATGTTTAATATGACTATATACTACTACGACTATATAATTTTTTTTTTTTTATATGACCAAGTCAACAAACAAGCATGCAGTCCGCGTGATAGTTAGCGTCACTGAAGCCTATATACGCTCGTATATATATACATACATACATATATAATTAACACGTTGTCAACCTTGGGACTTGAAAGTTATATCACATTAGCAAGTACTTTTTTAGTGGCCGACGAGCTAGTTAAAAGGGGACCAAGGGCAAAGGTCGTTGGACCGGTACCAATACTGCCCTTGTCGCAAGCACGGCTACGAGACATGCTGTGTCAGAACACAGTAAGAGAACATCAAAAATACTGATCTAGCACATTGGTACAAATCGACAAGCCAAAGAAGCGATACCCACCATCAGCCACAGACTGTCACTGCAGCTAGGAAAGCTGAAACGGTTACAGCTGCGACTTCTGGTGGAAGTATAGACAGGGCATGCCCTACTACACAAGAATCTGTTCACCCTAGGTACCACCGACAGTCCACTAAGCAGAGCCTGCATAGGAAGGGAAGAAACAGTCAATCGTGTCATCTTTGACTGTCCTGGCTGTCAGAGTACAGGGCGCGATACATCTGATCTCCAAGGTCACTTCAAGAGATGATCAGCAACCATAAGGGATTGCTGCACGTCCTAGGGGAACTAGGCTGGCAAGAATTGGGTCAACAGCTCAGAAAACGCAAAAAAGGCGCAAAGAATGGCGTCGGGTTGCGGAAATCTGCCCAAGAACCTATCTACCCAGTAATTTCACTGCGTGTCTCGTCCTTCAAACCGGAACACAGCAAAGGCTTTAAAACGCAGTAATAATTATATTAAGTATATGTATAACTTTTTACATATTTTTTACGGTTACCGTAATGGGTTTAACATTGATTACGTGTTAAGCCGTTAAAAGGGTAATAGGTAATAGTAGAGTAGTACTTATGAGATAACTGTCACAGTACTCGACCTAACTAACACCTATATCGAGCTTGATTAATCAGAAACAGCCTTGGTGCAACAATTGCGCACTCTTTGAACCGCACGTGTAAAAAAAAAATACCTTTATTTGGAAAAAACACATGGTCTCAAATCAGGGACTGTGTTAAAGCAAATAACACCCACCTCCACAATAATGAAGGTTTCAAAAATAAAGAAAATAATTTAAAAAACTAACCGAAAATCCAGGAGGATTTATTGATGTATATTTAATTTTACAAACTTATATAGCTCGGTTGAGCCGCAAGGTACTGGCAAAGTAGAAGAGCACCTCCCCTTGTACTAGGTGTCGTAAGAGGCGACCAAGAACCGACAGATGGCGGTATATCCAAATGCACAGGGCGGGGATGGTCAGCAGCATCCCCATATCACCTTGTAAAATTTTAAACTTAAATAAAAAATGTGTATGTACTTTAAAATCCTGACACAACATTGTTTCTCAAAATCCTGCAAACGTTTGTCGCAAAGTAACCAAAACGTCGTAATAATTGTAAAGCTTAATGAGCCGCGTTTTAAAGGCAGTAAAAAACGTTATTATCCGATTTCATTAATGTACGTTCCATCAAGTTGTCAGTAATTAAATATGTATGTACATAAGTAGTTTCGAATGGAATGTTGAGATGATTTGGACATGTAGAGAGGAGGGATGAAAGTAGAAATACTGCACAAATTTGTAGAACGGAAGTGAATGGAAGAGTTGGTATAGGAACACCTAAGCGAACATATCTTAACCAGGTAGAAGAGGTATTAAAAGTGCCAGGTAAGAAGTACCAAGAATAAATAAACGTGTATGAAAGGACTGATGCCAGAAATGGAAGCGAGAAAGATATACCAAGATCGTAACAAGTGGAGGTACATAATTTCTACCAATCCCGATGGGACACAGGCGTGATGTATATATGTATGTAAGTAGTTCTTTATTAGTTTCAGTCAAGCGTAATGTGTGCTCTTGTTAACAATTTCATACATTCTATTGATAAGGTAAAGCGATTTTTATCTAACTAAAACGTAATACTGTTCATATTATCTCTATTATAAAATCGATGTGCCATTCGTGTTTGATAAAGGTATTAGCACATTTTAAATTATCTTTATTGCGAAACATACATATATTTTAAACTGAAAATTTTTCGTACTTGTATTCCCTTATTTCTCGCCGTGGGGTACCAGAACAGTGAAATAATAGCTCTTCTTGTACCAGGTGTCTTAAGAGGCGAGTAAGGTACTAGAACAGACAGATGGCGATATATCCATCGGAAACAGCGTAGCTTAAGGCAGCATCATTCCTGTCGAGAAGCTACACGCCTCCCCAGTGCGGCAATTATAGGCAAAACTCCCCTTTCTTGGGGAGACCTATGTCAAACAGTGAACGTTCTATATTTGTTACTATGATGATGAACACGTATATTGTTGATACCGTTCATAATTTCGAGACAAAAGTATATTTTCACAAATCATTACAATAAGAAGTAGACCTGATACAAAGGTTTATGAATGCTTTGGTACGTTGCTGCGCTGGGTAGGCATGGGTGGCATTTGGAAAGCACAACTTCGCGACGAGCCCATGCCCATGTAGTTACCGTGTAGTTATTGAAGTTGTGCTGTTTCGGATACCTGGTAGAGGGAAGTACTATTCTACTCTGCCGGTACCCCACTGCTAAATGCGCCTTTTATGCTAATATTTTTAATGCCTCCATTAAGAACCACCACACTGTATCAATGAGTATTTATAGGTTTCATTGTATTCTTTTTAATTATGTCATGAACGAAATCTTGTTTATCAGTAGTAAAATGATTGATATTTTCTATTTACTATTCATCTCATCATATCTACATTTACGCGTTTGCGTTCTCAATTAAAAATAAAATTATTAAGTATTTTGTTCAATATCACGAGTATCGTTCAAAAACTTTAAAAAATTAGTTCCATTATAAAACATTTTCACCTGGGTGGCGAAAATTTGCCCTGGATGGCGATCGATCCCAAGATCATTAGTATCATTACAATCTGCACCATTAGGCCTTAAAAATTCTGAATCAATTTTAGACACAATCTTGGAATATTAAGTTTCGAAAGATTCAGATCAGATATAATTTACGTAAATACAAACATCACTACAGAACAACAATACCAAAGGTGAGCACACGAAACATCTACATCAATCAATTGTCCATTGTTAAGGCAATTTCCAAAGTTGTTAAACTATTCGTGTCAGCTATTTTTGTTCAAACATAAATGTTCATGTATATTCATAAAGTATACACAACAAACATTTTGATTGGAAACAAATAAGCACACACTAACATTACAAACTAGCTGTGCCTGCGACTTTGACTGCATTCTAACTTTATTTTCTATAGCTTCAAACATATTTTATTTGCTACGTTTTTGATTAACCACTCCGCTCCGCTTCTATTAGTTTTAGTGTGATGATATATGTGTAAAGGCTAAGTTACACCTTATTATATCAGATACCTACCAGCGCAACCTATCTTTAATCAAAATTCGGTCTAGCCGTTCCAGACATTACCTCAAATAAACAGACAGAGAAAACAATTGACAATTACACAATTATTTTGTATTATTAATTACCTTTGATTGTTATATTAAAATAACTGCTTAAAATACATATAGATGTTTAGAATGCATATAGATGTTAGAAAATATATATTTTAAATTTTTCATTTAAAAGCATAATTTTCCCACAATACTACCATAGACAAACTGAAACATTAGGTATTAATTAATTTCTGCTTGAAACTTAATTCATCTGAATGTCAGGTGATCACTAACCCAAAATTACAATATAAATATATTATTTGCGTTATATATTCACACACTATATATATATATATATATATTATTTGGGTTATATACTCACACACATACATAGTAAACTATTTATGTGATTAACTAGAACCAGCAGACAGAAAAAAATCTAAAGTAATTATACACATTAAGTAATAAGAATAACTAATATATTTATGTATTTTTATTAGATTAGATTACTTATTCCTTATTTGATTACTTCTTCAAAACCATGTGTTCTATATACTGTTTAAAAGAAAAAAATAGTATTTAATCTATAGATATTTTATATAAAATAGCTGTGCTTAGCAGTTGGCTCAGTTCTAGTAATCACGTAAACTAAATAAAACAAGAAACAAGGACAGTTCTCTTAAAATATATAAAGTTTTAGCATAAGTCAGATTTTGTTATAAAGTAACAGGAAAATTATGATTGTTAGTCAAATTCTTTAAGATACATACACAAGAATAAAACAATTACATATGAAGTTTTTAGCTTATAAGTTGCTTACTATAAACTTATGCTAATTAGATTTTTGGTAAAGTTCCAAGTAAAAAAAAGGTTCTAAAGAATGTACTAGAAATAATTTTTCTACATACCTGATACTTAAAATGTTATACTAAACTCATACCTAACATAAAATATACTAAACTTATATTAAAAGTTTAGCAAATTTAATATATATATGTATATATGAATTACAAACATTACATACTTTTTACTTAATCAACTGCAGATATAATAATCGCATAAAGATAATTAACACAAGTGCTAGCTTACCAAGAACCGGCAAGTATTCATGAAGGAGTGTCCCATCTTCAGCCATCTGCTTTTCCATTTTTCGCACAACTGGCAGAACCCATGGTTTTCCATTTTCGTCTCTATATGCTACAGTAATACATTATAAAAGTTATATATTCGATTTCTTTCAATTAAAAATAATAAGTAAACATGAACATTATTTTTCTTTTATCAATTTACTAAATTATATCATTATAAAAAAATTGAGTCAATAATAAATCAATGTTAAGAACATGATCATGTTCAAGGTTTTTAAAAGTAATCTGAATTTATTTGAAAAATTTATAGATTATAAAATTAGATGACAGTAACTAATCACATCCACTCAAACATTAACTGATCTAAAATTTGCCCTTGAATTTTGTTGTCGGTAAACAAGTTATGTAACAGGATGAGGTTATTAGTGCTAATAATATTACGATTAACATTTCCTAATTTATAATAACAAATGTACACTGCCTTGTCAAACACTCACCGCCAACACCTAAATTAACTTTGTTTTGGAAGGAGTCATCCACAAATAATTTATTTAACTGGAAAACCTCGATCGGTGGGCCCTGCTCGACGACTTGGAATCGGGAACTCATTTTTAAAATGTACGGTACACACGTCTACTCCGCGTGAAGTAAGGTAAAGGAATGAGTGTGTTGAGTAATCGCTGTGCAAAAAGCTACTTAATTTCAGCAGTGAGCTATTGTATTCGGTTTATCGTTGACCTTTCCACCAACGAGTCAATGTCACACACGTCAAATGATAACGCTAAACGTCAACGTCAGATTTGTAAATTATTTTTGCAATAAACTGAGTTATAGCTGCGTGAAACACTTATCAACAGATTAAATCACAACATTCTGCCTAAATGCCAGTCAATTTTGAACTTTATTTGTATGATTTAAAGATTAATGTCGATTGCAAATTCTTGACTTCATTTGCTTAAGTTTAACTGTTGGTTTATATTCTTACTACTATTGTACTAGAAATACAAAAAGAGAGACTAGACTAAAATATTGATTGAGTAAAAAATCAAAGCTCAAAAATTAGAACTCAGAAACTTATGTAGTGTGAAAACTTTTTTAGGATTTATTTACAGTCGTTTATGTCCACTGCTGGACAAAGGCCTCTCCAAGTAATCTCCACTAGGTCCAGTTGTGTGCGGCCTGTATCCAGCGCGATCTTTGATTTTAGTCAGAGCATCTGTCCATCTTGCGTATGGACGCCCTACGCTGCGCTAGCCGGTACGTGGTCTCCATTCCATAACCTCACGATTCCATCGGTCATCGGTTCTGCGTACCAAATACCCTGCCCACTGCCACTTCAACTTACTAATCCGCCGGGCAATGTCGGTAACTTCGGTTCTGTTACGAATCTCCTCATTCCTGATTCGATCGCGCAAAGAAACACCGGACATTGCAAGCTCCATAGCTCGTTGAGCTACTTTCAGTTGACCAAGAAGGCTAAAGTTTTGCTGCCATAGGTCATTTACAGATTATTACTTATTTATTTTGTTTTTTAACTAATTCAACTAAACACTAAATAGACTACAGTCGCTGCTATTGAGCACTTCAAAGAGCGCAAAGCACTAAACCATTAAAATTAAATACATCTTTTTACGTATTAGCTACTTACGAAATGAAACAAATAGTTATAAATTCAAAAAGTTTATTTAAACATTCTAACACCCTGTATACACTGGATTTTTCAAACGACACGCTCTAGGATCGTTCGATCTAATGACGGTGTATACCATCTTAAATTCCCTGTTGTCGCCGTCAGTTTGTATATAGTTGTACACCCCATAAGCGGCCATACCCATTCCTATAAGTGCCATACCAGTAGAAGCAATTATTTCTGGAATATGCCAACAAGCTTTTTTGAATGTGCCTGCTAAAGTATTAGCAAAATGAAGTGGGTGGCCAATTATTTTAGGTTCAGGTGTCATTTATATAAATTTTCTGTAACTTAATTGGAATTTTTAATATACTTTAGATAATCTAATTGTTGATTGAATGTCATAAACACTGCGGAATGTCATAAACACTACGTAACTTTGACAATATTATTAAAAATAAAGATAGCAATAAATACTATACGGGTAAAAAAATGTGTATTAATTGTATATGAACAAATGTTATACAATATTTAAGCACATGAGTTAATCTGATAATCGATTATAATTATTTCAAAACTACAAATTTATTAAATATATTATAATTTAATTCTAATATAATTTCAACTCTCCATCATTATCATATTAGCCATGAGACCATCTACTGCTGGATATAGGCTTTCCCAAGTGTTCTCCGATAGGACCGGTTGTGTGCGGTCTATGTCCAGTGTGATCCTGCAGATTTAGTCAGATCGTCTGTTGCAGCGCTTGCCG
The DNA here is from genome assembly GCA_020976665.1 of Heortia vitessoides. NCBI lineage: Eukaryota > Metazoa > Arthropoda > Insecta > Lepidoptera > Crambidae > Heortia > Heortia vitessoides. Next base: position 19,005,705 of record JACJUM010000875.1, on the reverse strand, counting down.
GTACGTGGTCTTCCATCTAGAACCTAACGACTCCATCGGCCATTGGTTCTACGCATTAAGTGCCCTACCTACTGCCACTTCAACTTATTAAACCGCCGGGCTATGTCGGTAACTTTGGTTTTGTTACGAATCTGCTCATTCCTGATTCGATCGTGCAAAAGAGTACAGAATATAAAAAAAATGAAATTATTTGACTTATTTACAGGAACATAGAATTAAACCTTGAACATTTAAAAAAAACAATGCACTCGAATACTAGTAATATTGTTTGTTCCAGAAAAGTCGGAAATAAAATTAAGATATTTTTTCTATATTAATATATAATTAATTAATAGATTTCTATATTAATAGATAATTTTTTTCAGTATACTATAGATGCATGTTTCACAATGTTAAAATTAAAAAAATAATGTAAATTCAAATGTATCTTGAAAAATTCTGTATTGAGACTTGCTTTAGAAACTCCAGTTATATGTTAAGCAACATGCCATTTCAAAGATAAGCTGTCAATGACAGTATTGTCAAATGACATTTTCAGCAGTATAGCAAATTCGAAAAGGCTATATACGATTTAGAATATTGCCGAAATTTAACGAAATCGGACGTATAAACAACATTTAAATGGCTGCTATTGGCTCTAGACGTACTTTAAGTCAACTACTGCAGCAGGGTTATCATGAAATCCCTGAAGTAATAGCATCCACTGGTCTCGCGGTTGTCGGGATCGCTATGGCCACTATAGGATGTTACAACTACGTAAAAATGGATGGAGACAATAGGAGATACAAACAAACCTATGTAATTATGAGGCCAGATGATCCCCGAGTGAAGATGATCAAAAAAGATTAGACAGTTTCAACAGTTTTTGTTTTAAAGGAATACTAGTTTCAATTATGTAATAAAGCTTATGTTGTTTATTTCACAGACTTTGATTTACACCTATTATATTTCAGTTATTAGTAGTGTTTATTCACGTATTATAAAAGTTAACATGTAAATTGTGGTGGTAATCATATATTGTAGTCTTCATATTTTTCAACTATCATTATTACATATATTACCAATCAATTTATTTGGGTGAAATCTTGTGAGTTGCACTATGGAGTAGCAAGACTTAAATTATTAAAGTGTGTTACACTTTAGGTCAGTCAGTCAGTGATAAAAATAATGATTTTCTGATGTTCATATTTAAATAACCGTATGAGCTGTATTTATGAAAGTTGTATGGGGTTAAAAGTGGCACAAAATGGTTTGTGTAAAAATACATAGGATTGCGACTGTGTCCCCAGTTCTTTATTTAAAACTTGGCTGACTCATTGCTGCGTGTCTTGATCATGCAGGTAAAATCTGAGTTGTATAAGCATTACTTAAACAAGAGTAAGTAAGTCACGATTGTTACCAGATATGTGTTTAGTTAGCATGGATATAAGTTACGCTTACAAACTTGTCTTCAAATAATATTTAAAAGAAATAGAATTTAAAGTGCTTATTATGTAAAATCATTACAATTCTTAACAATACAGCTTGGAAACTAAAATATATTTTAAAGTGATTACTTAAAAAATATTCTGAAATATTCTCAAAAGATTGATGCATATGATCTTGTTTTCTTTTTTAGGTAATTTTTTAACACCTTTGGTTGGATTTAATAGAAATTTATAAAGTAATTTAGTATTAAATATAGCCTATGTTACTTAATGATAATGTAGCTTTATAATAATAAAAGAATTATTAAAATTGGTCCAGTACTTTTAAGTTTATTCGCTACCTACAGAAATACAAACCTTTCCTCTATATAATATTAGTGTAGATATACATTTATTTGTATGAAATTGTTTCTTTACTGTTAAATATGTTCTGTATTTTAATTGCTGATTCTAAAGGCGTTACTATTGGGTCCTGTCGAAAGACCAGCGCTGCAGTGGTATCCTATGCGATGCCGCTGCAGCTTGTGCTGAGACAGGCACCCAATTGACCATCATAATTGTATTAACTTATTTATTTAGTGCGGTCAATGTATTCTTTCTTAAATATGTTTAACATCTAGGCACAGAATATAAAGAAATATTAATTATATATATGTTTGTCCTGGATGGGGATCAAACGCTTAATACAAGATAGGGACACTACTCAAAATGCCACAACATCCATCCATGTCAATAAATTCCCACATCTTTAACATTGACCTGACTCCGTGATAAGTCGTTTAAAGCGTTTCTGTTACGGACATCAGGAACAGAGGAATCACAAACATACTATAAATACATTAACACCCAAACAGAACAAACACAAATATCATCATATAAATATATAAGGGTGGGGATTGAACCCACGACCGTTGGCGCACTAGATAGGTCAAGATACTGTCTGCGCCATTGGGCCAGTCAAAAATAATTTAAACACCCATATCAAAAATATTTTTAATAATTAACATATAAAAGTAACATAACACAACTATGCTCATAATTTCGATGGGAAGATAGGTTTAACACATCCGATTTATTTCTTTTTTTTTTCTTTTTTTTGTTTGCTTGGACCGGCTTTTTCTTTGCTGGTACTTGGCTTCACTGTTTCCTTTGACTTTTTTTTCTAAAAAAAAAAGTTGCAATAAGTTATAATAACACATATTATATTAATATGTAATACTTATATTTAAACTCGTCACTGTTTTACTAATAATAACATGATTAAAGAAATTATTTTAAAAGGATATAATTATTTATTTAATATCTCGCAATATTTATTGCAATTCAGAAGTATGTTAATATTGAAAGTTTTGCTGTTTGTTGTCGAGTGCCCGAATTTAAGGTCCATTTATTACACTAGTAGGGTAGTTAAAAGCAGCTGAAGCTGAATTCGTTAAAAAATATTTACAGCAAATATGAAATAGAAAGTTGGACAAATTTCAAAAACTAATAGCGCTTTGCGATTCACCTCCGTAGTTCCCTTTTCATTAATACAGATCTTAGTGTGGCCGGACCGCACTAGTGCAGTCGGTTATCGATTGAGGGGCACGCACTGCACGAGATCGCTCGAAACGCGGTAAAAAATGCGTGTAAAGTGTTTGCTATTGTGGACTGCTAGTGAGAACGCGACTAAGGGAGGCATTTAAAGACATAGCGTCTTTAATCGCCATCGGACGAGAATCATAGTATGAAAGTCTTTGTTGGATACTGGTAGAATAGTATAGTATCTTTCATTACACCACCACGTGTCGTAAGAGGCGATTGAGGTAGCGGAACCGACAGATGGCGGTATATCCATCCGGAACAGTGTAGATAAGTAACCAGTGTAATAAGAACACCTGAGATAAGTTTTTCCTCCTCCTGCCTCTTGACCTCTGACCTCGAACCTGCATCTTGCTATTCCTATATAAAGCAAGTCCCTGCACTATATCATCTAAAATATATTTCAGGGTATCCAATGCACTGAGAGATTTTAAGAGAATTTCTCAATCCCCTTCAAATGCCTTCTAAGCGCAATTAAGGGCAATATTCCCCGACGCTTGCGGTTGGTGTGATGATGATGCGAATTTGGATGTCGTGGTTGGTTCTACTTTTATACCTTGATGAGGGCGTCGTTCTCCGGGTCGCTGTCATCGGGGTCGTCTATTTCTCCAGCATCGTCGGTATACTCGTCCGCGTCCACGTCCCGGGCGCGGCCCTTCTTGATTTGCCCCGGCGCGTACGGCAGGGCGGCCGCGTTCTTGTTGTACGCGCGCGTCATGGCTGCTTTTACCTATATTTAATAACAAAAAATAGATTGTCTATAAAGTCAGTTTACTGACGATAGTTGAACGTGAAAACGTCATAAGAAAATACTGATGGAATGGTTACATTTTTCACAAGGTAGGTAGACCTCATGCAAAAGGTCGTCTGCATCGGTACCTCCCTCTCACCTATTCTACCGCCAAATAGCAGTGTTCGCATTGCTGTATTCCTGTCTGAAGGCTGAGAGGGGCAGCGAATTTACTGGGTAATGTGGCAAAATATCTTAAGTCACAAGGTTGGTAACGCGTTAGTGTTACCCTTGAGATATTACGAGATTCTTTAGGCTGCAGTGATGCTTGCTGTCACGCTATATATAGTCTGTTTAAAGTCAAGCATTTGCTTATTTGTCGACCTGATCTAATAAAAAAAAGTCGGTCGCACAACTAGGCACGCTCTGTAATTGCCACCATGCCTGTCCATCACGGTTATTGTGAGCAACATTCCCCCATTCTTGGGGAGGCCTAAGTCCAATAGTCGACCCTCTGCGGCTGCTATGATAAATGTTGTGTCAAAATTATCACATATTTCTTTAAGTTAATTATAATATTATTTTCACTAATTATTTACGGGTTCACTACGACTAATATTATAAAGCAGAAAGGTTTGCTTGTTGGTTTGAACGCGCTAATCTCAGGAGCCGCCGGTCATATTTGAATAATTCTTTCAGTGTTGGACTATTTATCGATATTATAAATTATCAAAGAAGGCTATATTTAGTTTACAAATAATTCGGGATGTGTTTTGAAATAAATAAACCAATCCAGAAATCCAATAAATCGCGGGCACTGCTAGTAGTACTATAAGGCGACATAGATTTAAGCGACAATTTATAACTATTGAGACTACCCGCTCTGGTAGCATTCCTCAAATACGACCAGAGCGCTCAAATGTGACTCCCAAGTCAGCAGGCACAACTTCAAGACAACCTCAAGAATTAAGGAAAAAGTCTCGCCTTCGCGTCCACTATTGCCATAGGGTCTCTATATCCCAACCAGAGAGATAGTTCCAAGCACGAGTCCAGGTCCTCCCCTAGCAAATAGTAAGACTCCATAACGGTCTAGAACTATACTACGCCTTCAGGACAACCGAAGAATTAAGGAAGAAGTCTTACCTTTGAGTCCACCAACACCATGGGGTCTCTCTGTCCCGGCCAGAGAGACAGCTCCACGAGAGAGTCAAGGTCTTCCCGCAGCAAGTGGTAGGCCTCCAGAACGGCCATGGCTTGGTCAATGCCGTCGTTGCGGTCCTGCAACAGCGGCGTCAGGATGGCATCTCGCAGGTGCTTGCTGTAGTCCAGGAAGATGGATGACTTGGAACCAGACGTGCTGCGGATGGAATATTTCTTATTGTTAAGAAGTCTGGGAGTTAAGAGTTACTCTACTCTCTATTTCTCTTAATAACATCTATCCTATATGGTAGACCCACCAGGTCGTATTGGAGGTAGGTATTTCAAGATACTGGAATATTTCTGTGATTGGAATTATTAATTATTACTTTTATCTCACTTTATATCTCTACTGCCTAACAGCAGTATTCCTATTGCTGCATTCTGATTTAAAAGTAAGAGAGGCAGTGAAATTACTGTGTAATGTGTCATAATATCTTCAAGTGACAAGGTTGGCGACGCGCTAGTGATATCCTTGATGCGAGCGTCTATAGGCTGCGGTAAAGTTTGCTATCACGCCGACCGCATGTTTGTTGATCGACCGATGACTTGAACCCGAACGTTTCCCTTTCCGGGGATAAGCAGTACCAATTATGTTTTACCTTTTATTCAATGTTAAAAGGCGACAAATTTCCTATGACGCTGTAAACAATGCCATATCGAAAGTAGTGAATTGGTTTAACGTAAATAACCTGGTACTTAATGAAATGAAGACTAAATGCATACAAAATATACATACATTGAACACCCAGAGCCAATACAAACAGAAATATGTATACCTGAGGCGCGTGTGCGCGTGCAGCTCCTGCGCGAGGCGACGCACCTTGGATGCGCGCGAGTGCTTGCCGAGCCAGCCCGGGAACTGGAGCTGCCCCGCCACGCGCCCGCGCACGGCGTGCCCCGGGATCACCGAGCTGTACATCGCCTGCACGGTATTGTAAACGGAAACTGAGTACTGATGAACGGATGTGCGAATGTGAGTATGAGCGGATGTGCGAATGTGCGGATGTGCGGATGTGCGAATGTCCGGATGTGCGGATGTGCGGATATGCGGATATGTGGATGTGTGGAAAGGTGGATTTGTGGATGTAGGGATGCATGAATGTGGGGAAATGCGGATGTGTGGAAGAACGGATGTGTGGAAGAACGGATGTGTGGAAGAACGGATGTGTGGAAGTGCGGATATTTGGATGTGTTTGTGTAAAAAAAAGTGTGGAAGTATGGATGTGTGTAAGTGTGGATGTGTGGAAGAACGGATGTGTGGAAGTGCGGATGTGTGGAAATACAGATGTGTGGAAGTGTGCCAAAAACAATTTGCATCATTAGCTTTGTATTCAAATAACAACTTTTTATAATGAGGATTCAATTAAATGCCTTAAAAATATTTCTCTTTTATAACTTGGCTTATAACGCTTGTCGCGAGTTTTACCAAAATTTTTTATTGAAACACACAAGGAAATTAAATAAGTTGATAAATACTTACCTACTTAAATCTCTTTACATGCTTTTATAAAATAATAGTCAAAAATTCATTGAATTCGACCAAAATTTATCTAATTTTGTATAAACTGTCAATATATGAGTCTTTTAAACAGTAAAGGGTGTAACGGTCATATTAATGAATAAATAGCTTTATGCACTTCTCCACTTTAATTGTGTTTAATTGTTTAGCTTAATTGTGTCAAAATAAGTAATATTAAAATAACTAGTTTTTACTAAATGTATATGGATGTATATTTGTTTGAGGTAATCACTGAAACGGATGAACCGATTTTGATAGGATTTTCACAGACAGATAATTAACGATAAGATAAGTAACTTAGGTTATAACGCGGACGAAATCGGCATAGCTAGTATATCCATACATTTTGTAACATCTCTACAAATACAATAAAGAGAAAATATGTGTATATCATAGAGGTCTCTTTTAATTATTAATAAATCTGAACAAATTTTGTAAGTAGAATAAGTGAGTAACAAGTGGGCCCGAATCTGGTTCAAGTCTAAGGAAATCTGTCCTTCGAAAGCGCCTAGATAGGCGCGAACAAAAGACTGGGGTTATAAATGACACAGGGGCGGTTCATGCCAAACTGAACTGCTTTACTCCTGAGTGTACGGGTGTACTGTACTGGGTAACCACTAACCATCGTGGGCAGCAGCGCCCAGGCCTGACTGCCTCGTATCCTCGCCTCTACCATGTCACCTATGCTGATGCTGTCCGCCGCTTTGCTCACACGGTCCAGTATTTCGTTTCTATAAAATTAAAACTGATTAATTAATCTCTTCGCGTAACTTCGTTTGAAGGGTGGGAGAGCCAGTGAAATTACTAGGTAATGTGATATAATATCTTTAAGTCCTTTATATCCTTGTTATATTACGAGCGTCTATAGGCTGCGGTGACGCTTACTTTCGAGGGTTGTACGCTTGTTTGTAGACCTGGTCAAATAAAAAAACATGAGGTACTGTCAACTCGCTCATGATGGTGGATTTCTGATGGATCGCATAACGAATTGCCGTTAGGTACCGGCAGAGTAGAATAGTACCTCCCACTGCACCAGGTGTCATAAGAGGCGACTAAGGTACCAGAACCTATCGGTATATCCACCCGAAACAGTGCAGCTCAAATGCACAGGGCAGGAATGAACAGCAGCATCCCTGTCGCGAAAGCTGCGCTCAGCGATTGCCACAATGCGTGCCCAGCGCGGCAATTATGGGCAAAAAACCTTCTTTCTCGAAGAGGCCTATGTCCAGCAGTGGGCTTTTAATGGCTGGTATGATGATGATGAGGAGACATAACGAATCTGCAGTAAATTATTCGTCATTATCATCATTACATCCATTGGAAGTCCACTGCTCGACATTAGCCTCACCAAGAAAGGGGGAATTTTGCCCACAATTGCCGCGCTGGGCAATCATGTTGGCAATAGCAAGAGCGCAGTTTTGGCGACGAGGATGCTGCTGCCCATCCCCAGCCTATTTGAGCTACACTATTATGGTTGTATATACCGCCATCTGTCGGTTGTGACACCTTAGTCGCCTCTTACGACACCTAGTATAGAGGGAGGTACTATTCTACTCTGTGTAGGTTTTCTCACTTGGGGCAGTTCGGCATGACTTGCAAGTAGTTTTCTTGGACGAACAGAGGCGCGAGGTTGTAGTCGTAGAAGAAGAGGTCACTCTTGTCATGGATGGTCATGGTCTTGTGGTCCTCCTCGCTGAACACTTTCCGGACCGCTTCCCACGGACCCTGGAAGGAACGCTAGTTGATGTCTTTGCCAATCTCATAGAAATAATTTGGAAGTGCCCTTTCATAATCCTAAATTTATTTATTTATTTACACACTTACAGGTGGCTGTCATACATACTAATATTCATAATCCCTACTAATATTATAAATGCGAAAGTAACTCTGTGAGTCTGTAACGCTTTCCCGCTTAAACCTCTCAACCGATTTTAATGATATTTGGCACAGACAATCTTTAGACTCTGAAGAAGGACATAGGCTATTTTTTAATTCTAAATAAGGTTTGTAAGGGGTCGGAAGGGGGGATCAAAAGTTGTATGGAAGTATCGTTATTTTTACGTATTAAGAAGTCAGGTATAAGATGTGTGAATTAATTAAAAAAGTCATCAATCAATCGAATGAGCCATTTCGCTTGCAAAGCGGTCATCTATAGTATTAACTTTGTTTTATGCTGTCACTCAGATATGCCATCTGTTCTGAGATGTGGTTGTATGTTTAAAAAGTAATAATCAGCAAATTTATAAGATAATCATATAGTCAGCAAAATATAGTGAAAAATTAAACTTTTCTATTCTTTTTTTTTATGGGTCCGATGTAGCAGATGGTATAAATCCTATCTTGTACGGTCGCGGGTTCTCGTGGGACAAAAATGTATGTGACGAATAGTTGTATTTTTTATGTGTCTGGGTGTTATTCACATATATTTAAATTTGTAATTCCTTTGTTGTGTCTGATCTCGGTAAACACAAGTGCTTAGCTAATTGTTTCAGAGTCCGGTCAACGTAACCGATATCATGTGAATTTCTAATTACACATTATCATTTGTAATTTCTACTAGTTTATTAAGTTTCAATATAATATCTACATTTAAAAAAGAAAAAAAATTAAACTAAGATAAAAACCTTTTTTTTGTGTGCCCAAATTTGTTTGACCTGGTAACACTAGTCATTTTCCGTCGACTCACCAGCTTGACATCCTTGCGTATGGCGCCGGCGGCCTTCCGAAGGCGGTCAGGGTCGGCGCGCTCGGGGTCCGCGGCCCACACGGACAGCAGGTGCAGCGTCTGCCGCACGTCCTGGTTGGCGGCCACTATCAGCTGCGCGACCACGTCGGTCGGCACCTTTACGCCTTCTTTGAAGCAGATCGACATCATGGCCGACTGAAAATTGAGTTATTTCTTTATTAGACCAGGTCGACAAACAACTTCGTGATATAGTAAGCGTCACAGCAGCTTATAGACGCTCGTGATACCACAAGGATATCATTAACGCGTTGCCAGCTTTGTTACTTGAAGATTATGACACATTACCCAGTACTTTCACTGCCTCTCTCACCCTTCAAACCGGAACATAACAATACAAACACTGCTATGTTACGGTGTTACCAATGAGATGAATTACTAGAATGACAGACGATCAGGCAGACGATCTCTGTATGAAGTCTACCTCACACCAGCTGGCATTAGTGTTCTCTCCAGGCTTTAACTTAGTGCGTTGCCAGTGGCAACTGCCTAGAGCTCACAGCACCAGCTGAACTAAACACTGACCTTGATCTGGTCAACACGAGGTTTGGTGAACCGCAAATCGTAGCAGTAGTTGACGAGCGACCGCATCTTCTGGCTGTTGCGATCGTTGCACATGCACACAATCGGCACCGACGTAGACTTTATAAGGTTGATCAGCTCTTGGAGTCCACCTGCAAGCCAGTTATCATTAAATAAGCATGGAAGAACATAATAAATTTGATGGGCCCGATGGCGCAGATTGTAGTGATCCTATCTTATACGCCAAGGGGCGCTGGTTCGATCTCCATCTATGACAAACATTTATATGATGATATTTGTGTTTGTTCTGTGTCTGGATGTTAAAATAATGATTAAAGTATTATTTTTGTGATTCCTCTGTTGCCTGATGTCCGTAATACAAGTGCTTTAAGCGATTTAGCTCGGATTCATGTCAATGTATGAGATGTGGTATAAATATTATTTTATTTGGATTAAAATTACTCAAAGCACTGAGGGTATTTCGGTATATAACTAAAACTCATGGGATAAAATAAAATGAACAAGATTATGATGGGGGAAAGGACATCTTGTTAGAACTTTCAAACAAAGCGGCAGGTGTTAAGGATTGCCACCAATTAATAAATAATAAACTTCCCTCTGTACCAGGTGTCGTAAGAGGCGACTGTGGTACCGGAACCGACAGATGGCGGTATATCCATCCGGAACAGTTCAAATGCAACAGGGTAGGGAGGGACAGCGGCATGCCCATTGCAAAGCTGCTATTTGCGATAGCCACCACGCTTGCCTAACGCAGCAATTATGGACAAAATCCCTTTTAGAGAGACCTATGTCCAGCAGTGGACTTTAAACGGCTGGTGTGATGAAATTATATCTAATAAATTCCTCATACCTGACCCCGAGATAAGTGGCTTGAAACACTTGTGTTTCTGATATCAAAGACTGATACATATAAATAACACCTAGAAACAGAAAAATTACAAATCGAATCTACGAACTTTGGGGCACAAGATAGGATCACTACCATCTGCGCCAACGGTCCCGTCAACGTATTACACATATTTAAAAAAATATTATTTAAAAAGTATTACACATCCCTATAATATTATTATTCCCTATTCCCTACTAATATTATAAATGCGAAAGTAACTCTGTCTGTCTGTCAGTTACGCTTTTCCGCTTAAACCTCTCAACCCATTTTGACAAAATTTGGCATAGACAATCTTTAGATCCTGAGAAAGGACATAGGCTATTTTTTATTCGAAATAAGGGTTGTAAGGGGTCGAAAAGGGGGATGAAAAGTTGTATGGAAGTATCGCTATTTTTAGAGCTAGAAACTTAAAACTTATTTTCAGACCATTGATTCGATATAAATAAACATGACATTCAAAGTTTCTATAAGTTAAGATAAAGGTGTATGGTACACAAAAAAACTATTCCACGCGGACGACGTCGCGTACACGTCGACAAAGCCAGTTTTATAAAAAATAATATATAAGTGATATTTACCCCTGTCTTCATTGCCAGCCATGCCGTCAACTTCGTCCATGACTAAGACGTGCTTCTTAGTGACCGCTCGCTTCCCGGTGTTCCCTGGAAATCAATTGTTTATTACTGTGAGGTACTGGTGTAATAGTACCCCCCCCCCCCCTTAATACCAGGTGTCGTAAGAAGCGACTGAAGTACCAGAGCCGACAGATGGCGGTATATCCATCCGAAACAGTGTAGCTCATATATACAGGGCGCGGATGGGCAGCACTACGAAAAGCGAAAGCTGCGTTATTTGATTGCCAACAGGACTGCCCAGCGCGGCAATTATGGGTAAAATTCTTCTTTCTTGGGGAGGTTTACGTCTAGCAGTTGACTTCCAATGGCATGATTAAGTAAAAGATACAATACCTTCAGCATAACCTGAAAGCGAGGTAGACGAGAGCAGTTCGCTAATTTGATCCTTGATCAAGCTCTTGCTCCGGGTATCCGACGCGTTAAACTCCACCACATCGAAGCCCAGCTCCTTGCATACCAGCGACACCGTCGTTGTCTTGCCTAAAATGGGTGAAGGTTAGTGTGGGATCATCATCATAGCAAACAAAGAGCATCCACTGCTGGACAAAGACCTTCCAAAAAACGGGGGAATTCTACTCATCACTCTTGCTCAGATCGGATATTTGCAGCTCTGGGCAGGCGTGGTAGTAATCGCAGAGCAACTTTAGATACCACAAATGTTCCCGAGGGAAGCAGAATGCTACTACTCCATACTTCTATTATAAATGAGAAAGATTGTAAGAATGAATTTATGTTTGTTACTCTTTCACGCCGGAATGGCTGAACAGATTTAGATAAATTTTTGCACAGAGCATTTAAAAACCTATAGCTTTTTATTTTTCTCTGTGCAATTAGCACGTGGGATACTGGGCAGTGTATAATAGTACCTACCCCAGTCGAACACCCGGTGTGTTCGACTGAGGTACCAGAACCGACAGATGGCGGTATATCCATCTGAAAGTTTTAATGCAGAGGATGGGCTGCAGCAACTCTGTTGCGGAAGTTACGTTTTACGATTGCCTAGCGCGGCAATTATGGGCAAAAATGTCCCTTTTTATAGGAGGCCTATGTTCAGCAGTAGACTTCCAATATTGATATGATGATGATGAATCAGCACAACTTTTTTTAGCACAGTTTAGCTGTTAGAGAAAGGCATTTAACTTTTCTTGGTATAACTGGAGTACCCAAAGTACGCGATAAAGTTCTCGCAGAGAAAGTCGCGGGCAACTAGCTGATTGATCAATACAGTAATTATTCTCACCAACGCCCGGCGGTCCCGACAGTAAAGCGGCCTTGTAATACCCTCCGTTGTCATTCTTCGCCCACGGACTTGGTTTGGGCAACTTCGCTTTCCTATTCACGTACCACTTTGTCAGCCAATCGGAGAGCCTGCAATATAGGAGAAGACAATAATAAATCTATATTAATATTATAAATCTGAAGAGTTTGTTTGTTTGAACGCGCTAATCTCGGAAACTGCTGGTTGGATTTGAAAAATTATTTCAGTGCTGGATAGTCCATTTAGAGCTCGTTCGCTTGTCGGCTATCGGATCCGTATATTAATCGGATGTTGGCGCCTCTGTTCACACACACGGTTGATAATCGGTTGTCGGCCATTGTCGAAACTAGCGTCAATTTTAAACATTCTACGCGAAGCTATAGTGCACGATGGACGTCGACGAATTTCTTGTTATGATGTATTATTATTTAAGAAGAAAACCAGGAAAGACAGCCAAGGAAAGAAAATATTGGTTGCACCCAATCCTGAGATCCTGAGAAAAATTTAGTTCGGGAGCATTTCAGAATTTAATAACAGAATTGAGGAGTGACGAAATTAAATTTTTCAATTATTTTAGAATGTCGATAACTACATTCAACCATCTATTGGCTCAAATATCAGTGAGCATAAACTACCAAAAAACAAGATTTAGAGACTGCGTTAAGAGTTATCGGCCCCGACATCCGACGAATGTGAACAGCGCCATTCTTCATCATAGGCGAGCGAGATCCGACACGATTTTTTCCAGGCGTAGAGGGCTGGCAAAACACCCGACTTTTCTTGTCGGAGCCGACACAAAATCAAACACTAGCAGTGTTTGATTAAAATACGTAATTCTACCACAAATAAAAAAAAAACACAAAACATCTCATTAATTGAATGGACTCCCAGATTAGTCGCGTAAAGCACTTGTGTTACGGATATCAGACATCACAGGAATCACAAATATAATACCTCAATACATGTTGAACCCAGACACAGACCAAACACAAATATTCATCATATTGCTCTTTGTCTTGGATAGGTATCGAAACCATAAAGCGCAAAAGAAAATATCACAACGATCTGCGCCTTCGGGTCCTTCAGATTAAACATTTATTTTTAAACTTTCGAGTTACTTATTTTGTGTATTCATATTATAATGTCACATAAAATGTCTGTAAATCATCTCGTCAGCCAAAGAAAGTCCACTGTTGGATATAGGCCAGCCCAAGATAGGGGGATTTTTGCTCATACGCAACTTCGCGACGAGGATGCTACTGCCCATCCTCACCCTATAGTATTAAAGCTGCGCTGTATGATATATGCCTTTTTATTCTCAGTTAGCCACAATGTTAACGTAATTATTAATTGTATTAATGTAATTTTAGTATAATTTTTTCTTTAGTTTAGTTTATTTTTCCTTTCTCATTTCATGTTGCTGTATTTTATTTTTTATATGAATCAAAATTAGTATTAAACGCTGTTGGTTTTCTTAATAAATATAATTAATGTCAACAAACAAGCATATGATCCGCGTGATAGTGACTTGAAAATATTATGTTACATTACCCAGTCATTTCACTGCCTACCTCACCCTCACTCACCCTTCAAGCCGGAATAGAAGCAGTTTGGCGGTAGAAAAAGATGAGATTGAGGTACCAATCCGTCGACCTTTATAAGAGGTTTATCTGTAGAAGTCATTTGAGAAGGTTCCTGATTCATTTGACGGTGATTCTATGAGGATGGAAAGCTCATAATATTATTTAGACAAGACTCGAAATATTTTATGTATGTTCAACTACTGATAATATTTGGAATATTATGTACTAAGAGGTCTACCTCTAGTATTCATTTGGGGGGGTTAGAGATTAATGTTACCAAATTTCATATGCAACATAGAAATAAATGATGTTGGGGCAACAATAGAGAAAAAATTGAGATGGTTTGGACATATAGAATGGATCGATAAAAGAAGATTGACTGCACAAATATATAGAGCGGAAGTGAATGGAAGAGTTGGTATTGGTCGACCTAGGCAAACATATCTTAACCAGGTAGAAGAGATATTAAAGTCGGAAGTACGAAGTATAAACGAGCGTGTATGAAAGGACTAATGCGAGTAAGGGAAACAAGAGAGGTATGCCAAGATCGTAACAAGTAGAGATTCATGGTCTCTGCCTACCTCGATGGGAAACAGGCGTGTATCTATGTGTTTATTATGTATGTATGTGTGTATGTACAGGAAGTATATACAGTGTGTATGTATAGGAAAATGTAAATATTAGCAGGTATGAACTTACTTCTTAACATTACTAGCGTCCCCATGCTGTCCAATGATCTGCTTCAGGTTCTGTGGTTTATATTTGTCCACCCACATGATGCTCGGAGATGTAGACGTCACATTATCACATGCTTTAGATGAAGAAGCTGCAATTTGTACGACATTTAATATAAGCGCACATATTATGTGTCATAATTGTGAAATCTCTATCAAACAATGAATCAAAAAAATAAATTTAGACAACCGAGGAATTACAAATAACTCTTAGATACATATAAACAACACCCAGACACTGAACGAATATAATTATTTGACCTTTGGTGCACAAGATAGGATCACTATAATATGCGCCAGCGGGCCCATATTTAATGAAACATAACGAATATCAAAATGTGTTTCTCCAATAAATTTTGGTATGGAATGTGTGAAATGTGTCTAAGGTGGGTGTCGTAATATACATATTTGTCCTGGGTGGGCCAATCCCCACCCACGGCAAATATGTATATGATGTTATTTCTAATTGTTCTGTGTCTAGGTGTTAAATGTATTTATTTTAGTAGTATATGTGATTCCTCTGTTGTCTGATGCCTGTAACACAAGTGCTTTAAGCAACTTAACATAGAATCAAATTTATTATTGTAATTAATTGTTAATGATGAATAGCACTGGAAATTAAATGAGGTTTGAGGCCCTAATTTTGAGGTAAACAGTTTCCAAACAAATTCCCAATTGTATTGGACTTTAGAAGGCACTTGTGGAAAGTAAATAAAAATTACATTCTCTGTATGATTAAAAATAAAAACAAACCTTTTGGGATTGGCTCAGTACTGTCAATATTTGATTCAGGTTTTTCAATTTTCACTTTAGTTTTGTTTTCATAGGGACTCTTTGATTTAGTTTCTTTACTACTTCTCTCTTTCACTTTTTTCTCATCATGCTTTTTCTTATTCGAATCTTCACTTTTATTAGTACCATTCATAGCTTTTTTAGGACTACTTTTATCTTTGATAGCTTTTCCGGTGGGACTTTTTTCTTTCTTAATAACAGGTTTTTGATCTTTGATGTTATTGTTTGTCGGATTTCTGATCATATCCAGGAATTGATCTTCATTTAATATTTTGATACCTAGTTCTTGGGCTTTCGCCATTTTGGAGGGGCCGGCGTCGTCGCCAGCTAGAACGTGTGTTACCTGCAATTTGGACGATATTTTTTGAACAGTCTGATTGTCTAACATTTACACCTTTACTGCTCATAATAACGTTGTTCTGCCATATAAATTATATAAGATGATTAAATTACTAAAACAACGATTAAAAAATAGCGGTCGGTGATGGAAGGGTAAAAATTTAAGGTTGCATGTATTTTTTAATGCTCAGTATGTATTTTATAAAAAAAATGCTCAGGGCGGCGGATTGGCAGCAACATCGCCCCCTATCGCGAAAGCCCTGCGACTGCCAACACGCTTGCCCAGCGCGGCAATTATACAAGTTTTTGAGTTTTCTGATATGATGTCGCTGGCTGAACCCGACAAGATAGACCAAAATAATGTACACCTTAGAAATATATATATAAAGAGAACATAAAACATGATTTAAACTTACCTTCTTACTTATTGAGTTTTTGATACAACCACCATAGTTCACAATGACCTCTGTAACATGCTCCCTTTCGAATGAGTCCAAAACTCCAGTTAATAGGAAAGCACAATCTTTCAAGCAGTCCGGTGCCCCCTGGAATGAAAAAACAACATTAAATCTATCATCATCACGTCCCCACTTCAGGGTATATGTTCCTTTCTTACAATTACCACAAATGGCTTGTGATAATTGTAAGAAATTGCCTTGCGAGTTTCAAAGACAAAAAATGCAGTCAGGATCATCGGTATAACATGCTTTCGGAAGCACGGAGAATTTAGATTCTTAGACTTTTTTTTCGGACGAACCTATTGCTGGACTACTCAGACGTCAATTCCAGCGCCACCGAAAAATGAGGGCGGGGCCTCTCATAAATGAGAAGTCTGATGCCTGTAATTATCCTGCGTGCCCCGCGGCCGCCACCGCGCGTGTAGCT
>JACJUM010000875.1:18877254-18978847 GCA_020976665.1 Heortia vitessoides | reverse complement strand
GTATAAATTTATTTTCTTTGTACAAGTACTTATCGAAACGGCTTATGTTATTATAGTTTATAATAAAGAAGGTTTAAAATAGAAAAAATATAATCATAGCTATTAAATCATTTCGACTGTCAGAAATTAAAAAATATTATTTTAAGATTTATAATAGTGACAAAGTCCAATGTTATGTCTCGTTCTGATAGTATTTTATGCGGTAAATATATCAACCGGCTCCGACGTTAATGTAGGCACGGCGATATTTTACGACAAATATGCACCGACGTGTTGGACCGGAGATGAGGTAGCCAAACTGCGTGCACGAAAGCATTTTCAAAATATATTACCAACAATAGTTAGTCCAGATAAAATGGACAAGCAGTATATCTACGATGCACTAAGGTTCTATAGAAAAGCACTGTATAATGTAGAGAATGGCCTTGATCAACACACATCAACAATCCTTAAACAGGCTCTTTCAGATGCTATAGGAGGTCATTTAAGAAGCCAAATGCTTCCTACAGTCAGGTTTGCTTACTACGCGGGCCACGTTCCATACAAACCAGTCAGAGAGATTCACGAGCTGTTAGAAGAAATAAAAACTTATTTGAATACGAAAGGAATTGGGTGGAAAGAGGCAGATAAAGTGCCTGAGTGGTCAAACTTAACAGTCACGAAGCTACTAGTTGGGTTTGGTAAACCGTTTGACCCGTGTTCTGCGCTAATTACAAAGCGGGACTCGAATAAATGCATTCACTTACCAGCTCCTAAACTTGATGATAATAACGAGCCTACTGCTATCGTACTTCCTTTTAAATTTGAAGGTTTAGTCAGTTTGACTGCACAGGATTCAGAAAATATAGTCTTGAAATATTACATAACAGCGTCCAGTTGTATTCTGAGGAGGTCTCCAGAAAACTGTCGGCATTATGATTTAGTTAATTTCAACAACGAACTTTGGCATTGGATGAAAAGAGACGTTGCTCCTCACCTTTCAGATGAGAAGTTGTATGTAGCTTACAGTGGAGTCTTGAGGATAGCAGCAGCAGTTCAGAGTTACGGGAAAGGGCTGTCGCGGCGTAATCTCTTTGAGAATCAGTACTGGAGGGTATCAAAATGGCGTCCTTGGCATTCTCTCACGCAGAGCTATCTTTATGTAAATACTGATTGGTCACCATGTATCTACGTGGGCATTGTCCTCGTGATCGCATTAATAATATGCATGTTGCAAATCTGTTATAGTTACGTGTTCGGAGGTGCAAACCGTTGTCGCTGTAGGAAAACGCATTCTGACGATAACAATGACAATATTGACACGAAAGAGGTAGCTTACACCAGTGTGGAAACCACCTTTCCTTCAATTCTACCGTCACACCACAGTTTCGTCAAAATCAACGACAAGTCTCACAGATGCGTCGGTTCAAAGACTGGCGGGTCAGTGAAAACTCAGCCAGTATACGATTTGAACGAGAACGCAGAAAAGCTTATAGAGGTGATCATGAAAGGCAGTGAGCAGTCGGATTCTTCGCTCTCTGACTGTGAACCTAAAGAGAGCAAGAAGACTAACAACACATTTAATCGCGCAACGCGTCAACGAAGTCCGCCCGAGTTGGAAGTGTCTATATCACAGTTGAAGGTTGATAAGTCGAATATTCGTAAGATGATGCCGTTATACACATCAAGTACTACACAATCGGACGTGACGTATAAGCAGGCGAGTGAGTCACAGCGCACTGATACGGAGAGCAGTTCCTCAGACCACTCGTCGACCAGTGGAACTTCGAAAACTCGATGTCTTAATCTACATAATACTCGAGACTTAGCCTGGCCAAAGAGGCTAGTCTCAAAAAACTTACCCTACAGCCAAACTAGGTCCACCACCGTCACAGATTTTGATAATTCTTTCACCACACCACACTAGCATAGATTGTATTTTTAGATTTTACTCGACTTTTTGAATAAGATTTCGTTGGTAGATGATTTATTGTGTAAGACATGTTTGTTGTATAAGAGCTGTTTGAAACCTTTAGGTAGTAATATATATTTATTTTAAAATTTAATTTTTTTTTAATTATGTACTATAATGCCAGAACAAAACCGGACTGCTCTTATTAATGTACGTCGTAAGACCTATCTTTGTCCCAGGTACCTTCTGAAACCGAAAGATGGCAGTATATCTATTCGAAACAGCGTAGCTCAAGATGATAGACTATGCGATAGCTGCCTTGAAGTGGGAGTTATGGGCCAAGTTCTCCGAAATTTTCTTTTCATAGAGCAGTACACCGGTCTCACTTATAGTCTTCCTTTTTGCAAACGATTTAACGGTCCTCGACAATAGCCACCCGAGCCGAGGTCGAGCCCCAGAGGCGCCTTTGGGTGATCGCCATATCGCCATCGGTCCCGTTAACCCTGCAGGAAACGAGTTCGCTGGCAAGGGATACGTCTTCAATCGGGCATAGAGCCGCTAAATAATAATGAGCAATAATGAGCGGCATCGCCAGACACCTCTGGTGGTGCTGAAATTGACGTCTTTAGTTAGGTACTTTTAATAAAAATAATTAGGTGCATCAAGCGTGGCCTCAGCCACGGCTTCGGCGCGAAGGGACCGACCTTACTACGCTATGTGCTTTAAAACCAACTGGCGGGCTGTGCTCGCTGGCTGCCTTCGCAGTCTCGAAATACCTCGGTGAAAAACAGACAAGACTACGTGGAGTCGGTTTTGCAGCGATTCTGTCCATGACTTTTGTAGCACAAACTATTTTCTTACTTTAAATCTAAAATAGAATTTTATGAAATAGCATCATGCTTCTAATTATTTCCAATAGACTTCTGTCACCCTTTTGCAGATTTTTATCCAAATGAAATTATACCAAACTAGCACTCCGCCGGCCACTTTGTCCGCAATGTCTTTATCTCATCTCTGAGGGAAATTTGTTATCGTCAATATTCTATGTCGCCTCCTGTGCAAAAAACCAGACCAATCCCACGAGAACATGTTTTCAGGATAAATAATGCAATAATTTGTTATTTCAAACTATCAATAATCTCTGCCTGTGTCAAATTTCATTCAGATCTGTTCAGCCATTCCGGCGTGAATGAGAAACACACACATCACATACTTTCACGTTTATTATGTAAGGGTATTCGTCGCACTAAATAGCGTTAAGCTAACCGAAATAAAGCGAAATAGCGCGCGTAAAACGTCTACAGCTGGATATAGGCCTCCCCAAAAATGGAGGTATATGCCCATATTGCCGCACTGGGCCAGAGTGGCGGCGCGTTCACAGAACGTTGTTCCGCGACGGGAATTCTCCCATTCCCGCCCTGTTGCATTTGAGCTACCTACACCGCTTCTAATGGATATATCGCCATCTGTCGATTTCGTTACTGCAGCCGCCACTTAAGATACCTTATATAGGAGGAGGTACTATTATACTCTACCGGTACCATCTGGAATAATTATGTTAATACTTTACAATGTATCGTATTTTGAGGACAATTTTCAGATTTGACATTTTTAAAACATCAGGTAGCTAGTGTGTCTCGTTAAATCATATCTGGTCAGTTCTTTGTTTTCTTTTATTTTATTAGACTAATTGGAATAACAAGCGTACAGTCCGCGTATACCTAAGCGTCACCGCATCCTGTATACACCAGTATATTACTAGCGCATTGCCAACCTAGTGACTTGAAACCGGAATACAGTAATGCGAACACTGCTGTTTGGCGGTAGGAATACGTGAGGGTGAAATACCAATGTAGACTAGACTACCTTTGTATGAAGTCTACCTAATATAAAAGTTGTTCAAAGTTAATATATGTAATTACAAGAAAACCAAATAAAAAGTAATTTTATAAAAAAATAGCACTTACCGTATTAATAGTTAGAGATAATACCCATTGTATTATTTAAAAAAAAAAGGTTGGTCGTGACAATAAAAAACACAAAATACATAGTCAACTTTAATTCTTGATAAATTAATCAATAAACACTAATATTTAACAAAAATATTATTACAACTAAAGGAAATATAATCATAAGGTATGGTTATAGAAATCTTAAATAAACATCTATACTTACAAATTATACACACAAATAAATATATATCACATTACAATAAAACATTTTGTACCTTATCAAAATAGACTACCCGACTGAATTCCTTTTATCTATAGAACCATCAATTCGATCTAAGCGACTAGATGGAAATATTTTGGCGACATTTTCCTACGGGTTCAATGGTTTTTATTCCGGAATAACCTAATGCTGGCTAACTCTGACGACAGTTCCAGCGCCACCGGGGAAAGAAGCTAGGCCGTTTATTTTTGACTGAACCACCCCTCGCAAAGTTGAGGGATCGGAGCTAAGCCGACGGCGACCACTCAAGTGTGCCTCTAAGGCACGGACCTCGACTCGAGTGGCCGATTATTAGATAATGATTATTTGTGATTATTCTGTGTGTGGTTCTTAAAAAAGTATTTACGTTTTTTTATTTTTTATTCCTCTGTTGTCCGATGTCCGTAACACAAATGCGTTAGGCGACTTACCTCGGACTCAGATCAGCGTATGAGATATTGTATAAATTATTTTCTTATGATAGTCATCGATATGCTGGTGATAGCAACGCAAAAGTATGATTTGACAACTTGTGATTTAAAATAGATGACTGGGGAGAAACTAAATAAAATGCAACTAATACTTGTTAGTACTTACTTTAACTTTTTATATACCATTTGTAGTTAAATTTATAATATTTGTTTATACATGTAAAATACTTCATTGGCTGTAAGTTTGGATAAAATTTTGTGAATTAGAATATAAGGGCTATGGATTTTGAATGAATAAAAAAACTGATATATTATAGAATGGATAAATTGTTAGCTACGAATACTTTGAACTTTAAAAAACCAATAAGGCATGTAATCAAAAGATATTGTTAGTGGGTAATTTGTATTCGATCTCATGGTGGATTTGTTTACATAAGATACAACCGTATACAGTATGTCGCTGAAAACTCCGTTGGGTCGTATTATCACATTAAGATCATAGACGTATATAGAGGGAGACCGGGATGGTCTAGTGCCCAAACCCAGGATGTTGATCTACCTCCTAGAAAAGTTGTACATTGAATATCCACTGCGAGCATCGGCCATGGCATGCCTGAGACCAGGCTCCGCTAGAAAATACGCAATGTATAAGACAGACACGCAGGAAATATAAGTCGTTCCATACAACTCCCATTTTATCGCTTACATCGTGTAACCTTATTTTAATCTCTACCTACACTTAAACATATTAAAAATCACAGTACAATTTCAGTGTTCATATTATGAACAAGGTAACGAGACAAAAGACAGGATTAACATATATCTCTACTCTAAAATATATTAATAATGTGATTGTTTAGTTGCAAATAATAATAAAATTAACTTATAAAAACATTAAAATAATACACAAAATATACACCTTAATTATATTTGTAAATACATAATACGTATTATTCTCCAGTATATATATATATATATAGGTATATTGGATTACAAATATTTCCTTACAAAATGCTATCATTTTGTACGTGATTATTTACTATGTTAAACGTTCATAATACTTTTTGAGTATGTTCTTCGCAAAATTATATAACAGTAGCTTTGAATAGTAACATGAGTGTAGGTCATACATTATATACAAATATTATACACATACATCACGCCTATGTCCCATCGGGGTAGGCAGAGACTCTGGATCTCCACTTGCATACCTCACTCGCTTCCTTCATTAAGTAAAGTAAGTTTTATGGGTAAGTTTCCATATATACAAAAAAGCGAACACACAGTTAAAAAGTTAACCTGTATTTTAAAGAGGGAGGAGGACCTTTATTTATTAATGAAGCAGCCTAAGAAAGGAACTACACTTAAATAACGAGTAGAAGCCATCTAAAACTTACTTAGTTGTGGTCATACTTCTACTAGAACTTTGCGTTTTCTTAAATTACATTAAAAAAATTAAGCGCATTACCAGTGGCCCCCAAGAATATTAGAGATGCTATTTTGAGCTGTATATAAGCCATAATGTAATTCACAAGATTGCTGACATTGTCTAAAATTAAAAAATCACATCGTTTCAAATACTGTCTAATTTTCAATTAATGTAATTTTTGAATATTTATTTTAAAAAGGTAATATATTCTATTAAAGAGATATTATGAGATCGCTTTGAGCGATAAGGCAGCTTCTTTTCTAATTTATAAGTTTTATTTTTCTTAATGTTATTTTCTGTGTACAATAAAGAGTATATTATTAATATCTTTTTATCTGTTTTTTTTTTCTTCTCTGAATAGGTTGCTGCGGGCCATGGCCAAGAAGATGGCTGGCGATAGAAGCAGAAAATGTATGTATTAGTGGAAAACATACCGGAGACACTGGAAGAGGAAAGGAATTTTCTTGTGATGTGAGAGTTGGATAGTTTTGTGACTTTTCAAAGAAGATAGTTTACGTATGGTGGTACAGATAACGTTTGGATGCTTTGGGATAATTATTTGGGTATTAGTCCTGTTGATGACAATATTATTGTTAATTCATGATACTGATGAGTTGTTGATTAAAGTTTATTAGTTTCGGATTGACTCAGTATTTTTTTCTCGCACACCGTGGTCTCTGTTGACGGAAAAGAAATCGACGTGGTCTCTGGTCAGTGGAATGGCAATGGGGTGGGAGGCATTGTACTTTACATTACAAACGTATAAGTAAAAATATTGAAAGCTGTTTCACCTATATAAAGAAATTTTATAGAATAATTATTAAAATCAAAAGTTGCATTCGACCTGAGCAACTGAATTGACTCAACTGCCTTTGGTTATCCAGAAATAAATCGCATACATACTTTTTATTGTTGAAGAACATCTCAATCTGAAGATTGACGCACTTTTTAAACATATATGATGGCCCAATGGCGCCGTTAGTAGTGATTCTATCATTGCGCCTAAGATTCGTTTACCTCCCAGAAAAATTATAAATTTTTACTAAAAAATATTTATTATTATATTTGTGATTCTTCTGTTGTGTGATATCCGAACACAAGTGCTTTAAGCGACTTATATCGGAGTCAAGTCTACATGAGATGTTGTGAATATATATTTTACATGCCTCAGCTTTGCACGGGTGCAATGAAGATATAAGAGATATATATATAGAATTTTATAGTATATTATTTTGATCTCTTTCGTCGGGTTAAGCCAGTGTTTGCTATGTAAGCGCAAAAAATGTGTTAATTTACGATATCACAGTAGAAATCTTTAAATTTATCATTGTTGTTCTACAATTTTACATGTATTATGCATATAATTCATCGTTTTGAATTACTCTATGTATTAAAAAAACATCGAAATCAGTTAAATAGTTTTAAAGATCTTAGCATACATAGGGACATACAGACAGCGAGAAGTGTATTTTTTTTCACACTTTGTAGTGATAATAAACAAACGGATTGCTCCAACTCTGTTCGTGTACTGCAAATTTGCATCCCGTTGATTCCCTTGTCGTGGGAGTTTTAATCTCGTTTTAGTTATATCGTAACCTAGAACATGTCTAATTCCATAAACACTTCACGCTCCCGCACAAACCTGGTGGTGACAATAACAAACAGCAAATTAAGGATTATCCGATCCAAAGCAGTCGTTCTAGAGCCAGCCGCGTTTATACATTTTTATTTATACAGATTGCAATAATGAATTTGAAATTACTTTGACGTGTGACGTCACAATACATGTCACAAAGAAAATTTATTGCAAACAACGCTCTTTGACATTCGAAAAATTACGACAATGTTTGGTGGCGACAAATCCACTAATGTCGTCCACTAAATCCGGATTGCGGGACAATATAGAGATGCATCACGTTGCCCTATCGTCATCCTAAAACGAAAAATATAAGCCAGCCTGCAACTCATACAACGGCAGGAACGAGACATGGTTCAAATTTAACGACGTATATGTTTTAAAGTGAGAGAAGTCTTAAAGCTAGGAAACATATCGCTCCCAAAGGTGCAACCACTTAAAACTGTAGTTTTGTGTAAATTTCCTTTACAAAGACTCATTGGGAAAGTAAATACTCTGAACACGTTGTCTGTTAAAATCTTTCTGAAGGAATTCGACTATAATTACAGTTTGCGAATAATTGAAGTTTTGGTTCTAGAGGTGCGATATGCTCTTACAATAAGTATTATATTTGAATACATGTAAGTAACTGCTGTCGTGGTACCTTTCGTAACTAAATATAAATACTTATCGGTTCGGATGTTGAGAGACTAGACTGGTGATCTGTCATACAGGTTTTTCCTAGAGCGGATGCCGGTCTCTTACATAGACTACATTGTAATAAGTTTATAGTTTAAGTATTTTGTGATTCTATGTAACAGAATGAAATAAATAGATTATTGTTATTATCACAATATCACCGAGTTAGTACATTCCAACTCAAGCTTGTCCAAAGTTTGTGTCGTCAACTCGAAACCACATCGGAATTAAGTGTGTTGTAAAAAATCTAATACTTATCACTCTAATAAATATTTAAACTTTTAATTTCTGAATTTGTAGAATAGTGTTTTGGGGATCATCTTTAATAATTAAAATAAAATAATACAATAAATAAATTCGCGCAAATAAAATAAAATTATGCAGCATTCAAATCAAGCGTCATTAATTTCCTAGCTACCGTGATTGGTCTGTTTTATTACATAAGTAAGTCAAATCATAAGATTAATTTGCTGAATCAATACTGCTTATACTTAACAATTGAGATAAAATAAACAAGGTCACAATGATGATATAACGAGATATATATGATTTACTACATAATATACATTAGCTATAATCAGTTATCTATAGCAGTAAATTTATTTCGCAATCGAGGATGTCTATTTAAGGCCACGGTATGTTCGTACGAATAATTACGAGACGGCCGGTACGTAACCGAAGTAAGTACCCCAAGCAACAGATCATATCAACCTGCTCTAACTAGTCGAAACTTCGCAATCGATATTAATACATTATTAAAAGTGAAAGCTTGCAGTGCCCATTGCGAGGTTTCATAACAATAAATAATTTGTTTAGAGGCAATAGTGTAAGATTTTATAATAAAATCCAGAATTACATTTACACAAATGCCTTTAAATGAATTCGAGAATTGCGTAAAAGATAAACTTATTGCTAAGGCTTATTACTACTTGAAAGATTATATTTATCATGAAACTGCTTGCGATTGAATTGAATTGCTCTAACATCTACTATTAAGAAATCGGTTTGTTAGCACCGTCACCAGTATTGGTTCCAATAATACCTACCATTAGGTGTTATTGGAACCTATATTACCATAATTTTTTCTTGCAGGTTCTTTCCGTTATGAACTCTGATAAACTGATGACTATGATGAGCTGAGTCTCGCGTTATGAACCTCCTATAAACTTAGTTATAAGACCCATCTGGTGCCGGTAGACTAGTATTAAAGAAGGAACTGAATGACCTATTACTTTAAATGACTCTTATAACACCATATAGTCATCGCCATAGGGTCATCGGTCGTAAAAATGTAATTAGCAAATCTATATTCATTGCTGTTTTTTGACGATCTAAAATGATACCTTTTAATTTATAACCGCAAATTGACTGTAAGATTTGGGTAGGTTGATCTGTTGATCTGCCCACTGTACAGATTGCTCATTCCCATACAAGAACTATTCTACATACAGTCGGATTAGGACATCCATACGACAGTAAATTCCATAGATCAATCCACCGACACATAGAATTCGCTAATCCTTCGTTCGGGTACAGCCAAATATAGCCATGAGCCTATTTACACATACCATAACCATATAAATATATATAGTATATTCAACATTGAACTAAATTCAGCTTAGTCGAAGTGCATTGACATAAAACTAGCGTGTTTAACAAAGAGAAATACTAACCTAAAGTGTAGGAGGTGAGGATCACTTTTGTATATTCTTATACTGGCGGACGGTCCATTTCCTGTGCATGTATTTGACGATGTACAGCGGCAGACAGGACACGAGCGTGATGACGGTCACCTTCCACCAGAACTGCCAGTCTCTGATGAAGTCAGCGTCTGCATAAAAATATTTCGTAAAAACTAAGGAATCACAACCAACAGATGGCGGTGTATCTATCCGAAACAGTTCAGCTTAAATGCACAGAGCGGGGATGGGCAGGAGCATCTCCGTTTAGAAAGCTGCGGTCTGCGATTGGCAACACGCTTGCCCAGCGCGGCAATATGTGCAAAATCCCTCCTAATCATGAGGATAGGTCCAGCAGTGGACTTCCAATGGCTGATATGATGAAATTATTATTAAATATTTAAGAGTCATGAATTAACTGCTTTACATAATGCATCAATTTTACCCTGTACTCAGGGAGTTTGCAGTTGGAAAAAACAAAAATAAAATAAATGATTCACATAAAATCTCATACATAGTTTAAACTGTTTATCTCGATGCCAAATCAAGATTAATAGTTTAACGCACTGGTGTTATGGACATGAGACAACAGAGACATCACAAATACAGACATCACGCCTGTGTCCCGTCGGGGTAGGCAAAGACTTTGGACCTCCACGTTACGATCTTGGCATACCTCTCTCGCTTTCCTAATTCGTATTGTAGTCCAAGATCCCGTTATAGAACGACCTTCACCGAGCTGGTTAATGGATGAAAAGTATTTTATATTCAATTAAATATGTATAAATGGGTTGCTTTAAAAATGGCAGAATATTGTTAATTAACAATTACATTTTTTTTTAAACCTTTCACTGGTTTTGGTTACTAGACAAATTCCATAACAATCGAAAGTATGAAGCCCATAGAAAATGCAAACGTTAGGTTGACTATTTTTTTCCCGTTACTAATCTTGGGTAGGCAGGTATAAACTGCTAAATCGGTACTAATAATTTGCACCGGTCTGGTTAATGAACTAGAGTTAAATTAATATAAAGATTATTTAATTACGAACACGATGGTATAGGGTTGCCTGCAAAAAATCAGCCCTGAATTCCGGTTGTCGAGTTTAAAAGTGTAATATTGCTGCGAGTGAACACGTGTGACAGAAAGGTCCTTGCGGACCATCCCATGCAATAGAAGAGTACACAGCATTGCAGTTGTGTGTAGTACGTCCATTGAAAGAAAAAGAGTGCGTTACTATATACGCCAACGGGCTCGTCAGAGGACTTACGAGAAGTAATTCGCTGTCTACAAACGTCAGACTCACCGAAGTAGGAGGTGAATATGAGCAACGTGGCGGTGTACATGAGTAGGCTGACTAATTCTGCGGCGGCCATGAGGCGGTGCCACGTGTTCACCGTCAGCGCCACCATTATCAGCTCCGTCAGGATCAGCGCCGTGTAGCTGATCTCCACGATGTGGATCAGCTGGTCCTCGAACAGCACTAGTGCACCGTACATTATGACCGCACCTGAAGGTGATTCCTATTTCTTAACTGAATTTGTAGGCGATCTATCTATTTCAATATGTATCTGTTTGCATGTTCTGAATTTTTTAAAAGTGTGGATATTACAAATTCACCGTAATTTGTTATGATTTCATGGTTTGGATAACAATCTTATTTTTAACCATTATTAATCCGAAGGTACTGGCAGAGTAAAATAGTACCTCTCCCTGTACTAGGTGTCGTAAAAGGCGATTAAGGTATCGAAACCGACAGGTGGCGGTATATCCACCCTGAACAATCCAGCTGATTTGCACGAGGCAAGGATAGGCTGCAGCATCCACGTCGCGAAGTTACGGTCTGCGATTGCCAGCACGCTAATAATGGGTAAAATTCCTTCTTTCTTGGGGAGGCCTATGTCTAGCAGTGGACTATCAATAATTGGGTAATATCATGAATTTGACAACGTACCTTGATATATGGAAATTCCAGTCCAAACGTAGAACGTTTTATAAGAGAGTTGCCTTCCTTTAGTCAGTTGCTTGTAAAGTTGTGGATATCGAAGCGCCGTCGAACTAGGTATATCCTTGTCCAGTACCTGGGAAATTGAAACAATCATACTATAGAGATACATTTCTTCTTTATTCAATGAAACATGCGCGATACAATACTCACCAAAGAGAAAACGGGTAACATGGTGTAAACTGTTCCGTAGCCGACCATTAGAAAACCTGGGTACAGGGAAACGGACGAGAAGTAGAACACCACAGAGAACACAGCCTGAAAAAATTAAAATATGTAAAAAGAAGCAGTTATAAAACAGGAAAGTTTCGAAGTGGACGGCGGACACGGCGGACACGGCGGCGTGGCCGCGCGGCGCACCTGCATGGTGGACACGATGAGGCCGCGGTGCACGATGAACAGAGTGAGCGCGGCGGAGCGCATGGCGGCGCGGCGCCCGTGCACCAGCAGCAGCCGCGCCAGCGCGCCGAACGCGCGCGCGCTCGCGTCGCCCGCCAGCGCCGCCGCGCGGCCCTCCGCGCCCTCGATGCCCACGCCTGCGGACACACGATTGCGCTAGTTTGCCCGTTCCCCGCTCGGCCGAACGATTGTGGGACCCGACTTGGTGACCCGTCCGGTTCACGAAGTCGGTATTTGGGAATGTAAATTGGAAGGAAGCTAGACGGAAATAATTAAGACCACGATAACGATACTTGTTGCTATAATTGTAGCCGTGCTGCGTGCGCGTGTTTCTCTATCCGTCTCTCCTATCTTTCTCACTCTCTTTCATCATTATAATTAAACTGTGTTTTGTGGCGACGATTATATTGTTGCTGAGTGTATACAGGTTTGTTACACATCATAAATAATAATAATGAATTATTAGTCGAAAGAACCTTCGTACCCTCCGAGTGTCTTTTGACATCCCTCAAATTTTTTTAAGAGATCGAAGAGCGATACAAACAATATATTTCAATATTTAACGAAAGTATAAAAAAGCCTAATTTAACGCTTGGAGTTTAAAGGAAAGACGTTTTAAGAAGTTTAGACGCCAAGGTGTTGGCGTCAAGTACTGACCCATGTCGGCCTCTTGTATCATGGCGACGTCGTTCCCGCCGTCGCCCACCGCAGCCACCACCAAGTCCCGCGCCCGCAGCAGCCGGGCCACGCGCGCTTTTTGCGTGGGCGAACACCGGGCAACCACCACGCCGCTGCACCGGCGGAGGACAGCGACGAATTCTTCCTCGTAAGATCGCAGGCATTCCTGTTCACGAATATGTCATTGGAATAACGTGTTCTTGCAGAAGAGCCAAACATTACATATTTCATCACGCCTGCAGCCCATCGGAAAAGACATTGACTATGGATCTTTACTTGTTACGATCTTTGCTCGCTCGTTTATTTTTGATACTTCTATGCTGGTCCTTTTTTTTCACTTCCGCTCTATATATTTGTGCAGTCATTCTACTTTTATCCGTCCTTTCTATATGACCATACCTTTCTCTATTGTTGTCACAACATTATCATTTACACCACATTGATCTTTTATCACACTATTCTTCAATCTCTATCTCAACTCAATAATTGTTTTATTAACTACATAATAATAAAAATAATACATTTACACATTATACGACGAGAACGCTGGGAAGACTGATGCCGCAGTAACTTTTAGCCTTGCTGCGACCTAATTCTTTTTTCCATTACATATCCGTATATAACTTCTTGTAAATATATTACATAGAAAATATAGTCTAGATGCAAGATTTAGTGTCTATGTCCAGTAAAAAAGTCCAGTAAGAAACTTCAGCGTTTCTAACTGAATTATCTAACATTTGACTGTGACGGAATTAAAACAAACCAAACAAATGCACAATTTTAACATACACTTTTAAATATTAGTGTTTAAAAATGATGTTACTTATTTCAACCGTAACTCTACACACACATACGTTTTCTCTTCCTTTTATCACCATTATTTTTACTACACGACAAACAAACAATCACAAGACCAAAAACAAAATTAAAAAAAAAATAAGTTCATACAAATGAAACGAACCTCCAACGTTTCACCTTCGATGATGAGGTCCATGTCTTCCGTGTGCTCCTCCAGGGCTTGCAGCAGCGCGTACGCGTCCCGCCTGCAGCTGCACGTGCGCGCGGTGAACCAGCTGGCGCCGCCGCCGAGGTGCAGCGAGCGCGCGATGCACAGCGCCGTCTCCAGCTTGTCGCCCGTCAGCATCCAGGTCTGACAACGCAAGCCTTGTCACGGAGACCGTTCCAGCCCTCGCAGACGGGACGACTCTATGACTGTGAGGTGCCGGCAGAGTAGAACTACCGCCCCTAGTACCAGCTGTCGTAAGAGGTGACTGAGCTCCTGAACCGATAAATGGCGGTATATCCATCCAAAACATTGTGTCTTAAATTATTGAGAAAGCTGCGCCTTGAGATGGTCAACACTATTGCCCGGCGCGGCAATAATGGGCCAAATAAGCAGTGGACTTCCAATGGCTGATATGATGATGACGAAAAATACTCTGAATCTCTGTAAATGCACTAAAACATACTACAATAAGAGTTTTGATTGAAACTGCTTGGTCTTAAAAGGACAATCACTGGAGTCCAATTCTATTCTGCATATGCTGGTAAGCATACCTTAATGCCCGCGGTCCTGAGCATGGACAGCGTTTTGGGCACGTCGTCAGCCAGCCGGTCCTCGACCCCCGTCAGGCCCAGCAGAGTCAGTCCATGTTGCAACTTGCTCATTGCGGCCGCCGTCCTCTCGCTGCGGTTCTGTACGCACAGTCTCGCTTCCTTGTACTCGCTCTAAAATATATGGGAAATTTTCTATAGTAATAAAGGGAATGAACTACATAATAATATAAAGAGAAAATATTTGATTGTTTGTTTGTTTGTTACAGTTTCAATAAATTCTTCCGCCATAAAAGTAACTCTTTTTTATTAGACCAGGTCGACAAACAAGCATACAGTCCGCGTGATAATAAGTATCACTGCTGCCTATACATAGTCCCTTGTAATATCATCACAAGGACATCAATCACGCGTTGCCAACCTTGTGACTGGAGATACCAGTAAATTCACTGCCTCCCTCACCCTGCGAACATGCTATTTGACGGTAGAAATCGAAATAAATAATGTATTTTTGTACGTTTGTAAAAAATAAACTCAGAAATTGCTGAACTCATTTTAAAAACTCTTTCATGAATAGAAAATTACATATCAGAAAGTGACACAGGTAATATACTGTATCTCCATATTGTCACTGGAAGGGTAATCGCGCGAGCGCAACTGCTCATAAAAATGCACAGGATGACGAGAGCCAGATAACGTAAGTCAAGTTTTGGGCTAAGATAGTATCAAGGGTCGTTATGGTACCGATAATAATCAGATACGACATTGCCTATTGATTGATATGCGACTTTTTTTTTATTCCCACAACTTCTAATACATTGACCTGTTGTATATTGCTATAAGTACTTGTGTTACGGACGCCAGACAAATATACTACTTTAAAACATTTTTTATTCTAGGATCACGATCGGGCCCGTCATATAAACATAGATACAGAGAAAGCCCAAAATTCACACGTAGGATTCTTTTTTTATATCATACTAACTTACTACAATAGTGGCAAAGAGTTATGAGGCCCGCTTGATAGTAGGCGGCTATCGTAGATTAAGGAAGCTTACTATACCGATGCATCATTTACGATTTGCCTCTTTACTACTTTTGTAAAAACCTCCTTCCTAACTTTTGAAAAACTCTATACTAAAAACCTTTAGGACAACCTCAGCAGGAGTTTATTCCACAACTTAAGCATATACGTGAGAAAATGTCTTTAAACTCTTCATTCATTCTACTTCATTTTGACGGTCCCGATGGCGATCTTGTCTTGTTCGTCAAAGATCACTGTTTCGATCTCCACCCGGGACAAATATTTATATGATATTTGTGTTTCTTCTGTAGTGTTAAATAACTGTATTTAAGTGGTATATTTGTGATTCCTGGTGTCCATAGCACAAGAGCTCTAAGCGACATATCACGGAATTAGGTCAATTTATGAGATGTGGGAATTTATTATTATTTTATCTTCAAGTTAGTTCTTGTTCAATAATTCCCTTAGTTCGATTGTCTTGATTCAAATCAATGTTAAACTTCATCCACCTTGATTGACCCATATTCTTAAAAAATAAACAATTTAATTTATGGATATTAAATTAGGCTTTTTAATAAAAAATATTTGGGAGAAAAGGTCACATCACGTGTCATATCTTAATCGACGACGGGCGCGAACTGACACGCATCCAATGTAAAGACTTGGGACTGTGAGGACTAGGGAGAGTGTTCGCGCTCACCTCGAACTCCAAGTACTCGTTCCGGGAGAGCGTCCTGTAGGCGACGACGAGCGTGCGCAGACCGCCGGCCGCCAGCGCGCGGCACTCGGCGGCCAACCATGTCGACCGCAGCAGCCGCGCCAGCGCCACGTCCGCGCCCTTTACGTAGTACGTGATCGCGTCCGTGCTCTCGTCCTGCAGCGGCACAACGCGCGGGGTTCATCGTTTGCTTTGCT
Source organism: Heortia vitessoides (assembly GCA_020976665.1). NCBI lineage: Eukaryota > Metazoa > Arthropoda > Insecta > Lepidoptera > Crambidae > Heortia > Heortia vitessoides. The sequence continues at coordinate 18,962,317 of JACJUM010000875.1, read as the reverse complement.
TCTATTGACATTACATGTTTGTGCTTTTTGTTGGAGAACCTGATGCTGGCCTACTTGGACAATTCCGAAGACCATTATTGAGCGTGAACCCGTGTAGCGAAACGTGCTCTCTTACCATTGGCCTTCTAAGCCAACTTAAAATAGCTGAACCAGCTAAGAAGAGAATCAGGAATGAGGAGATTCGTAACAGAATCAAAGTTACTGACATAGCCCGGCGGATTTGCAAGTTGAACCTATAGCCGGAGGAGTCGTAAGTAATTTACAGTAAAAGAATAGTACAGTAAAACCGACGCACTACCTTATGAAATACATCAAATTTATACACTACAAAATTATACATAAAAAAGAAATAAATAAATAAATACGAGAATATATATATATTAAATATAAAAAAATCTCGTCTTAGACACCATATTTCTCCAAAACGGCTTGACCGATTCCTATAAAATTTTATATGCATATTCAGTAGGTCTGAGAATCAACTACTATTTATTTTTCATAACCTAAGTGGTAAGGATTATCCAACCCTAATTTTTTTTTATAATTTGGTTATAAAAATACATACAACATATTTTTCAATAGTTGTTTTAGAAATTTTACCATTTTATATCATTTATATGGTAAAACATCGTTTGCCGGGTTTGAATTATTTTAAATTTAAAAAGTTTTTAATAAACGTCGATAGGAAGCGCATCGAAGAGCGACGCGAAATTCAATGCGCCTTGTTTCGTGCCGTTTGGCAGCGGTCGACGGGCGGAAGGTCTCCTGGGGGCCTATAAACATCCTGCAGTACAGACGAATCATAATACTATGAAATCACTCCACACTGTCCCATATTACTAACTACATATTTACATTACACCCGGGCGAAGCCGCAAGTCGGTTTCGCTAGTAGAGTATACGTATACGTAGAGAATATGTTACAAACAATTGTAGCTTATACTCTACAAGCGAAACCGGCTTTGAATTTGAATTCTTACAAGTCCTACATAAGACGCAACATTTCGAATTCAAATGCCCACACTAACCTGTACGATTATGCCCATCATCTTGCTCTCGCTGGTGAACGGGAATATCTGCAGGATGGTGAACTGCATCAGCTCGTTGGCGGCGCGCAACTTCAGCGAGATGTTGTGCAAATCGCGCCGGTACAAGGACACGCCCATCTGCATGAGCAGTCCATACGTTAGGAATATACTAGTATACACGGTCTGTTAAAAAATTGTTTTATTTAATAGTACGTATGGCTTTAATTCATTACCATCACCACCAGCAGCCGTTAGACATAGGCCTCCCTAAATACTTCAATTCCAGCGCCCCCGGAAGAATGGGCAGGGCCGCAATTATTGAACGACCTTTTGTCCGATTGTTCCCGCGTGGATCGGAACGGAACCGACGGCTGTCACTTGATGGCACCTCTGAAGCCGGATCCCGGCTCCAGTGGTAGTCTGACCAACGTCAGTTCATTCGTTGTTTGCAAAAGACGAGGAGGAGAAGGTTTTGTTCGAAATACTCCTCGGGCAATAACAAAGCAATTAGCAAGAATATGTATGAAGTGTGTCATTGTGAACTACCAGAGACTTCTCTCTAGCGGGCGCGACTGAAGTTAATCTATCGGCCAGGTGGCATGCAAGCGAATATAGCTTTTATTAAGTTTCCGTAGTTGATACCAGCCGCGGTGTGTGTAACACTCACCATATCGGTCCACTTGACAAGAGCGACCTCGTCAGGGCTGGAGGCCTGGTAGTCGCACAGCTGCTGCTGTGGCACCGCGCCGCCGCAGCTCTCCGACACCACAGAGCTGGCCATGTCTGTGGAGATGCAGTACAGTTTGAGTATTTATTCAGACATAGTCCTGAAGATAGATCCATGGGAGCTGCCCAGTATTTCAGGGAGTTGCATGTTATATATACACTTAATCAATAAAAATTATACATAATAAAATGGGCGTTGCCATGAGTTATCGGCAGAGTAGAATAGTACCTCCCCCTAAACCAGGTGTCTTAAGAGGCGACTAAGGTAATAAAACCGACAGATGGCGGTATTGGGCAGCAGCATCTTGGTTGCGAAAGCTGTGCTCTGTGATTGCCAACAAGTTGTATCCAGGGCCGCAATTATGGGTTGTAACTTGTTCCGTTATTTTACGTATAGTACTGGTCATTGAGGTCAGTAAGGATTATATTACAAGTAATATACCAATAACAGTAATAGTAACACTTAAACATTTTATGATATTTAAGCTGATAGCCGAAAATCGGGTTTTTTAATCAATTTAAATAACAATTAAATACAAATATATTAAAAACGGTTAGATTTAGGACGGGGTATTTAATAAACAAAATAGTCAGAAATGATGTAAGCTATCCGCTCTTAACGGGGATAGGTCGATTTAACATGTAATCCTGTTTAGAAACACATGAAAAACTTTACCCTCCCGCTGGTTTTTTTAGGTAATTATAGGGTGTCATCCTAAAAATTGACAACAACTCAGTTGCCGACTCCAGCGCAACCGGAAGAGTCGCCCATACTTGTGCAAGTCACTACCTCAGGGCTGTTCACTCGGTCTGCAAGAGTTCCATGTGCACGAAGCCTCTTCAGGGCTCATGAGGTTGAAGCGGCGCTGACAGCGACCACTCAAGGGCGCCTCTGAGGCACGGACAACGGCTTATAAAGAATAAAGGGGATGGTTTGCACCCAGCCGCACTGGTGCGACCGGTATGCGTAGTGTAGGAGGCGTCGAGTGAGTTGAAATTTACGTGTACACACGTCAGTCACTAAAACAAGATGAAGCAGTTCAATGACCCGGTATCTCGACTCACCGGACTGCGAGTCGTCCACCTGCTGCACCTCGGTGTCGTAGACGGGCGTGACGTTGTGGCAGAGCGCCAGGGCCAGCACGCAGCGCCACACCTGGCGGGGCGTGGGCGCCAGCGCCTCGCCCGCCGCGCCTGCCTCGCCGACCGGCGACGTGGGTAGGGAGGGCGCGTCGTTCGTCACGTACTGAGTCAGCAGAGCTTCCACCTGTACACGTAATATATGATCAAGCAATCCTTCACTACTCATAATTTAACTACTATATATATATATATATGGAGAAGAACATATATATATATATGGAGAAGAATATATAGAGAATAGGAAGTGAGAGAGGTGTGCTAAAGTCGTAACCAGTGGAGATCCAGTCTCTGCCTACTTTTAATGGTAGCCTATGTCCTTTTCCATAATGCCAACTACATATATTAATGCAATATTTCAAAAAGATAATTGAGTAGATAAAACACGAAGAAGTGTTTTATTGCTTGTTTATAATTATAAGTTACCAGTCTAACAAGAGCACATAATTTTAGTAAAGTAGCATTCGTTGCCTAATTAGGATTAGAAAAAAACATGTATTTTAAGGATCCAACGCCAGTCCTCATAATTTTACCAATCCCTACTAATATTATAAATGCGAAATTAACTCTGTCTATGGTTTACCTCTCAAACGATTTTGATGAAATTTGGCACAGACAATCTTTAGACCTTTTCCTATGTCCTTTCTCAAAGGACTAGGCTATTTTTTATTCTAAATAAGGGTTGTAAGGGGTTGAAAAGGGGGATGAAAAGTTGTATAGAAGCATCGCTATTTTTAGCGATCCACGCGGACGAAGTCGCGGTCTCAGCTAGTTATTTTATAAACCTAATTGAAATAAAAAAACCATAATGCAAAATATTATCAAGAGACAAGATTATTTTAAGAAAAGTAGTGTGTAATTGTTTTTCTCTTTGCAGTAAGTGAATGTGTATGAGTGAGTGTGAAGCCAAATTTTCACTGGCCCAATGGCGGAGATGGTAGTGATCCTCTTGTGCACCAAGGATTCGATTTTCATACAGAGCAAATATTATTTTTATATATATACATTTGTGTTTGTTAGGTGTCTTAGTGTTAAAATTAAGTCGTATATTTCGTGATTCCTTTGTTGTCTGGCATCCGTAACACAAGTACTTTAAGCGACTTACCACGGAGTCAGGTCAATGTATAAGATGTTAAAAAAATATATATACTAATGAAATGACGGGCTCGCTGGCGCACCATGGTAGTGATCCTATCTTATGCTCCAGGTCGTGGGTTCGATCTCAACTCAGGACAAATATTTATATGATACCTAATATTTAAGTTGGCTCTATCTGTGTGTTGGATGTAAATATGTATTTTTGTGATTCCTCTGTTGTCTGATGTCCGTAAAACAAGTGCTTTTAGTGACTTACCACGGTGTCAGGTCAATGTATGAGATGTTGTTTGAATATTATATTATAAATGGATACTTTTGCAGTGATTTACAATATTCTGATAGCAATTTATTTGTTGTTTCAATAATTAACAGACAAACAAACTTACTCTCGCATTATATATAATATAGTTAGGATATTATACCTCGTAAAAGTTTTCCCTGTGGTAAAGAGCGTTGCCCAGGTGCAACTTCTGGAATACCATCTCGTTCTTAGTGAGCGTGCCGGTCTTGTCGGCCAGCAGGTACTGGATACGTCCCAGCTCTTCAGGGATAGTGGTGGACCGCACAACGGTGCCTTCGATCTTCTTGTCGCGCTGGATCGTCCAGGAATAGAAAGCCTTGCCCATATCCAAGTTGACTCTCAAACTGTGGCAAAGACCAATCTTCTATATTTCCACACTTATTGATGACGATATTTGGCGGCTTATTTGGTAATGTTCCTATATGTAAGTCAAGGTTAATGGGTTAGATCCCCAACAAGAACAAACATTTGTTCAACAAACACTGTTGCAATTGAGCATACTGCCATGTGTCGGTTACGATACTTCAGTCGCCTCTTACGACACCTTGTACACGGGGATTTAATTGTATTTAACTCTTATACAATAATTAATGTATTCAACTCTGCCGGTACCACGCGGCCGTTAACTAAATAATTGTCAAAAGCCTTGCCCAGCGCAGCAAATATGGGCAAAATTCTTCCTTTCTTGGGGAGGCCTATGTCTAACAGTGGACTTTAAATGGCTGTAATGATGATAATTCTAGTCTCCTCTACTCTTCTATTAGTCGATCATCACTTTTAAAGTAAATTAAGTAACATATTTAGTAAGTGATTAAATACCTTATCGGGATGATGTACGAGAACAGGAGCACAAATCTGAAGAAGAAACCGAACCAGGGCCCGTTGAAGCCCTTGAGCACAATGAGCAGCAGCGAAATGAGCACCGTGGCCACGAATAAGAGCTTGGTCAGGTTGTTCACCTGCAGGTCCAGCCGCCCGACCTTGGACCGGGGGACCGCGTTGTTCATTACGCTTCGGGTTTCACTCCCTGGAATGGAGAACAGGTTGCAAAATACCTGGCCTGCGGGAGGCAGTTGCTACCCATGCGCACATATAGGGTGGTGACTAATGGGGCTTCTTTCCTCATCCACATAACCTCGTATTTAGAATTGTAATTTACTAGAGGTAGACCTCATTCGAAGGTGTTTGTATTGGTAACTAACTCTCATCTATTTCTTTGGTGATATTACTGGATAATGAGACATTACATCGGTTTAGATGTGATAGCTGGTAACTAACATTTTGATTTCTAGTGTGAGTTTTGGGAGATAGATTAAAGAAGAGTGCGATAAGAGATCGATGTGGTGTAAAAGATGATGTTGTGATAATAGAGAAAGGAATTTTGAAATGGTTTGGACATGTAGGAAGGATGGATGAAATTAGAATGACTGCACAAATATATAGAGAGGATGAAAGAGTTGGTATAAGACGACCTAGGCGAACATATCTTAACCAGGTTGAAGAGGTTTTAAAAGGGCTAAGTTAGAAATACCAAGAATAAAAGAGCGTGTATGAAAGGACTACTGCGAGTAAGGGAAGCAAGAGAGGTATGCCAAGATAGAAAAAAGTGAAGATCCATAGTCTCTGCCTACTTTGATGAGACACAGGCGTGATATATGTATGTGTGTTATTTGATTCAGAAGGAATTCTATTTGCAGATTGTCATTGCTTACACATAAATATCCTAAGCACGTAGAAATATTTTGTCGGCAAAACTTTAGTGACATCTTATAACAGGCACTGGTACTAATTAAACTTGTGGAACCTTGTTAGCGTAAGATCTATTAGTGACGTCTAGTATCATGCATGGAACCGAGAGAAAAAATAAATATAATACTTCATAATTTAATAACTTGTAAAGTTTGACACTGCATGCGCGAGTCATCACATCTAGCGGCGATTATATCTTCAACTCACAAGGTTGACGCGCTAGTGATATCCTTGTGATAACACGAGCAACTATAGGCTGCGGTGACGTTTACTACCACATGGACCATATGCTTGTATGTCGACTTAGTCATTTAAAAGAAAAATAACCTGGTATTTAGCATGGTACACACAGCAACAAAACAACCTACCCAAATATATCACAATTTCGCAATCGATATTAAAGTATAGAAGTGAAATGTTGAGTTTAAAATTGACTGATAAAAATTTACAGATTTGGGTAAGTTGATTTGTTGCCCATTGCACATCACAAAGTGTTCCGAGAGCCTGTGCAAGACTAACACACATCACAGTACCAGCCACGTTATTGTTTCAAAAGGTTGCACGGGTCTAATTAAAATAAATTAATACATTTATTCATTCATTCCCACAACATCTCATACATTGACCTGATCCCGTGATAAGTCGCTTTAAGCGCTTGTGATACGGACATCAGACAACGGAGGAATCACAAATATACTACTCAAATACATACATTTATTAGCCAGACTATGAGCAAACATAAATATCATCATATAAATATCTGCGCCATCAGACCCGTCAAACGATGCTTAGCTGTGGATATGTTGGAGTAATTTAACAGCCGCATAGACGTGTATCTATCAATAAAATTAAAATATCAATACCAAAAAGTTTAAATTTCAACCTTATTCACTAAAGAACCGCCTTTGACTATTTGTGGACACGCCCCCAATTACACGAATGAAATTGAGTTGGATTCATTCTTTTTTTTTGTTTTATTAGACCAAGTCGACAAGTAAGCATATAGGCCGCTTGATGATAAGCGCCACCGCAGCCTATAGACGCTCGTAATATCACAAGGATATCACAAGCAAGTTGTAAAACTAAGACCTGAAGATACTATGTTACCTTACCCAGTAATTTCACTGTCTATTGGCCACCCTTTACCACCCCTGATCACCTTACGTAATATATAGGTTATACCAAATAAATGTATACACACCGGTATAAATGACAAGACCAGTAGCCTGTCCTGAGGCGACGACGCATCCACTCCACAGCGTGTTTTCAATATCCAGCGAGTCACTCTCTTCCTCGTCCATCCTGGTGCAGGTACCGATGAACGAGTGAATGTCCTGCTCCGGTTTCTCCACCCAGATCTTAGCGTTTATGTCCAGCAGGTGGACGTCAGTCGGCAGCTTTTGCGTCGATGGCAGAGGAATCCTGACGATTTGGAATACGTTCCGTATTTTTGTAGCACTATATAAAATAGCAAGTCCTGTTCCTATGTATGCTTAGATCTTTAAAACTACACAACGGATTTTAATGCGGTTTTGTCAACAGATAGAATGATCCCAGAAGAAGGTTTATACGTATAGTATAAACCTTCTTCTGGAAAATGTTTATATGTACATGCATAATAAGTAGTGAAAGACTGATTATATTAGAAGTTTCTAATATGATGTCAGAAACATCTATTTTTAAGATTACATGGCAAACACTGGCTGAACCCGACGAGATAGATCAAAATAATGTAGAGTATTGAACACCATATAATAGGGAACAAATCCATCTCATAGGGTTAACCCACAATAACCATTTTTTATGCTCATTGCACTCGTGCGAACATGTGCCGGCTCACTAGTATAATATCATCATTTCAGCCATAAAAAGTACACAGTTCGACATAAGCCTCCGTGGATTAAGCCCATAATCGCCGCGAGATACCAGCAGAGTGGAATAGTACCTCCCCCTGTATCAGGTGTCGCAAGAGGCGACTAAGGTTTCGGAACCGACAGATGGCGGTATATCCATTCCAAACAGCAGAACTTAAATACTACAAAGTGGAGATGGGTAACAGCGTCCTCGATGCGAAGTTGTGCTCTACGATTGCCACCACGCCTGCCCAGTATAATATAAACACAATTAATTTTATTATCATCAATATTATAGCAGCCATAAAACGTCCATTGCTGGACATAGAAAGTTGGAGTTTTGTCCATATTGTCGCGCTGGGCAGGCGTGGTGAAAATCTCAGAATCGTGACAAGAGTTTTGCTGCCCACTCTGTTAAATTTGAGCGGCGCATTATGCGCCATCTGTAGATCCCAATACCGGACTAGCCTCGTGTGAGTCCAGTTACAGGGGGAGATACTATTCTGTTTTGACTACCCACGGCTTTTCCGATACGTATACGATACTCGATTGTATGTAGTCCGTACCCGATACGTATACGGGTACGGACTACATACAAGAAATGTACAACCTATTGCTGGATTATTCAGAAACACCACGTCGGCTCGGGGCAACTAAGACAAATGAGGCAATCCAGGCTTTTAAAAAATATAGTTTTATAGATTAACGTTAATTACGTACCCGCTACAAAGACTAAATGACGGTAGCGTTTTGATCTTTATGAAATAATGTAAGTACAAGGCATATTTTAAACCTCGCTTAGGATTTGAACAAGGGAATGCGGGCCGGTCCTTCCGCCTCTTAGACGTTAATTCGAGCGAGGTAAGAGGGAAGGTAGAGGGGAAGGAGGAGTCCTATGCCCAATTGTATTACACGTTTCAAGCCCGGTGAAGCATTCGTAGTGTTATTGGGGGTAGAATTTGTTAATGGTAGTAATGTTTGTTCTGTGTCTGGGTGTTAAATATGAAAAGAGTATCACTAAACCTTTTTAAGGATTTATTTCATTTGTATTTTAAATTGATGTCAATTATTTCTAATTAGGAATTTGCTAGGTGAAGAAAGAATAATCACTGTCTCATTAAATAAGAGTAGTTGTACTAAAATTGTATTTGACAATTTGTGAAAAAAATTTAATTTGTTATTTCAGAAAACTCAATTTCGTACTTATTTCGCTGAAGCATAATATCATTATAATATGTATATAGGAATACAAGTAAGTTTTTCAGTTGTTTAAAATTCCTAATATAAGTACTTAAAGCTTATCTTGGAAGCAGATCAACATATAACATGTTGCATGAATTTATCGAGCCGTCTCTAGTTTACAGTATTCATTGATAAATATCCAGTGCATAATGTAATTTTCATTCAACTGACTGACTCATTAATTTGATAAACAAACCAACTCTAATTATTTCTATATCACATTCCAGCGTTCTATGTAAAGTACAAACTAAATGAATTATTTCTTGTATTAAGTAGGCCAGACAACAGTGAAACCTCAAATATACTATTTAAATACATATTTATATATAACATCTAGACACACAACAAACACAAATATTATCATATAAATATTTGCCCTGGATAGGATCACTACCATCTGCACCATCATGTCCATCAAAATGCACTAGCTAAACTAGTGCATTTTCACTAATTAAGATATTTAATAGTTAACCTAGCACACAGTCTAAACGAGTGTATCATTATTAACACAACTACAAATTCAAACACATAAGTTAAATTGGATTAGGTATAAAAAATAGAATAAAATTATAATCTAGTTTGTAAATTTTGACCTTTAAACATATTAATAGATTAAGAGTGTAATATTGTATGTTCAAAAGTCAAAAGAACTATCCTACATTATCTGCAATGATATAATTATTGGAGATTTATGTATACCACTCAAAAAACAATATTAGTCATTTGATTACTTGGGCATTAATGCTATAAATAAACAATCATATTAACTACACTATTCTTTGGAGCTGCTAAGTGGCTCATTGTATGTTGGCAATTAAATAAATAAATAACTTAATTTTTCTTCAAAACATTGGATAAGAAGATTCCCTATCTTACCAAGGGAGTTGTGATAGTGAAGTGATAATGAAAGACTGACTGGTGGGCGCATTTGTAGAAGTTTGACACGCTGCCATTCATTAATTGAGTCACATTTATTTAACTCAATTACAGAATAAGGAAGGAAACAATTCTTAATGTTTATTTTGAAATAGGTAGAACTTTAGTTAAATTCATATGCATGTAATTTGTTTATCAGAATCTGTACAGTAATCATGTTTGCATGTAACAATTATTTCCTGTAACAAGTATTTAATATTACCACTTACCTTATTTGTACATAAGTACTTTATCTTACACTTATAGATTTACAAAGTATGTACTTATTTTAAATTGTACTAGGTTTATTTTGAAACATAAGTGCATTCTTCAAGTATAATATTTTGTACCATTTAATTGTACCACAATATTCATAAAAAAATGGTAAATATTGATATATTATATAAAATAGGGATTAGACACATACTCTAGGTATGGTAAGAATACATACCAAGAGTATGTACTCTAGGTAGTTCCTAGAATACATACTCTTGGTATATGTATTCTGGGAACCATAAATATGGTGGCACCACTGTATGGCTCATGCCTCCTCAACTTGTGAAAAAATAATCCCAACTGGTCTATCGAGGCTACATGAAAACTACTAGAATTAAAAGTGAGTGAACCTTACCTCAACTTCCAGTCAATTTCACCATCTAGTTGGTCTGTCCGAATAAAAACAGTGCCCATAGTCTCGTTGGTCCTTAATAGTATCATATCAGCGGGTACTCTTTGTCCCTTATGTAGCATGACAATGTCACCAACTCGGAGTGCTGATGCAGCTACTTGTTCAGTCACAAAGGGCCTGTACCCATTTACAGGAGAATCTAATACTACTCGTTCATAATGCTGTCTATTTACTTCTCTATCCCGCCTGTAAAATATATTGATGGTAATAAATTTGTATATTAGCATAGCAAAACTTTCATTTTTAGCTATTTTGATAATTTATATTTACCTGTATCTTCTAAAATCATCCACAGCTTCCCTGAATAATGTAACAGCAAGCACAAAGCAAAGTGGTCCCCAATATGTGTATAAGTAGCCTATTCTAATGCTTGGAATGAATTGACTGATCGCCATCACTAGGAAATACATGTTGAGGAAGAAACGGAACTGCTCATACAATACCAGTGGCAGGAATGTAATGATATTATATTTCTGTAAAAAAAAATATTTTCGTTATTATACTATATATAATAATAATAATAATAACTTTATTCAACAACAAAAGGTAACTTAAACTAAAATACATTTTGATACTTAGGTACCTAAACTAGGTCTAGCCTGTTCTTATAGGCACCTATGCTCTAGTGTGCATGTAAGTGTGGATAATATTTTGATCACATTAATATACGCATATTAAAAAATTATGATTGAATATCAAGGCTAGAATTTAAACGAACCTGATTGCATACATGGTTCTGGGGAAATTCTTCGTCTGGCAATTGCCCCAAATATATAACTCGCGAACAAAGTTCTTTTTTGTGTAGTCTTGAGAAAAACAACCTTGAAATTGAAGCAAATAGGTACAATTAATAATGCATACATTAATCAAACAAAGAATGAGATGTCTATTGAGTACAGTACCTTGACCATAAGGATTTCTTTTTAGTTCTAGTGATAAGAGGTGTTGTCTCCATGATTTAACTATCTTAAAAGTAGTTTAGTCTCTAACTATCTAACATGGTAGAAAAAGCTAACTTATCCTTAAATTTTTATTCACGTAATCAAAATGAACGCGAAAGTTTACAAACACAGGACTCAATTTTTTTGACGCAATTGACATAAAGTAATGACAGACAGCACAACCACTAGAGCTAGCTGTAGGATTTAGTAGAATTGTCTATGATGTATCTCCATACCGCCCTTTAATAGTTAAATAAATGAATAACTTGTATTTATTAAAATATTATAAACATATTATTATGAATTATTTTTAACGGTTAAAGTGGTTTTGTGTATACTTGTAATGTAAAATGAAGAGATGACCTGGGACGCCAACAGATGTGAAACATTGAAATCATTTTGTGCATATATATATATATATATACATATATTTGATTGTTTATCGATGTACTGTATTTTAAAGCAAAGTTGTAAATTTTTCCTACTACGAATAATAATATAATTGTCTTATAGCAACACTTTATAGGTAAATAAATATGGCGGAAAGACGATTTCGGGTGTGTGAAGTATATTTTGTGTGAAAATATATGTGGAAATATATTATTAAAGAAAACGAAACAAAACTTTCAATTGTAAAATTGTAATTTAGAAGTTATTAAAACAATAGAAACATTATAGTGTGTCACATGACCAATTAGATCAATGACTGTGTCTGTTGACAAGACGGGAGTTGGGGCTGCGATGCGACGTCGTTTCTCTCCCTCGTCTGCGCTTAATAGAAAGTAAGAAAATGTTTACTTTATTGTACGATAATTTAAAAAGTTTTAGTCTTAAATAATAAATCATCTTAATTAATTTATGATTTTTGGCTTGCGCGACAGATATACTTGTAGTTAATTTAGTAGGATCCAATTAGAATCTGATGCGCCGCGGCCGGTGAAGGCAGTGCGTCTGTCTGTCTCTGTCGCGGCGACCGGGCACACCTCCGTTGACCTATTTTCTGGTTAATGCATTGAAGCTAACTATTTATGTCTAAGGGCTGTAAAGTAGGGCGCCGCCGGTTTTGCATCCAGTATGCAATAAGTTAATTTGGTGACTTAATCCTCTTATCAGTGCTGAAAATTTCATTTGTGACGGCTACTTGTTTATAAATATGTAAGTGACAGTGAGAAATGAAACATTCAAATAATCAGGTAGTGTTGTAAATGTCAGAAACAGGTAGTCTCTCTACTTCAGACAAGTATGTATTGAATAGTGTAGTTTTTTCAATATTCATTTCAACTTAGTTATATTTCAAAAAAAGGCAATCAATATGTTCGTTTTAAATCAAATTAAGAAGAAATAATTCTTTTTAGCTGTTATAATTTATATTTAAGAACATCTAGATGAAATAAAATTTTACTCATGAAATAAATTAATACACAATTATTATCATTTTATGTATTGATACAGCCATTTTGATTGATGTTGCTTCTGAAAAGTGAAATTTATATGTTGTTTCATTGGTATTTTGAATATATATTGATTTTTTAATCAATATATAACAATGATACTTTTTAGCATTTAAGAATAATTAAATAAGTAAAAAGCAACTATCAGTTTTATTTAGAATGTATTTTTAAATAAGATACTTATAAAAGAATTATTAAATATTTTCATGAGCATCAATAATTTTATAATTAATCTAGGAGTTAGTACTAAGTTTAATTATATGTATATAAGAAGCTTACTGGCTGAATGACTGACTGACATATTAATGCAGGGTCTAAACTATAAGGGTTAGAAACTTGAGATTTTGCACAGGGGTTCCTTTTATAATCTAGGGGAACACTAAGAAAGGATTTTTGTAAGTTCACCCCCTAAAAGGGTAATGCAAATTTTTAAATAAAATTTCATATAAAGGTTCCATATTAAAAGTCATGAAATACATACAAATTTTTTTTTCAATAAACATGCCTTAAAAGGTAAAAGGGGTATGCAAAGTTAGTATGAAAGTTCTACAATTTAATGCACATAAAATTGTGGGGCACCAATAGTAGTAAAATATTTTTTGTAAATTTAAATCAGATACTCAATAGAAAACTTTATTACTAAACTAGCTATATTAGTACTTAATTTTAATTATAGTTAACTTTATTTTAATACTAAACTAGCTATATTTAATAGCTTAACAGTGAATATTGTTAATCAATTAAAAGATTTATCAATACATGGGACTTTTCAATGTAATGGTGTAGTGTAATGTATGGTGTCTATAATTTGCTGTATATATATATTTTTTTATTATTATTCTTGCTAATTTGATAGAAGTCTTGTCTTAACTATATGTGTTCATCATGAAAAAAGTATTGCTACTATAAAATTAGTGTAGTAGTTTAAAGTTCATCCAGGACTCAGGACAGGACAAGATTTGACCCATAAGGTTTTATCTGTTAGTGTAAACTATTGAATGAACCCATTTTATGCCAACTACAATAGAAATATCCTCCTTGTCTGCAGGTAGTATAGAAGACATTGAACTGGTTTGTAGTAAATGCTCGCTGTAGTCAGAACAATGAACAACAGCAGCACAGCAAGTGGTATTGGTATGACACAGGGAGACAAGCCTTCAATATGATGGAATCAGACTTGCCGCCCGGTAGCTGTAATTCCACCGGACACCTGTCCACCATTGGATATCACACCTTGCCTGGTAAGTCTGTTCAATCCATTGTGTAAATAAATATATGGGTCTGTCTAAATTGTTTTTCTGTCTGTTTGTAGAGTGTATTATTACAGAGATTGCATAAAGGACATGTAATACAGTTTTCTGTTGTAATAAACTAAATGACAAAAGTGTATTTTTGTAGTAATTTACAAAAAAGCCATAATTTGGTTTACAACCTTTACCTTTTATTGGTTGAGAATAATTCTGTATGATTAATTATGATGTTTTTCCATAAAAAATAATCATCTGCAATATCATAAATAGATTCCACAATTGTTTCTTTTGTTGGTTTTGCAATTAACTGCCTATTGTGTATTTAATTCTTTGACAGTGTTTAGTTTCATAATTTTATAGTCACTGCAAATACTACAGAATATAAAGGGACAATCAGATACATATGTTAATACTTATTTTATTGATCGATCATCATGTGTAAATTCATTTCCACCTTCACCACCACCAATGCCATTAAACAAATCCAATGTTTTGAAGTGTTGCCCTATAAGTTACAGAAAATAAAATATAAACTAGCAACAGCTAAGAGAAGTAATAACGGTCTTTGATTAACTATTATGGTATGTAATTATATCATCAATATTTGTCTTGCATTATATTACATTACTAGTAAACCATTTGGGCTTCGCATGGGTAAATATGGACATTTTTGTCCTGTCCTAATGTCGTGTCTAACACATTTATGATAAAAGTAAAACGGAACGTGAATGTTACAATGTCTAATAATTGTTATCACAAAAGAGCAATTAATTGTAGGTAATCATTCCACAAAAATAATTTCGTCCATTGGGTTATACCAAGGATTTTTTGAGTTTATTGCTTCCAGAAAGATGGTATCCAAATTATTTATAAGAGGTAGTGATTGGAATTATTTATCTTTTGAAAGCAAGTATGAATTTGTGTTAAATATTGCAAATTCTATGCACTCTTGTCTTTGATATATATATGTGGCACCTCAACTTACTTAACATTTATTTATTGTAATCTTAGGATTTGGTTGTCTATGGTTTTTAGTAGTATTTTGTTGTTGATCTTGGGTACTTACTACTACCACCATTGTAAAATAGTGGGAAATAAGAATGGGTATTCTGCCGGTACTGATATCAAAATATAACAGACTTCACAGTTAGAACTCGGGAACCCTTCTCAGCGTAACACATAGTCTAATGTCAGAGGTCTGAGATCGTGGAACACTTCTGTTTAGAATAGTATGTTGTGCGCAGGCCGAATGCATCATTCGGCTAGCACGCCGGCCGGCGTGGATGGCGCCGGCGGAGGCTCCCGGACGCCGCCCGCCACACCGAAGAAAGGAGGCAAGATGCTCACTGTCAGAGTGCAGATGTTGGACGACTCTATCTCCCTCTTCCAAGTTCAGGTATGTATTACGAGATTAGTTTTTAATTTCAGGATACCTATAGTTTTTACTGTGTAAGCCTTACAGTGATCACACAAATACGTGTGATCACTAAGGATTGCGATTTTTCTTATGTTAAAATGATATTTGGGAAGGTTTATTGGAGAATGAGCACTTATTTTTGCTTTACCTTTCAACCAAATTCGGGAATTCGGATTCATAATAATTGTTTCAAATAATTATCATCTATAATAATTATCTGACAAAATCCTTGTATATAAATTGTTTATTTTACTTTTGACGGACATGAAGGCTTTATTATTTCCGACCAAATAAAGTGAAACTTGATGTATTTTTTATGTTCTTTAATTTATTTAAGAATATTTTTATACTTCATTATAATTCCGAAGATTTGGGATACATTTTTTTTGATAGTTCGATGGTCAGCAATATAAAACATTATTTCAGATTTAAACTATAAATTGACACGTTAAAACAATGAGTAAATATCGAATGGACGTCCCGCCTACTATCCACATTTACAACTGGGCGTGGGTCGTGCGCTGGGTCACGACAGAACACCTGTTGACTCTTGTTTCTGTATGCACCGGCCGCTAGCTTATTAGTTTCACAATGGTGTTACATAAATTACTGTAAGTCGCACACACATCTGTAGAAAATAAGTCTTAAAGATGTGACTAAGAAGTTATTGTTTTGTGTAGCGTGGTGGAGTAACAAATTCAAGATTATAAATGTTATATTATAATCTTTAATTTTTTAGTCTCAATATCGTTGGAAATAAATATTTATTATTTAAACGAGCTGTTTTCATTCTATTTTTGAGCCATGCATTATTAATCACGAACGAACGATCGAATCTCATGATTTTGTGACGCAACTGGTCTTTGTGGGACCCTCCACCCAAATGCGACGCCTGCAACTTTGCGAGTACTCGTATATACACTGTAGATAAAATTGAAGTATGTTTTTCCAAATAACAGCTTTTCACTAATATACTTTATTTAATCAGGACCATTATAAAATGATTTAATAATAACATTAATATTTCCATAGTCTATTATCTTTATGATACTGATGACCCCGCGAGATCATGAGAGTAATCTAACGTATGTAAAGTAGACCTACCTTAAACTAGTGTGCCGGCACCAGACGGTTCTTAAAACTGGGTTTACCGTAGGTTTATTACTAGACAATTAATTCGCCATATTAAAAACTATATTTAAATAGCTATTTTAAATTTTGTTTAAGCTGTTTCTAATAAATATTATTGAAATTGAATCCTCTTTTACTAGAAATTATTATCGAAAGTCAGTAATGAATAAATACAATTTTATTACGCTTATTGAATTTCTGGCCGTCGATATAGGTGACTTATTATTTATTATTCTTAGGGGAGCATACGGAAACCGCGGAACACTACTAGTAGTAAATTAGTACAACGGTCTAAATAAAACGGACATATTGTCTGTTATGTTTCTTGTTGACCCACACGTATCATACATTGTATTTCAACTCTTAACATTAGACTTGTGACGTCACTATATATATGAAACAAACCCCCCCCTCCCTTCGACCCTTGTTACGCAGCGTTCGTTGCACACTTCGTTAACCTCCCCTGAACGTGTGACGTAATTTATCGATGGCCCCTTTTCAGTTGATTTGACCTATTGTACTTCAACTATATATAAACATCAAACATAGTTAGCGATCACTAGCAAAATTTGATAAAATTTTAAAATGAACTTTATTGCAAAAGTTTTTATTTATAAATATTATAAAACTACTCTTTCAACACAGTTTATTTAACTCAAGAAATTCTTAAGAACGGTTCATCATCATTATCATTATAGCTGATATAAGATAGAAAGTAGCCATTGCTGGACAAAGGCATCCCCAAGAAAGAGGCAATTTTGCCCATAATTGCCGCGCTGGGCAAGCGTGTTGGCAATCGCAAAACGCAGCTTTGGCGACGGGGAAGCTGCTGCCCATCACCGCCCTGTACATTTAAGTTGAATTATTTGCATGGATATACCGCCATCTGTCGGTTCTGGTACCTTTGTCGCCTCTTACGACACGTGGTACAGGGGGATGTACTATTCTACTCTGCCGGTTCCTCACGGCTATACTTAAATATCCTATTTATAAATTTTTACATAAAATAATATTATAGTATAAATATTGAACATGCTGTTGTATGTATTAAACACAAGTCGTATACATACTACTATGTACCTAGGATAAGTTTTAATATGTATGTTGTCAGTGAAACTTAATAAATAATTAAATAAACTTGCAAGCATACTATCAGGGTTATAAAGCATTAGTTAACGTCCAGTGGTGCGTGTTAATGAAACCTTTTAAAGGATACACCCATAGGTTAAATAAACAGAGGCAAATAACCAGGTTGAGTTCGGTGCGTCATTGTCGAAGTTAATTCATCAGCCGTAATAGGCTGTTGGTGAAGCGGCTGAATTTTGCGAGTCACAAATTGCTCCTCCGTCGGCTAATTACAAGTTTGTAGCTCGGGCGTCGTCACTCACATTGTTACCAATCGAGTTTCATTAGCTTTCACACGCTGATTACCGCTTGGTTTGTTCACTGATATCGTCAGTGCAATGTATTGTTTACTGTGGTCCGATGTTGCTGGCTACAGCGAAACCCATATTAATAAATCACACAACGTCTCAAACATTGCCCTGACTCCGAGATATATATACATACATACATCACGTCTGTGTCCCATCGGTGTAGGCATAGACTACTAAATTTTATTCCATTTGTTACCATCTTGGCATACCTCTGTCGCTTCCCTTACTCGCATTAGTCCTTTTATGCACGCTTGTTTATACCTGGGACTTTACCTTTTTTACCTGGTTAGAATATGTTCGCTAGGTATGTATACTAACTCTTTCATTCACTTCCGCTCCACAAGTATACATTTTATATTAATTAAAAAATTAAGTATATATTTTATATTCTATTCGACTACGAGAGAAGTCGCTTAAATCACTTGTGTTACGGACATTAAACAGCGGAAGAATCAAAAATATAATACTTAAACACATGTATTCTACACGCAGAAACAGAACAAACAACTATATCATAATTAAAATATTTGTCCTGGGATCGAACCCCCGATCTTTGGCACACAAGATAAAATCACCATCATCGCCAATTATGTAGCTACTTTGTAATAGGATGATTTATTTTTTGTTGGGTCAGGTTTGTCTGGGATCGGGAATTTTGAATGGAAGGAATTATATCGTATCTAATGTTTGTATGCAGGTAATGTGATAATAAGCAGGTTAGATACTAAAGAACTTAGAGCTCACATGATAACGGGATTATAAATTTGTTCAAGTATTCGGAAAACGTCGGGATGGGACTCTAATCTATACTAATATTATAAAGCTGAAGAGTTTGTTTGTTTGTTTAATCGCACTAATCGTTGGAACCGCTGGTCTGATTTAAAAAAATATTTCAGTGTTGAATAGTCTATTTATCGAGGAAGGCTACAACACCCCCCAAAGTTACTATTCCATGCGGACGAAGTAGCTGGCACTGCTACTTATAAATACAAAACTAATTAATAAATCTAATCTTAAAAACCTTGGCAAATAAAAACTTGAAATGTCACGTACGGTTCGTAACAAGGTATTCGTAACAATATATTAATATTTTCTTTTATTTATACGTTCAGTATTTCTGATATAACCTCGTTTTAACGCTTATTATATCACGTATTTACATTTTATACATATACATTAGAATTTGTAAGAATGAAGACCACGAAGGTGCTAATATATGATCTGTCACTGGTTGTCGGCCTTTTTGGCCCGGACGAAGTCGGGGCAGGTCGCTTGTAGCTTCATAATTGCTTAAATACGATTTAACGCCGATTCGTCTAAACAATAGGTGTTTTGTCATTTGCCCTTGCTAAGTATCCTGATTTCATTGTTTATATTTCTCGCGTAATTTCCTTCGCTTTATTTTTAAGAATTATTTTCTACTTCTTGGATATCAAAGCGATTTCACATAAACACAGTTCACATTTTATATCCAATTTACGCCAAAGTTCTATTTTTCATTTAAGTTTAATTCAAATAATTACCTATATAAATTTTGTTTCATAAAGAAGACATGCAACTCATAATTTGGTAATTGTCTATCATAGCCAATTTTTACGTTTCATATTTCCTTAAATTTACGCGTCATAATTTACTCTACTCATTATAAAACTACTCTTTTAACTTTTTACGTTTAAACGTCGAACTACAAATGTAAAAAGTTGAATGAACCTCGGTTAAAAGCCGTTAAAAGTGTAGTTTCATGATCTTTAACGTAGTTTGTTTGTTAAGTTTGTAAAAAAAAAATAGAACGTTCTGATTGCAATAGTGCCATGCACAATTCCTACAAAAAGATCAGGGATTCATGATCACCGATTTTATTGTGCAACCCACCTCTTATCTTCTCTTTTTTTCTCTTAATTGTGTATATGTTATATTATGTAATAAAAGTTTAGGGTAGGCTTAAACGTTTCTCATAAACATAATATTTACGTCACGAAAATACTTAACACTATAATTTAATTTTCCAACACAAACTATTCATAGCTGTGAAATATTTGAAGTCGTACTTCTTTTTCTAATTAAAAATGAGTCACTTGGTTGGCAAATATAGGTGCGTTCAGAAAATGGTATGTAAATATGAGGCAGTTTAGTATTAAGGTTGACCACATTTTACATAAATGGTAAGCTGTGTGGTACCGGCAGAGTAGAATAGTACCTCCCCTTTAACCACGTGTTGTAAGAGGCGACTGAGGAACCAGAACCGACAGAGAGCGGTATATCCACCCTCAAGCAGTGTAGCTCAAATGGAACAGGGCGGGAATCGGCAGCAGCATTCCCGTCCCGAAGCTGTGCACTGCGATTGCCATCACGCTTACCTAGCACAGCAATTATAGGCAAAGTCCCCCTTTCTTGGGGAGTTATATGTCCAACAGTAACCTTCCAATGTCTGATAAGTGAATATAGGTGATACTAAGATCACCGGGTCATCTTGTTATTTTTATTATTAGTACGGTTCGTATATAAGCTTACCTACGCGTTTCATATGCAATATTCCGTCGGCAATTCGTCTGTGGTTTGTAATACGTAGCGAATATTCACGTTACGTACGCAAACCCCATAGTTGATTAGCTGCGGTTTGTAGAAATCAATAATTGCAAAGCCTAAGCCAGGACTAAACCGACTGGGGAGAACCTCCATCCCCCTACAGGGCGTGGAAATGGGAGAAAGGGCGTAATGCAAATTATTAAAGAACTATCACTTCGAAGACTTCTTTCAATTGTACTTAAGTACAAAATTATGGTGCATAATATTTTGACCTCATGTAGACCTCATGTTTTAAGGTACAATTGTTATTCCAGGCAGGTTCCTCAAACAGCTAAACTGTGTAATCATGTCGATTCCTTAAAATAAGGTAAAAAGCTACTTCTATCCCACGGGAATATCTTTTAGGGATAAAAAAGTTGCTATCTGTTATTATATCGATAATCTCTGTGCAAAATTTAATTTAGATTTGTTCAGTCGTTTTGACGTGAAGGAGTATCGAACAGCCAAAGAAACTTTTTCATATATTAGCAGGAATGAACACCAGCGTTCGGCTCGGACTTGGTCCGCTAAAGGCATTCCTCTATATACACAATACCTGCATAGCTTCATTAATTAAAACATGAGCTTCCCCATGCTGTCTGCTTTGCATTATTACCTTTAATTTTTGATGACTGAACATTAGAAGGTCAGTTTGACTATATTATATAATATTAGCCGTGAGGTACCGGCAGAATAGAATAGTACTTCCCTCTACTCCAGGTATCGTAAGAGGCGACTAATGTATCAGAACCGACAGATGGCGGAATATCCATCCGCGACAGTGTAGCTCAAATGCACAGGGCGGAGATG
Source organism: Heortia vitessoides (assembly GCA_020976665.1). NCBI lineage: Eukaryota > Metazoa > Arthropoda > Insecta > Lepidoptera > Crambidae > Heortia > Heortia vitessoides. The sequence goes on along the minus strand of JACJUM010000875.1, from coordinate 18,940,576 downwards.
GGCAGCTGCATCCCCGTCGCGAAAGCTGCGCTCTGCGATTGCCAACACGCTTGCCCAGCGCGGCAATTATGGGCAACATACCCTATTTCTTGGGGAGGCTTATGATGGCTGGTATGATGATTAAGGAGAAAAGATTTGTATTGTTGTTAGTAACGATTAGAATGAAAAACTATTTAACCGATTTTGGAAACAATTTCACTAATAATAGGCTTCATCTTCTGGAGTAACATAAGCATATCAAGTATATTATTTACATTAAATTTGAGAAATGCCTGCATAAAATAGAGTTTTGTAAAAGAGACTGGAATTTTTGTACTTTTGTAATGAATTAACTCGAACACCACTGGACCGATTTCAAAAACTCTTTCACCAATGTAAAGTTACATTTTCAACGAGTGACATAGGCAATATTTCATTTCAGTACTCTCACGGGATAAGGAACTAAGCGGGTGCAATTTTATAGAAGCCAGCTCAAATCTTGCGCAGTGTATGAGCTAATGATTAGTAAACAGGTTGCTGCGTTCGGATCGATAATTCCTCAGCCTAGACCTCAAAAGTTGGATACTATTACCACTTAAATTAGTGATGACGGAACATAGGAAGGTTGGTTAATCTATATTATATAATATTAAGGAGAGAAGCTTTGTATTTTTGTTAGTAACGATTGGGCTCAAAAAGAATCACTAATATTACATAAGCATATTAAATATTTCATTTACATATTTTTTTTTTGTTTGTAATGAAGTTTGTAACGTTTGTAACGAATTAACTCTGAGACCACTTCGCGGCAATTATGGGCAAAATCCCCCTTTTCTTGGAGATACCTATATCCAGCAGTGGACTTCCAATATCTGTAATGATAAATCGTGATTAGTCACAGGTTGCTGCGTTCGAATCGATAATTGCCCAGCCGAGACCTCAAAGGTTGGATACTACGTGCATTTGATGGCGTACTTTATAGACGTTGCGAGTGACCACCCGGTAATGATCTATTTTGGTGTACGGTGCGTCAAGGTTTGCCGCTGATATCATAGACAAAATATATACTTATACAACAATACTAATACAACAAAGCATATGGTCCGCTCGTGGAAGCTTTACCGCAACCTATAGGTATACGCTCGTATCTAGTGATTGCAATCCGGCGTCGTTTTCAGTCCGGCCGGATACGACCGGATTCGCATCCGGATTCAGTCAATTTAATAATTTTACGACGTAATGAGTAGCTGAGTTTCTAGATTTCACTTTCAGACAGATCAATTTATAAGTAACAGTATTAATTATCAATTAACTATAATATCTAATACAATTAACCTTACGTAGTGAACTGAAATGAAATCAAAATCATTATTAAAGTATTTGAGAATGCTTTATGACAGATACCATCATGATATGATGAATCTGTCGAACGAATGAATGGCAAAAATTATAACAATAATGAGTTTAGAACTCTTTAGTTTAATCAACTTACGATGAATAATATTTTAAGTAACAATTGTAAAAAAATATAAGTATTAAAGAAAAATCAATATTTATTTTGAACGCATTTAAAGTGCCTACTACTACAAGAGCTATATTATTTTCCCATAAACTGATAGCACCAGATCCGGTATATTGGTACCGGATCCGGTACCCATTAAATGATGCCGGATCCGCCGGATTACCGGATCCATTTTTCTGGATTGCAATCCCGACTCGTGTCATCACTTAAACATGTTATGTCACATTACCCAACTTAACTTTCACCCTTCAAACCGTGTCACAAAAAAGCGAACGCTGCCTTAATTGTAATTATTAGAAACTTGTAATTTTGCAAAACTGGGGGTGCAAAGTTTGAGTGAAACTGCTATTTTTTCATTTAAAGTCATAAAATCCGTCTAAAATATTTTTTCAAAATACATTCCCATTGGGGGTAAAAGAGTGGTTTAAAGTTAGTATGAAATTTCTATAACTTCACGCGGGTGAAACCGTGGGGCGCTGCTAGTTATCAATAAAATTTAATTGTCAATGTCAAAAAACAGTTTTTTTAAATAGGTGTCTAGCTATTAAAATCTGTTTGATTTTGTTTCTGGTTTAGTTTATTGCGCTCATGTCGTATACAGAAGCCACATTTTTGTTTTCTCTAATAGAGTGCAGTGACAAGTAACACAAACCGAATAATATACATTTGTTTTCACCGAACTTTTTTTTGGTAATGGCATGTCGTTGAAATTTTTCGCGTTCTAGACTCGCCGGAAGAGAAATTACACGCGAGACCTAGTTCGGGCAGGTGACTGCATCCAGATTTGGAATCGCATTATAATAACGAGAAGGCCCAGTTGGCTCGTATGCGCTCCTAATTTAGAAAGTATATAGCAAACAGTCGATGAAGTTTAGATAGCTACGTGCTTATAAATATTTCAAAGTATCAAATCTTTTCGTTTTCGACACTGACGAAATAGACCTAAGTTGTCCTTCATCATCATAATCATATCAGCCATTGGAAGTCCATCTGAGCTGGGTGTTGCCAATCGCATAGTGCAGCTTTCGCAACGGGAATGCTGCTGCCCATTCCCGCCCTGTGCATTTGAGTTACACTGTTTTGGATGGATACACCGCCATCTGTTCCGTTGCGACACCTAGTTCAGAAGGAGGTACTATTCTACTCCGCCGGTACCTCAGTTTTTTTTATCGGGATCGAAAGGAAAAAATTAACGACCTATTTATTTAAATTATAATGTTAAATCTTCTGTGCCAGACGACATGGAAGTATTTTAAGAATTTTATTGAAACCTTCCTCAAGCCGGGGCGCGGAGAGGGCAAGCCTGCGCCGTTCTTTAAGTAAACAATTAGGGCAGGGATTTATTTTTACTACCAGTGCCACCTATTTACGGGCTGTTCCCTGCTTTGTACAGAAATTTCTAGCTTGATGAATAACGGTTATTGTTTTACGTTTCTATTGACTTATTACTTGAAAACGTACTTTCGCAATATTAAATGTTAGCTCCGTGATATTTCTCAAGGAAAAATTTGCTGAAGTCACTTATATAAGACACAACATGTTATGTCATGTTATTGATTGTTGGATGTTTTTGTAGTATAGGCTTAGAGGGATTATAATCTATATTGGTACGATTAGAAGCGAACAAAGTTACTAAATCCTTTCTGTGTTATAAAAAAAGTGATTGTAACTGGCAACTTTTGACACGCATGAACTAGAGCATGAACTTTACGATAATTTCGATATATCGTTGTTTATTATCATATCAGCCACAAGACGTCCACTGCTGGACATAGGCCTCCCCAAGTAATCTTCAATAGGGCCGGTTGTACATCAATAAAATATATACCTCAGATAGAGATAACTGAAAATGGCAGCAGCTTAAATCTGTGATTTTATGTACACTCAGAAATCAACGTAAATGATACATTTACTTGGGTTATTGGGATAGAAAACTGACGACTGAAATTTTTCTGAAGGAATTCTCGATATTTTCTCCAAATTTTCGGTAAAATCGCGATGTTTCTAAAGTGTGGGAAAATAAATTGTCCATTATAAAATAAAGTGTCACGGTGTTTGTCCGGGATAAACTTCTTAACTACAGAACCAGTTTTAATATATTTTTGATAACTATTTGAGTGATAGAAGTTTACATCTTATCTTAAAGTTACAATATATTTTTCTGTAAATTATTTGTTTTTTTATAAGACAATTAGTTATATTTATCTGTTAAGTACCATTAAATTGTAACAATGGTACGTACTATGATACAGTTAAGACAGGACAACATCTGTCATGTCAGCTAGTATTATACATTATTTTGAATTGATGCAGTTTGGATCAAGAGTAGTAGTTGCACACGAGTAAAGTTGGCCCAAAACAATCCAGTACTAAAGATCAGCGACTTCAATAAGCATTAGTATTATCGGATCTAGATTGGGGAATTAACATGAGACACCCGGGTGCCCTAATAAAGAGCTAAATCGACCGTGGAGAGGCACGGGACAATGGCATCGTTAAGGCAATCCATGCTAGGGCCGCTCCGCAGGCCACTTACGATATCGTAATTGATTTTTATCTAAATAGCCCAGGTATACCGATTATATGTTTTAAAATTCAAGCTGTTTACTTAATATACCTTTGCTAAAATTATAAATGCGAAAATGTATTTTTTCTGTCTGTTAACGTCTTAATAATATATTGGCTACTTTCCCTGTGGGACATGTAGCTAGTGGGAAACTGATAATATTACTGAAAAATAAATTTCTTTTTGTGCAACGATTTAATTTTTGTACTAAAAGAGCTATTCTGAGGGTAGAAGTTTCGATACAAACTTGTGTTTAAAAAATGGAAGCTTTTATTGAATTAGGACTTATTAGGGCTTCATAGGGAATGGTGCTCTTCGAAATATCTCTAAAATTTTTGTTATTTTATAAAATAAAAGGTGACCCGACGGACGTTGACCTGTTTGAACTAATTAAACTCCCATTTTTTTATATATGTAAATATAATCTGTCCTGTCTCTCAAGGGTACAGTTTAATCTAACTTGAGAAAAAGGATATTTCTTTTATTGCAAATCGAACATTATAATAAAACTACTCTCAAAGGCCTTTAAGCGCGGAATTGTTAAAAAAAAATCGGCGTTTCGTTTTCTTTGTGGAATGTTATCCTGAGAATGGTGAAACGTTTGCCAGGTCAACGGTCTGATATATATTTGATAAAAAAATATAATGCGTATATAATTCGTAAATATAAAATACATATATAATTCATCATATCAGCCATAGAAGGTCCACTAGTGGACATAGGCCTCCCCAAGATAGGGGGATTTTTATTTCATCCCCACCCTGTAGTATGTAAGTCGTGCTGTTTCGGATAGATATACCGCCATCTGTTGATTCCGGTACCTTAGTCGCTTCCTACGACACGTGGTACAGAGAGAGGTACTACTTTGCCGGTACCCCACAGCATACATACTTAAGTACGTATAAATACTACACTACTCGTGACATAAAATTAATTAAACCACGTTTTGAAGCCGTCAACAAGAACTTTTTATTCTTAGTATTATTCGTTTAGTAGATATTTATCGCTATCGAATAATTACGACTGCACCCCTAACCAAAACTGGCTGGCTACGGCACGATAAACCCTGGCCAAGCGCCAGCGGGATAAGGGCGCCCGCACACGATGCTTGCTTATCTGGAAGATGGCGCCGATAGCAGCCGGCCATGTCTGGCCAAGAGTCTGGTCGGGCTTTACGGCTGTGCTATGGATTTGTTGGTATTTACGCGCAGAATTTACTGCCGGCTTTATGATTACTATAGCCATTTAGGTTCTTTATGCTGAGCTCTTGGAATGAGAGACGGTTCTTACGAGTTATTCCGCTTCTTTGTTGGAGCACTTGTTTCTAATTGTGGCTTGTTGTCTGAGTGTATTATTAGCCATGAGGTACTGGCATAGAAGAATAGCACCTCCCTCTGTACCAGGTCTCGTAAGAGGCGACAAAGGTACCTGAACTGACGGATGGTGGTATATCCATTCGAGATATGTAGCTCAAATGCGCAGGGTGGGGATGGGCAGCAGCATCACCGCCGCGAAAGCTGCGCTCTGCGATTGCCAACGAAATTCCCACTATCTTGGGAAGGCCTACGTCCAGTAGTGGACTTCAAATGGCTGATATGATAATGAGCCTGTTATAAAAGGTTCAAGTTCATAGTTTTTCTTTTGGTATACCTAAGTATAAAAAGTTAAGTCAGAGCAGCCTGTAGTCGCTGCAATCATCACAAAGATATCCGTAGCGCGTTGCCACCATTACGACTTGAAGATATTATGTCACAATACCCAGTAATTTCACACACTCACCATTCGAACTGGAACATGGCAATGCGAACACTGATGTATGTCAGCACATATAACGTCGTTTAAGTTCCAACACAGCGTAAGTCAAAATGTTGACATTTTGTACAATTGGGAAAACATTGCTCACGTTTCATAAAATCATTTTAAAACTAATTGCTTGTGCATTAAGTTGGTGCAAAATCTGCAGTCACTGCTTAATTATTATTGACGGGCCCGATGGCGCAGATGGTAGTGATCCTGTCTTGTGCACCAGGGGTTGTGGGTTCGATTCCCACCCAGAGAAAATATTTATATGATGATATTTGTGTTTGCTCTGTATATGGGTGTAAAATATATGTATTTAAGTAGTATATTTGTGATTCCTCTGTTGTCTGGCGTCCGTAACACAAGTGCTTTAAGCGACTTACCATGGAGTCAGGTCAATGTATGAGATGTTGTGGGAATTTATTATTATTATTATTATTTAGTTACCAACTTTGACATACGCGGTGTTAGAATTTATGCGACGATAACTAAGATGGATGTACCAATACAGAAGACCTTTTTCTAAGGTGTCCCTCTATTGGGACAGCCATACACATGCGATGGAAACAGTCAAGGACATGTCTGCTGTTTTAAAACAAACATTTAGAGGCAACACAGAACACAAGTGTCGGCTTAAGTGAAAACATGACAAGCGTGAAATGCATATTTGGCACACCTAAAACGCTGCACGCCTCGGAATACTGACAAGGTGTTCTTGGACTGTTATTCAACGCTCGGGCTTGATTGATGTACGACACGTACGTCTCATCTGTACCAATATTTCTACGAGAGAGGATTTTTTATTTATGGCGGTCAGGATCAGAAGTGGCTGAAACGAATTTGGAAAATCTTTGCCTAATGGCTTCATTATTTTGAAATAACAGGCAATGCATTATGGTCTGAAACTTAATTTATATGACGTATACTCGAGTTATTCTAATAAATAAAAACAAAGTTTGTGTATCCTCTAAGTTTGTCGTCTTCAATTTTGTGAGATAATAAAAATTCTAAGTAAAACTGATAAAAGCCATGGCCCACCCCTCATAAATCAACTCGTGCCTGTGTTGTTATATCTCAGGGTGACGCCGACAAAATTGTTCACATCTTTCTGCTATCTCAGTTTGTTCGGGGTTGATAAACTTTATACTAACATACGCTAGCCGTAGGCCGCGGCTACGCTCGCTTCGTGTCTTAGAACGGTCGTCATTCCGTTGCCGTATTTTTAGTTGTACAAATTTAATAAATTCTTCCATCGCGAGACTGTGCATAATTGTTAATGAATACAGTTTCCGATTAGACATTCACGCTGGTTCAGCGTGAATCATCTTCAGCATCATTCGTTCAATGAATATATGAGAATGTAGATTGGTTGGAATAAAGATAAGATGCGTTACATAGAACGTATCTTGTAGTTAATGTTGTTATTTTTTATTTATTCAATTTTATTTTTAGTTTAAGTTTAAATTAAATGAGCAATTTTTTATGTAATCAATCATGCACTTGTCTTCTAGAAACAGAAAACTTATTTGTTTTAAAAGTAAAATGAATCACTGAAACTAAAAATTATCTTTATTTAAATATACGTATCACATCACTTTTTAATGGTATAAATTCAATATTAATAGAATTATGACTAGTGACCTGATAGTGCATAAGAGTAATTTGAACTAAAGGTCATTAAGGCCCTTAAAGCGAGTCTGCCGGCTGTCTGCAATCTGCAAAAAAAATATTATCTCGAAATTGTTTACATTGACTATAAATTTACTCTTCAACACAAACACCGATTGTTTGGGTGTATCACTCTAATAAGTTTCTAATTCATAAATGATTTTCAAAATTTCGCAAGGATTTCTTTCAAGAGCTCTAAAATGGCGTTGGATTACAATAAATTTCATAATGTTAGTACACAGATGTAAAAGAGGATATAAGATATCTAAAAATCTGTATTTATCCGTGTTGAGGTTACTTGATTAAAATAAACGATGGGTCGACACAAAACATGTCCCTGAGGTCTTAAGCGTAGCCGGTTAATTTATGGTGGAGATTCTCTTGAGTAATACTCGGTCGTTATACCAAAATATACTAGGAGAAAACTATCATATTTTAATCGTGCTCCTGTGGGAATTGTGTAAAATATGTTCAAATTTTGCCCGAATCTTTGTAGCACATAGGTCACTAGTAGGTAGGACTCGTGTGTAGATTTTCATGAAAATGTCTTCGAAATATTTAAAAACTGTTTGATGCGCCAGTGATGTTAAGAATAACGCATGAAGCCTTCAACTTATGTTACTATTATTATTTTTATTAAAAAACAGATGTTGATGCCGAAGTAAGCATTCGATGACTTGGTTTATAGAGGTAAACGTCATACAAAGGTCATCCGCTTTGGTACTTACCCTCACGTATTTCTCTCGCTAAACAACAGTGTTCGTATTGCTATATTCCGGTTTAAAGGATTAAGGCATTAAAGTTAGTTGTTAATGTGACGTAATATCTAATTTAGGTAATGAAGGTCAACTTTAAATTAGTTTACCGGCACCACACGGGTCTTAAAACGGAGTGTACTGCAGATTTATTACACGAACCACTATGATAAAGGTTTCATTAATACCAAGTAATTAACATTATACAAGCCTTTGTTTTAAAGCTTATTGGTCAAGTACTCTCTCATCAAGACTCATCATCATCATACCAGCCGTTAGAAATCCACTGCTGGATATAGGCCTCTCCAAGTGAGGAGGTTTTTTGGCCATAATTGCCACGCTGGGCAATTCTTTTGGGAATTGCAGAGCGCAGCTTTCGCAACGGGGATGCTGCTGTCCATCCCCGCCCTGTGCATCTAAGCTGCACTGTCGGAGGGATATGCCGCCATCTGTCGGTTCTGGTACCTTAGTCGCCTCTTACGACACCTGGTGCAGTGGAAGGTACTATTCTACTTTGCCGGTGCGTCACGGCAAATGTGACTAATAGATAAATATGGCTGAAGCGGCAATAAAAACAGATTGCGTATTACCTAAATAAGACACGACAGAATAGACATCGCAATCTTAAACAACAACCCACGTTAATAAAATTGGTAGACGCATGGATCGTTAGAGTTGATCAAAAAGCGGCAAATTGAGCGGCGACCAGTGACCGACCATATTTGGTATGTTTCTAACCTTCCAAGTTAGTAACTTTGACGCGTTCCTAGGGGTATTTCCCTAGAGTATATATTATTAATCTGAGCGTGTGACGGCGGGCATAGTTGATTTTATAACTCTGGAGAACAAGATTGTCTAGATTGCTAGACTAGAATTGGATTATATGAATACAGTCGACTGTGAGCAGGTTAGCGACGTATGCTCATAGTGATGATTCCTCAATTGCTGATGCTCGATGCAAAAAGCCTTTCAATGGATTTAAATTAGTGCTCGTTTTTTTTTTTGGTAATTTATGATGTTTTTTTATTATTATATATCCACTAGCTGTGCCCGCGACGTCGTCCGCGTGGAATAGTTTTTTTTTTGGGTACCATACTTCTTTACCTTAACTTATATAAACTTTAAATGTCATATTTATTTATATTGAATCATTGATCTGAAAAATTAATTTCAAGTTTCTAGCTCTAAAAACAGTGATACTTCCATACAACTTTTCATCCCCCTTTAGACCCCTTACAACCCTTATTTCGAATTAAAAATATATAGCCTATGTCTTTTCTCAGGGTCTAAAGATTATCTGTGCCAAATTTCATCAAAATCGGTTGAGAGGTTTCGGAGCGGGAAAGCGTAACAGACAGACAGACAGAGATACTTACGCATTTCTAATATTAGTAGTGATGTGTAGTAACTGTACTCGACTGACTTCTACATATTTTTGTAACTTAAATATAAAAAGCAGATATTTATTAGATAAATTATAGAACTAATAAACTACGACTACGACGTTATCATGATTGTAGTTATTTGTCATTCATCAATATTAAGGAATAATATTATTATCATTTGTCATAAACAACATCCCATAAACAAAACAAGTAATTATTCGCATCATTCATGTGTAACGGTAAGCGTGTGTGGGACGTATATAATATTCCATGTTTGTATATCATCATCATCATATCAGCCGTGATACGTCCACTGCTGGACATCGGCCTCCCCAAAAAAGGGGATTTGCATTTGAAGCACGTGAACGTTGCCGCAAGCTCCCCTAGAGTAACACCAACAAAAAATGGATCCATTTACGTTTGAATATCCTTTTGAGTTTGTTACTTGAATCACAAAGCACGTGACTATCAAATGACATGCGAGGCGTGCAATATTTCAGCGTGTCAACCGAAATGAAATGAAATTTTGGCCGCCACGCCGGGCAAGTGAACTCGCGTTCAACCACAAGGCTATAATGAAAAAGGTGAATGACCAATAAGAACGTGCGAAGCGTAAACCTCATAGTGCGCTCCCAGCGACGCGGCTCGGCTCCGTCTGGTGCGACGATATAAGCCCACCCTTACAAGTGCAGAATATAAGTTCAGGTTAACAAACGCTGCTAATATTGGAGCGGGGCCTATTAATACTGGCCGTTTGGTACCGGCTGAGTAGAATTGTACCTCCGCCTGTACCAGGTATCGTAAGAAACGACTTAGGTACCTGAACCGACAGATACAGATCTGTAATAGTGTAGCTCAAATGAATAACGCGGCAATTACGGGCAAAATTAGTGATATATACAAATATAAGAGCAACTGAAGCACGTGTGTTACGGATATCAGACAACAGAGGAATTACAAATATACTACTTATATATATATATTTAAACATAGCCAAAATTTAATACAAAAAAACACGAATCATTTTAATCAATCACTTTAATTCTAAGAACACTTTATGCATTACATAGTTACTATTAATTATTTTTTACGGAAAAATACATCTATTGTCTTTTGGGTAGCGTTTTTTTTACGTTCTTGTAAAATACGTTCATAACACCTAACACTGTTTTTTATTGTTTATTTTCTTTACAGAAGACATTTTTGACGAAGCTTTAAATTATGTACCTATGTATGTATCTCCAATAAATGTTAAAACACGACTGCCAGCCGAACTAAACATGACGGAACAAACGAAACGAACGAGGGAATCCCCATAGAACAAAGTCGAAGGACGGGGAATTCCCTATTCTTCAAACAGAATGCTCAGAGGAAGCGGGAATTCCGCGACCATAGAGACGTTGATGACTACATTATGTTTATACGCACTTTTTCGCGTAATGCGAGGCATTTGAGCGCGAAATTTGAAATTCGCGTTATAGTGAAACCGCGCATAATGGGGTCGCGTAAAGCGGGGTATTACTGTATAATGTATATATATAACACCCAGACACAAAACAAACTCGAATGCCATCTGCGTGATCATCAATTCGTGTTAGTAATCGTTACCGCAGCCTGCTGACACTCGAATTATCACAAGGATATCACTGGCGCGTTACGTAACTTTGTGACTTGAAGATATTATGTCACATTACCCAGTAATTTCGCTGCCTCTCATCCTTCAAGCCGGAACACAGCAATGCGACCACCGCTAGTTGGTGCTAGAAATAGGTGAGAGTGAGGTACTAATGCTTTTGTGTGAGGTCTAACTCATGTAATCGTGCGAGTGGAACACGGGATAAATATTTAAATGAAAATGCATTGCAGTGTTTAGATTGGTAGCCTCCCCTCTCGCACGGGCCGATGCACGCGACTAACGGCGGTCCGAGGTCGGCTGATTGCGGGATAGTCAATGCGTTGTTATGTTGCCCTTTATAAATATGCCGCGGCGCGCTTCTTCGGCGTAAACTCACCTAGGTTAATCTAACCTGTGGAAATCTATCAAAACTTCGCAATTGATACTAATATATAAAAGTGAGGTCATCATCATAACAGCCATTAAAAGTCCACTGTTGGACATAAGCCTCCCCAAGAAAGGGGGTATGTTGCCCATAATTGCCTTCACGACGGGGAAGCTGCTGCCCATCCCCTCTCTGTACATTTGAGCCGACTTTTTTGCATGGATATACCGCCATCGGTTCTGGTACCTTAGTCGCCTCTTACGACACCATGGTACATGGGGAGGCACTATTCTACTCTGCCGGTACCTCACGGTGAGGTAAAGTGAGCTATTAAGTTCAAAATTGATGGTGATTGATGAAGTTTCACAAATTTGATCAAGTTGATCTGTTGCTTAATGTAAGTTTGGAGCAATGTCTGCTGATAGCTCGTGAGGTTCAAATCTTGGCACTGGCGTGAATTGATTTAGTGGCAGGTTTTGCTTGTAAATGTGTCCAATTGATTTGCACACAAATCTATACATGGGCCCGCAGTCGCAGGTCTTGACTTTGACCACCCCCACCCAGGACAAATATTTATACGATCTATATTTGTGTTATTTCTGTCTGGGTGTTAAATATGCTGTTTGTTGTAGTTTATATTTGTAACACACGTGTTTTAAGCTACTTATGTGTGAGTCAGGTCAATCGGTATGAGATGTGCGTGACTGATATACACTTCTCAATTAGTTCGTAGTTTAGTATCATTGAGAGGGCAAGAGTTTTAACAATCGCAACGGGGATGTTGCTGCCCATCCCCACCCTGTGCATTTGAGCTGCATTGTTACGCATGGATATACCACCATCTGTCGGTTCTAGTACCTTAGTCGCCTACGACACCTGCTGCGGTGGGAGGTACTATTCTACTCCGGCGGTACCTCACAGCCGTTGCTCAATTTCTTTTTGATTGGATAGAATGTATAACGGTCAGACAGTAATTCAGTTTGTGCAGTGACTTCACCCGGCTCCGATTCAACGAAATGTTTATTTGTGGAGCCAATTTTATTAACCTGGTTTGTTGGTTGGGCGTCTATGTTATGAGTTTGTTATATAACAGTATTTCTTATCTATTATGTATTATTTCAAATAATATTTAGTTATCAATTCACAGAACATCTTATACACACATCTTATTAAATATGGGCCATGTCAGAAGCAGGTGCCAAGAATAAACGAGCGTGTAGGAAAGGATTAATGCGAGTAAGGGAAGCAAGAGAGGTATGCCAAGATCGTAACAATTGGAGATCATAGTCTCTGCTTACCTCGATGGGACAGGCGTGATGATACATTATACATTGATCGGACTCCGTGATATGTCGCATAAACTACTTGTGTTACGGACATCCGATTGCAGAAGAATCACAAATTTAATATTGAAAAACATATGTTCAACGCCTAGACGCAGAAAAAACACAAATATCGTATAATTATTTGTCCTGAATCCCCATTCATCAATCAACCAATCAAACCTACGACCTTATTTATGTACCCATAACTATAATTGACTGTCGTAAGTCATAATAATGAAATGAATAAAATCAGCGACATATCACCGAAAAGCAAATTAAACTGAATCTATGGACCTTTTTTAATATTTTTCTTCTGAATATTAATTGCACCTTTTTCTTAAACACGGTGTCCATTTTTTTAAAAGTTATTAGTTAATTTGATCCATAACATGACACAACGGTCTAAGAAACCAAAATTATTGCCGCGTTACTGTCGCTTCCTTTTAATCGAATTTTTAATTTAAAAAGTATTTTTTTTGTTTTAACACGTTAAGTTGACTTTTTTCAAAATTAAAATAAGTTAAGTTACTTCATATAACGTAAGATTCACATTCCCGTTCAAATATATATTAGTATCGTTATCTAAAATACAGAAATTATTTAATTTTTTTTACTAAATACAAACAGTTTGTTATTTGACTAAGTCTAGTTTATTTATTTAGTATAAATTACGGGACCGATGGCTTAGATGGTAGTGATCCTATCTTTTGCGCCAGGGGTTCTTGGTTTGATCCCCACTCAGGACATATATTTAAATAATACCTAGCAGCCCCGGTAAACGTTATTCTGCCAATTAAATTTTATGCAATTGCTAAAATGACCATGAATAAGGAAATATGGGGGTTGGTGATAGAAGGTTGTAAATTTAAGGTTGTGTGTATTTGTTAATGCTACATAATAAATATAATATCAAAATACATAAAAAATGGGGTGAACACCCCCATATCACTTAGAAGTTTGAAATATAGATAGGTAGATTCTCAGACTCACTAAATATGCATACAACATTTCATAGAATCGGTCAATCGGTTTCGAAGGACTATTTTATATATAAGAAGATATTTGTGATTCGTTTGTCTGATATCCGTATCACAAATGCTTTAAGCGACATGCCAAGGAGTCATGTCAATGTATGAGATGGTGTGTGCAAATTATATTATTATTTTATAAATAGAAGTCTATGCAAATCAGAAATATCTTTGGCTAAGTAACTTATGAATTTGAAGTAAGAATCGAGCTTACCCTATCATAATAGGTAAGTGGTATTCTAGCGCCGTATAAACTAGTCTGCCTCACAGATTAGTTTGGCTAGATATCATCTCGAATATGGTCGTATATAAATAAGTGTTATATTGGCCGGTTGACCTATTTACGGAGGCACTCCGGCTGGTCCCGATCTGACTTTACGTAATGAAGATACATCATGATGGCCGCTGCATTGTTTATCGCCGCAGTTTAATTTCGTTCGAGCAATCTCAACTACTCTTTCATATGGCTGAGGCCACTAACAAGCATACAGTCCGCGTGATAGTAAGTGTCACCGCAGACTATAGACGCTCGTGTTATCACGAGGATGTCACTAGCGCGTGGCCAACCTTGTGAATTAAAGATATTATCTCATATTACCTAGTGAGATCATAAATGCGGAGGTCATAGTAGGTATACTGATTTTCTAGGAATTTGGCATGACTGGAACCCTAGGTTCCTAGCCCGGAAAACCAAGTATTCTTGAAAAAGGGACCCTGACATTAGAGCATAGAGCAGATAAGGTCTTCATTATCATCAAAGCAGCTGTAGAACACCCACTGCTGGACTTGAAGGAGAAAGAGTGAAGGCTTCACTGCCCTTCGAACATATATGCTGCAATGCAAAACACTGCTGTCTGGCGGTAGGAATACCCTCGGGGCGACGAAAGTCCAGCGGTGGGCAATTTAAGGCTGCTTTGGTGATGAGGTCTTTATCCGCGCTAATTTCAGTGCCCCTTCTTCTTGGAAACTATTCCAGGCAAAAAACCCCGGGTATCTGTGATGCAAAATTCCGACAAAATCAGTATACCTACCTAATATGGCTTCCGCATTTATGATCTCAAAGACGCTATGTCGATGAATACTGTTTCAATTTGATGTTTCCAATGGAATTTTTTTTATATAACCAAGTCGACGAACAAGTATGCAGGCGTAGCCGTAACATCATATGGATATCTCTAGCGCTTTGCAAACCATGTGAATTGCGGACTTTTTAGCGGTAGAAATAGGTGATATAGTGAGGTACAACTCAGGTAGCATTCTGGTACTTGAGTCGCCTCTTTCGAGATACTATATACGAGATACGATGAGCCCGATCGCGCAGATGGCAGTGTACTTGTGCGCCAAAGGGTTCGATCCTCACCTAAGACGAATATTTATATGATCGTTGTATTTATGTTTGTTCTGTGTCTGGGTGTTAAATAAATGTATTTAGGTAGCATGATTGTGATTCCTCTGTTGTCTGAAACACAAATCTTTAAGCGACTTATCTCGGAGTTAGAGCAATGTATGAGACGTTGTGGATTATGTATTCTACTCTTCCGGTAACCCTATGGAATCAAATCCGAAGATACAAACTGCACGTATGATTGATTGCACTACGAATTTTGGGCCGGTTTGCCTGGTCTAAAAATAGTGTCGGATACGGACGCGCGGCGCTATGGAAATTTCCGAGCTCTCGTTGAATGTAAAGGCACGTTGGATTTCGATCCAAACTTTGGATTTTGGCACGTACTCTGCTTAGACCGAGCAGTTTAAATTCTTATTCGAAAAGTTTCACCATACGTTGCGGTTTTTTATTTGTGCTTATTTCTTAACTTTGGTTTCGTTAGAGAATTCGGTTTGCGAAACTTATGTTTAAAGATATGAGTCGCTTAAAGCACTTGTGTTACGGATATCAGGAAACAGAGGAATTTCAAATATAATACTTACTATATTCCTCCGAAACGGCTTGACTGATTCTAATGAAATTTTATATGCATATTCTGTTAGTTTAAGAATCGGCTACTATCTATTTTCGGTTATTCAACCCTAACATTTAATTTAATTTTTGGTCATTTTCTTTTTATTTTTTCACGTGTCTTAAAAAATACATAAGACCTAAAATTTTCGCCTTTCTATCACCAACCGCTTAGTGGTTTTAGTAGTTCAATCATTTTATAACCCAGCCAGAACAAACACAAATATTCATCATATAAATGTTTGTCCTGGTTAGGGGTCAAACCCACGTCCTTTGGTGCACAAGACGGGATCACTACCGTCTGCGCCATCGTGCCTGTCAAAATTTGTGTTTTTTATATATTTATGTCAAGCTACGTAGGCTGTTGTTTTAGGAGTAATTTTCCTTGATCTTAATAACTTTATATTTTGATAAATCATCGCTACAGATCAACCTTAACAAGTATTCACAAGTTTCAACCAATTCCGAATATTTTATGTTTTGATAACAATATTTATAGAGTTCATTATTAATTAGGGAGCTTTGTGAAAACTGTATCCGTTAATCTATTGGGTTGTACGATAAAAGGCCGAGTTTGGACTGATCATAATGAGTTCTCAAAGAGATGTTGACAAAAATCGGTTTAATTTAACTTTTATAACCGAGCTTTTATCATAAAGAAAGTTGAGTGATTGACATTCAATCATACTAATATTAAGTGTTTCTGTCTATCTGTTGCGGTTTCACGGATAACCCGGGAGGTTTCATTCGGGAGGGCGATATTGATGAATTTTGGAATGTTGGTAAAGCCTTAGGGATTGGGTTAGACCTTTCCAGTAGCGTTCCCGAGAGACATGTTATTATGTTTTTCTTGTTGGCTTTCTTCTTCCTTACTGTTCCTAGGATGATTTTTTATTTGTTTCATCATTATCATAGTATCAGCCATATAAAGTCCACTGCTGGACATACGCCTCCCCAAGAAGGTTTTTGCCCGTTATTGCCGCGCTGCCGTGGTGGCAATGCTAGGCATCCCCACTCTGTTGTATTTAAGCTGTACGGTGTCGCATGTATATACCGCCATCTGTCGGTTCCGGTACCTTAGTCGCATCATACAACTACGACCATCGATCTTATTACATCAACTTGTCTATTCACTTGGCACACTCTAGAGCACAGAATTGTTTTGGAAAGTAACCAACCTTTGTAAAGTTATTCCACGACTTACGTTGCCAGTTTTTATCATCATAGCGGCCATTGAAAGTCTATGCTGGACATAAGCCTCTCCAAGGGATTTGCCCATAATTTTCGTGCTGGGCAAACGTGTTGGGAATCGCAGAGCACAGCTGTCGCGACAATGATGCTGCCTAACCCCACCCTGTTTCCGCCATCTGTCGGTTCTGGTACCGTAGTCGCTTCTTACGACGCCTGGTACAGAGGGAGGTACTATTCTACTCTACCGGTACCTCAAGGCAGTATAGTGACGTATTTTATTTTCGTGTAAACACAAGCGTGACAGTACATTGTCCGAGGCCATTTTCACTAGCTAATTACACTAACTTCTGTACAAGTTAGTGTGGAGTAGATTAGTGATGTAACTCGCGTGGGCGGACAGCTGTGTCGATACTGTAAAATGCCTTGAGGTATCAATAGCCATTAGAGGAACCTTGACTTGTTTGATTAATTTGATGATGATGACTAACGCCAATGTGGGCTTTAGTTCGTCTAAGTTGAGCGTTAATATATGAATAAATAAAATGAATAAATAAATATTATCTAATACGTTAAAGCACTTGTACGTACGTCAGAAAACAGAGGAATCACAAATATACTATTGAAATACATATATTTAACACCAACACGCAAAACCATCACACATCATCATCATATAAATATTTGTTCTGAGTGGGGATCGAACCTACGACCCTGGGCGCACAAGTTAGGATTATTACCACTTGCGTCATCAGGTCCGTCGAATAGTCTGTTATACTCCTACGTTTTTTCGTTCGATTTATGAAACTAAACTATTGACGTTATTGTTGTTGATGGGTCTGATATTGGCGTTAAAGTAAACAAAAAATAGTTTTGTTTATAAATATTTATAGGTAGATGCATGAGCTGATTTTATTATAATCAAATATAAAAAACTACTAAGTTATCGGCTTTCAAACGCGGTTTATTTAAGTTTATATTATTCACGTCTTCCGGCAACAGTTATCAAGAGAGAAATCTTGGTCGTATGTGCTGTGGAACTAAAAAAAAACTTAAAAGAAAGTTCGCGGCGAGCGAATGTTGTGACAGTTATAATTCTATCTAGATCTATCTTGATAACTATCAGGGTAATCAGTCGTTTAAGTACACGAGACAATCTTCCGCAATACACATCAGTCTTAATTGTTAGATAACGTAGAATTACAACCAACATCGTACAAATTGTAGTCGAAGTTAAAGTAAAATATGTCATGTTTGCACTTACGATTCCAGACCGATTTTGTCATACAAGCGCATTATTTGTCACCAGTTTTGATTAGGCTTTAAAAATTGGTTACCAACTATTCTGTTTAAACGGAGATCATTGGTACATATATAATATTATAACCTACTAGATGTAAACACAGTATACAAAAAGGTTTTTTTTATTAGAACAGTTAAAAAACAAACTGTCCGCGTGTTAGTAAGCGTCCCAGCAGACTACAGACGCTCGTAATATTACAAAAATATTACCATTGCTACATTCACACGCATTGCTAACGTTCTAATTTAAAGAAAATGACACATTATCCAGTCATTTTACTGCCTCTCTCACCCTTCTAACTGGATCACAACAATGCGTACACGGGTGCAGATATCGGCAGTCAAAAATTCAATTGGTGTAAATTCAATCACACGTGCAAAAAAATTGTATATATTTATTTCTGATTTTTGTTAACAGTTCCCAGTAAAAAAGGATTCTATTTAATTTTTTTTTTAAAAAACAGCTTAACATATTTAAGGCTAGCTTCTTTTCTTTTTTTCCTGTAAACTTGCACATTGTCCTTTTCGATAATTGAACTTATGACCGTCGATATTTGGCGATGAGAGCGAGGCACCAATGCAGACAACCTTGGTATCTACCCCGTTTAAAATAAGTAGCAGGCAAGAGTTTTATACATCATCGATACGAGAGCAGCACTACAGAGTTGGTTGGAATGCGAGGCGAGCTGTGGTTGCGCGCATTGTTACCGGGCCGTCTTCGCAATCCTCAAATTATTAGCTCTAGACTTTTGTTCGTGCTCTTTGGCCCGCTATTAATTGCTAGTTCCCTGTGGTACTTGAACTGCATATATGCCTTTAAGTTAGCTATTAAAATTACCAGAACTAGCATTGTACTTTTTTTTTGTTTCGTTACTTGATTTTTTCCGACGATAAAATCAATTAACTTTTGATTGGTTATATATTTTGTACAGTTTAAACATACATTCATTTGACTTGACGTGCCGGATGGCGCGTTTGGTAGTGTGCTCATCGTGTACGTCGTGGGTTCGATGCCTATCATTGACAAATATTAATAATATATATAAAAAGTATTTTTTCTGTCTGGTTGTTAAATATTATATTTGTATTTGTAAATATTCTATTGTCAGATGTCTGTAACACAAGTGCTTTAAGCGACTTATCTAGGCGCTAAGTTGATGTATTAGATATGGTGTGATTTATTTTTTACTATAAACCTATTATATTACCTTATTTTTACTGAGTTTCACCGGATCTATATTGGAATTATAAACAAATTCCGATTATAATTAAGCGGTATAAAATCAACTCCGGTGACAGTTGTAATTCATTCATGTGTTATATAAAAGTATTTGTTCCAGTCAAAAGCTCTGGGCCGGGTGCTGTTCGACCAAGTATGCCGGCAGCTGCACCTGCTAGAAGCCGACTACTTTGGGCTCGAGTACCAGGACGCCAACGGGACCAGGGTGAGTGTTAGTGTCAGCCATTGCTTAACGTTTAATAACAAAAATCATTATCCCAAAGCTTCCAGACGTTAGCTATACCACCATATGTACCCTATCTTCTTCAAAAAGCCACTATATCTGTTACTGTACATCAATTATTATTTGTTTCTATCGGTAGTTGTTAACGACAGCCTCTTTAGAGGAGAGAAAATCAATAATTGCAAGAATATGGTAGCAAGATTAAGTATATATTGTGCCAGTTGTCCTTTCTACGACAGGTGTCATCCCCAAAAGCCTCTACAATACTCTAAAAATAATCGATATTAATGAATCCACTTACATAACATAGGCTTAATAAACACTTTTCTTTTTTTTTCATATAGTGTCACAATCAATTTAGTTTTTCGTTGAACAATATTTAACACTAATAGCGATGCCCATAATCTTGGCCGTTATTCTAAGTTCTTTAAACACCCGATAAATATATCCATATGCTATGTTTAATAAACAAATGGTATGGTATAGTTCTGGCATAGCAGAAAAAATAAAACAAACAACGGTTGACTGACGTTCCATCGTGCCGTATTAATTGGATGTTCGTTGCAGTTCGCAATTCTATTTTGTAGCAATATGCAAAACGAAATAGTTGTTTCATCCGCAGTAAAAATTTAATTTAAGTTTATACAAGAGTGTGTTTACTATTTGTACGCAGTATCCTATCCTAAAATAACTAGTGATCCTAAAATAATATTCCAGAATATTCACCATGAACATACAAAAGTAAATAATACACTATGTAGTTGGAAAACATTTGCCTTTAGTATTTTCAATTTGAGAGGTACCGGAAAAATAGAATCGTACATCCCTCTGTACCAGATTTCTTAAGAGGTGGCTAAGATACCAGAATCGACAGATAGCGTTATATCCATCCGAAACAGATTAGCTCAAATGCAAAGGGTGGGTTTGAGCAACAGCATTCATGTTGTAAAAGCTGCGCTCTGCGATTGCCAACACGCTTGCCCAGCGCGGCAATCATGAGCAAAATTCCCCTTATCCTAGGGCGGCCCATGTCCGCAAGTGGACTTCCAATGGCTGTGATGATGATGATTTTCAATTTGTTTAACGCACCTACTTTCGTCACTTATATTTAAAGTTTTAAGTTGTACCGTACCGTACCGACCGTACAGTCATTCTGTTAAATTTGTCCATTTTAAACTAACAAAATTGAGAATGTTACTGCACCGTCCAATAAACGGGCAACCTACATTTTTCAAAGCGGTAGGTAGGTACATCCATACCTGCTATCGATTCAAAAAGATATATGATGTAGAAAATGTGTTTCAATGTTCCGTATCAAAGAGTTTAATGATAAACGATACGCTAATAGATACATGGAACACTGAAACATATCAATGCTGTAATGTATTGTCTTGAGGTAGACAAAGGTCGTCTGCATGGTAACTCACTCTCACCGCATTGCTGTGTTCTGGTTTGAAGGGTGAGATTGGCGAGGAGATGACTAGGTAATTTGACGTGATATGTTCAAGTGACTAGGTTGGCAACACTCTAATGATATCTAGATGATACGAGCGTCTGTAGGATGCAGTGACAATCACGCACACCTTATGCTTGTTTGTCGATTTTCTTTACTTGCATACCTTATGCTTTTTAGTCATGTATATTAAAAAAACTTTTGATGTAACTTCATATGTATTTTCTTTTTAGTACTGGTTAGATGTGGAGAAGCCGATGTGCCGCCAGCTGGGGCTCTCAATGCTGGAGCCGACGCTGCGGTTCTGCGTCAAGTTCTACACGCCGGATCCCGCGCGGCTCGAGGAGGAGTTCACGCGCTACCTGTTCTGCCTGCAGGTGAAGAGGGATCTGGCGCAAGGATGCATACAGTGCAACGAGAACACCGCCGCGCTCATGGCCAGCTATATTGTGCAGGGTAAGCTGATGGAACATGTTCTTCATATCATCACCATTATTATACCGGCTATTAGATATCTACGGCTGGCCATAGACCTCACCAAGAAAAAGGGAATTGTGTCCATAATTGCCACGCTGGGCAAGCCGTGTTGGCAATCGCAGGGCGCAGCTTTTTGCGACCGGGGTGCTGCTGCCCATTCCCGCCCTGTGCATTTGAGATGCACTGTTTAGGATGGATATACCGCCATTTATAGGTTCTGGTACCTTAGTCGCCTCTTACGACACCTGGTACAAGGGAAGGTACTATTATTATCTGCCGGTACCCCACGGTAACAATATTATCAATATGTTCAATATTTTTTTTTGCCGTGGCTGTGTAGAATAGTATTTCCCTACGTACTAGGTATCGTAAGAGACGACAGATTGCGGTATACCCACCTGGGGCAGTGTAGATCGTATACATATGGATAGCAGCATTCCCGTCGCGAAACTGCGCTCTGCGATTGAAGGATTTTATTATTAATGGAAAATTAAGTTTTTTCGTATAAATACGATGGTTTTCAAGTAAATTTCTAGTTGCAAAGTGAAGTGAGTCAAGTGAATAAATTGGTTGGAAAACAATTTGGGTAATTACAATCTGTTGATAATTTGAATGGTGTTCATATAAAAAAAATATTTTTTTAAGGAAAATATTTGTGATTTGTATGATTTCTTAGTAAATTCCAATATTAATAAGATTAGGTCAAGTTAACAATTTAAAAAATTCTAGTGAATAATCTTGGCAAAGATAATGTTAGTTTACCTAGTTTTTATGATAATGTATGTTATGTATACTAATACGATATATGATTACTAAAAGAGTTAATATAAGAAACGAAATTCTTCGATTATATTTCTCTTATACAATTAGATAGTTTGAAAATAATTAGTGCATTAGTTGTAGTTTGTTATTTTTTTAAACTGTCACTTTCTGTTTGACATTTAATTGACAATATTGTTCCTTAAAGTATGTAATTGGTTCATTCAAACAATAGTTTGTATTGATTATTTTAATTCATTATACCAGCCATTGGAAGTTTACTGCTGGACATAAAGGGGGAATTGCCCATAATTGCCGCGCTGAGCAATTGTGTGGGCATTGCTGCTGCCCATCCTCGTCATTTATTTGAGCTGCACTGTTAGTTGCAAGGTTTTCGTTTCACGTATTATATAGATACCAAAACTGGTCTTGTTTTCTAATATATACGCATTCACCACTACTGCTATAGGTTCCCACAACATCTCATACATTGACATGACTCCGTGGTAAGTCGTTTAAAGCATTTGTGTTACGGACGCCTGACAACGGAGGAATCACAAATATGCTACTTAATCACAAATATATACTTTCATATATTTAACACTCAGACACGGAACAAACACTAATATCAATATATAAATATTTCCTCTTTTTGGTAATCGAATGCACGACCCTTGGTGCACAAGATAGCATCACTACTATCTGCGTCATCGGACCCTTAATTTTAATTGAGAATCTCAATCTTGAGAACGGTTGCTGTAAAGTAACCGAAAGTAGAACAACAAATGAAAAAATACTTAAATTATAAAACCGTTAAAAGAGATTTTGTTACCAAAACTGATCTTCAAATCGGTGTAATACATTACACTGATACAATACACTTAGTAGTAGGTCTAGGTAGGACTCTGGTAGTCGCATCAACATCTATTGTTTGCGTGCTATTTGCAGCGGTCAATTTAAAGAGAAATAAATGTGGTTCTGCCCTCTCTGCACATAAAACAAATTGAATAAACACCAGCGTCTGTCCTCTTATTGCCGGCGTCTTAGAACGCGACAAGTACGGCTTTATCATGAGATATCCGCCGTGCCCACTTACGGCCCAACCATATCGAATTACACTAACTCAAGCGGTACTATACGTACGTACGTCTTTCAGTGAAAATTCATACCAATGTTGTAGATTCGATCGAAGTATGCAGCAGTTTTAAATGAATATTGCCAATTAAATTGGTTGGGAAAAGTTCCAAAGGGAGCTGAGGGAAAGAAACTAGTATTTCATGCAGCTGACCCTTTATCTTTTTGCCGTAAGGTACCGGCAGAGTAGAATAGTACCTCACCCTTTACCAGGTATCGTCAGAGGTACCAGAACCGACAGATTGTGGTATATCTATCCCAAGCAGTGTAATGAGATGGGCAACTGAATCTCCGTCGTGGAAGATTAATATAATTTTACCAGTCATTAGAAGTCGCCTCTCCAAGCAATGAGGTTTTTTGCTCATAATTGCCGCGTTGGGCAAGCGTATTGGCAATCGTAGGGGGCAGCTTTCGCGACAGGGATGCTGCTGACCGTCCCCAACCTGTGCATTAGATCTGCACTGTTTCGGATGGATTTACCGCCATCTGTCGGTTCTGGTACCTTAGTCGCCTCTATGACTAGCAACTATGTTGCTAATCATAAAGCGCAACTGTCGCAATTGGGATGCTGCTGCCCACCTGAGCTGAGCGCCGACACTGATGCGTATAGATATACCGCCATCTGTCGGTTCTGGTACCTTATCCACTCACGGAAGAATAAAATATTTTCACGCAACCCTGACCCAGTGACTGGTCAATTCGTAATACCAACAGGATATTTATAACGTGTTAATCCTGTTTGCCGGCTCGTACATCATTATTTACCGGTCCATCCGACTTGCACCTTATGAATCTGTTACGGGCCATTCATAACTGAGCGACGACGCTCCCAAGGGGGACGGACCTGCGCCACCGTGTACCATATAAAATACAACGCTTAGATGTTTCGCTAACCTTTTGTACCAAGTCTATAAAGAATATATCGTACGCCTACGAGTTTGTTAGTTGTAATTATCAGCTCATTAATATATATATATATATATGTATATATATATAATGAGTATAATATAATATTTATATATGTTTTTAGATGAAACGCGTTTTTTCTAGTTGGAATTATTTTTTATGCATACAAAGAAAATATCAAAAATAAAATAAATTAAATAAAACATGTCGTGTACACATCTCCTAGGTTACTGTCTAGGTAATATTTCGTGACATTGTTAAAATGAATATTAAAAAATAAGGGTTGTTGATGGAAGTGTGAAAATTAAGAGATGTATGCGTTTTTTAATGCCACATTATAGAAATTATTAAAAAGATGCCCAAAAAATTTAAAAATAATGTTAAGTATGCATAACCCTTATAACTTAGTGGTATGATAAATAGATAGTAGACGATTCTCAGTCCTACAGAATATGCATTTAAAATTTCATAAGAATCGGTCAACCCGTTTCGGAGGAGTATAGGTAACTAACATTGTGACACGAGAATTTTATATATTAGTTTAAGAATATTAGTATGTACAACAAGTATGTGTGAATATACCTATAAAAAATAAATAAATAATAGAATTAAGTTACATATGCTAACTCAGATTATTTTCCTTTGAATTATAATCGTGTTAGCATTTTTGTTTTATTTTTTAAATACTAAAAGGCGGGCGGTACTTCCGGAATTAGACAGCTTCTTTCATTTCAGTGTTTATACCCATATATATACAAATTTTTTAGAATTTGGCTTTATTTTTATGTAATGGTTACGCGTTGTAATATATTTTACTGTAGTATAATAAATGATTGATTCTTATTTGTAGCGGAATGCGGCGATTTCGTGCCGGAGGACTATCCGGACCACACGTACCTCAGCAGCTACAAGTTCTTTCCCGGACAGGACTCGGAGTCGGAGCGGCGGATCATGGAGAACCATAAAAAACACATGTAAGTCGTCTCGACCATAATACTTTCAATAAATAAATTCTCATTACATTTTTCACACATTTCCAAGACACACTGATTCCGAGAATTCTTAGCACTTGTGTGACGGACTTAAGACAACGGCGGATTCACAAATCTTACTAATATTATAAATGTGAATGTAACTCTGTCTGTCTGTCTGTTACGCTTTCCCGCTTAAACCTCTCAACCGATTTTGATTAAATTTGGCAAAGACAATCTTTAGACTGAGAAAGGACATAGCCTATATTTTAATTCGAAATAAGGGTTGTAAGCGGTCGAAAAGAGGGATGTAAAGTTATATGGAAGTATCGCTATTTTTAGAGCTAGAAACTTGAAACTTATTTTTAAGGCCATTCATTCGATATAAATAAACATGACATTCAAGTTTATATAAGTTAAGGTATGGTACCCAAAAAAACTATTCCACGCGGACGAAGTCGCGGGCACAGCTAGTAATAAATAAATTGACACAACATCTCATACATTGACTTGATTTTTTGATAAGAGATGATTTCCGTGATAAGTCGCTTAAAGCACTTGTGTTACGGACATCAGACAACAGACGAGTCACAAATATGCCGCTTAAATACATATAAATACATATTTAACATCCAGACACAGAACAAACATAAATATCATCATATGAATATTTTTCCTGGTTGGGCACACGACCACCGACCACAGACTACCACCTACGCCATCGGGTCCATCAAATTGTTACAAAAGTTATACTTAACACATATTAAACGCCCAGATACATAAGGGATACTACCAAATTTGCCGTCGTACTCGTCTGTCTCCCTTTATGTATAATTAATTTACCACGCCCTTGCACTAGTCTTACTGCATGTTTAAATATTTGTCACTAGCATTGTTTCGCGGTTTCACCCGGTCTCGTGAGAATAATAAATTATTATAGCAAATTACTCCTTAATATTAACTTTAACAACATCTGCTAATGAGAGTCTCGTTACATTTAATCCAGCGATTTCATAAATTAGCCTGAACACACAGACAGTACAGCCAGAACAGAACCCCAATTTTATTACCCCTGGATAAGTTTTTCATGAAGCTGAAAACACTTATCTATTATTATTTATGTGTTGAAGCTCGGATAATAACTTTCATGTAAATTGATATAGATTTTCAATATTTTCCTTAGAAACTTTCAACTCCTATTTTGCATCCTCAGGAAGTGAATTCCTTTGAACCATGAAAAACGTATTCAATCAAATGCTTTTTAAAATCTTACTACACACTAGGTACACTAGGTATTTTTTTAAATTGTGAATTATAACTATTGTTTCAATTTCTCACTAGCAGTAAGTGGCTATCCTTGCGTCTATGTTATTGGGAATTT
The DNA here is from genome assembly GCA_020976665.1 of Heortia vitessoides. NCBI lineage: Eukaryota > Metazoa > Arthropoda > Insecta > Lepidoptera > Crambidae > Heortia > Heortia vitessoides. The sequence goes on along the minus strand of JACJUM010000875.1, from coordinate 18,913,557 downwards.
TTCCTTTTATTTGTATAGAAGATAGCAAAGCCGCGGCAAGATTTAATGTAAAAACTAGCTGTGCCCGCGACTTCGTCCGCGTGGAATAGAGAATTTGGGCATGTTTTACACAAAACGTATATTTTTCGCCCGTTTTGCTAGTATTTGGATTGAAGCTCCACTCCTATTAGTCGTAGCCTGATGTTATATAGCCTAAGTTACTTCTTACATCATAAGCTATTTCCTAGTGAAATTCCCATCCAAATCAGCCCAGCCGTTCTAGAGAATAGCCGGAACAAACAGACAGAAAAAATATTTGTAAACGCATGTAGTAAAAAGCGTTTATTTAAATAGAATAAACAGACACTCAATTTTATTTATAACCGTGTAGAGATCATAAATAAAGAAATATATCAAAAGAATTCTAGTTTCATATATTTGTCAGTTAATAACTATGACAGATGTTTAAAAATAAAATCTTTTAACCAGGCTTACACTGCAGTAATATATACAGCCAGTGATAATCAATTGGTTGTAAGAACATCACTACACTACATCACTGACTGTCCACAACAAACGGTGGTACAACAGAGTTTGTGTATTAGAATTGTAAATGGGTGGCCATGTTGAGTTGAATACTTTTTTTGCAGAGGTCAAAGCCCCGCTGAAGCTGATTTGAATTTGTTGGAGACCGCTCGGAGATGCGAGCTGTATGGTAAGCAGCGAGTTTCTTGTAGTTTAGAATTTTGTAGCTTAGAATTTATAATTAAATATAATATTAACTAGACGGTAACCTAGGATATGTGCACAACGACAAGTTCTATTTTATTTATTAAATTGTTTTTTTTTGTCAAACTAGAAGTAAATGATAATGTGTAAAAATATATATTAAATAAATATGGAATTATATTAAACTAGCCTAACTTATTTATTAGACGTACACTTACAGATTACTGTCATATATATAAATATTCATACTTATATAATGTAACTAGACGGTAACCTAAGAGATGTGTTATTATTTACTTTTTTATTTATTTTTTTAGTTATGTATTTTTAATCAAATTAGACGTAAATAACGATTAACAAACGAAAAAAAATTGGTTGCCTGTAAAGTCGGTATACTGGCGAAAGTTTTACGTGACAACGACTTTAAGTGGTAAAATAATTTTAATGTGAATATTCATTCGTATAGTAGGAATAAGGATGAAATATGCTATAGGTGTATGCCTATCTCTCTCGCTCTGTCTCTCTCGCTCTTAGGCAGGCTAACTGTGCTCGAGTGGAAGGGACGCGTGCCTTTCACTTTTTATGTCTGTCTCTCTCGCTCTTAGGCGGGCTAACCATGCCCGAGTGGAAGGGACGCGTGCCTCTCACTCGCTCTCATTGTGAGCGCATAACGTGAGCGGAGCGTAACGCAGTTTCTTGAAGTGTCACCCGGCAAACCAATTTATAAGACGTTGTCACGTCAAAAAATATGAATATTTATATTCTGTTCTTAAGCTGATATTTTATGTGGGGGTTGAGGATGACACGGCATCCAGAATTTTTGAAATTTTCTTTTTATAAGTAAGGAATCTTTTATTAACTACATCTGTCTATGCCGCTGCATTTCAGTTAATTGTAACGATACATTAAGCAGCTTCGCCCTGTGGTTGCCAATATGCGTGCCAAGCGTGGCAATTATGGGCAAAGTTGCCCCTTTCTTGGGGAGGCCTATGTCTAACAGTAGACTCCGATGGCTGATATGATGTTTAAACTAGCCGATCGTTCCGACTTCGTCCGGGTACACAGAAAAGTAGTTGATCCTGTAACAGTGAATTTATCCTATTAGTAGTATTGGATATTAAAGAGGTTTTTTTGAGATAATAATGAACCTTTTATTCAGCTCTTCAGTATTTTTTTTTCTGGATCCGTCTACATATCGCACTCCTAGATCAATACTGTATCCACTCGAAACAATACATTGGCTGCAATTATAGAAACTTGAGGATTTGTTTGCAATGTATGTATGTAAACAAAATGTCAAATTCCTTCAGGAATATTTAAACAGTCCATATGTTTTGAAAAGTCTTCTCTCCGAATAAGTAATCGGATCATGGACCCTTATGTGATCATTTACGACAATTTTGAAAGGTCGACGTAATATTACATTTTTGTGTTGTTACAGTCATCATCTAAGGGTGCGATATATGTCTACCTAAATTAGGGGCCGTATATTAGTCACGCGATGTTTCTTTTTAAGGTGATACATGGTGAGGATTAAGATTCCTCAAATTATCATTTTTTATTACTTAATATATGTGCTAAAAACATATTAAAGTCGCCTGCATTGACAACTCGCTGTAACCTATATCTAACACCAAATTGCAGCGTTTCCATTTAAAGGGACAGAAGTTAGCAATATCCTTGTGATATTACGACCGTCTATAGGCTCCGGTGGCCCTTCTATCTCGTGGACTATTTGGTATAATTAAAATCAGAATAGGATCTTAATTAGAACAAACGTGATTTTTTTATTCCCCCCTCCCTCCCTCCCCCCTATCTCCTTACACACGATACTCTCTCTAGATAAGTGGACGGCCCCATATTGTTTAATTTTCATAAAGCGGTTTAAGTACATCACAGACTGGCGCGACCTTTTGCAAGAGGTCAACCACATACGTCGTTGTGTGTAGCGTGCATACAGATGGCATAATTACAACGCCTGTTTCAATGATGCACTCTATCACTTTTACATATGCTCATGTGGAAGTTATTTACTAACATAATATGATAAATAATATAGATAGCGCTACGCTAGATTCTACACAATATGTTGAATTTTTATACATAACGTGTTTCGTAACGATTGTTCTTTTTATTCCTTTTTTCGTGTCACGGTGTTTGTCTGAGATAAATTTCTAAAGACTAAGACCCGTCTGGTGCCGGCTGAAGTATATGTAAGTAAGTATAAGGTAGGCCTAATTTAAAAGTTTCATGACTTACGATCCTGTGAGGTTATCACGGTCATCCGTATTATGAATATAACACAATTTAGTTCATATTTCTCAATTAAAATGATTCTATTCATTATTTTTGGTGATTCGATAGTGCTGGTAATGATGGGTCTACGTCAATAAAAAATATTTTGATTTTATATGATAAACTATTATAGAACCGATTCAAATTTTTTTTTTGCTTACTGTACTGGTACAATTGGATCCAACTTGAAGGATAGGATATTTTATATATCAATTTATGGTCGCAATATTTGTTTCATAACAAAGATTTTTATAGACAAGACAGGACAACGTCTGTCGGCTCTGCTAGTTCTTATAAAGTAACATCGGATACATTTTACTGAATTACTTTGATAACTCCATAAATGATCATCACCATCATACCGGGCATTGGAGGTCCACTGCTGGACATAAGCCTCTCCATGAAAGGAGGTTCTTTGCCCATAATTGCCGCAGTAGGCAAGCGCGTTGGCAATCGCAGAGCGCAGCTATCGCGACGGGGGTGCTGCTGCCCATCCCCACCCGAGCATTCGAGCTACACTGTCTCGGATGAATATACGGCCATCTCTCGGATCTGGTACCTCAGTCGCCTCTTACGACACCTGATGGTACTATTCTGCCGGTACCTCACGGCCCATATATGATAATAATCAGTAATTATAAATTGTATTGGGTGCCGTGTGTATTTCACATCTAACAAAATAAATTTTATTCGTTCCTTAATTAGAAGAACAGTTCTCAAATTAATTAATTTAATCATACCATCGTGTTATTGTATTACGTCTGCAAAATATAAATTGCTTTTAATTAAACCAAGAAATAGTATTACTATGCCATATCCGATTATAACTGAAGATTGTAGTGTCGACCGAAGTGTCAAATAGTTATAAAATCTATCTATATGGATAAAAATGAGTAGTCATAAAGTATGTACACGCATAAGTTGTGTACTCTAGAACGACTGCATTATGAATATATCACAGGGATCAGTAAAATCGGAATAGATATTATTACCTAATGTGTGAGTGTAGTTTATAAGTTAGATATGCTAGAATATGATTTAACTTTTTCAGTAAAGGGATCAAAGGGATAAAATATTTTAACGGCATTATATCAACGGCGTATCTAGGGCAAATTTTCGGGAGTGAAGGTGGGGGGCGCGTTCATGCCATGGCCGATGCCGTGACACACTCACTCACGCAGTCGACACACAATATACTACTTTTCGGAACGGTAGCCTAATATCTATGAGGTGAGCCCCAGACCATCCAGGGCTGGACACAACCCACCTGGCCCCCCTCTGTATACGCATATGGATAATGGGCACGTACGAAATCGGAGCGACTCTAATATTAATTCAAATATACCTATAATAATATGATCAAATGACCAGGTGTGAAAATGCACCCGGCCAAGGACCACGACAACGTGCCGCTGAACCTTGCGGTCGCACACATGGGCATCGTGGTGTTCCAGCACTTTACCAAGATCAACACTTTCAGCTGGGCCAAGATACGCAAGATATCCTTCAAGAGGAAGAAGTTCCTCATCAAGCTGCACCCTGAGGGATACGTGAGTGTGGCCTTACTTAACTTGCAATAATATATAAAAATAAAGAATAGTTATGAATGATGAAAATATAATTAAAAATTAACATTAATCATTATGAACAAACATAAAAATGTAATATAAAGGATCCCAATTTCTGTAGTTTTATTATCAAAACCTGGGTATTGAACTCAAAAAACAATGGCGTGCAGAGACAGTTCAGACAGTTTCAATAATTTTATGCTCAACAAGTACAACTCCTAAGACATTACATGCTGTTTAAAAGTTTCAGATATGCAGCCATTAAGTTATGTTATTTTACAGTAGGCATTTTAAACACTTGAAGAATAACAGACACTGGGAAAACTGCAAGGTATATTGGGCGATTTTATTGCAAATAATGAGATTTTCCTTTGGATGGAAAAGAAAACAGATTTTTTAAATCCATAATAACCTTGCGCACGCGCATTAGAACGGACTTGCAAAAGCATTCAAGGATAATACAAGCACTAATACGATAATACAATTTTATTGCCCTAAGTGTGACATGTAGCTTTATTTTGCAGGGTGCATACCGCGACGTGGTGGAATTCTTCTTCGAAGGACGCAACGAATGCAAGAACTTCTGGAAGAAGTGCGTGGAGAACCACGGCTTCTTCCGATGTTCCAGCGTCCCGCGCCCGCCGCGTCACAAGACCAGGGTCATTTCCAGAGGATCCTCGTTTAGGTGAGCGATGAGTTATCATAATCACCATACCATCGATTGGAAGTTCTCTGCTGGACATAGGCCCCCCTAAGAAAGGGAGTGTTTTGCCCATATTGCCTCGCTGGGCACGAGTGTTGGCAATCGCAGAGCGCTGCTTTCGGGACGGGGATGCTGCTGCCGATCCACACTCGGTGCATTTAGGCTGTACTGTTTCGGATGGATATATCTGTCAGTTCTGGTAGCTTCGTCGTCTCTTACAATATCTGGTGTCGTGGGACGTACTACTCTACTCCGCGGGTACCTCACGGCTCTATGAGAACTATGAGTCAACATGGAAGTAATAATAATATCAAAAACGCCCATTAGACCTCTTTCTAAGTTGGCCTAGTACCCTCAGAATTTGACTTTTCAGAAAATGTACCCATTGTGTGGTCATCGGCACGTCTGCCCTGTCACGTTTTATTAAAAAGAGCCAAACAGTCCATTATTTCTTCTTGTTCACTGGAATTGACGACTAAGTAGTCCAGTAATTCGACTAATAAGTCCAGGTTAGTCCGAAGAAAACTAGGTCTTATTTGGAGGTCCAATGGGAAACAAGTTTATGATAAGAGGACGAATAGGTTCTATGGTGTAGGTATGTTCCTATTTTGAAGGTTCAATGTGTATTGGATCCATAAAAGGTGGTGATTCCGAAATGGTACACCACGGTACTTGCTAGGGTATACCTATAGAGTTTTAAAAGGCTTTGTTCCCTTGGGAATACAGAGAATTTCACATATAGCACAGTGCTTAAATGCTGTATTGTTTTGTCACGGAGAGACTAAAGATGTCGCCGCCATTCCTTGCTGGCGAGTGGCAGACATCCCACCGAGTTTTTCTGTATATTTATAAGAATGCCGAATAATCACAAATTACATGAGGTAGACCTCATACGAAAGGTCGTCTGCATTGGTACCTCACTCTCACGATTTCTACCGCCAAAATAGTGTCTGCATTGCTGTGTTCCGGTCTGAAGGGTGAGAGAGGCAGTGAATTTACAGGGTAGTGTGGCATAATATCTTTAAGTGACAAGGGTGGCAACGCGTTAGTTATATCCTTGTGGTATTACGAGCGTCTATAGGCTGCAGTGACGCTTGACAACCCGGTCTAATTAAAAAAAAAACTAAAAATCAATCTTCATCATCATATAATCGATAATATTACGAAACAAAACTTAATTTTTTATTTCATTTCCAGGTATAGCGGCAAAACGCAAAAACAGATAGTAGAATTCGTCAGAGACAACTACGTGAAGAGACAGACATTCCAAAGGTACGTGTAGCTGACCTCAAGCCTACAATAGACGCATGCATGTCCTGCTTGGCCCGTAGCACTAGATTAGCCGTAGGTAGACACGCTTACTAGTCTTGTCGCTATTTGTAACCTGTTTATGTATTCCAAGAAGTGTGTGTGTATACCAACGCAAATCCTAGATTAAACGAGAGGTTATAGGCAACTCTATGATCGAGGAATGGTGAGTGCTCCGCATGGGCTGAGCCGCTAGCTTTTGGTTTTGTCTTGTGGGGGTTGTGTGAGAATGTAATACGATACTCCGGTAAACAATTGCATGTTGTAACGTAAAATGACCCTATTATCGACTACTGACTATCAAATGGTTAGCGAAGGCTTCGAATAGTTTGTATTATCGATGGTGATTAGCATTCTCGAGCATGCGCTGTATCCGTTGAGACTTTCGCTTCTTCCAAATTGAGACTTCGCGGTAGCGGTGTCGTGCGACGACGCTGGACATTCGGTCGGAGGATGGTGTGGTCGTTCGTTGTAGGGATCAGTTCCTTGTTGGGCCTGCGCTCCTGTTACCGTCCCCCCCGTCGGGGTTAGCCGTACCCCGGAACCGCCCCGTTCTCACGTATTTCTTCACGCTTACTGAATCAACGTTTTTTCAATAGTCACTATATAAATGTAAGTTAGATTAATCACGAGCACCTTATTAATGTACAACACGATGCGATTATGTGGTTTCTTATAGTTAACTCCGGCCCTTGTGTAGGTACTGATCTCCACATTCGTGTTTGTATGTAATACGGCCGATCAGCTAAGGTGTCCCCCGCCTGCACCGCACGATGTGTTCAATTTGCCCTCTTGTCCCCTAGTGCTCGATTGTGGAAATCCTCCATTTGAAAATACCCTTTTTTTCTTATTTTATTCGCAGTTTCATATAATAAAAACATTACTGGTATCTCTCCAATGTATCTGTATGTGGTTGGATTCTGTTGTTGGCTATGTCTCGCGAGTTCGGAGCGCAGGCCCGACCCGCTCATTGCGAATATAAGTGTAAATTGTCACTCATGTATTGTCATTTGCGGATTGTAATTAATTTACAAACGTCATTGATTGACAACGCTGACGATATTGTCTCTTCGGATCTCTGCATATAAGATTATTAGTAGGAAGCAGGACATACATTTTGGTAATAACCAACAATCGATATAGGCAAAGCCATTTTCGAAATGATACAATTCGAAATACTAGCGATCGATATTACAAATTCAATGCTGTATCGAACGGTAGGACTTTGATCAGACAGCCGCGTGTACACGTCTAGTCCAACAAGCAGGGAAGGCGCCCGGCAATCGCGTCATATTTGTAGCGTAGGGCGCAGACGAAACCAAAAGCTGCATGTGTGTGCCAATCACCATCCTCTGCCCGGTGTCGCAGGTTGGGCTCGTTCCGCGCGTCGCGGTCGGCGGGCGGGTCGCGCGGCTCGGTGGCGCCGCCGCTGCTCAACGCCAGCCTCTCGGCGCACCCGCTGCTGCCGCTTCCGCCCGGCTCCGACGGTACGTAAACATTGCCGACCAGCTCACCTCCGGTTCCCTGTTTTAACGCTGGTAACCATCACGTGGGAGGGTAAGTGGTCAACGCAACCGGCGTGGTCTTACTATCCCCCCTTTAAATATGGCTTGTTTGGAATGACAGATGTCAATGTAGTAGCGGCGCACGTGTTATTTAAATTGGCATTATGGTGTTTGGCATCGTAAGTTGTTGTTGATATTGTTTACATTACGAATGTTTCACGTATATAGCATAAACTCAAACCCAAAATATGTTTTATTCAAGTAGGCTTAATGCTTGTAATGCACAAGCATTTTCAAATAGAGAACATATAAAAAAACCAATATTTCAAAATGTGTAGTAATAAATTCTATTATACTCATAATACTATAATGCCTCTAATGACCCCACGTGAGCATAAAAGTCATCCAAAATATAATTTAAGGCCTATCTTAAACACAAATGTAAAAGAAAATCGACCGATTACCATATTCTGTTATACTTATAATACTGATGACTCTGATGACCCTACGGGATCATAAGTCATCTAACATATGAATTAGGCCTACCTTAAACAAGTCTGTCTGCACCAGACATATCTAAAACCAAGTTTAATGGTGGTTCATTACATTCAGAAAGGAACAGCCAAGAAAATATATAAGAACAACTTAAAATCAACAAAAACCATTTAATAGGTAATTAGTGATAAGTTCGACAACTGACATTCTAATACAGCTGTATGAATAGGATTATAGTGTGTAGCGAATACTGTGTTGGGGATATTGTGTCGTATTACTAGTAACATAAGTTCCTTTCTCAATGTACTATTTTGAACTGCTTAGCAGCACTTAGGTGAGGGTGTAGTACCTTACAAATTTTTCAGTAGTGGTAGCAAAGAGATATTGTATTCATACGCATAGCTTTAGGTTGGGGGCGAAATTGTGTGTTGTTGTTACACACACATTATAAACGGTGCAAAGGTTATTCTTGGCTTTCTGTTCTGTGACTCTACTGTCTATAATAAACTCTTGTAATGCCAATGACAAGTTTTATGCTCTCAACCTTTCGTTTTTTTTTTTCTTTTTGTTAGATCAGGTCGACAAATAAGCATACAGTCCGCGTTTGTAATATCATTAGGATGTCACTAACGCGTGTCCAACCTTGTACCTTAAATATATTATGCCACATTACCTAGTATATTCACTGCCTTTCTCACTCTTCAGACCGGAACACAGCAATGCGAATACTGCTATTTCGGTAGAAATAGTGAGAGTGAAGTACCAATGCAGACGAGCATTTTGTATGAGGTCTACCTCATGTACTATAGCAAATCTTAACCAAAATACTTTGTAACCCGATGACTTATTCCCGCAGCGATTTCCCTGGAGTGGGACAAGCAACCTCACTACCTGGAGGCTTCTCTGATGATGAAGGGATACAGCGCGGAGGAGGCGCGGGCAGCAGCGCTTCGCTCGCAGACGCGCCGCACCTCGGAGGGCGCGACTCGCCCTCCGCTCGCAGCTACCGCCTTTGCCACCACGAGGGACAAGGTGACCATCATTTACTATGCTACATTCGTTTCGAATTCAGCGCAATCAGAAAGAAACTACTATGCCTTTAGCGGTGATCAGCGCGGACGCTGTGAGGGGCGCCAAATCTGAATGGAACAATGATCACTCCAGGACGCTTCAAAGCATACATATCGGCCTGAATGCATAAAGACTACCAACAACTCAAAAAAATATATTTCGTACAATTCTAGGAAACTTGCCATTTATTCGCAAATTTAACGAAATGTCAAGATCCTTCAGGAAATTTCAAGTGATGATAACATGTTCAATAAAGATTTAATTCCTAATTTTTTAAATCTTGGATCCAAATACGTCGATTTCGAAAGGCCTTTTTAAATGCGCAGTTTTGTCCGCTTTAACGGACTGAGACTGGCCTGCCATTTGTTGGAGGTAGTTGTAGTAGGTGTTGGAGGTAGAGGTAGAGTAGTTAATACCCGAGTAAGTCTGGTACACCCTTGTTCTACAAGCTCATTTGTGTGCAGTGTATTTCGACAATACTTTTTTATACGATGCGGGTGTTTAAAATTAGATCTGTGTCGTTTAAATTTTTTTTAAAATATTTATTTTATTCTATTCTATAATCTGAAATTTGCCACAGTAGCTAAAGCTATTTAAAAAGAATAAATAAATATATTCTCACAACATATCATACATGGTAAGTCGCTTGGTAAAACCTGACTTCGTGGAAAGACACTTGTGTTTCAAGCGATTTTATTTTAGAATTCACTCCGAATTTCATAAAAGATCGAATTATTATTTTTTTATTAGACCAAGTCGACAAACAAGCATACAGTCCGCGTGATAGTAAGCGTCACTGCAGCCTATAGACGCTCATAATATCACAAGGATATCACTAACGCGTTGCCACCTTTGTCACTTAAAGATATTATGCCACATTACCAAGTAAATTCACTGCTTCTCCCACCCTTCAGATCGGAACACAGCAATGCGAACACTGCTATTAGGCGGTAGAAATAGGTGAGAGGGAGGTGTCAATGCAGACGACCATTGTATGAGATCTACCACATGTTTGTTAATGAATCATCATCAGATGAATTATGTTGTGTACCTTCGCCGTTATTTTAGTACTTCCAACTAGAACGCATTCTGTTTCTTTTCAGCTGTCAAAACTGTACTGCAGCCAAATCGTAAGGGTTCCAAATTGGCTCATATCTCTGTTACATCTTTTAACTCTCCATCATGCATTTCTGTCCTAACAGCGTTGCTTTGTTGCACTATAAAAGGTTATACAACATAAAATGCAATAATATACCCTATGTGTCAAAGGTTAAGACTTATAATTGTGTAATTATTTTGTAGTGCAACAATTCAAAGATTGAGCAGCATGTTAATGGGGGGCATTTGTGTTCACGGATATTTTGTAACTTTCAAATTTATTTTATTTCGTCTAATTTTTTAAAACTATTTAACATATTGAAATTGCACAATTATTTGCATCAAATTGACGCTAGCGGTTCCCTGACGACTCTTGTTTTTTTATATTTAAGATATTGATTTATTATCCTTAATATATTTAATTACTAGCTCTGAATATGTGCGTATAATATTTTTTGAATCAGTTACATAAAATGGTTATGTAGTTAAATACATTTATAGTAAATAGACTTAGAGCTATGGTTTCTTATTAAATTGATCTACGGTTTATAATGATATAATGAGATCGAAGCGAAGTGACAAACTGGGCATATCAAGCAGAGGTCATACAAGGCAAAGACTTATAACATACGTAAGAGCAACTTTGTATTTTTGTTAAGTATTTAGTTTAATAAAGGAGACACATTACAAGGCGTATGTAAATAATGAAAAATAACTAGAGTTTAATGAGGCACGCGCTTGCCCAACATAGTCGTAAAGAGATAGGTGGGTATGATCACGAAAATAAGAGATGTTAGGAATCAAGTCAGACACTATAACAGGAGATTGTTTATTAAAATAGTTCATAACAAGCACCATGTATATATATCCGGCACAAGTTAAGTCATTATGTCTACTAATTTGCTAAACATTTTGTATGAGAACCAAACTTTACACATGTTTACTATAAACTAAGCGGTTGGTCGATATAGGCGGGGTCATAATAAATGGATTCTACTGTATTAGTTAAACCTCCTTAGTGGTCAACAGATTAAAACCAGGTCGACAAACAAGCATACAGTCCGCGTGATATTAAGCGCCAGTGCAGCCTATAGACGCTCGTAATGTCACAAGGATATCACTAACGCGATGCCGACTTTGTGACTTGAAGATAGTATGCCAGATTACCCAGTAAATTCACCCTTCAGACCGGAACACAGCAATGCGAACGCTATATGGCGGTAGAAGTAGGTGAGAGTGAGTTACCGATGTAGAAGACCTTTTGTATGAGGTCTGCCTCATGTAAAGTAAACAAGTATATAGCGGAGGGATGAACCGCTAGCGTCAACTGTTCATCGTCTATAAAAAGTCACAGTTTCTCACGTGGTACCACCTTGCACAGTATCCCGCTCCCTTGGTGTACAAGGTCTCCTGTCCACGAGGCATTGCTTCGTGCCCGTACTCGTCTTTTGCGCTATGAGCACGCCTTCTTGCAATCTGCATACTATGACATCTATAGAAGTTCGGTTCAGGCTATAAAACAAAATGCTATTATTTTTTAAAACGAGATTTCATAAATGTTTATAGATTTTAATTTTAATTTGTTAGGATATTTTCTCTGTGAACATTTTTAGCGGTTGATACCATAGTTATTAATTGAGTGTTACTTTCTCATAATGGTCCTCATTCTTTTATTATTAAGTCGAGAAATGATTAGAACTAAAATAAGTTAATTGATATTTTTTATTGATATCGATAGTGTGTCACGTGTGAATCCCTCGAAGGCAATAAAACGATAAAAAAAGATAACGATTTATAATGACATAGTAATTGCGGCGTCTAGGGTTTGACGTTTTGTGTGTCAGTTGTACGCGGACGTGCTTCGGCATATGGCGCGAGTCGGGCGCGGTGTGGACAGCGGGCCGGCCGTCTCAGTGCGCAGCATTACACGTTTGCACTGTTGCAGGCGCCCGAGCTGGTGACGCGTGCCGAGGTCAACCATCATCCTACGGCGGATTCGCCTCCGCCTCATCAGATGACGACACCGTCGGTGAGTCTACCATAATTGATTCTTGTATATTTTAAGCATACATAAATTGAGAATCGCAATCATGAATATTTTTATTTTCGGTGAGTAATAAAAATTGTCCGATACCACATAAACCCGGTATACCGCTGACTTCAGTTTTGTCGTTCACGTTCATAAACATCGGATTAAGTGATTTATCGTAATGATCGTTCTCAGGGTTCTCCGGAGAATACGTGGATCCGGGCGATTTCGTCGGGCGCGAATGTCCGCGCGCGCGCGCCCACTCCGCCGCCGCGCGCGCGCCCACCAGGTCCGACCCCGCCGCGCTCGCGCACGCCCACCCCCTCCCCACCCCGCACCCGCACCAGCACTCCCTCCCCCGCGCGCGCGCGCCCGCCTGCCGCGCCCGCCTCGCGCACGCGCACTGCCACGCGGCCTGCCGTCGCCTCCCCGGGCCCTAGCGGCTACCCCGACTTCGTGCTGCCCAAGCACTCGACCAGTTTCCGCGCGTCCTCGGAGCGGCTCGAGTACGAGCTGTCGCAGGCCAACATGTACTCAGCCTGCCCGTCCACGCGCTCCAGCCGCTCCGGCGGCTCGCTGGCGGTCGAGGACGGCTCGGACGACGCGCCGCCGCGCCCGCCGTTGTGGCGCCGCAGCGCCAGCTGCCGCAACCTGCGCGACTTCAGCTTCGACGACGCCGGCCGCGCCAAGCGGCGCCGCGACACGCGCAGCGCGCTCGCGCACCTCGACTCGTACGCGCCCTCCCGCCGCGTCGACTCGCCCGTCACCAGGTACGACGACGCGCGCACGCTGGCCTTCGTGTTCGGCGACCGCGGCTCGATCGACTCGCAGCGCGAGACCGTCGGCCGCGCCTACTCGTCCAGCTTCCCGGGCGCCGTTGGCGAGCCGCGCCTTGACGCGCCGCCGTTCGGTCGCGGTGGCTCGCAGGACGATGTCTCGCACGACAGCTACGAGGTGATCGAGCGGTCCGACGACGAGTCGGAGCGGCGCCGCTACGCCCGCGTGCGCCGCGGCGCGGGCGGGCCGGGCGGGCCGGGCGCGCGTACCCGCTCCTGCTCGCTCGACTCGGGCAACGATCTGCCCTCAGACGACGACCACTCGCTGTCGCACCTGTCCGAGAGCGACGACCGGGAGGTGCCCCCGGACGCGGTCGGCGGTAAGTACCGGAGCGACAACGACATTCCGCTGGATCCGTTCCTGGTCGACGACCCAAGGGTTCTCCCGCGCGAGAAACTCTCGGTGCGGTCCGACGGCAGCTTCTATAAGGAGATCAAACGTGCCCTAGGCTCGCGCACGTCGAGCCAGGAGTCGCGGAGCGACATTTATGATTCGAAAATATCTAAAAGTAGTGCGGAATCTAGTAAAAAGTCACGCGATAGCGTTTATCATACCGATAGTAAGAAATCTCGCGAAACTTTGAAAAGTAAAAGTTCGGATAGGTCCGGGTCGAGAACGTCTAGTCAGGATTCCAAATCAGATTATTACGATTGCAAAAAGAACCTTTATGAGGCGGACGAAATTAGCTTGCGGCGTCGCAGCATCACGAGCGGTCAGAATGTTTACATAGATCCTTTCGAACCGATATCGCCCTCCTCTAGTCCCGACTCTACCAAAGATTTCTACGACACGCAGTCGACGTTTATCGGAATGGAGAAACCGGAGTACAGGGAGAAGACGTTGTTCGATAAATCACACGAGGATCTTATAGCTAACCTCGCTAGTTCGCCTAATTACTATCACATCCCCACTCCGTATTCCACATTTCCCAGCAACAATAAGCCCAAAGAGTCCACTTCGATACATGCTGCTAGCCTGCAAAACGTTGAGATGGATTCTTACGCCCACTATTCGGATGTAAGCCCTCCGAAAAAGATTGATGAGATCTCTACGGAAGAGGAAGATATGCAACCGCAGACGACTCATATTTGGCCGGAAAAGATTACAGGCCTCGATACAGAAATTGATAGTAGAGTTGCAAAAATCCACAATTATCAAAGACGGCGTTCTTCTGATACCGTTTTCAGCTTCGACAAAGACAAAATAGAGTCACTTACTCGTTCAACGAGTAAGGAAAATCCACCACCGTCGCATCTTGTCAAAGAATCGTCCAACGAATCCGATGTGAACGTTCGTATCCTCCCTGCAATGGATAGTATTGAGTATGCTAAAAATAAAGCTAATAAAGCCGCCGGTATATCTCCTACATCCATACTGCAGTCTGAGTTTGATAAGAATATGCGAGGAAAGGTACATACACACATCGTCAGAAAAGAAAACTTGAAAGAGGAGCTCATGGCTAAGACTCACTTCGACGAATATAATCCGAAGCTTATATTAGACACCAGTTCTAGTAGTCGCCTCGCCGATACTGCGGTGACTTACACACATCCTACCGTAGAAAGAACTAAAAGCGACCCTAACAGTCTTGCTAATAGACCTCGATTTAGCAGTGTCAACTCTCGTCGGCATGTGTTGATGCATCAAAAGTCTATCGATTTAACACCCGCCGAATCTAGTGACGAAGATTATATGTTCCGTCAGATACCTAGCGCTCCGCCTATAGCGACAAAACGGTCACATTTCGAATTGCCGTCTAGGCTCCCGGATCATATACGTCCTCAGTTTGACTTGCCGAAAAATTACTTCAAAGAGTTTGATGCTTTCAAAGCAGGCTTCAAGGATAATAAGAAAGTAGTTGATGACGGATACGACATTCCATACGTACTTCATAAACGACACGTGATGAATGGGACTGCACCATCGCCTATGGAAGACAAGAGGCAGCCGCCCGATATCATTATGCTACCACCCCAAAACGGTAGGCATATTGTGAGCGCGCATCCTAGATGCAAATATCACGACCATCCGCGGTCACCAAAGTCACCGAAATCTCCAAAGTCTCCCAAGTCTCCTAAGTCACCAAAATCTCCGAAGTCACCAAAGTCACCCAAATCTCCGAAATCTCCCAAGTCACCGAGGAATAGCATACAAGTGGAGCACAGCTCGAAATTCTTGGAGGTTGAGAGTCGCGATTTCTTATTTACGCAAAATATTGACTTGTCAAAAGTAGACCCAGTCACACTAGAGGTCGATAAAAGTAGTCAACTACAGCATTTGCCAAGTCCTAAAAGAGACATCTCGAAAAATATGGATCCAATATTACTTGAGACTTTAAACTCTAAATTAAGCCAGATTGAAAGTGACTCGGCTACGAGTTCTAAAACAGATAGTCTTAGACAGGAGCATCAGTACGCACATGATATTAAGTTTACGATCAATGGCCGTAACGTACAACAGCCACCAATTTGTAAAGAGCCAAAGCCAATGACGGCTGCCGAAAAACTTCGTGCCGACATAAAATCCAAGTCGGACAAGTTGCCTCCAAAAAGGGGCCCTAAAAGTAGAGGCACTGGCAAAAAAGGCGCTGGTAGTAAAATAAAAGCTAAGAATAACAATAAGATACGGATAACATCTTTTTCGTCTGACGACGAGAGTGTTGACTCCGATGATGTATTCGGCACGACTGAAGCGGCACCGAAATTAGAATTTTCTCCGCCGCAGTCTCGAAAAGAATTAGAACCAATTCTTCAACATGAATATGATAAGATTACTTCCGGTGCTTGGCATCGTGGCCAAACAATGAGTTCTACAGAAATCGAAGGCTCTCCTCCACAGTGCCGTAAGTTAGCCGAGTTAGAAGCAAAGTATAATCCACAAATCTTGGAAAGCATTGGTAGCAATGCAACAGAGCTTCGTCGTATATCCGAACGTTCGATTTCAATTCCTAGCTCTGAAGATGATGTCGCTATCAAAATCCCTGAAGTAAAACAAATCAGCAAAGAAAGTTCTACTTGGGAGTATAACGAAAATATACCATCTCCCATATTTGAAGGTACTGAATTTCTTAAGTCTGACGACGAACATCTTGCTGATATGGAAATTCAGAAAGTAACTGGTATACATAGCATTTATTCTGAAGAAAAGAGTGATGCACCGAAAGAGGATAAAAAAGACAAACTTGACATAAAGA
Source organism: Heortia vitessoides (assembly GCA_020976665.1). Taxonomy (NCBI): domain Eukaryota; kingdom Metazoa; phylum Arthropoda; class Insecta; order Lepidoptera; family Crambidae; genus Heortia; species Heortia vitessoides. The sequence goes on along the minus strand of JACJUM010000875.1, from coordinate 18,896,747 downwards.
AGAGTTTACGAGACGAGTTGATTTCACCGATGTTACGAAAACAAGGAGGAACACCCATACTGTTTGCCCATGCCAGATTAAACTTGTCCGAGGGATCTGTGTTCTCATTACAAAGACAAAAAGCAACTCAAGACTCTCCAACAGCTAGCCGCAGAGCTAAAAGTTTGGATACCCCTGTTATTCAACTGCACAGACTACCACCAATGAATGCATTTTCTTCAAAAGATGACACTGTTGAGGATATAAATGAAGAAGGTGATATTTTGGAGGAAAAGCCGTTAATTGAAGATAAGAATTTAACAGTGAAGTCAACTATTATTAAGAAAGAAATTGAAAAAATCGAGGAAGTGGAAGAAGAGCAGCAAGGTGAACCACCAGAAGAATTGAAGACTGTTGTAATTGACAACGAAGAATTGCAATTGTTAGAAGACTTGGTAGAACAAAGACGCCCCAGGTCTTTCAAGCGTAGGTATGATCTGACCAAACTGAAATCACAAACTAAATCACCGTCTCGGTCACCATTAAGTAGATCACCATTGTCCCGGTCACCGATATCCAAATCGCCATCGCGATCGCCAACGTCATCTTTAAATTCTCCTCGAGGCAGTATAAGAAAGTTGTCTGATCTAAGTGAAGACCAAATTGTTCCTGACATAGAACGCATTAAACGTAAAGAGAAGAAAAAGCTGACTCTTAAAACGAAACCAGATGAAAAGCAGAAACTAAATAGTAAATTAAATAAAGGTGGCTCCTTGGATACTAATGCAACAAAAGTAAGATCACTGCAAACACAAAAATCATTGCCGTCAACGCTTAAAGAGCGGCCTGACTTTTTGACGGTACCACCTCTTGATATGGCGCGAGCAAAGAGTCAAGAATTAGAGCAACCGGCTAAGAAAGTTTCTAGAGAGAAATCAAAGTCTCTAGAGAAAATGGAAGTCAAAAGAGGTGGTAGTAAGGAGCGAACCAAATCACAGGAAGATAGTGATACGGAAATAGCTAAACGTAAAGAAAAACAGCAGATGTTGTTTGAAGCTGCTTTAAAGCAGACTAAAACACTTATAAGCCCAGTGAAAGATACTATGCCTCCATTCCCACCTCCAGAAGACAAAATATTAGTGAAAACTGAAGGTGATAAAATAATTATTGAAACAAAGATAAACAGCAAAGCAGAAGATCATGTGTTTATTGCTAAATCGCCAAAAAAATTGGATAACAAATTAACTGGAAAAATCAGCAGAAGTTTCGAAGATCAAAAATCTTCGAAAACAAATAATAAAATGAATAAAAGTATGGATGACAAATCCAGTCAGTCTTTAGAAGACAAATTTGATGACTTGGCTGCACTTCAGAAGTCACCTAAAACGTTGTCCAAGAAACAAGAAATTAAACAACAGATTGAAGGCAAAGTAGTCTATCAAAAAATGAGCCCCAGTGCCAAATCAAAGAGCCTCGATCGAAAAGCTGAAATTCACCTCGACTCTAAAACAAAGTCAAAAAGTTTAGATAGAAATTATGTCACTCCGCAATCTATGATTTCGTCGCCAGAAGAAACTGAGAAACCAACTGATAAACATTTTAAACAGGAAGTCGTGAAGGTTGATGTTCATCCAAGTGTTCAAGAGGATCTAGAATTAACACTAAAAGAGCAAGAAGCTGTGTCTCCATCACATAGTTATAAAGAAAGAACTGAAGATGACTCATCCATTGAGTGGATGACTAGTTCACAGCATTCTGTGATTGAAAATGATACCCAAACTGTTATAATGGAACGTCGAAAGATGGATATGTACAATAAACAACGACAAACAGAATTAAGACAAAGTAAAAGTAATCAAGATGTCAGTGAACTTGTTAAATCAGAGAGAAAACCCGAAGTAGCGCGTTTGACCAGTGAAGAGGAATCTTTGACGGAAGTAAGTGAATTAAAAGTGTCAGACGAAAGCCACATGTTGGGAATATCGCTGCCCTACATTGATGCTGATAGTTCGTCTGATCAAGATCAAGGCTCCAAAAAAGAGAAAAAGACTAAACTTTCCCGAGGCCGTAGTGATGACACCGGGTCATGGGTTACTGTTGACTACGAGGAAGATACTGTTGAAACAGAGTTGCCTCTATCTGACACCAGTCATAAAGCTAGTCATGGCAGAAGGGGACTTGACACTCAGGGCACCTTTGATGAATCATCCGCCAGTTTAGTAGAGTTCTTAAAACAAGAATCAATGTCACAACTGAATTCTGAACCAGAAACTGATCGTGAAACTAAAGTTTACAGAGATCCAGCAAAAACTATAGATTTGACTCTAAAATGGAAAAACAAAAATAAAATTATAGTAACCCCCCCACAGGAAAACAGCCCTACCATCGAAAGTATTCCATTTATTGATTCAAGTACTTCAAAGTCAACAAACAAATCAGAATCAGGTGAACACACCGGTAGTTCTGGCAGCGATAAATCACCGACTGAACAAAAACCAGACCCGAGAGTATTATTAACAGCAAAATCTAGACGCAGCGAACTTCTTAAGCTTAGTGCAGAACGTTCTAGAAGTTCAGAATCTACTTCTTGGACAAGTATTGAAAAAGATGTTAGCCCTTCGAGCGCTAATATCAAAGGAAGTTCGATAGACGATGAATCTAGCGTGAGTTGTTCTATTGCAAGGCCTTTGGGTATTTCCCAAGATATAGAAAAGTTAAACAAAAAAGACAGAGAATGCTTAGAAGAGCTGAAACAGGCTATGGAATATGGAGAGGAACATTTACTGTCTCAACATACGTTGTCTAGTGAACAATCAAAATCAAATTCAAAGTCTCCGTCACCAATTGCGGAAATCACACGCATCGAAAGCCCTCGTAGCCCATCTAAGTATGGCACTAGAAAGTCGCCTACACCAACATTGGAAAAGCAAGGTCAGGTAGATTCTCAAAAAGCCCCTACTGATTCGGAATCAAGTTCAGAGAGCTTAGATAAAACAGTTGAGCAACTGTCAAGACCAAATATAAGAAAAAGTGGTTTAGACAGAATTGGAAAATGCGTTATCGAAGAGTCCGAGTCTAGCCAATCAGCAGCATCCAAAACTTCGGATAAAAAGAAAGATCTACACAATACCATTAAGAAAACAAAAATAGCTATCACGATCTCGCAGGAAGACCAGAACACTACCATTGATTTTGACGATGACGGTAATGTTATAACTTCGTCGTTTGAAAAGGGAGAACTCATGAAGAAGAGATCCCTTAAGGATACTGATCAAAAAAGTTCATCTAAGTCTAGCATGGATACAACGACCACTACTACTCCATCTAAAGGGTCTCTTAGTGTTGACGATTCGTCCTCTAGAAGGAGACGTCTCGATGATCAAAAAAGCTCTTCTAAATCTAGCATGGATTCAAGAGGTTCACTAAGTGTTGAATCCAGAGGTTCATTTGAGACCACAGAATCAACATCAGGTTCCTTGGGTGAAGCTTATCGTCGTGGAGAAGAGTTAAAACCTACTTGGCGGCCATTCTTTGGAGCTTCAGGAAGTGAAAACAGTACAAGTATCGAGGAAGCATGGATACCGCAGGATCACGAAGGTTATGAGAATTTGAATCTCAGCAAAGATGTTTTCGACCAGAGACTATTAGATGATTTTCAATCATTTTCAAAGAATCCTCCGTTGTCTTCCAATACCTCAAAAGATTCCACAGAGGCAGATTTTACAGACGATCTGAATGATTTCCCTGTCAATTTTCTATATCCGGCGACTTCATCTACTGCCACTGATTCTGTTGTCATTGGCTATGGCCAAAACTTTGGGCGTACATTATCTCGCATTTCGGAAAGGAGTACCGCATCTGAAAAAACAAGTGCGGATGAAGATTCTACGAAAGCATGTTCGCGATCTGAGAGTATAAATGAGGAATCATTGAATTCTAGTGATCATCAGGCTAGTTTGAGCTCAGATCCACCTAGCAATGCCAACGTGGCCTACATATCTGACACTGACCGAAGAACCTCCGCAGAGATGCCCGATATCCCTATTGATCAAACGAAAATAAGCGAAATGTACGCTGAATCTAGGAAAGATGTTAACAAAATTATTGATGATAGTCTAGATCCCAAAAAAACTGATTCTGCAAAACCTACTTTGAAAATGGCAGCAAAGCAATCTTCTGCTAGTGAGAGTCAAGATTCCGAAGATTGGCCTTTGCCTGAATTACCACCACAAGCCGCAGTGAAACAAGATGATTTAGGTAGAAGAGATTCTGGGAGTGAAGCCTGGCCACCGCTACCTACAAATTTATTAGAAACGCCGATTATTGAAAAAGTACACATTTATTATATGAGTAATGAGCCCGAACAAGCTACTAAAGTAGTTTTGCAATCTGAGAGTTCTAAAGGCCATTTGGGTTCTGACGATGACAGCGATACTTTAAACAACGATGATGATTTGGAAAGAGACATACCAGAATCTAGATCGGAAAAATCTACGGAACGTAGTGATATCTCACCAAAAAATGTTAAAGTTATACCCTATGAACAATCCAGCTACATGGTAGAGCCGTTAGAAAAACAAGACGAAAGCTCTTGTTTAAATAAAGGAGCCGTACCTAACTACGATAAATCCTGCTTGAGTGGAACTATTAGCAAGACTTGTTTGATGGGCGACATGGGGTCTTGCTGTTCACGTTCCGAACATAAATCTTTCACAATTAAAAGTAATCTTCAGGAAAAAGTCATAATAAGCCAACCACAAAAATCTCCTACTAATCATAGTCCCATATTTGAGGATGATCATTTATATGCCGATGACGTTTTTGGTGGTGATAGCAAATCGCTATCCCCAGATTTTGATAAGAATTTTTCACAACTTGGAACACAAAAATATTCTTACGGGTCCAACAATTCGGATACATCTATTGATGATTTACTCTCTCAAACGAATGCTGACGATACAGTCCGTGCTGCAACCAAGCTCAGTACTGGCAGCGCGGGCACTTGCAAAAGATGTAGTCACAGCAGTCACTCTGAAGAGGAAACAAGTTCCTTTGGTACTGACTTAGACGGAACTGTGAAAATTGGATTGCCACAAAAGAAATGCACTCATAGTTCTCATTCTGAAGATACATCAATTTGTTTGAGTATCTCCGAATGGTCTACAGGCACGAACACGGTCCGCCAATATGCGAATCTTTCAGCTTCTGAAAGTATTTCCGCGGTATCAGTTCCAAAGAGTGAGAAATCTGAAAATGTGTCTGGTAAAGTATATTCTTCTTCACATGCGAGTAAAAAATCTGAACAAAAGCCCAAGATGAATTCACAGGCAGAAGTGAGCTCCAAGAGTAGCAGTTTAGAAAAAAGTTCTGAAATCATAAAATATGACAAACTTTGTAGTTCAGAAACAACTGTTTCTAGGAAAGGCATAGACAGTAGCTCCGGTACTAAAAGTGACAGTACACTAACTTTAGCTCAGTCTATTTCCGATTGGTCAGCTAGTACGAGTCACACACTAGTTGCTACCGCCCGCGAAGATCAATTAGAAATAGAGAAATCGGATAGATCCGACCACACTATTGTTACTGACATAGAACTTGTGGAAGGAAATTTGGAAGAAGAAGAACGTGGATTCCAATTCGCTATGTCTATAGAGTTTGAAGTAGACATTGTAATCAATCCTGAAATTGCTATAGAACCTTTAGGTTCACCTAAAGAACCAGTACTCAGATTAACTGCGCCGTATACTGGCAAGACAGATAAATCTTCATCGATTAGCTATAGTGACAAATCTGATAAATCAAGTTCAAGCTCTTTAAGTAGTTTACAAAAACATACAAACGGCGTGTTACGATTTGATCAAAGATTAAAGGGCTACCAGCAACCTCAGGAGCGACACAAAGCACCTCCCAAGAGTATGAGCTACGAAGAACAAACACATCGATACATGAAGCCGGCCTTACGCTGTCAAAGTGAAGACAGTGGCTTCAAGCCTTATGGCATTACACCTCAGCCCGAATTAGACATAGATATGCCATCGCAACTATACAGTCAGGAAGAGAAGCACAGTGAACGTTATCAAAGCCAAGAGTTCTCCAATATAATTCGTGACGATGGCAATCATTTTATGAGGTCTGATTATAAACCGTTAGCGAAACACGCAAGCTATGATGATAAAACTCTTTCAAAGAATCAAATCAAGGAATACAAAACTTCACAGCAGTACCGAAGCAAACCAAAAAGCTGGTCATTCCATGAGCATTACCTGTCTTCGACTGATTTGCCGGTCATATCTGTGCCAGAAATACCGCCTATACATAGAGAAATGCAAGATAAAAAAGTGGGTGAAAGATCAGGAAAGACTCCTCTGTCTCGCTGTTCGCCTTACTATTCTAGCAGTTTGAGTTCAGAATCACCTCCCATACAGCCACTGAAAACACAAAAAAAGACACTTTTAGCTAGAAATATTTCGCTTAAGAGTCCTCCAAGTGGTAATGATACAGATAGCTCTTTGGACGTCATCCGTGACCCTAGGGAAAGGATGAGGACTTTCCGACGTAAAAAACAGGTAACCAGTGCACGAAAGAGACAGGAAAAAATACAGGATGTCCTGGAAGAAGATTCTACAAAAAGCCAGTATTCTTCAGAGAGTGATAAATTTCACAGTGGCCAATATTTGGTGGTCGAGGATACTTTACGACGCATGGAAAGTTCTGAATGCTCAGATAGTTATTTACCGGAAGTCGAGTCTGGCTCCTCTGAGGTTTCGAAAGGTGATTCCGCTCAAAATTATGATATACAAGAACCTGCCAGTTATTCCGAAGACGAAGGCCAAAGCGACTACGCAAAGTATAAAAGTGCTAATTACGAGACCCAAGAGTTTGCCATCATTACTCCCGTTCAGTTCCAAGGTTTCGGTTCTTCCGCTGATGAGGACGAAATGGGTTTCCCTCGATTCGACAGGCTGGGCCGTTTGCGCCATCCTTACCTCGATTCGCAGGAACCGCCTTATGTTTCCGAGGACAGTCCTCCAAAAGTGTCTTATTCGAATAAAAGTAACCGTCAATCATCGCTGAAGAAAAACAAGGCTACCGGGTTCCGTCAGCCTGAAGACAACTCAATGGGAGAACCGTCTGGGTTACATCAGCCACGGGTGTACTATGACGAACAGAGTGACAGGGATGATTCCGACGATTACGCTTACCCAGTCGACACAATCAAACGTGCTCCCAAGATGTCTAAATCGGGCAGCAGCTACTTATTCGAGCGCGGAGAGTCTGTAGCTTATTCCGATACTGAACTGCCCCACGACAAGGAAGACGAGTACGAGGAATATCGAGGCAGTCCGTACCCTGAACACTATGAGGATATTGATATGTTCCAGACTCATGAGTGCTATCCTCAGTACGAGCACGAAATAGAAGAGAACAGGGAGGACAACGAGGAGCATTACACAAGGGATCTGGATCAGCGTTTCAGTCTGAATAACGTCGAAAGGTTCTATTCTAGTCACTACGTGGACTCGCAAGCTTCTAGTGACAGCCCTGAGCAAAAGTTTGACGTGTCTACCCTCCCCCCGCCTTTGTGTTCAGACGACGAACAAGAGTGAACTCCGTAAAGTAATTAAAGCTTCTTAATTAATTGACTTATAGCTGTTGTCGCCCCGGTCTTGTCGATAGTCGTTCTCCACCCTGTGAGCGGGCGTGCGGTCCGCTGTGCGTTTCGATAATTTTAATTCCAATTAATGCAATTAATTGTTACATTGATATTACTATTGTTAGGGTACTCATTAAATAAATATTTACATTGTCATTTTTTAAATTTAGAAAAAAAAATGAATTGATAATATCTAGTGCCAATCCCGAATAGCTGCCCTTTGACTAATCGTGTGTAATGCGACCTTATACCTACTATTATTAGTTCAGTAAGAATTAGGAGTAGTTATGTGTACTGATCGATTATATCTTAAATATCAGCTAACGTTTACATTCATTCAATTCGGGTCAAACTTAACGTATGGATAATTGATACAATCACTATTTATTGCTTCGAAGTTTACTTTATTTAGTGCCAAATTTAATAGTTGAATTATATAATGAATTCTTTACATTTAAATGGATATTTCATTATTAGTGTTATGTATAAAGGCTGTGATTTACTTTGTGTGGAGGGGATCCAAGATCATATTCTTTGTTATCGATTTAATTTTAGGTGTTAGTGCCAAAATAACATTAGTTTTAATTTATTTTTGATGTCTGTTTATCGGATAATATAACACTATTCACTGCACACTGGAACTAAAAAATGTTATCTCTGACAGTAACTTGCATTGTTTATATTATGTTTTGTTACAACAAGTTTGCACATAGCGCACATTATATACCACATGTGAACACATAGACTTACATAATATATGGGATCTGCATTCGTGCCAAATATGCTCAATTTTCCACACTTTATTATGATAATTTTTAAAGAATTTTGAATAATGGATTTTGTCTAACACTAAGGTAAAGTAATAGATACTAAAATGTGTGAATGCATGGATGTCGTTAAAGGCAATCATCGAAGTTAACTCCTGAGATGAGGATAGCTTGTCTTCGTATCATTACTTGTACTTTACGAGTTAACACTTGAAGGAACTTATAACTATGTGTTACTCATTTATTTTAAGTGCGAATACGAATTACGAATATCTTCTATGCACTAGTTGGATCTATAAAAACAAAATACGTCGGTATTTAATCGTATCATAAAATCTAAACTACATTTGGGTTTTATTAACAATAAATAGGTTCTTGATTTGCTTAAAATACTCACCTGAAATCATTATTGTTCTTTAGTATCTACTTAGACCATAAACATCTTTTTATGTTCTTTATTTCTGACCATAATAGTGCAAAGTGACCATTATATATTTCCAAGCTTTATTTAAAAACAGCTCTATATTGATCAGATAACATTAGCATTACTTTAATTACGAAAATATCTTTTAATATGACTAAAATTCACAGTAACTGAATTAGCTAGACAAAATAAATAACTGCCTGATTCATATTTATCATAACACTAACATTGTTTACATTAGATATACATAAATTATATACAATACAGATCATGTCGAGAATATTAGAATTATATTGGCAGCACGTTATATAATACACAGATTCTTTTGTTTGACTGCACAATTCACCTGTCCGGACGATTGTGTGCTGCCAATCTTAGATGTAAACTGTAGTTGAGGTACCTATATGTAACTATAGATTACGAATTTCTTAATCCCCAGCAATACCTAGGTACATATTGCAAGTATAGTGTAGTTAAAATTTTCCTGAATCGCTACCTCTTCTGCATCAACAGCGGCTTTGATCCTTTGCAAGCGACATCTCATTCCTCGCATTGCTAGATAGGTTTACAAGAAATAATCACAAACTATATTTAACGGATAAACTAGCACTAATTCAATTTCTAGCTGTTGTAAGATCTTTCCTTTGACGTTTTATTCCGGATACGGACTTATGAGGTTTCTCTTTGCTCTATGATTTTTGGTAGGCCATTTGATTTCTTGCCGGTTAGACGACGCTTGCGCATGTTTTTGGAGGTATTGTTTATCAATGCTAAGCGCACTCAATTTATTGATACTACAGTAATAGTACGGAATGTGTATTGAATCGATAGACATGACTTAAAGAGTATAGTAGTTGTTTAGTATACCCAATAATAGAGAGATAAAATGGGTGTGACCTAGTTGGAACGTGAACGAGTATGATTTATTGTCAATTGCCAATTTATACGATTGCATTGTCGATATAAGTTTGACAGTATTTATTTCGTGTTATACAGGGTTAGTGTAGATGTCTGATGCAATTCTGTGTTACACAGAATTATTTATTGATGTCTTATTTTGTGAACCGAGCAGTATTGCTATGCGGCATCTATTGAACATTAGGAACCAAGTAAACAGTCTGCCACATTGCTGCCGTGATATATCTATAATGTCGTTATCTATGGTAACCGAATTTTGAGATAAGTTCAAAAAAACTTAATTTAAAATTAAAATTAATGTAATTTCTTGATGGCAACACCGATTTTAAACTTAAAGGTACCGAAAAATATATCAAGAAAATAATCTGTCTACTAACTCTTGGTATTTTATAAATATAATTTAATTACATCGAAATACATTTTATAGTTTTAGTTAATTATTAATATTTGCAAGTTTTCATTAATATATCGACCTAAACTAACTCACTTTTTTGTATAATTATTTCCAAAAATATTGAAGATATCGAAAAACGGCGATACAGATCGATAGATAATTCTAATCTTACTAATATACCGTTATGAGTTGAAAATCTATCATATCTACACGAAGTAGACCTCGTACAAAAGGTTGTCTGCATTGGTACCTCACCCTCACATATTTCTACAGCCAAATCTGAAGGGTGAGAGGCAGTGACTTTACTGGGTAAGGTAGGCAACGCGTTAGTGATATCCTTGTGATATTACGAGCGTCTACAGGTTGCAGTGACACTATCACGCGGACTGTATGCTTGTTTGTCAATCTGGTGTAATAAATAGACATTTTTGTTGTACTACGGCAGAATAGCAAAGATATACGTCGGTGCATAACGTTAAATGTTCTTACGTGCGTATAAGAACGTTGTTCCATGGCCGAATAGATAACATAGTATGTATGAGTTGACATGTGTGTGTTGTTCACAAAGTCAGACATTTGTATAATAACAAATCGGTATTGTTTTACGAAGTGTTTAAGTTATCGTTAATATACTTAATGCAATGTTGTATTTCTCATCCTCGTCTTCCCGTTTACCTTTATTCATAGGTAAGATCATTTTTTTATTATGATATATCGTGTCTAGTCAAGTAGTTAATATTATATTATGAATGTCTAATAAAGTTTTATATTCATAATTTAAAAGGTATATTGCAAATAATTTGTTTCTTGTTGATATGTCAATTGCGCAATTTATTAAATCTGCTCACACCATGCATGGGTAATTGAGTGCAGAGCTAGGAACGCATGCTTAATGCTCCATTCGTATACCAGTGGAATGGTGAGGGTTGAAATTTCACGATTTGTTACCATCGAATTGTACGACGGGAGAGCAGGATCGATAATTACTTCGTTCGGTATGGTATTTGACTGATTCACAATCAATTTTATACAACGAGAGAGCGGCTAAGCATCGTATGCGTTCTGCGTCCACGATCCTGCGGTTTTAGTCAGATTCGTCTCTTAATATTGTGGGTGGACGTCCTGCACTGCGATTGCCGGTACGTGGTTACAATTCTAGAACCTTACGACTCCATCGTTCATCGGTTCTGCGTGCTAAGTGCACTGCCCAATGCTACTTCAATTTGCTAATCCGCCGGACTATGTATGGTAGCTTTGGTTCTTTTACGGATCTCATTTCTGGTTAGATTCGTGTAAGTTCGTAGACGACCAATTCAACTAAGTGTCCGCTCAATCGGACGATGAAGTATCGATCGTGTATCTTCCGTCTAATTTTGTTAGTACTGATATATTAAATGTTGTTATTATTGTTTGGATGATATGTTCTCCTTCGGCCAAACATGCCAGTTCACCAAAGAGGCTGGTGCTCCGCGCTCGGCCGCAGTGTTCAATTAAGGCATCAAACACGGCCGCGTGTGCACGAAGCAATTTTAGACTATTAGCATGTAAGAGGTCGACGACCTCCCTAGTTAGCGCAATAACGATCGATTTAAAAATCATAGTTTGTAAGAACTTCGACTTTTTCGATTGAGATTGTACAATCCGAATAGACTGTAACGTTATTCCATTTTATTGTTTGTTTTGATTTGTATTATTATTGTATAACTTGTTTGTATATTGTTTTGAGTGTTGAGTCGTTGTTTCCTTTGTATTTATATATATATATATATATATATATATATATATATATGTATGTATGTAAGTGTACGGTGTCCTTGCAATACACGGCACGACATACTGACCCACTCGGTTGGGGATAGTTAAATAAATAAATAAAAATTAACGGATTACACGATGTTTCAATTGAGATGTTATTATCAGTTCATGTTTAGTTTTGCCCTTACTTACTTTACTTGCCCTTAATTCTTTATAAGCTGCCAGGATGAATATGTAAGTCTTAATATACTAGAAATAATAGATGTTATGTTTTTAGGTTGTTTTCTTATTATTTTATTCAGTTTAATTTGGTTACAGTTTTTTTCAGCGTTCATTTGATTTATAATTCGCCGTTTTTGTTTATTTTTCAGAGATCCTATTCCCTACCCCCCCCCCTTTTTCCTCATTTGCTTACTTTTTGTTTTATTGTGTGTATTTATTGAATGCATGAATTTTTTTTTATTTTTGACTTATTTTTATTAGCTTTTACTCATATAGTAAAGATTTGTGTAAGACGTAATGCAAAAAATGCACACACACGTTTCGGAATAAATACTTACGTCAATAAATGTCAACCGATTTTAAATACAAATTTTTGATGTTATCCGTGTTGTCTTCTACAAGTTGAGAAATTATGTCAGATTTGGCTTATCTGTAACTAGTAATGATTGCGTGTGTGCTTAAAAGAAAGATAACATATTAGCCATTGGAAGTAGACTGCTGGACGTATGCCTCCACAAGAAAGGGGGATTATTGCCCGATTGGGATAAAGAAGAAAAGGAATATGTTTAACAATTATTTATATGGGAACAGATGACGCCAGTCTGGAAGACACGGAGCAAACAGTCTCGTCGGCGAGTCTGTGTATGTCGCCGAGCAAGGAGCGGACCGCCGGCGGGCCTTTGTGCGCGTCCACGCCCATCGCGCGCGCGCTTTACAACGGACATGACGTCATCGACGCCACGCCGCGCGGTGACGTCATCAGCGCGGACTCGCACGATGACGACAATAATGCGCACGAGTCGCAGGCCGATGTCATCAACGGAAATGTTACTGGTATATAGACTATTGCTTATTTAGTGTCTGTAACATTAAAAATTGTTTGTATTTTTGTTTGTAACGAATAGGCTTAAAAACCACTGAAGCTGTTTTGGAAATTCTTTCACTAATAGGAAGGTACAGTCTTCTGAAGTAACATCAAATATATTGTTGAGCTTATACGTGACAAACAAAAATACAAATCTAATATGCAAAGGTCGTCTGCCTAACTTTCACATAATTCTAAAGAAAAAATGAGAAGAGTGGGAGAGTTGAAACCATCACATTACCCAGTGAAATTACTGGGCAATGACATAATATCATTGGTTGGCAACGCGCTAGTTATATTCTTGTAATATTGCAACATCGGCTATATTATAATTTAAAACTGGAATTGAAGTGGAAATAAAATGTAAACGAGATTTATAATTTTGGATCTTTATTAACAAATAAACTTAAGGAAATAATTAGTTATTTAGATAAGGAATTTTTGAAATAATCTATTTCAAAAACACTTTCACTGATTGATCGTCGAATTATTATAAGGGAGCAACATAAGCTATATTTATTTTTATCCACATATTTTCCCTGGCAAGGGAACTCTTATGAAATTGCGGAGAGAGAGATAAATCATTACAGTCATTGGAAGTCCACTGCTGGACATAGACCCCGCGCCAAGAAAGTGGGAACTTTGCCCATGATTGCCGCTCTGCGCAATCGCAGAGCGCAGCTTTCGCGACAGGGGATGCTGCAGCTTATACTCGCCTTGGGCATTTGAACTACATTGTTACGGGTGGATATACATACCGATTCGACGGGCCCGATGGCGTTGATTTGTCAAGGGGGTCGTGGGTTCGATCCCCATACAGAGCAAATATTTATATGATGATATTTGTGTTTGTTCAGTGTTTTGATGTTAAAAATATGTTTTTAAGTATTATATTTGTAATTCTTCTGTTGTCTGGCGTCAGTAAGACAAGTGTTTCAAAAGACTTACCATAGAGTCGGGTCAATGTATGGGATGTGTGAATTTGCCTGTTCTGTTAGTTATGGTACGTCAGTCGCCTCTTACGATAACTTGTACAGGGGGAACACACGGCAAGAGTAGAATAGACGTTCATAATCCTGTCAATTATCTTATAATATCCAACGTCCGCTACAGGGCACAAGCCTCCGTAACAGATTTATAATAGGTCCGGTTGTTAGCTTGCTTTCATCGTGATCTTGTAGTTCCTTTTTAATTTAATCCAAGTCTTTTAATGCCAGCTTGATAAGGAATTGCCGAGGAGACTGGAGTGGAAGATGTATTGGAGACATTTTGAGGGTTAATCTTGTTGCAGTGAACATAGTGTCGGAGTCAACATACAGCATGGATGTGTTGAGCGGCGGTGAGAGCGACGCGGGCGACACTCTGAGAAGACGAAATAATAACAACAGGTACTCGAATTTTTAGAACTGGTTGAAACCGTCTGGGGTTCGATACTTACACCTACACGGTTTTTGTTGCGTCTTTTTTCCCTGAACTTACGTAATGCTGGACTACTCAGACGTCAATTCCAGCGTCATCGGAGGGATGGGCAGAGCCGCGTGACGCTTTGGCTGATTGTGCCTGTCTGTGGAACGGTGAGGGACTGATGATTATCATTTGATGGCGCCTCTGGAACTGGAGACTTTGGAGGTAGACCTCTTATAAGGGTCACCTGCATTGATACCTCACTCTCACCTATTTCTACCGCCAAATAGCAGTGTTCGGTATTGCTGTGTTCCGGTTTGAAGGGTGCGCGAGGCAGTGAAATAATAGCTCAATGTGACATTGTCTCTTTATTTCACAAGGTTGGCGATAAACTAGTGATATCTTTGTGATGACACCAGTGTCTATAGGCTGCGGTATCATCAAGCGGACCAAAGTGTTTGCTAACTTCATGATATAAAAAAAAACCTTGGCTCGAGTGGCCATTGTTAGGCTTAGTTACTTCGTAAAAAAGATGAGGACTGAGTGAGCCCGAGACTTCTAAAGATTTAAAGGATGAGTGTTTTTTCGTTACTTTCACGCGAAATTATTAAGGACTACTTAGTAAGTAAGTTAGTAAGTATCTATATTATACACATTCAGTAGTGTCCCTATATAGTGCGTTGAG
The DNA here is from genome assembly GCA_020976665.1 of Heortia vitessoides. Classification (NCBI taxonomy): domain Eukaryota; kingdom Metazoa; phylum Arthropoda; class Insecta; order Lepidoptera; family Crambidae; genus Heortia; species Heortia vitessoides. The sequence goes on along the minus strand of JACJUM010000875.1, from coordinate 18,881,680 downwards.
CATTTATGTTTGATCTGTATCTGAGTGTTAAATATGTGTTTAAGTATTATATTTGTAATTCACGTGTCGTTTCTTTAACACAAGTGATTTAAGCTACTTATATCGGAATTTTGGAGATATTACTATTGCGAAAATCTGTCTGTCTAGTCTATTTGTTACGCTTTCATGTCGTAAAAAGCGTAATGAAATTGCTATAAACTTAGTTATAATATCCACCTGGTATAATACCCCTATAGTATCAAAGTAAGACACTCAATGCCCTATTTGTTTAAATAGTTTTTATAACACTGGTTGTCAGGGTCATCGGTCATCATTACAGCTATTAGAAGTCCCCTGCTGGACATAGGCTTCCCCAAGAAAGGGGGAATTCTGCCCATAATTGCCGCGTTGGGCAAGCTTGTTGGCAATCACAGAGCGCTTTCGCAACGGGAATCCTGCTGCCCACCCCCCACCCTATGCTTTTGATCTACACTTTCTCGGATGGATATACCGACCTCTGTCGGTTGTGGTACCTTAGTCACCTCTTACTATACCAGATATAGAGAGAGGTACTATTCTACTTAACCGGTCTCATCGGTCATTTGTGTAAAATTGTAATTAGCAAATATATGCTTGGACGATTTGAAAAGTCTATTAAAATAAAGATACATTTGACTTTGAACCGATTTTGATGAAATTATAAGCCATAGTTATCATGGCTATTTAGATGGCTGGAATCCTAAAGAACATGTTTTTACTACTCCTATGGCTATTTTTACTGGTATAAAGATGTGTAGGGAGAAGACGCTGATCGTAGTATTCGTACGTAGTATACCGTTGTCATACACCAAGTATGAATGCAAGTGTAACTTCGGCAGCATATCGTCGTGCCTGACCAGCTCGGCGCGCGACGGCACGCTGGAGGCGCCCAAGCGGCGCGGCGTGGACCTCAGCTACTTCGTCGCCAAGGAGCTGCTCATGACCGAGCGCACCTACAAGCGCGACCTGGAGCTCGTCACCGTGGTACGCGACAACACACATTTACTTTTGCAATTTATCTGGGAGTCAGGTCAATGTATGAGATGAGTTGCACGATTGTTGTGTTAATTGCGGTGCAGTCGTGGTCGCAGCGCGTGTCCGCGCTGGCGACGTCGGGCGGCGGCGCGGAGGCGCTGGCGCTGGCGCGCGCCTGCCTCGCGCTGGAGCCGCTCGCGCTCGCGTGCGGCGCGCTGCTGGCCCGCCTCGACCGCACGCTCGCCTCCGCCGCCGGCCCCGCCTCCCCGCCTCCCGCCGCCGACCAGCAGACCAATGGTACCCTCATCTTATGTATATTCTATTCATATATGATGTTAATAAATGAGCTCAGTTCTATATCATATCTATTGACAAACCAGTAATTTTTATACAGTGTAGTTTTGTAATATACCTACAAATCTACAGAAATACCTACCTACAGAAATAATACCTAAAAGAAATAATACCTACAGAAGCTAAAACTTAAAACTAAGTCTATAATAAGTAGGTTTACACAGCATGCGTTGTGCGATCAGCCGATATTAAAATTTCTTATTCTCCTCTCAATCTTCTTATCTCTTAATTTAAAACTAAGGAATTGAATATAAGTTTAATCGATGGATTTGTCGCTTGATGGCGCAAGGGTATGAAAATAAGTAAAAAAATGTCCAATGATTGTTATGACGGGTCCGATGGCGCAGTAGTTAGTGATCCTATCTTGCAGGATAGGGTCGTGGGTTCGATTCCCAACCTGGGCAAATATTTATGTGATGATATTTGTGTTTGTTCTGTGTCTGGGTGTTAAATGTTAAAATTAAATAGTATATTTGTGATTTCTCTGTTGTCTGTAACACAAGTGCTTTAAGCGATTAAACACGGAGTCTTGTTAACGTATGAGATGTTGTGGGAATTTATAAAAAAAGAATAAAATATATACCCATTGTGAAGTCTACACAGTTTAGGAATCGGGGAATCAGAACCAAACAGTCTTGTAAGTCTTTCTTATAACTGTGTTTTTCAGACAACGAAGAACCGGAGTACAAAAAAATTGCGGAGCAGCTGCTAGAATATTTGACCAGCACATTCGACGTGAGTAAATTGTTTAATAGTTCACTGAAAAGTTCTAAAAGTGATAACGGAATTACTAGAAAGAATTCGACATATCCATTAAGGTTTCGGTGGCACGACGGCAGGTTCGAGTCCCGCCTGACATCTGAGACAATTTGTTATTTTTTTTTGCAATAATCATCTTAAATATATATTTTTTTTTATTAGACCAGGGCGACTAAAAAGCATACGGTCTGCGTGATTGTTATAGTAAGCGCTATTGTTGCCTACAGACGCTCGTAATATCACTAACGCGTTGCCGATCTTGTGACTAGAGGATATTATGGAACATCATGATCATCATCATACCAGCCATTGGAAGTCCACTGCTGGACATAGGCCTCCAAGAAAGTGTGAATTTTGCCCATAATTGCCGCGCTGGGCAAGCGTGTTGGCGCGAGAAGAGTGCAGCTTTCGCGACGGGGATGCGGCTTCCCATCCCCGCTCTGTGCATTTTTCCTGCACTAATTTGGATGGATGTACCGCTATCTTTCGGTTCTGGTACCTTAGTCGCCTTTTACGACACTTGGTATAGGGGAGGTAATATTCTACTCTGTCAGTAGTTTACGGGAACCCTCTCACCCTTCAGATCGGAACACAGCAATGAATTTTTCATTGCTATTTGGCGGTAGAAATAGATGAGATTAAGGCACAAATTGTTTGAGGTCTACCTCATGTAATGTAGCTTATTCTATGCATAGAACGTCTCAAATGATTACATTTAAGAGATGTTGAATGGAGTAGTAAAATACTGTACCGACTCTACTCGCACTCCCGCCCCGTGCCGCCAGGCGTACAGCGCGTACACGGCGCGCGCGGGCTCCGTGGTGGGGCTGACGGAGAGCGTGCGGCGCTGCAGCGAGGCGGCGCGCGCCTCGTGCCGCGCCTTCGAGGCGCACTCGCCGCTACCGCTCGCCTGTCTCTTGCTGAGGCCGCTCCATCACACGCTCTACTACAAAAGCGTCGCTGAAGGTACCGTCTGGACAATTCTTATTGCTGATCTACTCTGATGTACGTTCCATCGGCACCCGAGGATATTTATCTATTTCACTTAACTAAGGCGGACTTAATACTTAGAGGCATTATCTACCGGTCAACCATCAGGCTAATTGGTTAGTCTGAAAATCCAAACAAAATACTATTCCATGTAAATTTTATATCGATTTAGTAACTATTTCTATTTTGACTGAGAAAGCAAAGCAACACACAATTAATTATCTTTTATCTCTTCCGTCTCCCGCTTCTCCTCCGTTTATCGTAAGTCAAGTCACTCCTTGTGGTGATCAAAATAGTATACTCGTAGTCACCATTACTTGTGACTTTATGACCCTTAAAATGCTCCTTCTCATCCTTGATGATACCCTTGAGCATGATTTTGATCTATCTCATCGAGTTCAGCGAGAGTTTACAATGTAATCACAAAAAAACATATTTATTTATGATAACATATTAGAAACTTCTAAAGTTATCAGTGTTTCTCTACTCTAACTATTATATAATATATAACCTTTATCTCGAGCCACTGTATCTATCAAACATCGGTCGCGTAGATTTAAAGATGTAAGCATATATAGAGACAGGCAGACAGTATAAAGCTACCTAGTGGAGACGGTATAATCGCAATGTTGTCGTAGAGTTGTGGAACGCGACGGGCAGCGAGGCGGCGCGGCGCGCGCTGGACGTGGCGGCGCGCGCCGCGCTGGCGGCCGGCGACCAGCTGCGCCACGTGGAGAACCACGCCGCGCTGTGCCAGCTGCAGCGAGACATCGCCGGTATTTGTTCTTAATTATTATTTTTTTATTTTATCGTACCAGCCATTGGAAGTCCACTGCTGGATATAAGCCTCCAAGAAAGGAGAACTTTTGCCCATAATTGCTGCTCTGGGCAAGTGTGTTGACAATCGCAGAGCACAGCTTTCGTAACAAGAATGTATAATAAATATTAAAAAATATATTTTAACTACTTGGGCATTTGAACTCAAGCATGTAGTATCTAAAATCTCATTTGGAACGGTTATATCATATTATTTTTGTAATAATATTAAATTAATAATTAAATAATATGTTCATTGGTCAGGTTACGACAAGTTGTTAGTGGCTGACAGAGAGTTCATCAGGCTGGGCTGTGTGTACAAACATTCCACGAGGGGGCTGCAGCAGCGGATGCTATTTTTGGTGAGATATATTTGTTTTCATGTACTTTATATCCTTTTGGATGTAAAGTTCGCTTACTAGTTAGTTCACGGTACACACTGTTAGTTCACGTTGCACACTGTTAGTTCACGCTGCACACTGTTAGTTCACGCTGCACACTGTTAGTTCACGCT
>JACJUM010000875.1:18842417-18869530 GCA_020976665.1 Heortia vitessoides | reverse complement strand
ATTCAGTCATTTAAAGGCCAGCGACTGTACGGTCGGCATGTTATTTTATTTTGTTTTTCAATACTTTATCTACACCAGTTCCTGCTACATATAACTGACGCTAGTAGTACGGTAACGAGTTTCCAATTCTGTCAAATTTTTACAGTAAATTTTGAACTCATTTACTCGCTGTTACAGACTAATATCAATTGCAAAGTTTTGGCAAAATTGAGTAGGTTGATCTGTTGCTGATTGGCATTACCATACCATACTATACCAATGAATGCCGTGTTTCGATACACACTGCGTGAACTGCCCAGTGCTATTACTGGTGAAAAATATCGTTCCTTTATTCCTCCGGTATACTGCCGCAGTATCCTAGGGAAATCATAAACGTCATAAATCGTCGTCATTTTTGTGCTGTAAGCACTGGCATTATCGAGGTAGGGTGCTCTCAGTACTTTGAGTCTACAACGTTCAGAAATTTAAAAAGCGTGCACTATTGATATTATTTTTTTTGAATACTTATATTCCCAATATACCAGCCGCTAAAAACAAACAAACATTGGAGCATATAAAGAAATTGTGTTTGTTGTAATGTGAAAACAATACTTTTTTCTTTTGTTAAAAAGTATATTTAACCAGTGTAACTAACTATGTAGGAACGGCGTCGCAGTATACGAAATTAACAATTCACCTCACAGTGTATATCGGAATATACCCACAATTCTGCATTTCTAATATCGGGATAGCTGTCCTCGGGTCTGATAGACTGACTCCACTTAACGTCTTGTCTTTTGATGTGAATACGTCTGTAAATTCAGTACCATACGTATATTCAAAAAACCAAATGATATCAAATTCAAGGGATATAGTTTGGCGTCGCAGTTTCGAATCTATCTTCAACATCTAAAATTAAATTATACCAATTGATAGGTAAAACGATCAAAGAATTCTTTATAACACGCGAGACCAGTGACGTATCGCGTGCGGTGGAGGGAAAAGCGCCGCCATTTTGAAGTTATTCTCCTGCGTATAGACATTTTTACAAAGAAAAAAGGCCGTGTCCATGTCACAGCCTTACCACAATTTATTAGAGACTTGACTTTATTAAAATCTTTAGAAAAATATACATGAATTCATTTCGTAAACAATAGACAAAATAAAGTAAATATTCATTATTGGCGAGTGTGATAATTTGTGAGCGAGTGGCAAACAGAAACGCCGCCATGTCCTTCAAATGACTGAGTTACGAGACCTAGTAAGGTGGCCGAATAAACATTAATATTATGTACAAATATAACTTTATAAATAGATTAAACTAAACATACTTCTAATAAAAGTAATAGACACAGCAAATATCTAATATACTTATGAATGTCAAATGCATATTTCGACGTCTATAAAATAAATAAATTATATACATTTGCGTCTCCTCTTGGAAGACATCACTTAGCGTATTCTCTTTTCGTCCCCTTATTGTTTACTATTTGTACAAGGATAAACTTTATATAACCACATAATTACATACAACATTCAATATAAGAAGGGTTATAAATTTTTCTATTTATTTACAAAAAATACATAATATGCGTAAATGCATAATTTGTGCTGGTATAAAATCATTCTTTATTTATTTGTGCATAATTTTTATTCTGCTATCTGTTTAATAAAAAATTAAAAAGCAATTGTAGCACATTAATTAATGGATATTGGATGGATTTGAGTTAGAATTTGAAATTATTTTGGCTAAAAATTATTTTGCAATTATACTCTTTACTTTTAAAATTTGTTGCGAACAATTTTAAACTCAAGGCTCGTTCTTAAAGATGAATGTTGATTGTTAAATTTTGTCAGGTTTGTAACCATAGTCATTACAAAGGTGTTATGTGACATGTCTTTATCTTTTATAGAAACTTGCCGCATATTAATAAAAAAAACGAACAAAAACTTAAAACAAAACCCGTCAGTTTGGCCTAGATTAATTTTAAAAAACTGTAAACTATTTATACTCCCTACCTAAAATGTTTACTAACGACGTTAGTCAGTTAAAAGGCAATATAATATTAATAACTACATCACTTGTTTTAGATTTTATAGTATTTAAAATTGAATTATTTTATATAGGTACATCAATTTCATAATAATGAATTCTCAAATATATAATTCCTAATTACCTAAATATAATTAACAAAAAAGCTTAACCTATTTTAAATAAATGAATTGTCCAAAAGCTATGTTTTGTGCTTACGTATTAATGAAGTGGATACATCAAAATCGGAAATTTAACCACCACTTTTCACAGGTCTATTGCAACTTCGAAGTAAATGCATTTACTGTAAGGTCCACACAGGTAACAGTTTTATATTCCATTGCTTCGGAAAACAAATTAAAAAAAAGGAATATCCTTTTACATTCTAGTAGAAACAGCATCGCCGTTCTCTTTGTGTTCGTCGTCAAGTTGTTCTTTACTTCGCTTCTCTTTGTTCCTGCTTCGGAAGAAGGAGGCGGTGGTTACGGAGCGGAAGCGGAAGGAGCCCGGCGCGCCGTTAGCTACCGAGCTCACTGAGCCCTCTTTAGACTGTTCTCGTATCTTTGGCGATTTGTCTCTCGGCCGCGTGCGGTATGAGAAGCTGGCTGCTTTGAATCTTGCACCTGAAAGTGTTTATGAGTTGATGTATAGCAGGCACAGTAGCGACAGAGTGCCGTGGGGTACTGGCAAAGTAGATAAGTACCTCCCCCTGTACCAGGTGTCGTAGGAGGTGACCAAGGTATCAAAACTGACAATTGGCGGTATATTCTTTCGAAACAGCGTAATATGGGCCTTATAAGTCAACACAAAGAAGCTCAAAGATCGGAGATACGGAGAGGCTTATCGGAGTCTATTTGCGCAATCTGAACAGTAATGAGAAGTTCCGTAATAGAACCAAGGTTAAACCAGTTTAAGTGGCAAAGGCCAGTATACCACGCAGAACTGATGGACTCATTAGGTTCTGGAGTGGACACTGCGCACCGGCAAGAATAGCGTACGACTTACAGTGACTACAAAGCGGACCGACGAACTGACTGGAACCGCAGGATCGTGCTCGATATAGGCCGCATACGTTCGATTCTATTGAAAATCTACCTGATACCAAGGTATCGGCCGAGTAGAAGAGTAATTTCTCTGTGCTACCAGGTGTCCGAGACGGGAATGGGCAGCTACAACGCTCTGTGAGTGGTACCTTGCTTGCTCAGCATGGCAATTAGGGGTATATTCCTCCGTTCTTGGAAACTCTATCCAACAGTTGACGTGCAATGGCTGATATGATGATGGTATCGAATTTAATTACTACTGCAGTATATTATTAATTGGAATAGTTAAATATGAATGTTTAATTGATTTATGACATTACTTGTATTCTATATTATTATTTTACTATTCTACTCTGCCGTGAGGTACCGGTAGAGTACCTCCCTCTGCACCAGGTGTCGTAAGAGGCGACTAAGGTACCAGAACCGGCAGATGGCGGAATATCTATCCGGGACAGTGTAGCTCAAATACACAGGGTGGAAATGGACAGGAGCATCCCCATCACGAAAGCTGCGCGCTGCTATTGCCAACACGCTTGCCCAGCGCAGGAGTAATAGGCAAAATTCCCCCTTTTTTGGAAAGGCCTATATCCAGCAGAGGACTTCCAATGGCTGCAATAATGAGGAAGCTGTATTTTGACATTTTAATCTTTTTTGTGTATTGACATTGTTATTACAAATTATCACTATTATATAATTACCATTTTTTTCGTATATCTGTGTAAAATAATTTGAATTCTAATAATTAAACTGTAATGTATATTTTTAAATTAATTGATTTATACCTAGCCCTAGCTTGGCGGGCGGAGGCGGGGCGAGCGAGGGGGGCGCGTGCGGCGCGGTGGGCGTGTGCGGCGCCGACACGCTGCTCACGAGCGGCGGCGCCATGTCCGGGCGCCGCACCACCATACTGCTGGCGTGCGGCCGGATGCCCAGCTCGATGTCTTCCACGTTACTCCTTAACACAATGTGAGCCAAGTATAAGCTGTAGTACCACATTAGCTACCTTGTTACAGTAAACACGTTAGTAGATTTTGATTGATTTTCAGGCATTCCGCCCCCACAGTTTTTGGTGACTTTTCCAACTTGTTTATTGGTTTACTTATTGGTATTAATGGTTTTATATCACAAAAGGCAATTTTCTTTATTATTTACGTTCGGGTAACCGCGATAAATATGATTCTGTGATATTTTCATGTTTTACTTCAATGTAACCCAAATTCCTCCAAAAATTACGTGAAGATTTGCCACGTGAGATTAGTTGAGATTCGGCTCTTATTTCTGCGGCGTTAAACTAAATAAATAAATGAAATGCCAAATGTGATGTCATCATAATGATAGATTAAAGAATAGTGTAACATGAGATCAATATGGTGTAAAAGATAATGTTGCGACAATAATAGAGTAATGCAGAATGTTGAGACGGTTTAGACATGTATAAAGGATGGATAAAAACTTCTAAATATACAGAATGGAAGTAAATGGAAGCGTTGGTATATAGGACGAACTAGGCAACCATACCTCAACCAGATAAAAGAGATATTAAAGAAGGGGCAGATCAGAACGACCAAAAATAAACGAGCGTGAATGGAAGGATTAGAAAAGGAAGGGAGAGAGGTATGCCAAGATTATAGCACACATAGTCTCTGCATACACCGATATGACCCAGGCGTGATATATGTATGTAACTTCTAAGCTACGGATTTTTTTTCTCAATGTGTATAGTTTGATCCAACTTGAGAAATAGGTTAGTTTATGTCTCAATTATGTTATTTATCTTATTATACATTTGTGTATCAATAATTATTCATGATAAATATTGGTATACATTAAGACGAGACAACGTCTGTCGGGTCAGCTAGTGAGTATATATACCTATTTATGTGTTGCACACACACATTAACAATATTTTATGAGTTTAGGATATCAGATGGCATCCACGTTCGATGTGGACAGTGCCCCTGGCAACTAATAACTGACAACTTCTGATTGTTGGATTGACACACTCATGTTGGTACTATGTTTATCAATTATAAGATAGGGAAAGTCACCTGGTGTGTGAATGTCGGGTGCGCGCGCGCCGCAGTTCTGTGCGGTGCCTCGTGGTGCTGCGCGCCGACCCGCCGCCGCGCACGCTGCCTCCCCGAGTCGCTGTTCAAGACCATATTTTTTAACAATGTCGATAAACAATCAATCGTACATCTATAGACGCTCGTATCACTGGCGTGTTATCATCCTTGTGACTTGAAGATCACTGTCACCCTTAAAAAACCGGAACACAACAATGCAGCAAGATGGACAGACCACCTCACTTAAACCGCACACAGGGCGCATACATACGCCGGTCCTATTGGACATTACTTGGGAAGGCCTATGTCTAGCAGTGCACGTCTTATGGCTGATATGATGATGAATCATAATGACCTTTTAAAATTCGTCATATTGGATTAACTAGGATTCTTAATTAAGAACTACAAACCTGGCGCATGATCACCAGCGGTGGAGTCGAGCGGGTGCGTGTAGATGCGCTTGCGAGCCTGCAGCATCGTGTACACGATGGCGGCGAGCGAGCGCGGCGGCTCGGACTTGGCGGGCGCGCGCCGCGCCGCCGCGCCCCGCTCGCGGCACACCCACCACGTATGCATGCGGCCTTTGCCTTTCACGTCCACTGGGCCGCGGCTCTCTAGCTCGTATCCGCGTACTTCCAGCAGCTGCGTAATGATAATTATGTTGCACGTCAAAATCAAGACTGGACTATTATTTTTAAAACATTAATAATTGCTTTGATCTAAAACTAAAATTGCCTGGAGCGTAAGTAACGAGTACGGATAAAAAATAATGAGCATGATAAGACGAAGAAGAAAACTCACTTGTTTAAGCTGCGAAAGTATTATATTTACAAAGTAATATTTACATGAGGTAGACCCCATACAAAAGGTAGTCTGGTACCTAACTCTCACCTATTTCTAACGGCCAAATATCAATGTTCGCATATGCTGTGTTCCGTTTTGAAGGGTGAGAGAGGCAATGGATTTACTGTGTAATGTGGCATAATATTCTCAAGTCACAAAAAAAGACTTAAATCTCCCCTCAGACTTAAGGTTTCAATACCGCTTGAGCCCGACATCTTTAACAATTATTATAGCGCGAACCTTTGATCTTATCATTAGGTCAAGAGATTTTATAAGCTCACAAGGTCATTTAAGGTATTACAGTCAACTAAGCATGGCCTACCACGCAGGTCGCATCATAAACAAAACATGGTCACTAACCAACGTGACCCAAACTACCATCTAGTGAAAAGAAGGGGTATTGTGCTCGAAGGTGTTGCTGTACAAACCTAAGAATAACCTAAGATCTCATACTATGGATGGATATGTAGGGAGCCCATGCCGTCGTCTTTTGACTAGGCTATGATGTCCAGCAAGCTGTTTGAGAAAGTACCTGTTTGGTGTACTTGGTGACCTGGATGCGGTCCATGAGGCCTGTGGACTCCATGCGTGAGGCCTCGTTGACCGTGTTGCCCCAGATGTCGTACACTGGCTTGCGCGCGCCGATCACCCCACCCACCAGCGGTCCGCAGCTAATGCCTACCAGATAAAACAGATTTAAAAGAGTTTCTAAATTATCTCATCATAACTATCATCGTCATAGCATTCGTTGAGCGTCCACTACTGGACATAGACTCAAGAGTGAATTTTGTCCATAATTACCGCGCCGGGCAGGTGTGGTGACAAGCGTGACGCGTAAGTTTTCACGACGGAAATATTTCTGCCCCTCCCCGCCCTGCTGCATCTAAGACACACTGTTTCAGGTAGATATGCCGGATCCGGTACATCAGTCGCCTCTAACGACACCTTGAACAGGGGGAGATACTTTTCGGCTTTGCCGGCACCCCACATTGATTGGTCGTATTGGTTGACGTAACACGGTGTATGTTAAGTGCGGCGCCACATACTTACCAACTCTAAGTCGGAATTTGTTGAAACTGTGCTTGTTTATATCTTCCAATGCTTCCCGAATAGCAAACGCGTAGTCGACGAGCGCGCACAAGTGGTCATCGTCGCCGCTCTGAACACAATGAACAATTATTTCTCAGACGGATTCATCATTTTCACTTTTATAAACGTGAAAGTTAAGGAGGTGTGAGTCCTGTGGGATAGATTTTTAATAAATACTGGTATTATTATGTATTGTCTAGCAACCCGCGTAAATTGCGACTGTGTTTGTCCTGTGTCTGTGTGATAAAAATATGTATTAGTATGATATTTGTGATTCCTCTGTTGTCTGATGTTTGTAACAAAAGTGCTTTCAGCGACTCACCACGGATTCATGTCAATGTTTGAGATTTTGTACAAATAACTTATTTTAAATTGAGATATTATTACATCAGATCGAAGATATTATATCATCATCATTATACTAGCCATTGAAAGGCCATTGAAAGGCCACTGTTGGACATAGGCCTCTCCAAGAAAGCGGGAATGTTGCCCATAATTGCCGCGCTGGGCAAGTGTGTGGGCAATCACAGAGCGTATCTTTCGCGGGGGGATGCTGCTGCCTATCCCCGCCCTGTGCATTTGAGATGCAATGTTTTGGATGGATATGCCTGGGAGCTGCTACTATTATTCTCTGTCGGTAGTTCAAGGCTTATTATGTCATATTACCCAGTAATTTCGCTGCCTCTCTCACCCTTCGAAACGGAATACAGCAATGTGAATAATTAATATTTAGGCGTAGAAATAGGCGAGAGTAAGGTACTAATGCAGAAGACCATAGAATAATGTTTATCTGAGGTCTTTGCTAGCTACACCTTAATGATTTTTAAATAATCTACCTTAAGAAGTAGTCCTTAAGAGCCGTTTTCAATTGTAAAAGTACACTCACTCACCTTATGATTAGGATTGAGGCCAGACGCTGCCATGTAGGTCGCCCCGATCGTTTTGATCTTCTCGATGCTTTTGAACCTCGGTTGCATCAGCAGTTTATCGAAATCAACTGAAGAAAAAGTTTATCATTTAATGCAATATTATGTTGAAAATTATTAAGTTAAAATTTATTAAGTTGTTAAATTATCACTTTTATGATATGGTGACCGTTACAAAACATATTCATGCGGTGCCATGAACATATTATGTAACATCGCTATTATTGCAAGTCTGAGCTGAATTGTGATGGGTCATGGTTGGGTTGCAGCGATAGAAACAAGTCGCTGACTAAAAAATTATGGTATATCATGAAACAGTTAAATTTGAGACTGGTAACCATACCGTAATTTGATCACTTTTGTATAAAGTGATTAAGCATTATGCATTAGTCGACTCTGGGTTCTGCATCCACGAAACATCGTGGACCACCTGCTAGAAAAACTCGATAATATCTTTGCAGAGTACAATTACTGCTAGTCGCTTATCCGCCACCCATGCCGTATCATACCACCATCATCATCGCAGCCATAGAACGTCCAGTGCTGGATATTGACCTCCCCAATAAAAGGGGAAATTTGTCCACAATTTTATTTGATGGGCCTAATTGTGTAAAAAATCCTGTCTTGTGCGTCAAAGGTCGTGGGTTCGATCCCCACCCAGGAAAAATATTAATATAAAGGTATTTCTATTTGTTCTGTATCTAGGTGTTAAATATATAGTATATTCCTATATTGTCTGATGTCCGTATCACAAGTACTTTAAACGGCTTATCACGGAATCAGGTCAATTGGGTATTTATTATTATTTTTGGCGCGCTAGGCAAGCGTGGTGGTAATTGCAGAGCGTAGCTTCGCGGCGAGAATGTTGTTTCCCATACTTGCCTTGTCGTTGAGCTACTCTATTTGGGATAGGTATTCGGCATCTGTTGGTCCCAGTTTTCCCGTCGTCTTTTACAAGACTTGCTACAGGGAAGTATGATTTTGTTCTTAGCCATGCTATTGGTCATTGCAGTGTTGTTAAAGAGAAGTAGTATAATAGATTGGTACATTACAAATGATCTCGTTCAGCAGCCGCATGCAGTCGACGGCCTTCTGCTCGGAGTAGAACTCGTGGAAGTTTGGGATGCCGGCGAACATTACACCCACCTCGTCCCGCCACTGCGAGTACAGCTCCTGGACAGACAGAACATCACATCAGCTAAAGAACGCCTGCCCTTTGGCAGACGTAGGCCAAGTGAACGACCGGCTGGCGGACCCGATAGCGTAGGGTAGCGTGGTGGTGATCCTATCTTTTACGCCAAAGGTTCGATCCCCACATCGAGGATAAATATTTGTATAATGAATATCTATCCTCATGCCTCACAGCAACAGATAGAACGTTTATTGTTTATTTTTATCATCATTATCATATGCTACCAGCTATTGGAAGTTGACTGGTGGACATAGACATTCCCAAGAAAAGGGGAATATTGCCATAATTGCCGCGTTGTGCAAGCGTGTTAGCAATCGCAGAGCGTAGCTTCTAGACGGAGATGCTGCTGCCCATTCTTGCCTACCTGCCATTGCTATTGCTGCCCATTTTTTTCATTTCTACTCTGCCGGTACCTAACGGTAACAATTCACATCGTTGAATAAAATAAATAAGCATATAAAATACCCACCAGACATGGCTGTAAATGTATACAACATGTCTTACGTGATAGAATTGTGAGTTAAATGATAAATTCAAAACTTACATCTGGACACCGATCTTTGCTCAGAAAATGATTGACTACGTGATCGGGCAGTATGTGTTTGAGTAGGTGCCGATTGGTGCGCTGCGTGTCCTCCATCTCGTCCAGGTCTGTCTCCGCCTGCAGCTTCCAAAGGAAGTCCAGCCGCGAGGTCACCTCCACCAGTCGAGCGTGGTACACCACCATCACGAGGAACATAACCATCAGGATCAGCATTTGTACGTAGAATTTTAATTGGCTGGAAAGCAATAAGCGGAATTTTTAAAATTATTATGACAGCAGACAAGCAGTCCGTTTGATGGTAAACGTGATCGAAGCTTATATACACTAGTGTCATCACAAGGATATCACTAGCGAGCCGCCAACCCACATTTACCCAGTAATTTTACTGCCTCTCTCAACTTTCAATCCGGAACATCCTTTGTAAGAGGTCTACATCGCTAAATAATCACTTTTCCTAGTGTGCCACGTACTTTTGGTAGGTACCCAAAGCGTCATATCAATAATTAATTTACTATATAAATACGTACTATATAATACCTTTGTAAATGTAATAAATTGTGCATGCATCTACTAGACAGTCACCAGAGTTGTGTATGCTACAAATAGCATAAAGCTGTCAAATAAAATGCTGACAAATAATTATATCAACTTACGTGCTGGTATTCGAACTGTTGATATAGTAATAGTTATAGTGCTTGAGAAGCAAGGCAGAGTACATGGTCACGTTAACAATGGCCATGAAGGTCTTGATGAGGTAGTAGAGTTTAAGGATAGAGGTGAGCGCGACGAGGCACAGGATCCAGGTGAACACCACGTACTCCGGCCGGTAGCACTCGCCGGGCTGGTGGCGGTAGGAGCTGGATTCGTTCGTGCTAAGGATGATGATGACTTCACTGTCGACTGTGCCGTTGACACTTTGCGGGAACGACGACGGGCAAATGTATAGTTTTATCGTGCTGTAATCAAAAAACATTTTATTTGGAAATTAACGTATTTCAGAAAGGACTATCTGGCAACACACAATAAGCAAACATGGATGTAGCAACATTAAGTACAGACTCAAGAAATTCAACAATAATAAATTCATTTAGTTTCTCCACAAACGAAATTCCGTGTCACGGTGTTTGTCCGGGATGCACTTCTAAACGATTGAACCGATTTTAATCAATATTTGCGTACTGTGTACAGTTTTATCCAACTTAAGAGATCATAGTTTATGTTAAGAATATAAAGTCAAGACAGGACAACGTCGGAAGTCCACTGCTGGACATAGGTCTCCCCCAAGAAAGTGGGAATTTTACTATCGGATTATCTAGTTACTTATAAATGGATAGTAACAGTCGGCATAACACTTGGTTCTTTGGAAGAGATTGGTGTCTATGTGGATTCCTAGACACGTTGTATAGGTCACCAGGTCCAGTGTATAATAAATATTAACTGCTGCGTATATTTTCAAATAAACTTATTTGTTTTGGCTAGAAACTTAGAGATAGAGAGAGAGAGGGAGGGGGGGGGGGGAGAGAGGGAGGGAGAGAGAGAGAGAGAGAGTGTAACATGGGCCTTAGACATAATTTTATTCAACTCTTTTAAAAAGACTGATCTGCTTTCTTTACATATAATTTTACAATAATGGAAACGACGAATGTTCTATCTGTAAACTTATCCTTCCTTAAATCCTTTACGGAGATTAATCTTATCCTTAAGCCACAGGGTGCAACATTTGAACGCAACCGATATTTACCTGGCTATAGACATGATAGTGACAAAGGCACATATGTGCAAATCTCTGCGGAGACGCGAGCCGCTGATCTGCGCGGACAGCCTTGCTATTCGCGGCAGCGCTTGCGGGAACTCCTCCGCCATCACGGCCATGAACGACAGCGTTAGCGGCAGCGTCATCACCGCTAGTACTATCACCACCGGCGTGCAACTGAAGAGTTAAGGAACAAGCTGTAGCATTCGTGTCTAATATTACGGTCACTAACCAATTTGTGAGATTAAAATGCGTAGAAAAGATCATCATCATCAAGCCAGCCGTTAGAAGCCCACTGCTGGAGATAGGCCTCTCCAAGTGAGGAGGTCCTTTGTCCATAATTGCCGTGCTTGGCAAGCGTGTTGGCAATCGCAGAGCGCAGCTTTTGCAACGGAGAAGATGCTGCCCATCTGCCACCTGTGCATTTAAGCTGCACTGTTTCGGATGGATAGGTATACCACCATCCGTTGGTTCGGGTACCTTAGTCACCTTTAACGACACCTGGTGCAGTGGGAGGTACTAATCTACTCTGCCGGTACCTCACAGCAAAGATACGAATGTGAAATAATACGAGGTAAATCGTTGATATTTTGAAGACATTTATTTATCTACATAATCTCCCTAAATTTATATAAATAATAAAGAATTGTCGAAATATATGTACGCGTATTTCTCTAAAACGACTACACCAAATTAGATAATTTTTTGTTGATTTTGATATTGCAGGACGAGGTTTGCATGTATGGGATAGGGAAGTTTGTATGCAAATTTTGTATTACGATGCATCGGAGTAGGGTCGATGGCTGCCATCCGAGGGCACCCCTAAAGCGGAGCCTCGGCTTAGGTGGCCGTCTTTGGAGATAGTTAAGATGATTGCAATAGAGGACAACTAAACGTGCACGGTCGCATTTGTGCTGTAATGTGTGTGAAGTTTTTATGATTGTAGAGTGCGAGTGAAAGGGGG
The DNA here is from genome assembly GCA_020976665.1 of Heortia vitessoides. Taxonomy (NCBI): domain Eukaryota; kingdom Metazoa; phylum Arthropoda; class Insecta; order Lepidoptera; family Crambidae; genus Heortia; species Heortia vitessoides. Next base: position 18,857,099 of record JACJUM010000875.1, on the reverse strand, counting down.
ACAGAGGGATAGAGGCAAAAATATTTAAAAAAATTCTAGGTATTATATGCTGCTGAAATTGCAAATAAAGCTTTCTAGTTCATGAAATTACTCAGAGTGGAGACGAAATATCTGGCGCAAGAAACTACACAGACTGGAGTCCAATTGCCTGGCTCAAGAAACTACTAAGATTGGAGATGGGTTTTCTGGCTCAAGAAACTACTCAGATTGGAGACGAATAGTATTCTGTCATGTGCTAAACGTTGAGTACTCACTTGAAGTGCATGACGCACTGGACGGCGACTATGAAGATCCACAGCACGAGACAGCACATAACGTTGGACTTGAAGGTTCGCTCGTCCAGCTGGCTAAAGCGTTGCTCCAGAGACGGCCGACGAAAGTGGAGTGACCATGCCCGCATATTGTCAATACGCATGCGCCGGTTGCTGCTCACTTCTATCGAGTGATTTATTATGTCGTCCTCCTGGAAAATTACATATTAGCTTGAGGGAATATAGATAGGCTTTTTAAAAACTATCTGGAAATACGACCACAGTGAAAAGTTTAATTTGGAATGATTCAGACAGATGGTAGGTTTCATTGAAGGTAGACCTCATACGAAAAGTCTTTTGCAAAGCCAAACAACAGTGTTCATTGCAGTTCAGTTCATTCAGTCAACATTGCTATGTTCCGGTTTAAAGGGAGAGGGAGGCAGTGAAATTACTGAGTAATGAGGCATTATATTTTTGTCAGAAGGTTTGCAACGTCTAATATCCTTATAATAATACGAGCGTAATACTACGAATGTACGCTTCTTTGTCGTAATTAGATTTAGTCCTACTTTTAGGCATGCAATAGTGAAGTCTATACCAGTTGTATGTAGCTATATCTACAGGAACATTATGAAAAAGTTGAAAAAAATGCGCTCAGGCCATGGTTTCTATGGGCCAATAGTATAGAAAAATTTGGATGCAAATTATGTATTATCATAGATCGGAGTGGTATTAAGGGCTGCCACACGAGGGCGCCTCTGAGGATGGATCTCGGTTCGGGTGGATTTCGTTGGAGATAGTTAAGATGTTTGCAAAAGAGGACAACTAGGCGTGCATTCGCACAAGCTCTCCATGCGCAAACTTCTCACCTCAACTTCTGTGATTGAAGGCACATCTCCGGTCTCCCGCTCCTGCAGCTCGTCGCTGACTCGTCTCCGGCGGCAACGCACCACGCCAGCGACACTACTCGCATAATACTATAATATAAAAAAAAAACATATTTTTTCACAAATAAAATATAATAGATTCTGAATAATGCAGAATCTTTTGATTCAATTTTCTCTAATAAGGCACAGAAGTCATTTATAGTATTTTATCAAAAGGTTTTAACTTGTGCAATAGTGTTTTGTACCAGTTGTCGCAAGAGGCGACTAAGGTACCAGAACCGATAGATGGCGGTCTATCGAACAACAACAATGTAACTCAAATGCATAAGGCGGGAATGGGCAGCAGTATCCTCCGTTGTAAAGGCTGAGATTGTCAACACGCATGTCCAGCGTGGCAATTATGGGCAAAATTCTCCCTTTCTTGGGGAGGCCTATGTCTATAAGTAGACTTCCAATGGCTGATATGATGATGATGATTGTGTTTTGGCTGTTTCGATCAGACCAGGTTGCCAAACCGGAAACGATATATATGTACGCTCATATAACTATATATACTACTTCAAAACTAGTCGGAAGATACGATTATTTTTTTTAAGTAGTATAAATAGTTTATCAGAAAATCTGTACAACGTGGTAAAGTGGATAAAAACTAGTTGTGACATACTAAATGATGTAACATACGTTTTGGAAAGGCATCTCTGGAGTCCAGTCCGTTGTCATCTCATCTTCAATAATGCTGCTTGGGCGACGAGCATTTGGTTCACTATTCGTCTGCTGTGGTGGTTGACTTCTGTTGATCAACAAGAGTAAATAAAGCTTAAAAAAGTATGTGACTTTAAATTTACCGCGTTTACATGGGAGATGTTTTATATGCGACTCATTTCGGCGTCCCGTCATTGTTCTATGAGTTAATTATTTACTAGCAGTACCCCACAGTTTCACCCACGTTAAGTATTTGAATGTTTATGCTAACTTTACACCCCTTTTAACCCCCTACAAGGGATGATTTTCGAAAAAATATTTAACACGTGTGTGAATTTCATTCGAATAACTTCTTTGTCATGCGGTACTAGAGTAGTATAGTACCTATTTCTGTACCAGATGTCTAAAGAGGCGACTTAGGTATGAGAACCGACAAGTTGAGGATAGGCAGCAGTATCCTCATCGCGAAGATGCACTCTACGATTGACACCACGATTGCCCAGCGCGGATATTGTGGGCAAAAATCTTCTTATCTTGGAGGTCTAAGTCCAACAGTGGACTTTCTATAGTAGATATAGATGATGAACTTCAAAAACAGCAAAGTTTCAGACGAATTTTGCATTCTTCTACCTGGTTAAGATATATTTGCCAATGTATTCCTACACCAACACTTTCATTCACTTGCGCTCTATATATTTGTGCAGTTATTCTACTTTCATCCATTCTTCCTATGTCAAAACCAATCTCAACATTCCTGTTAATACTGACCCAGCTTTGCCCTTCTGGCGAGTCCGACTCGGCTGCTCGGTGCTCTTGACGAGGTAGGTATTGAAGTTGTGCTCCTTGAGGTAAGCACTCCGTGAACCGCCCTCGCCGGGCTCCACTTCGAAGGTGCCGTTCAGGCACTCGAGCGTAGAAGATGATATGTGCACCCGACTGTTAAAGAGGCAATGTTAAATCGTCAGCAATCAATTTCTTTTCTATAAATACAGAGTGACTAATTACAGTTTATAGTATATTTAATTGAATGACCCTGATGACCTTATAGAGTTATCAGAGTCATTTGAACAAAAAGATCATTGAGAGGCCTTAAAACTAGTCTGCCGGCACCAAGGTCTATTAGTAAGCTTACAGGTTCATTGTGCGAGCCGCAAGAAAACAACCAACAAGAAAAGTGGTTGGTGTTATTGGAGTCCATTAGCGCTAACAAACCGTTGTCATTGATAAGTAATTCTCGAGTTACTTTAGCAACAGTCTAGAGCGCGACGCTACACGCTCGTTCAACATCGCGATGAGCCCATCCTCTATAAGTCGCCGACTTCGGACCCTTTTGGTATCAAAAACCGACAGCAAATGGAAGTCACCCGAGGTGAAGTAAATTTGACAAAGTAAGCCGAAGTGCATCTCCACACTATCCTATTCATCTAACTTCGTTCAACTTCACGAGTAGTGTAGGAGCATTGAAGCAATTTAATTCCATTCCATACCGTAATCAACGTTATTACTTTTGAATTAAGAACAATTATCCCTACTTCCGTAATAATATTATAAATGCAAAAGTAACTCTGTCTGTCTGTCTGTAACGCTTTCCCGCTTAAACCTCTCAACCGAGTTTTTCACTGAATTCAGGCACCAGATATTTACAAATAGGCTAATTTGATCGAAGTGTATTATTTATTATATTATTTGCGCTATGTACCTTTTGTAAGATTAAATAAATCATGTTTTTATTATTGGCTATATAGGCTGTGAGGCCGTGACCTCACAACTCACAGAATAAAATACCTCCTTCTGCACCAGGTGTCGTAAGAGGCGACTGAAGTAGCTGATATATCCATCCGAAACAGCAGCATTCTCGTCGCGAAGCCACGCTTTGCGATTACCATCACGCCTTTATAGCGCGGCAATTATGGACAAAACTCCCCCTTTTTGAGGATGCCTATGTCCAGCAGTGGACATTCTAAGACTGCTACGATTATTATTATTAGTATACATACCCAGGCAGCCCGCCGCTCTCCATGTGGTTGGCGACTGTGACGTCGTGGGACCACAGGTCGAATTGCCACTTGAGCAGGCCCAGCACGCCGCACAGCACCGTCCCGCTGTGGATGCCGATACGCATGTCGAGATCCACCTGATGACCAACCGGTCATTTGTGATAATGGTATACTTATAGTATACAACTGATGAGATCATTTCTAAGGAACTATTGGTTCAAATTGAAAAAAATACAAATAAAATACGAAAAAATTACGATACAATATCCTACATATAACATATGGCCTGTGACTAGTGCGATCCTTCGGTTTTAGTCAGATTGTTTGTCCATCTTGCGTGTAGACGCCCTACGCTGTACTTGCCGTTATAAACAATTCACCCCCCTCTCTATAATGAATATTGACAATATGTACCATATATATCATAATATCTTCAAACAATATTATTATTATTTTTATATATTTATTAATATTATATATTTTATTGGGCACAATTATTAAGGTGTAAACAAAATTGCCCCTTAAATAACTTTATTTCAATCAACGTGGTTAGTTTTAATTGTTCTGCTTTAGGAGTTGTTTTTTAATTGTTATATCTAGGAGATAGATAGATAGAGCCACATAATCACACATAACGTACGAGGTGCGCTGAAAGTAGAACACCGTAATATTTTTTATTAAACCAACATTCACGCGGGTGAAGTCGCGGTAACCAACTAGTGAGCAATTATCATATCAGCCTTATAAAGTCCACTGTGGACATATACCTCCCAATGAGCTTTGTTTGACCCAATGAGGTCAGTGAACAATAATTATAGTTAATATTGTAAAAACATAAAAATATGTTTTTTTGGTTAATCAATTCGAAACTATACAGTTGCTTAAACGATATGATTCTGAAGAACAAAATATAAATGTGGTCAATTACTGCTACGTTCTAAGTCAACGTTTTACCATTTCTGCATGCATGATCAGCTTGCATTTTCAACAATGCTCCGAACATACATACAACTGTCGATAAACTGTGGCTGAAGCTGAAATCGCTTTTGCCGCGGTTCAGCCATCGTATCATCCAGAAAAGCACCTCTCTAAATATGAATTCCGTGAAACACCTTTGACGGACCCGATGGCGCAGTGGGTTCGATTTCCACCCAGGAAAATATTAATATGATGATATTTGTATTTATTCTATGTCTGGGTGTTAAATATATGTATTTAAGTAGTATATTTGTGATGCCTCTATTGTCTGGCGCTCGTGAAATAAGTGCTTTAAGCGACTTATCACGGAGTCAGGTCAATATATGAGATGTTGTGGGAATTTATTTATTATCATTAGTAAATCTGTATGCAACAAACAACAGTATTCTCGCATTGCTGTGTTTCGGTTTGAAGGTTGAGACAGAGAGTGAAATTACTGGGTAATGATATCAAGACATAAGGTCGTCAACGCGCTAGTGATATCCTTGTGATAATCGAAGCGTGTCTAAACTTAGCTAAAGCTAGTTTTTAAACTTGGTCAGGCCAAAAAACAGCACATGTAATATTTCTAGGTCCACCAGCCAGTCCCTACCTGCGCGTTGTACCGCACGTCCCGGATGGCCCTGATCATGTTGAGGCCCATATTAACGCAGCAGTGGGCGTGGTCCTCCCGCGTCTCCGGTAGACCGCTCACGCAGAAGTAGCAGTCGCCTAGCAGCTTTATTCGTAAGCAGTTGTTCTCCTGGTAACAATTGATTATTTAAACAAGTCAGAACAAGATTACATTAAACAAGCGAAATGGAAACGTTCAATTAATTGAACGTGAATTAAAAACCAAACGTGCACACAATTCTAAAAAAATACAGTTTATGATACATTTAGTCAATTACAGGTTTTTACTAATCAAAATAGAATAATATAAAGTGAACGAACTTCAAATCTCAAAATAAAATATAATTAGCTGTCGTTATTCTATTTTTTAAGCTTGATAATTTAATATTTTACAATTTTTATCCGTAAAGAATAAGAAAAATAAATTTTAAATTCGTGTTTCAGCTTCTTTATAGTTCTAACCGAAGAATTATGAGCCAAAATGAAAAGGAACTCTTTCGATATTACGAAACTGATTATTTATAATATATCATTACATATTACACTTCACACATCAAAATATAATAAAGGATATATTTTATAGCGATACTGCCATCTGCGACTTCATTTGAAAATACGCTATGATTTCCAAAGAACTGAATAGGTAAATTCGCAAATACTGCTAGTGTTAAAAAGGAGAAAGTTCGAAACGATGTAGCACTGTTTCTTATATACATTTTACAAGTTTATATGACCGTATGGTATCAGCAGAGTAAAACAGTGACCACCTCCTGTATAGGTTGTTGTAAGAGGCGATTGAAGTACCGAATTCCCTCTGTTTTGGAAGCCAGCAGTCGGTTTCCAATAGATGATATAATATTATAGGTCGCACACAAAGTAACAGATTAGCAAATATGTCATAATTCTACTGTCAACTTTGTAATCAATGGCTTGCATTTGCAAGATTAATGACCATTGCGAAGTTGGTTGGTTGATTTGTTGCTTTAGGTATTTATATATGATAAATAGGTTACAATTTATAAAAAGATATCATCGTAGACGAAATTTAGGATAGCCGCATGTGATATGATAAATAATAGACAATTGTCTCTTACATACATTCGAAAGAAGAGAAAGAAAAAATGTAGTAATAGAGTAGAGTAGACAATAGAGTAGGAGAGAGTAGAAAAAAAGTAGAGAAGACCAGGGAGAAGAGTAGAGAATAGGGTAGAGAATAAAGTGAAGAATAGAGTAGTTAATACAGAAGGTAATATAGAAGATAGTAGAGTAGATAATAGAGTAGACAATAGAGTAGAGAATAGGGTAGAAAATAGGAAAATAGAGTAGAAAATAGAGTAGAGAATAGGGTAGAGAATAGGTTAGAGAATAGAGTAAAGATTAGGGTAGGATGATGACATGGCTAAATATATTTTTAATTGTTTTTTGTGTCTGTTTATTCTGGCCATAATATATCTTATATGGCTATTCTGAGTTTTACGCGAATTTCACTGGCAAATAGATGATGATTTTAAAGTGTCCTAGGCTACTTTTTTCCTCAGATTAACTCAGGTGAAATCACAGGTAATTTTAGCTTGGTAATAAATAATATGAAAAATTATTGGACCATTTTCATAATACTTTTTACTAATGCAAAGATACATTCATCATCATACCAGCCATTGAAAGTCCACTGCTGGATATGGGCCTCTCCGAGAAAGGAGGTTCTTTGCCCACAATTGCCGCGCTGGGTACCTAAGCGTGTTATCGCGGGCGGGTATAAGCGGGCAATCGCAGAGCGCAGCTTTCGTGAAGGGGATGCTGCTGCCCAGCCCGCTCTGTGCATTTGAACTGCACTATATCGGATGGGTATACCGCCATCTCTCGGTTCTGGTACCTTTCTCGCCTCTTACGACACCTGGTGCAGTGGGAGGTACTATTCTACTCTGCCGGTACCTTACGGTAACGTTATAGGTTAATAATATTAATTATATTTTATCATCGTATTCTAACGTAAGTAGGAACTACACAGGCAAAACCACAGGTCGATGCTAGTCCGGAACAAACTTACTCACCGATGCTAATCGATCGAACCGCGCGAACAATTCGTTCAGTAATTTCACCAATTCTTGAGCACTGCATTTACTCGAGAGCTCTGAAACAAAAATCAAGGTAATTAACACGAGCAATATTGTTTTTTTCGATAGAACCTAATGCAGGACTCTGCCGTCAGTTCCATCGTCATCGGGGGAATGAGGCCACGCTCATTGACAAGCGGCACTTTGGCTGCGCTTTTACCACACAACCAGTAAAGTTACTAGATAGGAATGAAACTGACGGCAAACACTGAAGGGCGCCTCTAAGGCACGGAAAATATTATTATACTTCTCACTCGAATAGATATAGACTGCATCAACTCAATATATTATAGGGTAGGGTACATTAACCTTTGGGTACATTAACACTAATTATTTGGTGTTAAGGAACCTTCCTCACCACCGGTTTTTCTTGCAGGTTACTTTCTGGTGGTTCGTGTAATTCACCTGCATTAAACTAAGTTTTAACACCTGTCTGGTGCCGTTTAAGGTAGGTTTAATTTACATATGTCAGGTAACTAAATGATCCCGAATCTTTATTATCTCTTCACGTTTTATATAGTCAATTGATTTTCGTAAAATTTGACAAGGATGGATATATAGAAAATATCATTACTAAAAGAGTGCTACTATTGGATATGCCCGGAGAAGCCGCGCGTAAAAGCTATATTTCATGAGGTAGACATCGCACAAATGTCATCTGCATTGGTATCTCATTCTCATCTATTTCTACCGCAACATTTTCAATAGTAGTGTTTGCATTGCGGGAACACTGCTATGCGAACATTGCTATTTGACGTGGCTTTAAAGGATGCGGGAGGCAGTATAATTGGGTAATGTGACATAATATCTTCAAGTTAAAGCAGTAGTAAGTTAAAGAAGTCATTTCCTTTCTTTTGTAACTATATCCTTTATATGTATTTAAATGTATGTGTATATTTACATATGTACCTATGGTTATATGTATTGTTGTACTAAATGCAACTCAAACTTCCACCAGCTTTAACATTTTTTCTATCCAAAGGTTGCCTGTAAGAAATCGCATTTAACGGCAGGGCCGCCTCTTGTACCTACTATTCCATGTTTTTGTAATGTTCTTGTGTTGTTTTAATTGGTGTACAATAAATAATATATTATTATTATTATTGGCAACGCGCTAGTGATACCCTAGATTGCGGTGATGTATACTATCAAGCGGAACGTACACAGTCTGCGTAAAAGTATACATGACGTATAATAAAAAAAATGCTTGCTACTGTGTTATTCTGATCATCCGCTTCTACTTAGATTGTTGGTCAAATGGGGGGAGAGGGGGGGGGGGCTGGTCTCCGTTTAGTTACCTGACGGTCCTCTTATTCTTTTAAATTTACCTGTAAATCCTTTGATGTCTGCATACAGTATAGAGACGTCTTGGTGTCTCTGTATGTAGAGGTTGTTGAACTGTTGTTCTTGGAACTCCCCCTTGACTTTCGACACGTGGTTGGATATTTCGCGCGCTAAGAAATCAGGTATCACTGGAACAGAGGGATTTTAATCAGAAACGGAGTTTGATATAGTAAAAAATTACTCCTGATTGCCAGATACACGCTGGTTTCTATGCACTCTTGTATCAGCAGCATTGCCGCGCTATTTTGGCAGTTAGTTGGAAAGCTCTTCTGGATAGTGTTTACTTTTTTGTGAGACTGTATGTTCGTTTCTTTTTTGTCTATACATTTCTATATAATAATATCTTGTTGTAATTTACTTTATTATTTGGTTATATTTCTTTGTTATACTGTTATTTGAATGTATATTTATTATTCTTAAACAAAAGAATGTTAAAAGATAACTGCGTCAGTTACGTGAATGCCGCCCGTACAACTTGCAAATATAGATAAATAATAAATATCTTGATATTTTTCGTTCGTACGAAATTATAAATAATAACTTTTGACATTAGAATATTCCAGTTGGAAGGGTGAAAAAGGCAGAGACATTCCTTGGTAATGTACATAATATTTTGCAAGTCACAAAGGTGGCAACGCGCTAGTCGAGTGATGTGGTGATATCACGCGGACCGTATGCTCATTTTTCGGCTTAGTGGTATAAAAAAATGTTATTGTATATTCGATTGGAGCAAAATCAATGTTTACCACTTTGAAATAGCTTCCACTGCCGGTCACTTTCTCTCTTGGTGCGTTGCCTGGTGACCATGGATCGGTGCGTTTCCAGGAACGCTTTCCGTTGTCCCCAATCTGCCAGGTATTTGGCGTACATTCCCGCGAAGTTCACAGCGCTGTAGAGCAGCGTGTTGCTCACCAACAACCGCATGCCGCATGATTGAGCCTGTCAAATGTTACCATTGTAGATTGGTTGTTAGAAAACAAAAAAGAATCTATGCTGTAAAGGACCGGCAGAGTAGAATAGCACCACCCTCTGCACCAGGTGTCGTAAGAAGTAACTAAGGTGGCGGTATAACCATCCAAAATAGTGCAGCTCAAATGCACAGGGTGGAGATGTGCAGCAGCATTTTAGCCGCAGAAACTACGATCTGCGATTGCCAAGACGCCTGCTCAGTGCGGCAATTGCCATTGCCAATTACCCTAAATTCTGGGGGAGGTTAAAAATAATATGATGATGTAATATTATAATTTCTATGAATTTTTCGCAAAAATTCTCAGTAAGAAACAAAACGTGTATGTACTCTGTTGTCTGATGTCCTTAACACAAGTGCTTTAAGTTTTATTATGGAGACATACCAATGTATGAGATGTTGCATTTTTATTTTACCAGCAGTCCGCCCGAATTCAGAGACACATAGTCATGTTTTATCCTGATGTTGTGGTTATTTAAATTCTGCTCTTGAGTCTCTTATCTTTAAAATATTTTTACATAAGTTCAACAAATTAATTTTTTCCAAATAAATTACACATCAATTACATTTTTTTTTCATAATAATCATAATTTTTTTCTATACTAATTATTAATTTATTTCAATACTACATAACACATGAATTATTAATTTTTTCCATATATTTTTTTCTTTTTCTATGCAAATTCTCTGTTTCTGTTGATCGTATACAAATCTAGTCCATTACAAATACGATAAATAAAATATTATCTAATTTGGTGCAGTAGTTCTAGAGTAAGATTAAGTTTTACAATTTCAACATTAATTAATTTATATATATATTTCCAGGTTTCAAAATTACAGTGCACATATATACAAGATGGTTTTATATAAAAGACAGCACTCACCGCTATAGGGTTACTCGCCATCATCTCCTTAATTTCAACAGCGGTGGCGAGTACGTGGGCGATGGACGACAGCAGCCCGATCACGATGCACCAGCCCAGCGACAGCGGCAGCATTGCGTATGGCACAAATACGATAAACAGCATGTACCACACCTGGCTCTCGGGCGCCTGGAACCCGATCCCTTGACCGCCAAGACCTGGGAAGAACGTTAATGCTCAGCTGTTGATTCACTGTAGACGTCTGGTCTACAAATCTTATAAGAATACGCTGTAGATGAGCCAGGTTAAAGTAGGTTAGTCATAAACAATTTTTTTTTAATAATCCTACTGATAGTCGAATGACTCCCAGAATATCTTTGTATACGATGCTTAAATAAATTTATTATACAGTCGATCTTCAATCTAGCAAACAGTATAATTTTATAAATTTTTGTTACAAACGAAATAAAAAAATAGCACAATAATTTGTAACGATTTCCCGAGGAATTCGGTAGCGCTGTATATCCTTTTGTATCAGGTACCTTAAGTGGCGCTGAGGTAGCTGGCGTAACAGGTGGCGGTATATCCATGCCTACGCCCATAGCAGGTAGTAATTGGCGAACCATCACCACCAGCACAGTAGACACAAGGCCGGATTAAGCTGCTCTATCCTGTATGCGTTAACGGTTTTCAGACAGTTTTTACTTAAAGAGACTCTGTCTTACTTTGTGGAATAAGCAGTATCCAGGTAACAGGTGTCGGTGAAGCAGCGCCACCAGCCCAGCAGGCACAAGACTAGATTCAGCTGCCAGGTACTTTATCCTGTACGTTACTGACAGAGACTCGCTAAGTGGTGTCTTACCTTGTGCGATGAGCAGGATCCAGGTAGCAGCAGCGGCCCAGTGCAGGTAGTTGTTCGCGAAGCAGCGCCACCAGCCCAGCAGGCACACGCCTACATTAAGCCAGGCGAACGCCACCGTCCATGCTATCCTATACGCGTCCACTTTTGTCTCCGCAACTGGGGAATGGTTATCAGTATTTTTATATAGACTTAATTTAAAGTTTTTAGTAATTCCAGATTTGTGTGTAAGTTTTGATTGCCGTGGGGTACTGTCAAAGTAGTAGCTCCCTCTTTATCAGGTGTCGTAAGGGGCGACTGAGGTACCAGAACCGGCAGATGGCGGTAGATCCATATAAAAGAGCGTAGCTTAAATGTAAAATGGCGGGTATGTCCAGTAGTATTCCCGTCACGAAACCACGCTCTGCAATTGTCACCACGCCTGCCCAGCGATGCACTTATAGGCAAAAAGTCCCCTGTCTATAAGAGGTCTTTGTTCACCCCACAACGTTCAACGATTGTTATGATGGTGATGATGATGTAACTTGAGACATTGCTATTATTTAGCGATATATTCAAATTTTAGCTCTCAGAGCTTGTAACTAAAAGATCTGAAGATTTTTTTAATTGCTAATTGTGTTTCGGGTTGATATATATAAGTGTCTATGTATTAATTAAAAAACGAGTTTAACAAACTTACCGTTGCCTCTATTTGTCACCAATGTGTATATAAGTGATAGACATATCTGAAAATAACAAATTAAAGTTATAGATTTTATGCAGCGTGTAAGGGACTAATGCGAGTAAGGGAAGCGATAGAGGTATGCCAAGAACGTAACATCTGTGCAACGTGGAGATCCATAAACTTTGTCTACTCCGATGGGGCACAAGCGTGGTGTATGAATGTATCAATTAATGTTTAAGACATTATCAAATACTGTTAAATATATTTATGATTTGTATGTTTTTAAAAACTATAACGATAGGTTAAGATTACTAAAAGAAATTGTTAATTTTTCGTCAGTCGGTCAACTGTCTCTTGTGAAAATCCTGTTCTTATAATAAACCTTTTTCAGCGGTTTTAAAATGAAAAATACAAAGCAAAACAGTGAAGGCAGAAAATGTATAAATACAATTATATTGTATGCTGCTGATTTACTGGATGATTACTGAAATGGTTAAAGACTTGAAAATTTGCACATGGATTCCTTTTATAATGTCATTTCCTTTTATAACCCCTGACATTATAAAAGAGTAAGAAAGGACTTTTCAAAATACAACCCTTAAAGGGGTAATACTAGAGGTGCAAAGTTAGTATAGAAGTTCTAGGACTTAACGCGGGTGATACCTCGGGGCGGGGGTTAATCAAGTCAAAAAGTTAATCAAAGCTTACCTTAAGAGCTAAGTCCACAACATTCACCATGATTAGAGATTTTTGTCTTTGTCTCCGAGAATACCTTTGGTAAGAAGACTCTATTGTTTCGTCCTGGAAAATAAAATACCTTTCAATTGATGTAGTTATATATCGATGATATATATTCAGTCCGTTTATTTTAGTAAATTTACTTAAATAACTTTGCAAGAATAATTCAGTTTCTGGCAGATAATATTATAGAAATAACTTTTTGAAATAAGAACGGCAGAGTAGAATAGTACCCCTCTGTAACAGGTGTCTTAAATCACCAGGACCGACAGATGGCGATATATCCATCCGAGACAGTGTAGCTCAAATGCACAGGGTCGGGATAGGCATCAGTATCCCCATCATGAAAACTGCGCTCTGCGATTGCCAACACGCTTGCCCAGCGCGGCAATTATGGGCACATTTCCCTCTTGCTTGGGGAGGCCTATGTCCAGCAGTGGACTGCCAAGGGCTGTACTGCTGATTATATATAACATTTTAAAAATAGTTTATTTGTTTTAAATTTCTTATTCCAATTATATGCACTTATAAATACATCATGTAATTAATACTTGAATATCTTTATGAAGTTTATCTGTTGATACAAGTCATAATTAAAAAGTACAAAACTCATACAAAGGTGATGGCATTGATACCTCACGCACTGATTTCTACGGCTTGAAGGATAAAAGAGGCAGTGAAATTACTAGGTAATGTAACATAATAATTTCAAGTCACAAGACTGTACGTCTGCTGGGTATTATATAAAATTAGGAATTAAATAAAAATAGATTTATTTAAACTAATTTGTAGTACTAATAGTAAAAAGATAATTGTCCAATATGGCTAACAATATTTCTTGAATATCAATGTCTCGGATAAATTCATTAATTTCGTGACCTTACCTTAAAACTATTTGTTAACGAAGGCCAGTATATTCCTTTATAGTATCGTCCAGTCCTCAGGATGCCTTCAGTTGTACCTGAAATAAATAAAAGTTATCATTAAAAAAAAATAATTTCATGTAATAAAAATATTTTACAGTCACCGCTAACCAGCGTAGTTAGAGAATATACATGCTGATAATCTATCTTCCACTTCAAGACATAGATGAGAGGGAAGTTTGCCCACAATTGCCGCGCTGGAAAAGCGTGTTGGCAATCGCAGAGAGCAGATTTTGAGAGGGGGATGCTGCTGCCCATCCCGCCCGGTGCATTTAAGCTGCATTGTTTCAGATGGAAATACCGTCTGTCAGTTCTGGTACCTTAGTCGCCTCTTACGACACCTGTTACAGAGGGAATACTACTCTACCGGTACCTCTCCGCAAAAAAGAAAATAAAAACAATTAATTCGTTAAAACTTTATGTGACAACGTCTTATAAATTGGTTTGCCGGGTGACACTTCAAGAAACTGCGTTACGCTTCGCTCACGTTATGCGCTCACAATGACAGCGAGTGAGAGGCACGCGTCCCTTCCACTCGGGCATGGTTAGCCCGCCTAAGAGCGAGAGAGACAGAGCGAGAGAGATAGGCATACACACCGGTTCATGTCTTGCGCTTCTATTTCGCTTAGGCGCCTGCATATTCACATTAAAATTATTTTACCTAAGTCGTTGTCACGTAAAACTTTCGCCCGTATACCGACTTTACAGGCAACCAATTTTTCTAATTATGTTTAAGCTGTTTTAACCATTGTTGAAATTGAATCCTCTTTTACTTGAAGACTA
>JACJUM010000875.1:18801323-18842407 GCA_020976665.1 Heortia vitessoides | reverse complement strand
ATCAATACATCTTCTATTAGGTACTAAGAACACTCGAGGATGTTGAAATGTTGCTAAACTAATATGGATTATAGTGCTCTCACCTGGATCCTTGTCAGCGCTAAATCGATGGAGACAGTTTGAGGAATCATCGTCGCTGGTACGCCGCTGGAATATAAGATTGATCTCTTAGACTTATCAGAGATACAAAATTTTCAAGAGGTTCACTTCACACTAAAGATCGTCTGCATTGGTACAGTACCTTACTCTGGCCTATTTCTCCCGCCAAACAGCAGTGTTTGCATTGTTGGGTTCCGGTTTGACGGGTGAAAGATGCAGTGAAATTACTGCGTAATGTTACATAATATCTTTAAGTCACAAGGTTGGCTTTTGCCGTTAATAATATCTTTGTGATATTCTGATCGCAATTTGTTTGAGGCTCTATAACAGAAAGTACTTGTCTACAAGATTTAACACGCTATGTATGAGGCTTCAACCAAGTATGTAACGAAACTCGTGATGAAATTTAGTCTTCGAGGTAAATCTATACTAATATTATAAAGCGGAAGAGTTTGTTTTGTTTGTTTGTTTAAACGCGTTAATCTCAGGATTCTTCTTTTTGGATAGTCCATTTATAGAGGAAGGTTTTAGGCTATATAACATTACGCTGAGACCAATAGGAGCGAAGCGTCAGTGAGAAATGTTGCAAAAACGGGTAATACCCTCCAAAGTCGATATTTTACGCAGATGAAGTCGAGGGCACTGCTAGTTACTTTTAAAAATTAATTGGCCGGGCCGTGAGGTACTGGCAGAGAAGGCCTAGTACCTTCCCCCTGTACCATGTGTCGTAACGACACGCTAGTGATATCTTTGTAATAACACCAGCGTCTACAGGCTGCGGTCACGTTTACCATCAAGCGGACAATGTGTACTATGTGTTATCAGATTTATCGGTTTAATATTGGAGTTTATAATTTTATTTTGCATTTACGCGGTCTACTCTTCGCAAAACAGCACAAAAAACTTTGTTTCTACGTTTCCATTCTTTATCAGTTCCTCCTGTTTTTGTTTTAAGACGGTACATCATGTAACTTTTGAAGATCGTTATAAGTCATACATACATCACGCCTATATCTAATCGGGATAGACTATGGATTCTATACTTGCAAGAAATCTCTAATATAGACAGACTCTCGATTTCTTTACTCGAATTAGTCCGTTCATAGACGCTCGTTTATTCTTGGTACTTCTGAACTGGCCTTTTCTTTACCTCTTCTACTTGGTTAAGGTATGTTTGCCTAAGTCGTCCTTTACCAATTTACATAAATATATTTAATTATTTAATTTGTGCAATCGTTCTACTTTCATTAATCCTATCTATATGTCGAAACCATCTCTACATTCCTTTCTCTAATGTTGTCACAACATCGTCCTTCACATCCTTCATATATAATCTGAACATAAAATATTTGATATTAATATGTGAAGCAAAAATGTACACCTATTATTAAGGAAATCGCGGGAACGAATGAAGGTGATTTTGATCCATTGAAGTTTATGTGGAGAAGAAGTACAAAAGCTATTTTTTTATACAAAACGAGCAGCGCTTTTGGTAACACCCGCGTTAGGTTCTAGAACTTTCATACTAATTTTGAACCCTCCATCCTGTTACCCCTTATGGGATGATTTTCGATAATAAATATTTATACTTTCAAAATATTTTACTGGTGTTCAATGATTTGCAATGAAGAAACCTTATTAAACCTTAAAACTGATATTAATTCAAATAAACAGAAAAACAGTAATTTCAGCATTTCATTCTTTTCATTTCAACTTTGCATTCCCGGTTTACCCCCTTACGGTATGAATTTTCAAAAATCTTTCTAAGTGCTATCCTATATAATAAAAGGAACCCCTAACCAAAATTTTAAGTTTCTAATCCTTATAGTTTAGGCTTTGCGTTTATGTCAGTCAGTCAGCTACTCCTTATATATATATTTGTAGGCTTCATAACAATAATAGGCTATAGAAATCATATTATCGTTGGGTGTTACAATGGTGAAAATGTCTTTACATAATGTAATTATTGTTGAATTCACGACCACACTATTACTAGAAGCTGTCAACATCATCATCATCGTCAGATCAGCCATTGGACGTGCAGGACATGGGCCTCCCCAAGAAAGGGGGAGTTTACCCCTTAATTGCCGCGCTGGGCAAGCATTTTGGCAATCGCAGAGCGCAGCTTTTGCATATGAGCTGCACTGTTAGGGATCGATATACCGCCATCTGTCGGTTCTGGTACCTGAGTCACCCTTACGACACTTGGTATAGGGGGAGGTACTATCCCACTCCGCTGGTACCCCACAGCCCAGTTAGTTTGTGTTTCAATTTAATCGCAAGGTAAACATATTCTGTTACGAAAAATATAAATATTGGTTATCTAGGTATATTACACACAACAAGCAAAACTTGTAAATAGTAAAAAGATAGAAAGTGAAAGATTCGGCAAAAATATTGGAACCAAACAAAGCCATATATACATTCGCTATCATGTTTTATTAGCTTGTTTACGATTGCTTGATTACCGCTAGGATTAGTTTTAACTGCTTTTTTTGTTTATATTGTTTTTTATGTAAATATATAATTTATGGCCGAATCTGAGATACCGGCAGAAAGCCGAGAGGTACGAGCAGAGTAAAATAGTACCTCTCTTTGTACCAGGTGTTTTAAGAGGCGAGTAAGCTGCCAGAACCGACAGATGGCTGTATATCCATCCGAAACAGTATAGCTCAAATGTATAGGACGGGGTTAGGCAGCAGCAGTCCCGTCGCGAAAGCTGCACTCTGCGATTGCCAATACGCTTGCCCAGCGCAGCAATTATGGGCAACATACCTCCTTTCTTGGGGAGGCCTATATTCAATTGTGGAGTTTTAATGGCTGGTATGATGATGATAATGACTAGCGGTCAAGCTCACATAGACCTCTTTCACAGACAACTCGACCACCCGAGACAAGGTCGAGCCTTAGCCTCAGAGGTGCCCTCGGGTAATTGTCAACGAAACTGCGCTGGCAGGGCACTTAATAATGAGCGGCATCGCCCACCCCTACGGTACCGCTGGAGTTGACGTCTGATTTGTCTAGCAAACTAATTTGATCGCTATGATTGTTATAAAAAGACTAGCTGTTCCTACGACTTCGTCCGCGTGCAGTAGTTTCTTTGGGTACCAAACCTTTTTAATTTAACTTATATAGACCTAGATTTTTTTTTACTTTATTTTTTTGTTCACCAAATATTAACTATCGCGTTATTTTATTGTTTATTCTATTCAATTTTTAGTGTTATATCTCGTAGTTCGTATTCTCTACGAAAACAGCCTTGTCTTCACTTCACACAACAAAAACTTGTCAGAAAAGCCATAGTTGATAATGGCCAATGTATTTTGTTGAGCGCGTCAATCAGATAAATACATTTAGGACGAAATGAATAAAATCACCATATATATTAAAGATTTGATACGTTAAGGAATTACAATAAAAATATTTATTGAACAAATAGCTTTATAGTACTTTAAAACTTTAAGTCATAAAGTTTTTTTAAATGCCTGAGCATTTAAACTCAGACTACATTTTATAGGATGAAGCGATCTCCATTAAATTTGGCAAGCTTGGCTGTTTGCCATTATATTATATAATATTTTCTAATATTTACACGTTCACTAATTATAATAAAATTGCTTTTAAACGGTTTCAAAACGCGATTTATTAAACATTATTCGTAATTTTGTTTTACATTTCTAGATGGTAGTTTTATTGATCTATCTATATACGTAGAAAAGGTGAAGCTGACAGACTGTTTGACATATCAACGCAGGGCCTATACTATAAGGGTAAGAAATGTGTGAAACCGTGAGGTACCGGCAAGATAGAATAGTACCTCCCTCTGAAGCAAGCGTAGTAAGAGGCGATTAAGGTACCAGAACCGACAGATCGCGGTATATTAATATGAAATAGTGTAGCTCGAATGCACAGGTTAGGGATGGGCAGCAGCATACCCATCGCGAAAGGTGCGCCCTACGGTTGCCAGCATGCTTGCCCAGCACGATAATTGTGAGCAAAATTCCGCCTTTCTTGGGGAGGCCTAAGTCCACTTCCAATGGATGTTATGATGATGATGATCCCTTAAAGGGGTAAAAGGGAGGTAGAAAAACAAGACACGGTAGAAGTCCAGGTAGAAAGCGAGCTTATCGAAATTACACAAAGTTATGTATGGATTATACTCCACTTTATTTTACTTTACAACTAATACTAATAACTTAAAAGTTAACTTTACACTAAACAAGTACAGTCAAATAGAAACTGCAATGCCTATACTCAAAAAGGTCAATGAACTCTCAACTGTATGTAGTAGGCAAAAGGACAGAATAGAACACTAAACTCGTCTTAGAATGTTGATGGACATGAACTCAGATGTATTTTCTATCGCCATCAAAAATATGGACGAGAAAGCTCATGAATGAGCGACTCTATGCCAGAAAACTAAGAGGTAGGAAAACGCACCTGATCGTCAGGTGCTGAGCAGCTAGCACCGTCCCCCGGGAGCCGCTCGCCGACGGGGGGCCGCGATTCTTCGCCTTCCCCCTCCCGGATCACCTCGCAGCATTCTCCGGCCTGGAACAAAATTTGCATAAGTACGCGTATATTTTACATGAGGTAGACTTCATGTAAAGGTCGTCTGCATTGCTATCTCACTCTCACCGTTTCTATCGTTAAATGCAGACGATATTTGAAAGCGGTCTACCTCATTAACCTATAATGCAATGCAACCATAGGCAAGTTCGAGGATGTCTCTCGCTTTGCCTATCATCGCATCATCAGTTATTACTTGATGCCGATAGGATCATCTCGGGGTTTACCCGATTAAAAAAAATCAAAATCGGTTCACAATTCTTGAAGATATCAAGTAATATACTCCAAAAAAAACCACTCGAATTAGAAACCTCCTCCTTTTTTGAACTTGGTTAAAGTAAGCGTAATGCTATATATACAAAGGAAGTGGTAAATAAATTTGATGCCCGAAGGTTTAGTACCGAGTGTTAATTAACTCCATATAAATTAAATCCATTATAACGAGAGCCCTAAAGTAAAACGAGTTGTTGTAAAATAAATTTACACACATCAGAATAATTGAATGTTATATATACACACACACACACATATATATATTTATATATATATATATATATATATATATATATATATATAAATATATATAACGATTAAAAGTCCACCCGCAAAATGGCCAGACCATCTAAAATCGCAGTATCGCACTGGACACAGGCCGCATATAACCGGTCTTATTGGAGATTACTTGGGGAGGCCTATGTCCAGCGGTGGACGTCTTGTGGCTGATATGACGATGATATATAATAGTGAATAGTTAGCTAGTAATATATATATTTCTAGCTAACCCAACAACGTTTTCCTGTCTTAACTATACTTATACGAGGACATTGTGTATTTAAGATTATTACAATGAGTAAGAGCGTGGCGGTTTTCGAACTAAACAACACTTTTCTTTTGATTTATTTATTAAAATTCACGTCTCTTAAAAATATTTTACTAATAATTTTAATATATTTATTAGTGTACGAAAACGAACAGTGGAGATTGCTTTATTAAAAACACACTCGTGTTTGAATTCAAAGCACTTGAAAGTTGTAGTAGGAAAAAAAATTGTTGCCCAAAGTCACAATTCTACGCGGACGAAGTCGCGGGTACCGCTATTATGCTATATAAAATAGACTACATTTTACACATATACTACATAAAGTGTATGTGATACGAAATTTACCGGGTCATATCATGAACCGATAAGTCTTTATTCACACAATTATTATATTTACATTCACACAACATCTCATGCATTGACCTAAATCCGAAATAGGTCACTTAAAGCACTTGTGTTACGGATGCCAGACAATAGAGGAATCACAAATATAATACTAAAACCTATATATTTAACACCCAGTCGCAGAACAAATACAAATATCAAGATATAAATATTTGTACTGGTTGGGAATCGAGTTTATTAAAAAATATGGCTAATGTTACTTTTTAAAATATCCAAGTACTTTTAAAAATACTTGAATATTTTATAAGTCGAAAAATAAAATTAAGAACGCCGATTACTAGACGATTAAATTTTAAAACGAAATTGCTTTTTAGATTTTTCTAGAAAACATGAATAATTTAAATACTATGTTTTAAATCATAAAATTTTTCTTTGAATTACTTAGACTCATTTTAATTGGTCCTGAATCACCAATTCTCGACTCAGCAGGCCCGATGGCGCAGGTGGTAGTGATCTTTTCTTGTGCACCAAAGGTCGTGGGTTCGATCTGCACAAAAAATCTGCAAAAATCCTTCCCAAGATAGGAGGATATTTGCAAATAATTGTCGCGCTGGACAAAGTGGGCAAGCGTGTTGGCAATCGCAGAGTGCAGGTTTTCGACGGGGATGCAACTGCCCCTTCTCACCCAGTGGTATTTAAGATTCGCTGTTTCGGTATGATATACCTCAATCTGTTGATTTCGGTACCTTAGTCGCATCTTACTACAACCGCTACAGGGGGAGGTACTATTCTACTCTGCCGGTACCCCACGGCACGAATTACAAATATAATACTTAAATACATATATTTAACACTCAGACACAGAAGATACTTTTGCCCCGTCTACATATAAACTCAATTCTATTGGTTTACATATGTATTGGATTTATATAGTCAGCATTGTTACCTCACTTTCACCTGAGAGCGCTAAATAGCAGTGTTCGTATTGCCTTGTTCCGGCATGAAGAATGAAAGAGGCAGTGAAATTACCGGGTAATTGTGACACAGTATCTTAAGTTAACAACATTGTCGACATCCTAGTGATATCTTTCTGAGGACGCAAGCGTATATAGGCTGCGGTTACATTTAGGTACTATCAAGCGGACCATATGCTGAGTTAATAAATAAAGCATATATAAAGAAGATAAAAATATTAATCTTAAAAAGTTTAAAAAAAGCTCCATTCTCATGATACAATCGAACTCTGTTCAATCAAAATTAAAAAAAAGTAAAAAAAAACAATACAAAAACCTAAAGCCTTCGGTTGTATGATATGTTATAGTGATTTTCATGGCTCGGCTTTTTAGCTTAGCGGCCATTTGCAATCGGAGTGATTCAGCGAGCCTCGCCGCGGGTATTCGTGTACAGTTATGATATCGCTAAATAAACGCATTAGAACCTTGTCGGTCCTTATCGCGCGTGACGGCGCGTCCGCGAGCAGCACTCAGGGATACCAAACATTGTGCAACTACCATTTGTTTTACGATATTACCTGGCCGTAATACCGCTGCACTGTTTTGGATGGATATACCGCCATCTGTCGGTTCAGGTACCTTTGTCGACTCTTACGAGACGAAAAAGGTACCGGCGTAACGTAGTGTCCAAGCAAAAGAGTCTGCGGGCATGCGCGGATGGGCAGCTGCATTCGTAATTTTAGGTTGGTTTTGTATAATATTACTTTTTATTTTAACAACATATTTTGTAATGTAAACAATCATCATGCCAGACTCTGGGAGTGCACTGGACATAAGCCTCCCTAAGAAAGGGGGAATTCTGCCCATAATTGCCATGCTAAGTAAGTGCTAATGCCTATCCCCACCGTGTACATGTGAGCTATACTGTCTCGGATGGATATACTAAGAACATTAGTCTTTAGAAAAAAAATAAGGTAGGTAACAAAACCGATAGATGGTGGTATATCCATCCACAACACTGTAGCTCAAATGTACAGGGTGGGGATGAGCTGCATTCCCACTGCAAAAGCAGCGCTCTGCGATTGCAAACACGCGTGTCCAGCGCGGTAAATATGGGCAGCATTCCCTCTTTCTTGGGGAGGCATATGTTCAGCAGTGGACTGTCAATGGCTGGTATGATGAGTTCTACATCGTTGGTTAGATCCCCTCACCCCGTCAAGGGAACGAAGGAATTGTATTAAAATCAATATCCGGAACTTGTGCAGAGAAACTGTCAGAATTAATTATTGTTATTATTTTTTATTTATTATGAACAAAAAACCTTTATACATTAAGCAAAAATAATCGACGCGACACCACACTGTTCAATGCCAAATAGAAAGATGAAACGAAAATAATTGGCTTGCTTTAATGAGATACATAGAGAGAGAAAGAGAGAGAAAGTAAGAGAGAGAGAGAGAGAGAGAGAGAGAGAGAGAAAGAGAGAGAAAGAGAGAGAGAGAAAGAGAGAGAGAGAGAGAGAAAGAGAGAAAAACACGCGCACGCCGCGTGGTTTACAACTATAGCAAAAAGTGTCGTTACAACTTTTTGTCTTAATTTTTTCCGTCCAGCCCCCTTACGTATACGTATACGTGCGCGATAATGAACTCCGTTCCAAAATATACGACTTAACTTATTTACTAACTGTCTGTGGTCAAAATTCGACCGTAATTCACTAAAACTGACGGTGATCGTAGTCACGATCCTCGGCGCAAAGATAGGCTCACTACTATTTGCGCCTTCGGGTCCGTCATAACATAATATATAATATAGTTGGTCCTAATTACGTCCCTTCCACCTGTAGAGCCACACTCGTCGAGAGATAACTGTTGTGTGCGTGTTTACTCGGCGAATCACGTCCACCGTCGAGTGGACGGTGGACGATGCCTGTTCCGGGGTACCATTCAGAATGCGATATGACTCATAAATAATTTTTGTACTGTTATATCGAAGCGCGTATGCGTAGCAATTCCACAGGGCAGTTGCAGATGTATTAACTTCCTTACCAATATTATAAATATAAAAATTTGTGAGTATGTACTTTTCACTGTATGTACATATGTTAAATAACCAACAGATGGCGGTATATCCATCTGAGACAGTGTAGCTCAAATGCACAGGGTGGAGATGGGCAGCAGCTTCCCCGTCGCGAAAGCTGCGCTGTGCGATAGTCAACACGCTCCCCCTTACCTTGGAGACGCTTATGTCAAGCAGTGGATTTTTAATGGCTGTAATGATGAAGGCATGTTTAAAAATATTTACACATATAATGTTACAAGAAATAAATATAAGCTTGCAGTACCAGCTCCATGAATTAAATGATTCGTTCGCACCAAGTTTTGTTTTCTACAAACACAAAAATCAATGAGATGTTTTTTCCTATTTTGATAATAAACATTAAAGTTTGTAATAATTATATTTTTGTTACTCTTTCACGCAAAAACTACTGAACACGATTTGATGAAACTTTAAAATAATATTGCTTATATACCACTGTAACATATACAGGCTATAATTTATAAGGATTAATTGAAACTATAATGATAATTATCTAGTAACCTAAAAACATCTGCCATCTACGAACCGTTGCCGGAACGTTGCCAAAAATGTTGCCAGAGTTACACGCTAAAAATATACTAGCAGCGTCTAGTCCTTACTTTTGCCCCCCGTTTACCCTATTAAGGGTAATGAATTTCGAAAAAAAATGTTATAATAAATAATAAGTTTCATGCTAACTTTGCATCTCCGTGCAACTTAGGGAGTGAATTTCCAAAAATCCTTACTCAGTGCTGCCCTACGTTATCAAAAGAACCCCTATGCAAAATTTCAAGTTTCTTTTATATATACAGATGATGAAAATGTTTATTCGAAATAGATATACAAAGTCCGCGACAGAATATCCTTATTTTACGTGTTAGCATGTAGCTTTTATTTTAAGAGGAAGGACATATTTATTACTCTTTCTGTCTGATACAATTTGAAGACCCAGACAATTTTGATATAAGGCAGGTAAAGAAAAAGGCTAGCAAGACGTAGGTAGAAAATTCAAGTACTTATTCAAAGTAAACGAAGACGCTGGCATTTGATATTTATAACTTTTCGTTCCTGCCAATATATTCCCGCCTAATATCAAACTGCGTTTCGTATTCTAGATAGCTGTTTTATTTAAAAAAAATATTATAAAATAAGACATATACCATTCCATTATAATCCTTCAATTCAGTTGTCTTCTCTTCGAAAATAAAGATGAAGAGAATATAGAAGAAAATAACGAACGAACGAAAATAAAAAAGTATGCTTGTAACGAAATTACTTTTTTACGTTTTGCCAGTTTTGACGTGACAACGTCTTATATTAGGTTGTGGCTGGGAGTCACTTATGAAAAAGTGTAACGCTCGGTAACGTAACGATGAGTCACCGAACGAGAGAGAGGCCCGCCGAATGCCTTGCGTCTCTCTCCCACTCAACTATGATCGGTCTGTTGCGCGCGCAGCACTAGAGAATCAGGCGCATTGAATCGGCGCATGCTTGTGTCTCTGTCTTTGTCTTTCTCGAACGTTCTTGGCGTTGGAAAAACAAGAAAGCGTCATAATACAAGTTCACACGTGTGGTTAAAGTATCGTCAGCTGTGTCTGTAGTGAAAATTGGAGTGCTTAGATTCGTCATTTACAACAACTACAACAATAAAGGTAAATAATTGTACACTGATATTTCATTATCGTAAACTATGATTGATTGATTAATTGTTAGATTGACACAAAAGTTGAGAAACTGAGTTTATAGGTTATGTCATACTATTGATAAATGTTGATAGTGTTAAGTAAATTATTAGTTTAAAATTAATTAATTAATTAATTATTATTTTACAAATTTTCATTAATTTCAAATTTATTTAGCAAAAATTTATACCTTCGATCTGAATAAATGTTTTGATTTTCGAATTGATTCTTTAAAATTACAAATATTAAGAAAAAGTGGCAGATATAAGAAAACTTGATTTAAACTGTGTTGAGCAAGAATTTTAACATCTAATTTAAGTAAATGTTTTAATTTTCAACTTCATCATTTACAATTACAAATTTTAATTAATTTCAAATTTATTTAGCAAAAATTCGAACCTTCGATCTGAATAAGTGTTTTGATTTTCAAATTGATTCTTTAAAATTAAAAATTCATACATTCAATTTCAAATGTTCAACAGGAATCACCACTCTCAAAACAATGGAAACGGACGAGTTTGGACAATGGAAAGTTTAAGTTTACATGTACAATGTTTTAGTAAACAAAATATATTTCTATAGTTAAAATTAGTGCAATTCTTATTTTCATTCAATTCCTTGTTTCTATTGTGAAATTTAATTATATTCATATCAATAAATATTCTACCGAGAAAAAGACGTTGTCACGTAAAATCTTCGCCCGTAAAACCGACTTTACAGGCAACCATTTTTTATCTAGATAATAGTTGCGATTTTCTATTAAAATGAACCGATTCTAACCCAGACAATATTACGGAGTAATAGTTGGATAGGATAGCAATCGTGAGGTACCGGCAAAGTAGAATAGTACCTCCTAATGCACCAGGTGTCGTAAGAGGCTGACAGTGCAACTCAAATGTACAGGGCGAGCATGGGCAGCCTGCGTCCCCTTCGCCAAAGCTGCACTCTGCGATTTCCAACACGCTTGGCTAGGACAGCAATTATGAGTAAATAACTTCCTTTCTTGGAGAGGCCTATGTCCAGCAGTGGTCTTCCAATAGCTGATATGATGAATAATTGGATACCTTAATGTGTCCTACAAGAATAAAACACATAGTAAAATTTATATGTTTTATTGAAATAGCTGTACACGCTTGCCCAGCGTGGCAATTGGAGCAAAGTTCCCCACTTTGGCAGTAGGTTTATGCCCAACAGTTGATGTCCAATGGCCGATAAAATGATAATGATCCAGCTGATTTATATTGGTCACGGGTCTGGTTTATAATAATGATATAATGACGAGACATATTGGGTCAAGTGCCTTTGTCCTGAAACCTGGTCGTGGGGTCCAGGAAGAATAGAAAAGTATCTCCCCTTGTAGAAGGTATAGTAAGAGGCGACCGAGGTACCGGAAAAGATGGTGGTATATCCAGGACAAAATTCCTCCTTTTTTGGAAAGACCTATGTTCAGTAGCAGATGCCTAACGGCCGATATGATGATAGCTTTAATTTATACAATAACGACACCAGTCATGTTAATTTTATACAAGTGATTCAAATGTATTGATATATTCCTCGTTAGTCGCAGTTGCAAATAAAGTTGAAAATTCAATTAGAAAATATGGAATATGGACCTCATTTACTAAAGCTACATACGTGGTACGAGTATAGAAGTATCACTGACGATATAATAATTTACGTTGCACAAAGCCTGCACCAGGTGCAGGCTATATAAGTCGCAGAGGTAGACCTCATACAACGGTCATCTGCATTGGTACCTCGCCTATTTCTACCGCTAAACAGCATGGTTTCCATAGCTGTGTTCCATACAAATTTGTATAAATACATAAATACGTTTGTATATTTTGTGTATATATTGTCTCCACCACTATATGTATTTATTTCAGTTTCGTATAATGGTTGACTGTGAGATAATGCCAATTGGCATTAAGTCCACCATTTGTACATTTTGTACAATAAAGTATGTAAAATAAAAAATAAAATATCTACAAGTGATAAAGATGGCAACACGCTTGTGATATTCTTATGATATCACGAGCGTCTATAGTCTATTAGCTGCTACGACGTTAACTATCACGAGAACTGTACGCTTATTTGTCGCTCTAGTCTAATAAAAAAAAAACTGTTCGAAGTTTGATTTTCAGCTTGAAACAGGCTGTATATTTACAGTGAACAAGCTGCGTGTTGTCTCTCAGCCGTACGATGAATATGCAAATGCGTGCCGTCGGAGCCTTCCGTTGTGTAACGTCGCATAATAGCCACGTGTCGGTTGAAACAAGAATGCAAGACTTGCTACATCGCAACATAGTCAACAAATGTAAACTACTATTTTTGTTTATAATAGTTTTTTTTATATTATCAGGAACAAACGTGTCACCTGATAAGGATCAGCGTCACTTATGGACGTCTGCAACACCATAAAAAACAGAGGCGAATTGACACTATGTCCACTGTATATTAAATAAACAAAACATCATTATCATCACAGCCATTCGAAGTTCACTGCTGGACATAGGCCTCCCCAAAAAAGGCTGTATTTACCATATAACTGTCGCGCTGGCAAGCGTGTTGGCAATGCAGCAGCCCATCCCCACCCTGTGTATTCGAATTGCACTGTCTCAGTTGGATGAACCGCTATCTGTATAGGTTCCGGTACCTTAGTCGCCTCTTACTACACCTGGTACAGAGGGAGGTATTAATCAACTCTGCCGGGACCTAATGGCACAAAATCTATTCTGTTCATAACACACGTAAATTAACTAAATTCAATGTAAAATAAATTTAACTGATCAACTAACGATATCTAGTGGTCATATCTAGTTTATGTTTAATTTTGAATAAACTGAACTGCTTATAATTTTTCTGTATTCAATGTTTTATAAGTTCAACTGCTCATATCTACACCATCCTCGATATTAAATAAATTAAACTGTGTATCGTACAGCTATTTGAAGTCCACCGCTGGACATAGTCCTCCCAAGAAATAGAGGAATTGTGCCCATAATTGCCGCACTGGGCACACATGTTGGGCATCGCAGAGCGCAGCTTTGGCGACGGGGATGCTGCCCATCCCCTGTGCATTTGAGCTACACTGTTGCGAATGGATATACCGCCATTTGCTGGTTTTGGCACCTCTAATGTCTCAGACTAATGTCTTTAGTATATTCATCCGAGATAGTGTAGCTCACATGCACACGGTGGGATGGGCAAAATTCCCCCTTTTTTGGGAAGGCTTATGTCCAGCTGTGGATTTCCAATGATGAATGTTTACATTACAAAATATGTTATACATATAAAACGTATTATATAAAATCAACCTTAAATTAAGACAAATATCTATAAATATAATTTAAAAACACTTTAGTTTGACAGCTGGGTTACTGTATATTTATATAATCATAGCAGCCGTAAAAACGTTCACCGCTAGACATAGGCCTCCCTAAAAAGGGGTTGTTTACCCATAATTCCCTCGCTTGGCAAGGGTGCTGAATTCGCGACGGGGATGCTGCTGCCCATTTCCGTCCTGTTACTTTAAGCTGCACTGTTTCGGATGAATATACCGCCATCTGCCGGTTGTTATGTACTTTATTTTATCATGCCAGGTCTATAAACAAGCGTACAGTCCGCAGCTAGCACTAGCGCGTTGCCAACCTTGTGACTTGAAGATAATATGTCACATTACCCAGTTGCCTCACTGTCTCCCAACCTTTCAAACTGGGACTCAGCAATGCGAACTCTGCTTGGCGGTAGAAATAAGTGACAGTGAGGTACCAACGCAGATGATCTTTGTATGATGTCTTCTTAAATACTTCGGATAATACGGTTTGCTGCTAATCCAATAACATACTTAATTAAAAGGCTCAGACGTCGCTTTGTAATGTTACCCAGTAATTAGGGAAGATATTTAATTAGTTCCAACCACATGAAGAAGCCAAGATAATTGTAAATTACAGTGATCCTATCTTGTGCGGCAAGGGTTGTGTTTGATACCCACCCAGGACACACATATATATGTATTATTTTTTTAAAAAAATTTATATATATATATATATGTTGATATTTGTATTTGTCCTGTGTCTTTATGTTATAAATTTATATTCAATTATTATATTTGCGATTCCTCTGTTGTAAGATGTCCGGAACAAAAGTGCTTTAAACGACTTACCACGGAGTCAGGTCAATGTACGAGATGCTGTGAGTTATTAATTTGCTTATTTACTTTTTAATTAAAACCTCTATACTAATGTTATCTAACCTTCTAATACTGCATACTGCAGCAGCTATCTATAGGTCTATGATTAGGGCTCTAGGGTTTCTACGCTTGCCAGATAAAGAGGTAATTTAAAATCGAATGTGCTGTCCGTCCACCGCTCAGCAATGTTGCAGCGATTCCAGAGGAACCCACCGCCAATGCAACTTTTACGGTCCTTACGAAGTTTTGTTCGAAGCAAATTGAACATAAATGTTTTAATACCAGAATCGATAAAAGTATCTATTTTCATTCAGGAATTAATTATGTGCTTTTGAAATAAAGTATCAATTTTGATTGTATTTTTTGATTATAATGGCTTTTACCAAATATTTTTTTATTTATTAAATTTAGAGTCTATATTCTTACTGTGGAAACCGAAATCAACGCGACGGAGTCGAGGGTGGCCACTGGTTATTTGTAAAGATTTGTACAAAATATAACGATAAGTGTTGTTTTCGCCTCAAACGCCTGCCAAATTCTATCTGCAAATGTGATTATCATCGAGTTATGTCGGAAAACTATTTAGTGTTGATGGAATATTTTCACCTCCGGTTTTTCTTGTAGTTTCTTTTCTGGCAGCTCGTGTAATGAACCTAATGAATGAATGAAATGCCTAAGAAAAACCTAATGAAATGAATTAATTTCAAAGATACATTTTTCATACATATAAAGTACACATCAATACTGGCATTTACAAATGCTTAATTGTCTGTGTGTGAAAATGCAATCAGGCTAATGCTTCACTACTTTTTTTATTTTCTTATATATCAAGCATCAGACCAGACAGACGTTGTCCCATATTAAATACTAGCTGTGTCCGCGACTTCGTCCGCGCGGAATAGTTTTTCTTTACCTTAACTTATATAAACTTTGAATGTTATGTTTATTTATATCGAATCAATGGCTTGAAAAATAAGTTTAAAGTTTCTAGCTCCAAAATAGCGATACTTCCATACAACTTTTCATCCCCCCCTATGTCCTTTCTCAGGGTCTAAAAATTGTCTACGTAAAGCGTAACAGACAGACTTAGTTGTAAGACCCGTCTGGTGCCGGTAGACTAATATTAGGTAGGCCTAATTTAAATGTTAGCTGTCTTCTATTATCAAGTCGGGTTATCAAGGTTATCGTTGGTATGAATATAATACAAATAAGTAATAGAACAATTTCAGAAATATGATTTCTGAAATTGTTCTATTTCATTATTGTTGATGTTCAAAAGTATTTCTATCTTGAATAAAGTATGTTTTGATTCAATTTGATTTATTACGAGTGTCTATAGGCTGTGGTGACTGTCACGCGGCCCGCATGCTTGTTTGTTGACCAGGTCTAATACAACAAAGTTTTGATTCCGGTTTTGTCTCTAACTTCGCGATCCTGTACAAACCGTGTACTGACAACTACAAACAACAAAAAGATAATTATCTAATTTGGTGCAGGCGATCTAGAGGTATTCGCATGTATTCAGTTAGTTTTAATTAAATAGATTAAAAGTCTTCACTGCCGTGAGGTACCGGTAGAGTAAAATAGTATCTCCGCCTGTACCAGGTGTTTTTAGAGGCGACTAAGGTACCAGAACCGATAGACGGCGGTATATCCTTTCGAATTAGTGCAGCTCAGAGCACAGGGCGGGGATGGGAACAGCATCCACGTTGTGAGAGCTACGCTCTACGAACTACTTACACTTTACTTGGGAAATTGTATGTCCAGCAAATGACTTCCAATGGTTGATATGACGATGATTTTAAAAGTAGACGTCAAGTAGTGAAGGGTCAACCATAGTTATTGTTAAGATAATAATATATATTTCTCTAATATCTAATATTAGGTTATGAGAACTAGATTGGCCTTTATCATTTTTTCATCATTCATCAACTCAAGACAACCTAAATCTATATAATGTCTAGCCCGATCCCACGTAACATTTTATTGAAATAACTTTGAAAACCAGAGAACTTTCACACTAATTTCGCACTCCAGTTTAAGGGTTGATTTTCGGAGAGAGTAATCAATGGAGTTATCTCAGCAAAAACATTTAAAACAATTTTCTTTTAATCAGTAGCGTCAACAATAGATAACAAATCAGATAAGTGTAGCGCAAAAAATAACAACATCAGCTAAATGAAATTGAACAATAAAAATAAATACAATTCCTTCAAATATTTCAGCTAAGGTAACTAATTTGCCGCCGAGTGCTGTCATAAACTAGAATATCTCCAAATTCAAATTAGTTTCAGCTGTCGCCGCACTTTGTGTTTTGTTTACCAGCGCGAGTAAACATGAATTACTTTTATTTATAATTCAATCACTTTTACCTAAGGTACCGGCAGAGTATAATAGCACCAATATAAATTCACGCAAATCCCAGATGTAAAATCGAATCTGTCGCGTGTTGTTGCCGACCGAGCGGGCACTATCTGTATTTGCGAAATGAATTTTTATAATATAAGTTATAGTTACCCTTAATATATATATGATATTAATTACATAGATTTTATACATTGGGCAGGGAGGTACCGGCAGAGTAGAATGGTACCTTCCCCTGTACCAGGTGTCGTAAGAGGCGACTGAGGTACCAGAACTGGCAGAGCGATATATCCATCTGAAACGGTGTAGCTCAAATGCAAAGAGCTAGAATGTACAGCAGCATTTCCGTCACGAAAGCTGCTCTCTGCGATTGCGAACACACTTGCCCAGCCATAATTTCCCCAAACTTGGGGAGTGCAGACAGTAGTGGACTTTCAATAAGGCTGATATGATGACAATGATGATTAACTTTTGGTTCACTTTCTTCGAACAAACGTAACAATGAGGTTCACTATGGTAAGTGTCAAGCGGCTTGAAAAAAATCGTGTTATCGCAAGGATATCATTAACACCAACCTTATGATCGGGTGATATTACGTCGTATTTTATAACTTCATAACATCACTCAGTGACACTGCCTCTCTTAACGTAAAAGCCGAAACACAGTTATGGGAACACCGTAGTTTAGTTGTAGAAAATGAGAGTAAGGTACAAATACAGAGAAATATTGTAAAAGGCCTATTGTCGGATTCCCAGGTATACTAAACCTAATGTATATATAGTATAGCATACAATGAAAACTATTAATAATAATATTACTATAAATATATTATATACTAATATTCTTTGATTATATAAGTAACACGGCTGGCATCAAATTGAACGCACAAAGAATTATCATAATTTCTATATATTTATATTTTATAATACGAGATATTACTGAAATTTGCGTATCACATCCCTGAAATTGGGATTTTATAGTTATTTTTATGAATACCTGGTGGTAAGTAATAATCTGTGTCGCTCATAAATATCATACCTGCAACATCTTCGTTTATATCCATCCAAATATTGCATGGAAGAGATCGCTCTGAGCGATAAAGCCACCAATTGTATTATATTTTGTTGGCTTATTTTTTCCCTTACCTAATTTTTTGTATATTTGTAAGAGTATCATCATTGTAACAGCTATAAAAGTTCACTATTGGACGTAATCCCGCTCTCCAGGATAGGGGGAATTTTGGGTGGGGATGGCGTTCCCATCCTCGCCCTGTGCATATGAGCTATACTGATTCGGATGGATATACCACCATCTGTCGGTTCAGGTACCTGAGTCGCCTCTTACGACGCCTGATCCAGACGGAGGTAGTATTTTACTCTGCCGGTACCTCACAGCGAATAATAACACTGGTCAACAAAATTTAAACTTTTTCGTGCCACACGGACTTTTTTGATATTTTTTA
Organism: Heortia vitessoides; assembly: GCA_020976665.1. Classification (NCBI taxonomy): domain Eukaryota; kingdom Metazoa; phylum Arthropoda; class Insecta; order Lepidoptera; family Crambidae; genus Heortia; species Heortia vitessoides. Next base: position 18,823,845 of record JACJUM010000875.1, on the reverse strand, counting down.
TTTTAATTGGTGATTGTAAGAAAAAATAAACGTAAAAAAAAATTTGCTAGCCGGGGATTTTATTCTATTGAGTAATTTAAAATATTAAGAAAAAATACAGATCTCGTAAATAGATCATTTATTTTTTTATAAATTACTTAATAATTTAAGATTTTCTTGAATGTTTAGCTTCTGGTTGGTCCCTTTTAATTGTCCAGCAGTAATCCGCTAACATATTTGGGCTCCATTTGCCCTGGTACCGCTTTTCCATACTAGAAATGTCCTGGTGGAACCTCTCGCCGTGCTCGTCACTGACAGCTCCTAAATTGTCAGGAAAAAAATCCAAGTGCGAGTCTAAAAAATGGATCTTGAGTGATATGTTGCAACCCAATGCTTGATATGACAATAAGAGCTCGCTAACCAACTCTATGTAGCTGTCACTCTTGTGGTTGCCCAAAAAATTTGCAACAACATTTTTAAATGCGTTCCATGCACATTTTTCTAAACCGCTTGATTTTTCTTCAAACGTTGAATCTTCAATTAAATCCCTGATTTGAAGGCCAACAAAAATACCCTCTTTTATTTTTGCATCACTTATTTTAGGGAATTTTTCTTTTAGGTACAAATGAATGTTCGTTCTCAACAGAAGTTGTTGCAACTGGTATTAGTTCTGGCATTTTTTAGAGACTGGTCTTATAGCAGAAGATACGTTAGGGTAGATAACTGTGTTTTTTTCTTGTAATTTATACCCTTTATGTCAGTGAGACAAAAATAGCAACCCGAAACCTGATCTTGCTGTTCAGTCCATGTCATGGGTACAGCAAACAGCATAGATCGTGCACCTTTCTTCCAGTCGGTTAAATTTTTACACACGTTATGCAACAGACATGAGGGGCCCAAAATTTGTCTTGTTTTGATGGCGACAGAAAAACCAAAACATTGGTGATAACACTCCAGCACAAGATTCGTAAAATTTCGTCGTTGTTTTTTGAATGTAAGTTCTCCGCAGACATAACAAAAAGACTTAGGGTCATTATTACACTTCCTCGACATGTTCACAGGATTAATAAATCACAAAAAATATTTAAATTCAACTACAAATACTTTTATGACGATTTACTTGTGAGCGTTTCTGTTAATTTACTGCCGCAGTACTAGTTAAGAGTATTACCGTATCACAACAAATATGAGGCTAACTGACAACTGTGATTTAATGATGAGGGTAGTTTGAAAAACCAAAATTAGCTATCAAAGTTCATGTGGCAAAATCAGTGTTGACCAGTGTAATTATTAACGTAATGTGAGATTGGTAATGATTTGTTTTTGTCATAATTATACCATGTTTTTTGTGCAAATAAAATATTTATTTAGTATTTATTCGCAAGCTAATCTTTTCTGCGCGGGAAAAAATATAATCGCCTAAAGAGGGTCCACTGTAAAAAGATTTCCGGCTTATTTTATTTGTTGCGCGTAAGTCATTAATCTTTATCAAACAATTCTACTCCGTTTACTCACAATTCACATTTAGACGTAACATTTTTTTTATTGTACTCGTATTTACCTCAAGCGTTTCGGAGGTCTTAAATATTGCCTGCCCTAGGGTACCGGCACCTTATTATAGAACTTAACCCTGTACTAGGTATTGTAAAAGGCGACTAATGTATCGGAACCGACCTAATGGTGTGGTAGTGGTAAAAAAAAAAATATTTAACCCTTTTCACTCTTCTATCCCAATTATTTAATTACTCATTATTATCATCATCATTACAGCTATTGGAAACCCACTGCTGGACATAGGCATCCCCAAGAAAGGAAGAATTGTGCCCATAATCGTCGCGTTAGTCAAACGTGGTGGTAATCGCTGAGCGCAGCTTTCGCAGCGGAGTTGCTGCAGCCAACCCCACCTGTGCGTTTGTGATATACAGCCTGTGTGTCTGTGCATTTGTGATATACAGTTTCAGCAAGATATTCCACCATCTGTCAGTTCTGGCACCGTAGTCACCTCTTACGACACCTGGTACAGGGGGAGGTACTACTCTACTCCACCAGCACCTTACGGCTACTTAATTACTAATATCGCTATCTTATAATTGCGATATTACACCCCAAGATCAGAAGTACCAAGAATAGTTCTTTTCTTCAATAATTCTTTTCTAGAAGTAGTTCTTTAATACCTCTTCTACCTGGTTAAGATATGATCGCCTAGGTCGTCCTATACCAACTCTTCCATTCACTTTCGCTCTATATATTTGTGCAGTCATTCTACTTTTATATTTTATTTTATACATGTCCAAACCATCTTAACATTCGCTTATATATTGTTGTCAACATCATCTTTCACACACCACATCGATCTCTTATCACACTGTTCTTTAATCTATCTCTCAAACTCACACCATACATACTTCGAAGTGCTCTCATTTCAATAGCATTTAATCTACTCGCGTGCATTATGTTAATTATTGTTATAATTATTATTAATATTTTCAAGAAAAACGATGTGATTGCAAACTTGTGTTGTTTCATAAATATGGCATTTATCATAGACTAAGCCACTTTATCAACGAGCAAATATCTTAAACGATGAATAACAAATTATTTTAATAAAGATCACTCCTCCCTCATCCACTTGCAATGCGTGTTGTCATTTAATTCAGAGACAAACCGGGACAGATCCCGTGGGATATCTTAATTGACTGGACTCTCTTAACTGCACTGGCAAACTAAGTAATGAGTACGATGGTTCTGTTTAGTAAGGTTAAATTAAAAGAAAAGGTATGAGTTTCCTATTGTTGGCGCAGATGGATAGTGATCGTGTCTTGTATGCCAAAGGTCGTAGTTTCGATCCCCACGCAGAACAAATATTTATATGATGATATTTATGTTTGTTCTGTGTGTGGGTGTTAATAATATATACGTACGTAATACGTAAGTAGTATATTTTTGTGACTTCCCTGTTGTAATACAAGTGCTTTAAGTTACTTATCACGGAATCAGGTCAATGTATGAGATGTTGTGGGCATTTAATATTGTAATACTCACACATGAAAACTTTCCAATCAAATACAATCTTTATTGTCAACACAGGTTATATGATGACTAACAAGTCAGGCATCAGATATCACACAGAAACTCTTTAAAATTATATGAGTATTTCATCATCATCATTGAGAGACGTCTTACTTTGCACCTATGTTGCGCTTTCTGGTGTGTTAGCACTATTCTTGCCGGCCCAGTTCCTCCAAGAACTCCTCCAAGATCTTCTTAATTGACTTTAGAGATCCGTTTTATCGCGCCTTGTACTTTGTCAGTTCAGGACAGTCCATAACGACATAGTTGACTATCCCCTCGCTCCCTACGCAGGCTTCGCATAATAAGCTGTCATTATCATTATAGCAGCCGGAGAACGTCCGTTATTGCGTAAGCCTGCCTAAACAAGGGGTAATTATGTCCATAGTTGCCGCGCTGGGCAGGCGTAGTTACAACCGCTGAGGGTAGTTTCGCGCCTGGGTTGTTGCTGTCTACTCCCGCCCATATAAGTTACGCTGTCTAGGATGGATATACCGCCACCTCTGGTGAGACGTTATTTCTAAGTTCAGGTATTTTCCTCACGCCTGCTTAACGCACCAATTATTCGCCAAAATGAAGTAATGATTATAGAATCACTTCGGGAAGATTACATCCAGCGGTTGCGTCTATATGACAATGATCATCATTGTTGAAAGGCAACATTTCAGGAACCATATATTTCCAAAAACATATTTTTGATCAATTGCCTTGAGGTACCGGCAGAGAAGAATTGTACCTCCCACTGTACCAGGTGTCGTAAGAGGCGACTAATATCCACCTGAAATAGTGCAGCTCAAATGCACAGGGCAGAGATGGGCAGCAGCATCCCTGTCGCTAAAACAGCGCTCTGTGATTGCCAACTCGCTTGTCAAGTGCGGCAATTATGGGAAAAATTACTCCTTGCTTGGGAAGGCATACGCAATAATGGATGTTCTGCTTCCGGTTCTTGGAGAGGCCTATGTCCAGCAGTGGATTTTCAATGGCTGGTATGATAATGATGATGATTCTGGATCAAAAGATGTTTGGAATTAAAAGAAAATGACCGAGAAAACATCAAATTCAAGCTCATCTTTGTTTATAATCATTACATGTGTATTTACTACAATATGTACTTAGGAAGTTAGGTTTTATCGTGCCCAACTCTGATTCAGACAGCATTTCCAATTTAGGTCGAAAGGCGATGAAAGAAAACAAGGCAATAAATCTGAAAGCAAATGTATTGATAGTAATTCTTATGTTAACGTACTTCCAGCATAAATAAATAATACTTAAATAATATTTTCATATATTCATGCATATCCTATTTATTTATAAAGAAAACCAACAGTGTTTTATATTGTTATATAATAAATCCTAAGGTCAATATTACCTTGTTATAAATAAAATAATAATATTTAAAGTTACTGCATATAAGACAAGACAAAGGTTTGAAGTGAAAAAATTCAATATTCTTATCATTAGTTTCAGATAATCGTAATATTTCTTCAAACCAATTAAATTAAATTTGCATATGCACGATTACATTATTTATGTCATATATTTATTACAATAAAACATTTTAAAACCGCTTGTTAACGCGTTAATCTCAAATTTACATTTATATCGACGTTTGAATTACTTTACGACAATCTTTGTGAGGGTACCTCACAAGCACCTACTGGTTAAGTAGAATAGTACCTCCCCATGTGTCGTATAAGGCGACATAGGTACCGGAACCGACAGATGGCAGTATATCGATCCGAAACAGTGCAACTCAAATGCACAGGGCGAGAATGGGCAGCAGCATCCCCATCATGATAGCTGTGCTCTGCGATTGCCTACAAAGTCATTCATCGTTATCAAACCAGCCATTGGAAGTCCACACTTCCAATGGCTGGTATGATAATGATAATGATGAATATTTGTATGTGACAGATGTTATGTCGGATGTTATTTATATATGTTAATATATAATGAACACAACATAACTTATATACTTCAACAAGTTCGAATTTTTAATTTAAATTTGTTATTTTCGTATTTCCATCAATGAAGATGCGATTGTGTTTTGTAATCTAGCTGACACAACATCAATATGGCACTGTATCAGTACATAATAAATGTGACATGTTATTAAGTAAAATTCTTTAACATTTACGCGTAAGTTACTGCTAGACTGCTGTTGTTTTGATGGACTACTAAGACGTCACCAAGCGAGTTGATGGGGTCACTAATGAGTGACTCTGTGCCCTTATTCACGTTCGTGTACCGCGGCGGCGACCACGCGTTTACCTACACTCGTCTTCGCAAGTCTCGCGGGATCTGAGCGGGATCGATGGCGATCACGCGAGGGCGCCTTTTAAGGCTCGACCTCGGCTCGGGTGGCCGTCGTTGGGAAGTGAATTTAAGTTTTGCAAAAGAGGACGGAGTGAGCCCGGACGCGCGACTGCCAGTTATCGTTCGCTGGGGAGGCACTGCGTTTGCCGGCGCTACTATTAACGGCTTTAAAAAGATTACATTGTTTCATATTATGTCATAATAATAATTCCATAAGAGGCGACTAAGATACCAGAACCGACAGATGGCGGTATATCCATTCGCAACAGTGTAGCTTAAATACAGCCAGGATATGCAGCAGCATCCCCATCGCGAATGTTGCGCTCTGCGATTGCCATTAAAAGCCATTTAAAGTCCACTGTTGGACATAGGCCTCCCCAAGAAAGGGAGTATGTTGCCCATAATAGCTGGCAAGCGTGTTGGCAATCGCAAAGCGCAGCTTTCCTGACAGGGAAGCTGCCCATCACCGCCCTGTACATTTAAGCTGAATTTATAGCATGGATATACCGCCATCTGTCGGTTCTGGTACCTTAGTCGCCTCTTACGACACCTGGTACAGGGGGATGTACTATTCTACTCTGCCGGTACCTCACGGCCCAAAGTATAAAATCTATGTAATATATATATATATATATGTATATATGTAAAAAGAGTACCTATAACTAATATTATAAAAATTCATTTCGCAAATACAGATAGTGCCCGCTCGGTCGGCAACTATACGCGACAGATTCGATTTTACCTCCGGGATTTGCGTGAATTTATATTGGTGGGTATGTAAATGTACCGAAAATACCCAATATTGGTTATGCGTTGAGCGTGATCCTTCTTATCTGAGTTTTATATATATTTAAAAGGTGAAATTGACTGACTGATATATCAACACAGGGCCTAAATAATAAGGGGTAGAAAATCAGTATTACATAGCCCACTTATCGAGAAAGGTTATAGGCTATATAACATCACGCTAAGACTAATTACAGCGAAGATTAAATAACACTAGTCTATTAGATTTATAATTCAACGCGGGCGATACCGCGGGATGCAGCAAGTCAATAATACACATACATATATATGTTTTCTTTTTTACAAAAACATGCGTAACATAGTGTCTGCCCGGGAAGAACTTTTTTGCTGAATTTAACCGATTTTAATGTTTTGCTAACTGTGTGCATTGTTGTGCGGTACCGTCAGCGTAGAATAGTACCTCCCACTTTGCCAGGTGTCGACATGATGAACGTAGAACGTAGCTGTAATAAGTTTTAAAATCTGTCGATTGACAGATTTTAAATACTAAAAAAGCTGCAGATTCAAGTTATTTTTGTATGCGGTTATTTACTAACCTTTTTTAGAGGTATACCAATTAAAATGGTCGTCTGCATTGGTACCGCACATTTACCTATTCCTCTGCCAAATAGCAATGTTCGTGGTTCGTTCAATTGTACTAGACTAGTGTCATATAATCTCCGCTGTTATTGGTCCTCATCATCATCATACCAGCCATTGGAAGTCCACTGCTGGACATAGGCCTCCCCAAAAAAGGGGGAATTTGGTCCATAATTGCACGCTGGGCAAGCGTGTTGGCAGAGCGCAGCATTCGCGACGAGGATGCTGTTGCCCATCCCCGCACTGTGCATTTAAAATGCACGGTACTGAATGAATATACCGCCATCTGTCCGTTCCGGTACCTAAGTCGCCTCTTACGACACCTGGTACAGGGGGAGGTACTAACGGTTCTTGATCCTAGCGTGATGTTATATAGTCTATAACCCTTCTTAATAAACGGACTATGTAATACTGATTTTCTGATCTTATAGTTTGGATTCTGCATCGTTCACGGCATCGTTCATTTTATATATAGTGCTATTTTAATTAAATTGATGTATATAAGAAATTCCTACTATTTATATTAAAACGTTTTATTCGAAAATAGAATGGCATCTAGTTTTTAATGATAAAAGATGAACTCGGAGAAAGAAGCGGGCGAAGGAAGTTGAAGTCCGAAGGTAAATTCTAAGACGAGGCTACCATTAGCCTCGGGATAATTGGCCTGCAGTGTAATTGTGCAGACTTAGGTACGTACCTAGAAATTAACGTCTGCGGCAGTCAAGACAAAGGAAATATGCTTTCGCAATTAGGTATATAGAAGTACTAAGAAAATGAATGCAGGTAACCTTGGGTTATAATTACTTTAACATTAAATGCTTACCCATTTATTAAAAGGGGATCAATTAAGTCATAATCAACAGCATACTAGCCATTGGAAGTTTACTGCTAGACTAAAGTCTCTCTAAGAAACGAGGTATTTGCCAATAATTATCGCGCTGCACAAGCGTGATGGCAAAGCGCAGCTATCGCGACGGGGATTCTGCTGCCCATCCCCGCCCTGCGTATTGAACTGCACTGCTTCTGCTACCTTAGTCTCCTCTTAAGACACCTGGTACACACAGTAGTAGGTACTATTCTATTCTGCCGGTACCTCACGGGATATCCATTAAGTACGTGAAGCGAATTTAAAGCTGTGTGATCCACCCTTCTTAGGCATTAAAACCGCATTGATTAGGTTTTTTAGAAATGTATATACTCGGCTTTCCCTTTATTTTTTTTCGTATAAATGAGTCGTGATACATTTGCAATTAGTATTTCATTATCAGCCGTGAAAAGTCCACTGTTGGACATAGGCCTCCCCAAGAAAGGGGGTATGTTGCCCATAATTGCCGCGCTGGGCAAGCGTGATGGCAATCGCAGACCGCAGCTTTTGCGACGGGGAAGCTGCTGCCCATCCCCACCCTGTACATTTGAACTGACTATTTTGCATGGATATACCGCCATCTTCAGTTCTAGTACCTTAGTCGCCTCTTACAACACCTTGTACAAGGGGAGGTACTATTCTACTCAGCCGATACCTCACTGCTTTCGATTAGCAGCTGTAAATTCCGGTATGTATATTTGTTAGAATACTGCTATTGGCAAGCCAGTGAAAACAATGGCTCCGTGGATCGCGGCCACCCCTCGCCACGCCTTGTCCCTCATCAATCATGCAATGCACACAGTTCGATTTTTAATCGACCGCGTATCTCTAATGGCTTGGATGTTCCAAGTATACTGTTGTACACATATTAAGAATGTCTGACGACATTTGTTTTATTAGACTAGCAACGCCCCGCAGTTTCCCCCCCGTTCAGTTGCTGAACGTTCATACTATCGTTATCTCCTTTGCCAAAAAAAAAATACTTTTCACGTGTTTCATGACTTTCAATGAAAAATCATACACTTAGATTATAAAAAAAAAATTTGGATATTTAAAAAAACGGCAACGTTTCATTCTAACTTTGCACCTGCGTTTTACCCCCCTAGGAGTTGAATTTTCCTCCTCAAAATCCATTCTTTATGCTCCCTTAAGTTACAAAGCGGAAACGCTGACATTACAAATGTCGTCTGCTTATGTCTCACCTATGTCTACCGCCATACAGTGTTCGCATTGCTGTATTCCGGTTTGAAGTGAGACGCAGTGGAATTATTGGGTAATGTGACAGACCATCTTCAAGTGACAGAAGGGCATCTATAGCCTGTGGTGACGTTTACTGTCACGCCGACCGTATGCTAGTTTATAGTTAAGTCATATAAAAAAGGGGTTTTACAACCAACGGCCTAAATACCCCTTTAAATGTTCAGAAAGGTTCTGGACCTATCTGGAACACATGTTTAGAAAGGTCTCCTCTTATTACAAAACCAGTTTTTATCGGCCGCTATAAACCACACCCCAGGGTTAGATAAGGGTTGCGTTCAAATGACGAAAATTTCGTTTCATATCCTTATCTCGGAACTAGTTGATGCACGCGACTTCGTGCGGTTTGATTCAATCAGTCACTCAAGGTAGACCTCATACGAAAACCATAGACAGGACGTTCATCCTCATCTACTGTGGAACCAAAATGGCCGCATGCCCAATGGTTTCAGAGGCAATTACTTCCGCGTATGTTAAGGTTTTGGAATGCGGAGGTTTATCTAGATGACAACAGAGTAGAGTTCTACAAAAAAGGATTAAAGAGGTTTAGGCAACGCGTGCATGGTGCCTCGGTGTTGTGAACGTCCATTGGTGTGGTAGCCGCTTACCATCAAGCGAGCCACATGCTTTTTGACCACTTTGTGTTGTGGTGAGTGAGGTAAAATTATTAGGAAAGGTTGCTACGGGTAATTTTGTGATGTCACGAGCGACTTTGATGATGCGTACTTGTTATGATTATTGTATTTGCATCACAGTAATCATCATGATTAAAGCAGCCGCCGAAAGACCACTACTAGACATATGCCTCCTTGAGGGGGAATTTTGCTCATATTGCTTCGCTGGGCAGTGGAAGAGGCAGGCAGGTAGAGAGTAGCTCTGCGAGAATGCTGATCCTTACCCTTGCCCAGTTGCATTTGAGCTACTCTGTTCTACTCTGCCGGTATCCCAAGGTCAAAATAAACTAAACAATTTCCTTAATTATTCGGATGTCCTTTTCCATCTCCAAGGGTCTGGGCATTCATAGCGTCGATTTCTCCAGCAACGTTTAGTTTCATGGACACTTAGAAGGAGAGGCCAAGCTGGTTCTTTAAAATCGGTGTGGTCAACAGGGCAAAGCAATACTTCACCGCAATGTAAAGACAGCTCTATAAGGTTCGCAAGTCCGTAATCCGACCTCAGATAGAGTACAGCTGCCATATCTGGGCAGCAGTACTCTATCTGGGACTGGGACAGTAAGTCCATTTTTTTTAAATTGCCCCACCTCTGGAAAGGTCTATATATAGCAGTGGGCATTCTATGGGTGATGTGATAATGATGATAAAAAGTAAATTCCTCAGCTATGCACAGGAGTGTATTCACATCAGATTTGCCATCAGCACATTCCGATTTAAAAATAACTCTCGCAACAACTCATACATTGACCTGATTCCATTATAAAAGCTTAAAGCATTTGTGTTACAGACATTAGACTATACAGGAATCACAAATATACTACTTATATATATATATAGATATATATATATACATATTTAACACCCAGACACAGAACAAACATAAATATCATCATAATATTTGTCCTGGGTGGGGATCAAACCCACGACCTTTGGCGCCCAAGACAGGATCACTACCAACTGCGCCGTCGGGCCCATCAAAGTTGTTAGATATATAAAAAGAAGTATTTGAAATGACGCTCGACTTTTCTGGTCCAATGTCCTTTATTTGTCTTTCCCCTTTAGCTCTCTCAACGCGTGCAACATCGGGCACTGAAAGCTTTACATCAATACATAAATCTAACAACTTACTCTGAGGGGTGGTGTATTGACTAGACTATTTTTTAGCTTTCCTGATTTATGTTTACTATTATATAAAGCTGAGGAGTTTGTTTGGTTGATAATATTAAGAACAACTGGTCCAATTTTAATGTTCTTTCAGTAATAGATAGCCAGAGATATCCAGAAAGTCTTTAGGATGTATAATATTAGCTGCTCCCCGCGGTTTCACTCGCATTAAGTTGTTGAACTTTAGTACTAACTTAACAACTCCCTATAACCCCGCTTAAGGGATGATTTTCAATGAAATACTTTACACGTGTTTCAAGACTTTCAATAAAGAACCTTTAAATTGCCGTCGTTTCAGCCAATCAATGTAATCTTATTTGTTTTTTTTTTGTTTGCAGCAGGCGGGGATGGGCAGCAGCATACCCATTGCGAAGCTACGCTCTCGATTGCTACAATTCCTGCCCAGTGCGACGAATATGAAAAAACTTCTATCTCGAAATACATGAAATCTGCCTTCTCATCTTTATATAATTCTACTGAACGAGTTTATGTCACTAAACTCCTCCAAAACGGCTGGACCGATTTGACGGTTTTTTTTGGTGTGCATTTGAGTGGGACACTGGATGATTTAGGTTGACAAATCAGCCTGTCAGATGGCGGTGCAGTCGGTATCTAGCTTATTAGTCTATTCTGCAGTCATGCAGAGCAACGTCTGTCGGCTCCACTAGTTAGTATGATTTATAAATCCTAGACTGATATTTTCTGATAGCTTAATACTCGTAGCAGATGTAGTGTGAGTAAAATAGGAAATATAGTGCTTAAAACCCCCGCCCTATAGTATTCATTATCATCATATCAGCCATAAGGTCCATGAGGTCGAATATAGGCCTCCTCAAGTAATTTCCGATGGGACCGATTGTATGCAGCCTGTGTCCAGCGTGATCCTACGGTTTTATTAGATCGTCTGTCCATCTCAAGGAGACGCCCTACGCTGCGCTTGCCGGCACGTGGTCTCCATTCCAGCGTGTAGTATTAAAACTACAACCTAGATGGTAGTGTTTCTAGCTCGAGCGTCAAAGGTCGTGGGTTTGATCTTCACTCAGGACAAATATTTATTTGATGACAGGTGTGATTGTTCTGTATATGGCTGTTAAATATATATTTATTACTGTCTGTGCCCGCGACTTTGTCCGGGTGGAATAGTTTTTTTGGGTATCATACCTCTTTACCTTAACTTATATAAATTTTGAATGTCATGTTTATTTATATCAAATGATTGGCCTGAAAAATAAGTTTCAAGTTTCTAGCTCTAAAAATAGCGATACTTCCATACAACTTTTCATCCCCCTTTTCAACCCCTTATAACCCTTATTTTGGGCCTTAGGCCTTTCTCAGGGTCTAAAGATTGTCCGTGCCAAATTTCATCAAAATCGGTTGAGATGTTTAAGCGGTAAAGCGTAACAGACAGACAGACAGAGTTACTTTCGCATTTATAATATTAGTAAGGATTATATTTTTGGTTCTATATAGGATGTCGGTAACACATACGCTTTGAATTGGTTACTTCGGAGTCAGATCATTGGCATCGCCAGCTTTGTGAACTAAAGATGATCATAATAGATATTATCTAGTAATGTCACCGCCATCATCAATCTTTAAGGCAAAACGCAAGCATACGAGTACAGGTGTTTGGCAATAGAAATAGGTGAGACTGAGGTACCAGTGTTGACTTTGTAACTAAACTACAAACAGTATCGCTCCAACAGTTTACCATTCTTCCACTAGGGTTTCGGATTTAAATTTTTATTTTCCTTCAGTCGAGCCGGTACTGATTTCCAGATCTGTTACCTGAAAACTGCATATAGCACCTGAAAATATTACCTGGTACAAAAAGGGTAATCCTCTACTTTACAGTTTACAGTATTCAGACAGGATTTTACAAGATTCCGACTGAAAACGCGACAGATAAATTATTTTAAAGATAAACAATGACAGTAAACAGACACGAGGGTGACAAATAAGCCAGCCGGATGGACATGAAAAGGTAATAGGTGGAAGGACGTCCGGCCAAACTATGGAGGGCACGGGAGCGTTCACTCAAACATAATCAGGTGTCCAACGGAAAATAATTATAGTTTTTTTTGACGTGAACCATCTGTCTATTAGAAGAATTTGTTAGCTGTGATAGCGAATTGTATTGCAATACTATCCGCTCAGCCGTTTATTCTTAAAACGACAAAAAATAGACATTATTATTTATAATATTACTAGATGTGCCCGCGACTTCGTCTGAGTGCAGTAATTTCTTTGGGCACCATACCTTTTTAATTTAATTTATATAAACTTTGAATATTATATTTTAGAATAAAATAAAGAAAATATTTGAAATAACGCGGAAAATATAAATTAGATTTGTATTTTTGTACGTTTGTAACAAATACATTAAAACACTACAAAACTGATTTCAAAAACTCTATCATTAATAGAAAGTTACATTTTCAGCAAATAACAAATGCTATGTTTTATTTTTATACAGGGATCTCTACGCGGGTGCAAACGAAAATATAATTTGTCCTGCTAACCTCTGTGTTTCAAGATGAAACTCACAAGAGGTAGACCTCTTGAAAACGTCGTCTGCACTGGTACCTCACTCTCACATATATCTACCGCCAAATAGCAGTATTCACATTACTGTGTTCCGGTTTGAAGGGTGAGAGAGGTAATGAATTACTGAGTAAATGTGACATATTATCTTCATTTCACAGGATTGGCAGCACGCTAGTGATATCTTTGTGATAATACATATAACACGAGTGTCTATAGGCTGCGGTCACGTTTACGATCTTCATATACTTGACTGATCATTATCATCATCAGCATACCAACCATTGAAAGTCCACTGCTGGACATTGGCCCTCAAAAAAAGAGGGGATTTCGCCTATAATTGCCGCGCTGGGCAAGCGTGTTGGCAATCGCAGAGCGTAGCTATCGCGACGGAGATGCTGCTGTCCGTCACCGGCCTGTGCATTTAAGCTGCATTGTCTCGGATGGATATACCGCCATCTGTCGGTTCTAGTATCTTAGTCGCCTTTTACGACACCTAGTACAGGAGAGTTACTATTCTACTCAGCCGGTACCTCACAGTGGTACCAGCTGAGATATACTTGGTTGTTGACGTCATAATAAAAAAATAACTCCAGCAGATGTATTCTACTAGCGCCAAATAGCAGTGTTTACATTGCCGTGTTTCGGTTTGATGAATTAATTTTCTTTTTCATCCAAGAACACAACAATAACCGCACACGTCTATATTTCGACACGGAGTGGGTGGGATTAGGGGTGGGGATGAGGGGAGCTACTTGCGCCAACACAGCCACTTTATCTTTTTCTACACGAATGTCTCCAAATCTACATTCATTTATAAGCCTTTGTAGCCAATGTGGGATACATAAATCCACTTTACTGTCGCCACCGCTAGGTTCATAAAAACCTATTAGGGTCTACAGAGTGTTCTTTTAAAGGATATTTTTCGTACGGATGATTTGATATGTGTGTATGCATTAGCTGAGGGATGCCGGGAATTTTGCTTCCTGCCCTCGGTGATTTGATTGAAGTATATTTAAGGGGCGGTAGTCTGTGAATTGTTTTATCTCGCACAAACAGAAAGCTATGTTGGGGTGTTAGTGAAAGGTGAGGTGTGAAATTAATGTCTCCTTTAAACTAATACGCGCTACGAGAAGTGGATTTGATACCTACTTACGAAAATCATTTATATGATGAATATTTGTGTTGGTTCTGTAATTGGATGTTAAATATGTATTTAAATATTACATTTCTGGTTTCATTGTTATGTGACGTGTGAGTTAACGGAAATTCATAAAGCGATTATACTTATTACGCGGAGTCTGGTTAAATTATGAATTGTAATTAATTCACTTAATTTGTAACATTAAATCACATTAATAGTACGGTGATGTAACGTTTCATACGTAACATTACATCGCCGTACAATAGCCATTCTATTGTACATTATATATTGGTATATTACCGATATAAAATTATATGAATGGTTGTGCGAATTACTTAATTATTATGATACCTATTTCTAGTATCCCACACTTATCTATATCTACCGCTAAACATCAGTGTATTATGGTAGTAATATTACTGAATAAATGTGTTCATATCTAAATTCTCAAAATAAACGCTATATTGTAAATTAAAAACAAAAAAAAGACAAAAACAATAATCGCAATGAATTTAAGTATTATGTTAGTGTTTCTTCAGTTGTCTGATGCCTGTAATCCAAGTGCTTTAAGTGACTTATCTCGGAGTCAGGTCAATGTATGACATGTTATGTGAATTTAATTTTAATAATATATTTAAGAGAATGGGTTGCAAGTTGCTAATGAATGCGGTGAAATCATAAACAGCGCCTCCCGATATATATATGATCCACCTGCTGCGAATACAAGAAAACACAGCATTCCCCCTTCTTATTATTTTAACTTTAATAGTGACTCGTCCTCAGCGTTGTTCTTTCCCCACAATCACAATGATTATTCTTATAAAGCCTATTGTAAAATAAACGGAAACTTCAAATTGTATGCAATATATCAATGAATATGACAGGAAAGAGGTTTTATGAATTTGACGAATCATTGGAATATTGTTTTAAGACACGGAATGTTATTTTGCGATCCAAATTTAAATATTTATAAGTAAAAAATAAAATGATAAGAAAAGAAGTTCTATATATATTACGAAGTATTGGCATGTTAATGCCAAGATGTCATGATACGAGTATTATGCGTTCCAAATTTAAATTTTTATATGTTAATTAAGAAAATTATTATTTTATAATCGCCTGCCTAATGGCGCGAATTGTTTAAAAACCTTTTTTTGGCAAGCATTTTGCACGCGCCATTTTTCGCTAATTAAAAAAAATTGTATTTACCTTTACATAAAATACTACTTTACGTTATGTCTTATCTGTTTATTAGATTTCCATGATAAACTCCACAGCCTGGTAAGATCACATCTCTAAATACGTCCCTCACAGGCACTCCACGATCAGTTACGCAAAGCACTCACGTCTTTCGCAGTGCACCGCATTCGCTGGCATATGAGTCCCTGCCCCAATGAGCGATAAGCGGCCGTCCTAGTGCAGCTGGACTTACTCTGTCCTCTTTTGCAAAAAATAACTTCATTCCCCAACGACGGCCACCCGAGTCTATAGAGGCGCCCTCGGGTGATCGCCGTCAATCCCGCCGCCGCGGCGAGAGCACAAGGCCGCTTATTAACGAGCGACCTCGCCCTCTCGTTCGGTGGCGCTGAAATTGACGTCTGGATGGTCCGAAAAGCAAAGAAAAAGTAAAAAAGAACTTTTAAATAATGCCCAAGACATTGTTATACAATTATATTACACATTGTTATGCAAAAATTCTCTAACACATATATATTAATTTAGAAAAACTACCAGTTCTTTTTTATTATCTTTGATTGATTCTATTCTTCTTTGATTGTATTCTTTTTATTTCTTTCATTTAATTCAATCATGTTTTTCGGCTGAGTAATATCAATTTAATGATCATAAAGTTCATACATAGAACTTCCTTGATGGCGAGCCGGTGAAGCAAATAGAGGTGGTCCTATCTTATGCTCCAAGGGTTGTGGATTCGATCCCCACCCATATTAAATATTATTGGATGATACTTTGTTTGTCCTGTGCCTAAGTGTTAAAAGTATGTATTTAAGTATTATATTTGTGATTCCTCTGTTATCTGAAGTAGGACACACGAGTTTTTAAGCGACTTACCACGGAGTCAGGTCAATGTATGGGATTTTATGTGCATATTGTATGGAAAATATTAGGTTAAACCTAGTTATTAATAGCTCAGCAAGATGATGTGCTAACCCCATAATATATACTTTATTAAAAAAAGGGAATATACAAATAATTCATATGCTTAAAGCAGTTTCAGTCAATAAGATTTTCTTACAATTGTTTAAAAAGACAAAAGATTTTTGCAACTTTGTGAACAAATTACACATGATAGGGAGGGATGATAGGGAGGTGATACGCATATTGTAGTAATTGTCTCGTATTGGCAAAGTATGAATTAACTATAAAATGTGATAACAGCTTTGTACCTCTAATTGTTGTCGACCGGAGTAATTGGTTTATGTAACAGTCCATAAATATTATGTACGTTTTTCATTGATGTTTGCATTTACTACGCTATTTGTATATACAAGATAAATAGTTTTTGTGTGTAAGAATAAAATATTACAGTGCTCGGATCAAAATCCCTGATAATAAGAATGCAAATTGGTTAATGATAATTAAATAAAATATAGGGGGCTACTGGATATTCACGTGGTTCATGGCACGTGGCTCATCCAGCACAATTCAGTCGTTAATGCATCCTTAGTAAGCATTTAAATTTGTTCTTCGTGTGTGTGTGTAAATGCAATATGAATATGTGTATACATTAAATAATAAGTTGTTATTTCTTGCTACTTTCTTAAACTGAAAAGACCAGGTCGACAAGCTTACTGTACTAAAACATTGAAGCCTTAATGCACATAGCGCGGATGGGCAGCAACATCCCCGTCGCGTCTGCGATTGCCAACACGCTTTCCCAGCGCGGCAATAACAGGCAACCTTCCCCCTTTCTTGGGGAAGCCTATGTCCATCAGTGGACTTTCAATGGCTGATATAATGATGTTGTTAACTTTGTGACTTGAAAGTATCTCATATTACCCAGTAAGTTCACTGAGTCACCCTTCAAACCGTAATAGAGCAATGCAAACCCTGCTATTTCGCGGTAGAAATAGATGAGAGTGAGGTACCAATGCAGTCGAAATTTTTTAAGGTCTACCTCATAAAGGGCACTATTTATACCACGTACGTAAAAGGCATTTTGAGTAAGATGTACTTACATAAGTCTATTTACAAGTAATAGTTTAAACAAACTTTGGTGAGTCCAATAAGTGAATATATTAATACGACTGTGTTTTTGGTGTACCACGCGATTCTGTATACAAGCATATTGCCGATACGTATACTAATTCCGCGGTATTTTATAATAAGAGTGAAGTAATAATAATACTTTTGCGCCAAGTAGGCGTAAAACGAAAACAAATAGAAAACCCCGATATTTTCCCCAATGGTTCGATGATTATCACGATAGAGGGCGTAAATATAAATTGGTCG
Organism: Heortia vitessoides; assembly: GCA_020976665.1. Lineage (NCBI taxonomy): Eukaryota > Metazoa > Arthropoda > Insecta > Lepidoptera > Crambidae > Heortia > Heortia vitessoides. The sequence goes on along the minus strand of JACJUM010000875.1, from coordinate 18,805,976 downwards.
CATCCGGTTCAATGTTTGGCACCCGAGGGTCCGTCGTGAATTGGACCATTCGGTATATCCCAGGCTAATGACTTCATCGGCAACCCTCGAATAAAGCTTGAAGATGGAAGTGGCTCAGTCTTGTTTTGTTCCCTGTGATTTAGGGTATTGCGACTAAAGACAACTTAAATATACATTTTTATATCATATTTTTTTCATCGATTGACATACTCATTTCAATGTTATTTATATTAAGACTAGTGACTTGCCCTGGTTTCGAACGGGTGTAATTCTGAAAGAGATACTATAGGATCAACGCTTTGTCACTGCATTTTTATTCTGTATTATCTTCGAAAATATACATTTAGGTTACATACTATAAAGTCATATCTATTTATGTTACTTATATTGGATCAGTATAAATGCAGTATTATTTAAAATCAATTCTTAAATAATGCATTATTCCCAGTAAACAGTAGAAGTAAAAGAAATTGATTTGTTGGGTTATCTCTAAGTGATAGACATATAGCCGTAGGCTACCGGCAGAGTAGAATAGTACCTCCCTTTGTACCAGGTGTTGTAAGTGGTGACTTAGGTGCCAGAACTACAAATGGCGGTACACAAACCGAAACAGTGTAGCACAAATGCACAGGTTGGCGATGGGAGAAAGCTGCGCCCTGCGATTGCCGAAATTCCCCCGTTCCTTTGGATGTCCGCTGTTAGACATAGGCCTCCTCAAAAAATAGTTTAAAATCATATTTGCCGCACTGGGCAAGCGTGTTGACATTTGTAGAGCGCAGCTTTCGCGACGGGGATGCTAACTCCTATGGTGGATGCATGGATATACCAGCATCTGTCTGTCCTGGTAACTTAATAGCCTCTTACGACACCTGGCACGGGTTTCTACTCTGCAAGTACCTAATGTCTAATTATTTCAATAATTCATGGAAATCAAGGATCCAACACAAATCATGCGTATCTACTCTTAAACTGAGAACAACCTCTATTTCCTCGTTTATTTTGAACTCAAAGTCTTAATGTTCAAAATACATTCAGAAATCGACAATCAATATTATAATTAAATGCTTAAAACCATTCCGTATATATCATCATCCCATCATCATCATACCAGCCATTGAAAGCCCACTACTGGGCATAGGAGGCCTATGTCCAGTAGTGGGCTTTGGCCTATGTCCAAGAAAGGAGGATTTTTGCCCATAATTGCCGCGCTGGGCAAGCGTGTTGGCAATCGCAGAGCGCAGCTTTTGCGATGGGGGTACTGCATTTGAGCAACACTATTCCAAATAGTTATACCGTCACATGCCGGTTCTAGTACCTTAGTCGCCTCTTACGACACCTGGTGTAGTGGGAGGTACTATTCTATTTAGCAGGTACCTCACGGATCCTTACCTATATTTAAGAATCCAATTACATTCATTTTATTTTTGAAGCATCTGCCGCCGTGAATACGAGAGTCTGTTTTAATTAATTCTGCATAATTAAATATTCTTGGCATTTTAAATTACCTTTTGCTCGACAATTCAAATATTATGAGAGATCCCGAAATTTAGAAAATGGCGGCATTAATTTGAAAAAAGGCAAGCGGTTGTTAACAAATCGACCTTAAGTTATCATTCATATTTCACGGGCCTATTGGCGCAGATGGTAGTTATCTTAACTTGTGCGCCAAAGGTCGTGGGTTCGTTCCCTACTAGGACAAACATATATTATATCTCTATATATTAACACCTTTTTTTTTTATCCTACTGAAGCCGACATTTGTTTAAAACTGTGCTACAGGGCTCAGACTTCAAAAACTTTTAATATAGTACAATTTTATAACTAGGTAATACAAATACAAAAAGAAGAACAATTAATTTAACCAGAAGGGTTTTTAATGGCAAACAAAATGCACAAAGTCACTTTAAATGGAATATGTAGTATTTAAGAAATAAATCTATTAGTTGATTTTTATTAATAATATTAAGTACGCGTATCTATGGAGACGTTATTCCTATCCTTACCGAACAGGATACACTTTATCCATAAAATAATAAGGAATGTAACGTGACACCGCACTAGATGTATCACATTCTTGATTTATTGCGCATCGAATGAGCCACTTTTCATTTGCTGAAAGGGAAGGCACGGATACAAAATGGGTCATGTGACGTCATAAAACACGAGTTATCGGGAACGGCTTCTCTTCCCTTTCTGTTCGCTGAGATGGACTTTGTGCACCGTGGATCATGGGTTCGATCCCCACTCAGGGCAAACATTTATATGATTCATCAACATTATAGCCATTGGAAGTCCACTGCTGGACATAGGCCTCCCCAAGAAAGGGGTAATGTTGCCCATAATTGCCGCGCTGGGCAAGCATGTTGGCAATCGCAGAGCATAGCTTATACGACGGAGATGCTGCTGCCCATCTCCACCTTGTACATCTGAGTTACACTGAGTTACAAATGGATATACCGCTGTATGTCGCTTCTGGAACCTAATCACCTCTTACGATACCTGGTACAGAAGGAGGAATTATTCTACTCTGCCGGTACCTCACAGCACACAAATATTTGTTTCATTTGTGTTTCATTTGTGTTTCATTTGTGTTTCATTTGTGTTTATTTTGCATTAAATATTTCTTTTATTGTCTAATTTCCGTGACGTAAGTACTTTAAGCGATTTATCTCAGGCAAGTCAATGTATGAGATGTGGGAATTTATTTATTTCATTTATTATTCTGTTATTTCTGTATGTTTATAATTAAAACATCCAGTTCACACGTGATTCACTCGAGAGAGCCCCCTTTCTCCCACACATACCCCTCTTTTCTCCCCCTTAAGACTATAAAGCAATCATAAACGTAAAACAAGGACTATTATTGTACATTGGGCTCATCTATAAAGACTTCCTTAAATACGTATTCTGACTATGTCAAATTAATAAATTCTTGGTAATTGAATTAAAATTCTTAGATTATCGTGAGTAAACACGAGGAAAACACAAATCGCAGCCGATGACTGTTATTTTATAATAATTTGTATTTTATTATGAATTAAAATATCACAATTGTGTTTTATTCTTAGTAATAATATATAATTAGTAATTAAAAGGCATTCCTTTGCAATTATTGTACTTGCGTAAACCAGGGCTGTTGGGCAGCGCGAAACGCGCTTCGCGATATTGGGGCTCGAAGAAAGAGGGAATTTTGCTTATAATTGCCGCGCTGGGCAAGCGAGTTGGAAATCTCAGAGCGGAGCTACCGCAACGGGATTGCTGCTGCCCACTCCTGCCCTGTGCATTTGAGCTCCACTATTTCGGATAGATATACCGCCATCTGTCGGTTCTGGTACTTTAGTCACCTCTTACGACACCTGGTGTAGTGAGAGGTACTATTCATATTCCTGTGTAATGTTATTTCTTTTTTCTGGAACGCAGTGACTGATAGCGCGAGTGGCACAGAGAAGTCGTTTGGCACATCAATATTGGAACAGGATATGGCATGCAGAAGAGCACTCTGCGTGTTCTCCATTATCCTTGTGACATTACGTGTGCATTGAAAGTTTTGTATACGATGCGGATTGACCCGAAACTGCTAAACCACTACACTGATATGGTAGACTTTTGGATATAATTGTCAGCACAATTTCTTTGTTAAATAGATTTTTGACGGGCCCGATGGCGCAGATGGTAGTGTTCCTGCCTTGTGCGCCAAAGGTCGTGGGTTCGATCCCTACCAGGACGTAGTATATTTGTGATTACCGTGTTAAATGATGTCTGTAACACAAGTGCTTTAAACGACTTATCACGGAGTCAGGTCCAATGTGTGAGATGTAGTGTTAAAAAAAAGCTTTGCATTTCCCTATTCCGTTGGCGCCGGCTTGATTTGTATCTATAAATTGTGAACGTTGGACGTTTCCGACGCGAATGGTAAAACGGGGCTGATATGGAGTGAAAAATGATTCCACTTTCATAAATATTTTACCCTGAAGCCAGATTAATTACTCAGTGACATTTAATTTAAAGTTGGTAATGAACTAATCTACTTATACTATCTTTTTGTTGGAAGATTTTTTTTTATCTTATTTCATAATTCTTATTAGATGTTGACTGTGATTTTGTTCGTGAGGAAATTGTGTTATGCGAAAAATCATATCGATAACTCACAACTCTAACAGACGCGAAATGATTACTTTGACGCATTAGTTGCTATCTCTTAAATACCGTGCTTCCTTTATAAACTAATTGTGGAAATTCTTAATCAGAAAATTAGTTAATTTGTAGATTGAAATTAGTATTTCTACCGCCAAATAGTAGTTCGCATTGCTATGTTCCAGTCTGAAGGGTGATAGAGGCCGTGAAATTATTGGGTGACAATATACATTACGTTGGCAAGGCGCTAGTTATGTCCTCGTGATATCCGAGCGTATTTTAAGTACGTTTTTGAACTGCTATAAAAAGCGGTTTTTACGAAAAAACTATTCCACACGGACGAAGTCGTGGGCACAGCTAGTATATATGTTTTTCTTAAGAATGTTTAAAATTTGTGATAATATACACTCATTTGCAAAAAAACGGGCGGTTTTGATTTTAATTTTTCTTTAAAAATACGGTACCAAAATAATTTCAATCATTTGTATATGTTACTGGCCGGTTTTATAAAATGCCGTG
>JACJUM010000875.1:18721586-18793135 GCA_020976665.1 Heortia vitessoides | reverse complement strand
ATACAAAATAAAATTATAACGAACTTTCGTATTCAACACTCGAATCAGCACTCGGTTTTAAATTAAAAACTCAACTGTAACACCGAAGGACTGCGTAATATTACTCCAGATTCTAGACTTCAACAGAATTCGCTATGAGCTTTGGATCCACTTATATTCAAACGTGTTGCGTTGCAGCGGTTTTCAATCTTGGATATATAATATCGCAAGTGTAATTACTGAGATCTAGAAACACCGAGACACACAGCTAATTTTTAATCATGGTTATATGTAAGAGAGTTAGGAGGGTATGCAATGAAGGGATTTCAGCATTTCTAATTAGCTTGGTCATCGAACGAGCATACAGCATACAGCTTACTATAATCGTCAATACAGCCTATCATCATCATCATCACGGCAGCCGTAAAACGTGCACAGCTAGATAGAGGGGAAACGTGCCTCCTAAAAAAGGGGAATTTTCCGCAATTGCCGCGCTTTGCTAGCGTGGTGACAATCAGAGAGAGTGGCCTCGCAACGGGAATGCTGCAGCTTATATTCGTCCTGTTGCATTTGAGCTACACTGCATCGAGTGGATATACCGCAATGTATCGGTTCCGGTACCACAACCCCCTTTTACAACACCTGGAACAGGTGGCGCAGGTAGTGATCATATCGCCACCCAAGACAAATATATGTTAATATTTGTATTTGCCCTCTGTCTCGGTTTTAAAAAATATTTATGGATATTTATATTTGTGATTCCTCTGTTGCCTAATGTCTGTAACACAAATGCTTTAAGTGACTTCCCAAGGTGTCAGGGCAATGTATGACTATTAGTTTAATATTTCTTATTTATTCATAAAATCTCTAAAGTAATTGATAACATGCTGATTCTTAACACTGGATTTAATGTCAGGAGGTAAGCCTCACAGGAAAAAGGTTGTTTGCATTGGTACCTCTTTTTCACCTATATCTACCGCCAAATAGCAGTGTTCGCATTGTTGTGTTGCTGTCTGAAGGGTGAAAAAGGCAGTAAAGTTATTAGGTGATGTGACATAATATCTTTAAGTCACAAGGTTGGCAACGCGCCAGTGATATTTATTTATTTTATTTATTTAACTTTATTGCACAAAATGTTACAAAATGTACAAATGGCGGACTTAATGCCAGATGGCATTATCTCCCATTCAAACATAAACGTGGCATACATATTTGTATAAATAAACGCAATAAATGCATATGATATAAAAAAATATATAAAATAACGTACATCAGAAATAGGGTCATAAAGTCATAGAAGCAGCATCAGTAAATAAAGTACTGAGACAGCGTTTCAGGATAAATTTGTTTGGGGATTGCTTAATATTATATCCTTGTGCTGTAACGAGAATCCAGAGGCTGTGACGCTTACTATCAAACGTCACTATGCTTGTTTATCAACATCATGTCAGCCATTGAAAGTCCACTGCTGGACATAGGCCTCCTTAAGGAAAAATTTTATGCTATAATTGCTGCGCTGGGCAAGCGTGTTGGCAATCACAGAGCGTAGCTTCAGGCAGATGCTGCTGCCCATTACCGCCCTGTGTATTTGAGCTACGCTTTTTGGATAGATATACCGTCACTGTCGGTTCTGGTACCTTAGTCGCCTCTTACGACACCTGGTACCGGGGGAAGTACTACTCTACTACTGTCTCCTGTTGGTCAACCTATTCTAATAAAATAGTAGTAATTGAATAAAAAGCAACTGCATCTCTGATGGACTGTATGAAACTACGGATTCTAGATAGCAATGAGAATTACCATGGATTGAAGCGTGCCACATCTGATGTTTCTCATTCTCGGTTATAATATCGCCGGTATAATTGCAGAGATCCAGGCCGTACAAAGGGGATGCCTGCAAAGTGCAGGGACTCCCTCGTGCGTGAACTGCCGACTGAACGCGGGTTGCAGTTTGTTAGGAAACTATTTGTAAGCCATGTGGTTGTCATTTTTTTATTTGAAAGTTGATAATTCCTTTGTTAGGTCATCGGAATAGAAATATTTTTTAAACGTTATGTACCTACAGATATTTTATGATTTATTAAATAATAATTATAATAATATATATACACACATAATACATACATCACGCCTTTGCCCCATAGGGGAAGGTATGGATCTCCTTTTGCTACTATCTTGGCATACCACTCTCGCTTCCTTTGTCCGGATTGTTTCTTTCATAGACACTAGTTTATTCTTGGTACTTCTGACCTGGTGCTTTTTTAATGCCTCTTCTATCTGGTTAAAGTATGTCCGTCCAGGTAATCCAATACCAACTTTTCCAATCACTTCCCTTTTACATACTTGAGCAGTCTATCTCCTTACATCCATCCATTTTACATGTTCAAACCATCTCGACATTCCTTACTCTATAGCTGTCACTACATCATCTTTTACACCACATCGATCGCTTATCACACATTCCTTTAATTTGTGATAGCGAATGTTTATGTGAAATGATATATATATATATATACATATATATGAAATCATAATGGCTACTGCAACACGGAAACAAAACAGATTCCATGTGATATATTTATCTTTTTATACTTCATGAAGATACTCTTCACAAAACCAATTTTAATTATTGTTTAAGAAATAGAATCCTCTATTTTACTACCACAAAAGGAGCGAGATTCAGAGCGAATTCGTAAGACGTTGATACTTAAATCTATTTATGAATTCATGGCCCACTCTCATCGTTAGAAAACCGATTAGAAATTATTTTCTCACAAATCTAGGTTATAAAATGTTTTATGTATGACATAATAGTCTGACATAGAATCTGTACATATAAAAGGAGAAGATTGACATATCAACGCAGGGCCTAAACTAAAAGGTTAAAAAACTTGTAATTTTGCACAAGGGTTTCTTTTATAACGAATATTAAAGAATTTTAAAATCATCAACCCCTAAGGTATAAAGGGTGTGCAAATGTGGTATGAAACTTTGATGTTTTTTGAAGATATACAAATGCAATTCAGTATGAATGATGTTCATTGACAGTCATGAAACACGTATGTAATATTTTCTCAAAAATCATCCCTTAAGGGGGTAAAAAGGTATAAGTTTTACAGCTTAATGCGGTTGAAATAGCAGGGTGCTGCTAGTTATAGATAAAAATAAAATATAGTACATTTGAGCTTTTTAATGTCTCTATGGGGCTTTGTGGTACTGGCAGAGTAAAATAGTTTCTCACTCTGTACCAACTAAAACCTTCAGAACCGACAGTTAGCTGTATATACGCCCAAAATAGTGTAGCTCAAATAAAATCAGGGCGGGAATGAGCAACAGCATCCCCGTCCGCGAAACTACGCGCTGCGTTTGCCACCACGCCTACCCAACGTGGCAATTATGGGAATATTACCCGACGATAATGATCATAATTAATTAGCCCTTGTAATCGTGGCCGTTGTAGTTACAACCTCGATAACGAGTTGAGTTAATTTTTTCTCATTATATGACACCAAGTTCTATTTCACATTCAGATATTAACCTAATGGACAGACAGACAAAATAAAGTAACATGTTAGTAGCGTATATACTTTATATTGAGAGTATCATTGTAATAAGCATTTATTCGTTCACTACTCATAATTAAGTTACGTATAACGGCTTTTAAACGCTGTTTATATAATTTTTTACATGTCGAAAGTACAATTTTACCTCAAGTAAGTAAGTACAAGTTCAAAAACTCTTTAAAGACTGCCACACAAATAAGTGCTATAGAGCCGTTAAAAAAGGGAAGGTGTTCGGATAAAGCGCTCTTAATTTAAATCACGTTCCGCGGGAATTTTCCCGTAGTAACCGATATCATTTGGTAGAGCAAAGAGTTTTACCTAACTAACCCATAATAAGGTCGAGTGGTATGAATGGGCAAAAAACGACTTTAAAACGAAAATTTCTACCACCTTTTTTGTCAATTTTATAGGTCCAATAGCACTGATGGTAGTGATGATTTGCGACCAGAGTCCACCCAGCACAAATCTTTTTTTTATTGTTCTGTGTCTGGGTGTTGAGTATATATTATTATTACATATGAAACCTTATGCAAAGGGTCGTCTGCATTAGTACCTCACTCTCACCTATTTTTTAACCGCCAAATAGCAGTGATCGCATAGCTGTGTTTCGCTTTGAAGGGCCAGAGAGGCAGTAAAATCATTGGGTTATGTGGTATAATGTCCTCAAGTCACAAGTTTGGCAACGCGTTAGTGATATTTTATGATATTACGAGCGTCTTACTATTACGCGGACTGTATGTTTGTTTGTCAACCTTGTCTAATAAAAAAAGTATTCATACACACCTGTAACACAATACGACTTATAATATACTTACACGGAATCAGACAATGTAAGAGATATGGTGTGAATTTATTTATTATTTTAATTATGATATTTTTCAAGTTCAGGTTAACTTACGCTACAGCTAATAATCCTAGGTGCAATGGTTTAGTAAATATATATTAATGTTTATCTATCTCGTGCGCCAAAGGTCGTGGCCGGTGTGGTAACGGCAGAATAGAATAGTGCCTCACCCTGCACGAGGTGTCGTAAGAGGCGACTGAGGTACCAGAACCGACAGATAGCGGTATATCCATCCGTAACTCATGGACAGTTCAAAAGCACAGGACGGCGACAGGCAGCAGCTTCTTTGTCGCAAAGTTACGCTCGGCGATTGCCAACACGCTTGTCTAGCGCGGCATTTATGGATTGAATATGGACAAATATTTATATGATGATATTTAGTTTGTTCTGTGTCTGGGTGTTAGAAATATGTATTTTAGTAGTATATTTGTGATTCCTCTGTTGTCTGATGTCCGTAACACAAGTGCTTAAAGTGCTTAAATATTAAACACCCAGACACAGAACAAACGCAATATCTTCATATAAATATTTGTACTAGGTGGAAATCGAACCCACGAGCTTTGGCGCACAAGGTGGGATCACTACCGTCTGCGCTATCGGGTCAGTCGGATTTATTTATATGATGATAATTGTGATCTGTCTGATGTCCGTAACACAAGTGTTTTAAGCGACTCTCAGAAGTTAATGTATGAGATCTTGTGTGATTTTATTTCTTGAAGAAGCCTATGTCCAAAAGTGCACACCGCTTTAGCCATCGAATTTCGCTTGTGCAAGAACGTAAATAAATGAACATACAAACTCGTAGGAAGGGCATGTGCGTGGTAAACAAGGTCTAAACGATCGGCACACAAATAAACTGTAATCATTGATGTGAATCTGGCACGGTATCGATTATGCGACAATCGGCGAGTCCGCATTAGATATCAACTGGATTACGATCGGTCGTCGCACCATCCACCGAATCGCTGGTACCGGCACACCGATTAATAATCCGAACTTTGTATGATAATGTACAGCGATATAAAGATGTACCGTTTTAGATATATTACTATGTAGTGGCTTAGTAGACGTTTGCCGTGAGGTACCGCCAGAGTGGAATAGTACCTTGAATTAGACAGCAATCGTTAAAACGTCTGTCGGATCAACTAGTATACTTAGTAACTTAAGCTTTCTATCGAATATACGAGTATCACTTAAATTATTATTAGCCTTTCTCAAAAGCGAGTGGCCATGTAATTTTGATAATGGATTAAATGTCAAGGCGGGGGTCGAATGACAGATTTAACCATGGTAGCTATTAATGATATTAATATACTCGTACAATGTTTATATACTATAGCCATATATACCATATTGCGGTACCTCCAAAGTAAAATAGTACCTCCCACAGCACCAGGAGTCGTAAGAGGCGACTAAGGCAACAGATTCGACATGCCGGTATATCGAACCGAACAGTGCAGCTCAAATGCACAGGGCAGGGATGAGCAGCAACAACCCGGAACGAAAGCTGCGCTCTGCGATTACCAATACGCTTGGCCAGCGCGACAATTATGGGCAAAAAAACATCCTTTCTTAGACGTAGCAATGGATTTTCAATGACTGGTTCGATCATGAAGATGATGATATGCGAGCATTTAATAAGTATAGTAAGATTAGTAGACCTGACTCCAAAATAAGTAGCTTAAAGCACATCAAATCGTGTTACGATCATCAGACAACAGAGGAGTCAGAACCTGGAATCGAACCTGCGACCCTTCGTGCACTCTGAAATTGTAAGTTTAGACTAACAAAATCAACCAACATGAGGTTGACCTCATACGAATTTTCGTCTGCATTGATATCTCACTCTCTTATTTTCTATCGCCAATAGTAGTCCAACCTTCAAACCGGAACACAGCAGCGTTCGCATAGCTGTGTTACGGTTCGAAGGTTGAGAGAGACAGTGAAATTACTGGGTAACGTGACATAATATCTTTAATTCACGAGCTAACTGCAATAATCTAGCACTGCTATAAAGCAAGACCATGTTGACATTTCCATCGCATCTTCCTCATCGGTTTCATTAGTCATACTTTAAATGTCTTGCTCTTGACAGGGATTGACCTCGAAGGCTGCAAGCGACGTAAAGGGATGCAAACAAAAGCAATTTCACCGCAAGAAACGCCTTGTGGCTATTTGACTTTACATAAATGTATTGATACGGAAATCGTGAAGCCATTAAAAATAAACTTAATTTGAAATCAGATTCGCAATAAATTAAATGTAAGCGGCATTTTATTTATGAGAGCCAGAAATGGCTGCATTGAGGTGTAGAGGTCACCGGACGAAAGGTCAAAACCAATTCGGGCCTGATGATACATTGGGTAGGGATCTTATCTTTTCAAATATATGGTGAACATTTGCGAGTCCTGTGTAATTTAATGTCCGTAACACACGTTCTTCAATCGACTTATGTCTGAGTTAGATATTTGGCGGTAGAAATAGGTGAGAGAGAGGTACCAATACAGACAACCTTTCCATGAGGTCTAAGTCTAGTATACCTTTCTCTCTTTCATTAGACCAAGTCGACAAATTCTAAAGCCTATTCACGCTCGTTTCATATATTCTAGGATAACACAAACGAAGCTCTTTATGTCTTGAAGATATTGTATCAGATTCCCCAATAATTTTACTGCCTTTCTTATATTGAAAATTGGAACACAACAATGCTCTTTTTTTTAGAAGAATTGCTCTAACCTAGCTTAACCTAGCCGACGCCGGTAGGGGTTCTATTAACACTAACTATTTAGTATTGATGGAACCTTCACCTATATCACCACCAGTTTTTCTCGCAGGTTCCTTTCTGGTGGCTCGTGTAATGAACCTGCATTAAACTTAGTTTTAAGACCCGCCTGGAGCCGGCAGACCAGTATAAGGTGGGTCTAATTTTAATGTTAGATGTCTCTTACGATGACCCTACGGGATCGTAACAGTCATCAGTATTATGAATATAATAGAATTTAGTATCTACTACATATTTCTATTTAATAATTTTGACAATTCGAAAGTGATTGTTATGGGCCTACTTGAATAAAGAATATTTTGATTTGATAAGATATATCGTCGTTTAAGTTCCAACACAGCGTAAGTCAAAATGTTGACATTTTGTACAATTGGGAAAACATTGCTCAAGTTTCATAAAATCATTTTAAAACTAATTGTTTGTGCATTTAGTTGGTGCAAAATAGATTTTGTTTGAACAATACACGGTATAAAACGTTTAGTGCAGCGTTAGAAATGTAATATCGTGTTATCATTGGGCTTAATTATTAAGTTAAGGTGTTAGAATTTATGCGACGATATACTACATGAAAGTAAGTGAAATTGTCTCACGTTGGTAGCCACTCGCAAGTCTGATGAAAACAAGAATAGAAATTGCAAAAGAATTCAATGCGCTAATACCCGCCTGCTGGCATAAAATAAATCGTTGGCCATTACAGAGTGTGGCGTAATACAACCCGACCGGAGCGCACCGAATGTGAGCGTGGCGGTGTTTCTTTTATCTTAATATGCATCAATTGTTGTAATAGACCATCAGCGACGATTGTACTTGGCGCTGGCTCGATGAGGCATTGTCTACAGGCAGGGCTTTTAACACGCTTGATTTTCTTATATTTTTTTGACGGGCCCGATGCCGCTGTTTGTAGTGATCGTTTGTGAATTGAAGGTCTTGGACAAATATTTATAGGATATGAAGAAGGGCCCGATGGCGCAGATGGTAGTGATCCTGTCATGTGCACCAAAGGTCGTGGGTTCGATTCCCACCTAGAGGAAATATTCATATGATGATATTTGTGTTTGTTCTGTATCTGGGTGTTAAATATATGTATTTAAGTAGTATATTTATAATTCGTCTATTGTCTGGCGTCTGAATCGAATCGGAAACGTACGTAATAGAACCAAGCGCGGTGGATTAGCAAGCTGAAGTGGTAGTGGGTAAAGCACTTAGCACGCAGAACCATGGAGTCACTTAGATGGACTATGGAGTCGTAAGGTTCTGCAATGGTGACCACGTACTGGTAAGTGCAGCGTAGGGCCTCCACCTACCAGGTATAGACGATCTGACTAAAATCGCAGGATCATCTAGACGCACGTTGTATACAATCGGTGCTATCGGAAACCACTTGTGGAGGTCATGGACATGGGCCGTGGACGTCCTTCAGCTGAGATAATGATCACAGTTATCACATAGTTACACAGTGGCTTCATCACCAAACTGTTGTCCCGCCCCGTCCCTACAAACCCTGCGGGGACGCGGGAACATTCGGGTGAAAATATGCATTCACGTATTATATTTGGGATTCCTCTGTTGTCTGATGTCAGGAATACAAGTATATAATAAGTGCACAACCATATTAGAGATATTGTGTAAATATAAAAGACTAGCTGATGCCCGCGACTTCGTCTGCGCATGATTAGTACTTCGAGAAGCTTATTTTCTTCCAATCGCACTCATTTATCTTTATACTTACCAAAACTAATTAAAATTGGCACTGCGGTTAAAAGAAGAGACTCTAATCCCACAAACTGTTATAATATCATAATGAAGTTGTACAAATTTAAAGTTATAAAGTCAGTCTATGAAATAAGTGATTTTATACAAAGACAAAAGTTCGCTCATGTCTGCATATCGAACACAACACGACTAAAATCATACTTGCAGATAAAAATTGGCAGGCGTCTGGAGAGCAAACGACATTTATCTTTATAAATATAAGTCCTACCGTGATGTTATATAGCCTATAGCCTTTCTCGATAAATGGACTATCTACACTGAAAGAATTTTCTTAAATCGGATTAGCAGTTCCTGAGATTAGCGCATTCAAACAAACAATCAATCAAATTCTTCAGCTTTATAATATTAGTATAGATTACAAGCAGTTTTCCTACAGGCTAGTGAAAGTAACAAACAAAATACACATATACCGAGCCGCAGCCTTTTAATGTTCTAAAAATAGTCCATGAAAATGATATACAGTAAACTTTTGACATAAATCACAAGTGGCCGTGCCAAATAGTATAAGCCCAACGGCCCGGCGCCGGGGTCGGCAATGTTTACGGATCTCGATAAACGTACGTCGTAAACCAAAACGGACATATTATAGTCTTATTTGGAACAACATCGGGCATAACACTTGAGGTTATGCAAACAAATTTAAACATATCTATTTGGATACGATTACATTTGGGTGCGGGTTCTTTGCGATTTAGTATGGTTGTTTGTTATTCCATTTGAAGATTCTTATAAATATATATTTATATAATAAAAATAATAATAAATTTTGACAACACCTTATTTATTGACTCACAGCATCTCAACATACTTCGTATTAAATCGCTTAAAGCACTTGTTACGGACGCCAAACAACAGAGGAATCACGAATTTACTACTAAAATACATATATTTCCCACCCAGATACAGAAAAAACACATATATCATCATATAAATATTAGCTCTGAGTGGGAATGGAATTTCGCAAATTAGAAAGAACTTAACGACTTTTTTACAGAAGTCGTTAAGTTCTGTTGACTAACGCTTTTGACAATATTAATTTATCAACATCGTAACAGTAGTGGGGTACGACGGTAGAATAGAATAGAGCCCCCCTCTGTGCCAGGTGTAGTAAGAGGCGACTAAGGTACCAGAGCCAACGGATGGTGGTATATCCATCAGGATGTAGCTCAAATTCACAGGGCGGGGATTTACAGCAGCATACCCGTTACGCTCCGCGAATTCTAAGCCCAGCGCGGCAAGTTTTGGCGAAAGTCCCCCATTTTTGTGGTGGCCCTTGTCCAACAGCGGACTTCCAATGGCTGATATGATGATGATAGCAGGCTTAGCTCTTCCACTGCCTGACATATGCTTTACTAAGAAAGAAGGAAGCTTGCCCATAATTGCCGCGTTGAACAGGTGTGGTAGTAATCGGGGAGCGTAGCTGCTGATGATGAATGAAGACCTCTTTCATAATATATCTCGACGAGCCCGATGGCGTTAATGGTAGTAACACTATCTTGTGCGCCAATAGTCGTGGGTTTGATCCCAACCCAGGACAAATATTTATATGATGATAGTTGTGTTTGTTTCGTGTCTGGGTGTTAAGTGTATGTATTTTAAGTATTATTTTTGTGATTCCTCTGTTGTGTGATGTCCGAAATACAAGTGCTTTAAGCTACTTATTTCGCAGTCAGGTCAATGTATGAGATGTAGTGTAAATTTATTTATTATTATTATTTTCTCGTTCTTGTCATAGTTTCTAATCTATCTATTTAAGTTTATCCTTTTCTTTTATATTTAATTAAATGAGCAAACTGAAATTTTTAGATATTAGATATAGATTATAACTAATTTTTCATTTATAAAACACACAATATTTATAACACTAGCTGACCCAACAGACGTTGTCTTGTCTCTTTCCTAGAACAAGACAGGAAAATAGACAAGACTTGAAAAAATATTACTATTGCGTCTATAAATTGAGGTATTTCTACCTATGAAGTTGGAGAAAACTGTACACGGTAACAAAAAAGATTTCATTATAAATCATATAATATTACTAGCGATAAGCTCGGGGTTCGCACGGATGCAATGAGGATAATAAATGATTATTGTGGGAGAGAGATAAACATGAAGCCATAAGAGAAATACATGCTTTTTAAAGGTGTACATTTTTGAAGCACAAAAAGTACGCGAGATAAATGTTGTGTCTAAGATAAGATTGGTTTGGATGACATACAAATGTAAGTATGAAAGTTAGTTGTTTACTGAACGAGCAGAATCGATGCGCAAATCGGCTCTTCATTAGTCTTATCGAATTACACGTTCCGGATAAAAACAAGTTCTGTTGTTCTCCGGCCAAGAGTTGCAAACTAAGTTTCTGGTAAACTGGAACATGGTTTATTACAACGACCTGATTGTTATCTATATTAAGTGTTCAGAAACCATGGTACTTGCAAATTTATTATTTTATTATAATTTTCGAAAAACAACGTTCGAAGCAATTATGATTGATTTTTCTACAAAATTATGGATTCCAAAAAGAGATATGGCCGACCCAAAAATTCCTAGAACGCTTGCAGCATTTCTACGCTGCATTGCAAGCGAGATCCTGTGCATTAGAAAAGCCCCGGAGCGGTGGTGTAATCCTCGGTCCACCAAACGCCTTCCTAACTCTTTGATCAAGAAGTTTCCTTCTTTATTCCATGCACCAGATGTTTCAATAGCAACTGGCACAAAAGAATAATTAGCTGCCAATAATCTTTGTCTTTTTTAAATTTTGGCAACCATATCCGCTGCAGCACCAGATTTGGCCGCGGTTGAGGTTACATACGAGGGACTAAAAGCACAAGCACATGTAAAATCCCACAAAACGCAACGACCCCTCTCCCATGGTATCAAAGACAGGTCATCAGGTCACTTACTCACCATTATGATTGATACATTTATAATTTTACAAACTATTACAAACTATTTTTAATAAACTACTCATCAGACAATATTTACATACAAAATAAACCATTATGCAAACATATTCTTTCTCAAAATAATATGTGAATGGTCAACTACAACAACAAAAAAGAAATGGCTTAGGTTCAGTAATAACTGCAAGCACAACTAAATCCGGAGCAAGAACCTAAAAAATAATATATGAACAATTGAAATATTTCTTAAATGAACCATTTAAAAGACCTGTATAATAATATTTTCTGACATTCACTCATTCACTACATATAATAAATCTACTTCTTAATTTATAACGTGGTTTGTTTTATTTATTTTAAATTTACATATTTCGTTTGTATTTGGTTACCCCTTTTTTTTAAAGGACTAGTTAGACAAATTTGTTTTGTCACAGCAGCCTATAGACGCTCGTATTTATCATATCAGCTAATAGAAGTCCACTGCTGGACATAGGCGTTCCCAAAAAGTAGAAATTTCGCGATGGTGATGGCAATTGCAAAACGTACCTTTCGCGACTGGGATACTGCTGTCTACCCCTATCCTGTGCATTTGAGCTATAGGTACTGTTTCGGATGGATTTACCGCCATCTGTCGGTTCTAGTACCTCAGTCGCCTCTTACGACGTACAGGGGTAGATACTATTCTACTCTGCCGGTACCTCACGGTACAATGCTCGTATTATCACAAGGATATCACTAGCGTAGCGTATTTATCCTTGTGACTTTAAGATATGTATGTCCACATTACCCAGTAATTTCACTGCTTCTCTCACCCTTAAAACTTGCGGCAACCGTTCTCAAGATAAGAATAGTTAATAAAACTGAGTTTTAAAACCGTTCAAAAAGTTGTTCTATAACTAGTTTATAGCGACATGAAAGTTTAACAATTGATTAGTATTTCAGACATTGTTTGTAAAAAGTTTTTTGTTGTGTTTTTGTTAGACAATAGTAAACCAAGCGAGGGCCTATTATTAACAAGCATAGGTTGTTTACTTGTTTGTTCGCAACCGACTCCTTTGTACGCGATCAAGTCCACTTCAAACAGTCAGATTTAATTTTAACTTTGTAGACGTACCAAGGACCGATGGCTTTACAATTATTCGAATACATAAATAGATGTTAATTTATAATAAAACGTCGAAAATAATTAATAGTGTAACAATAACGATCATCATCATCATACCAGCCATTAAAAGTCCACTGTTGGACATAAGCCTCCCTAAGAAAGGGGGTATGTTGCCCATAATTGCCGCGCTGGGCAAGCGTGTTGGCAATCGCAGAGCGCAGCTTTCGCGACGGGGAAGCTGCTGTCCATCCCCGCCCTGAACATTTGAGCTAACTTTTTTGCATGGATATACCGCCATCTGTCGGTTCTGGTACCTTAGTCGCCTTTTACGACACCTGGTACAGGGGAGGTACTATTCTACTCCGCTGCTACCTCACGGCTATAAACAATAACGAAACAAAAGGTAATATAATAGAGAAGAAAAATCTTAAATAATTATAGTATAAAAAATTATTTATAATTTATATTATAAAGAAAAGTGATCGTCGATCACTTTCTAATGCTAAACATTATAAGTTGTGCGAAATGTTAAAACATTGTAGCACAAAGCAAATCGCGCTTTTCTCAAAATTATACTTAGTATTTCCTTAAGATAGGACTCAAGTCACTAATTAAATTATTGTAAACTTATAACATTTTAATGAAAATTAATTATTATTCTTATACTTGTATTTACCGCAGAATTGCGCGGGCCTGGGCACAATTATTTATTCCAAATGGCGCCGACGTTTTTCTAAGGCTGTGTGTAACTATGTTAGAATCGCATTAATTGCGGCGAACTCCCGCGGATGGATGCTCCAATCAAGCGGCTTTTGGACTCGTTAGCATATTCTTGTTGATTAATTACTCTAATTCCATCTGATTTAGGAGACGGTTGGTGATGACTTGTATGCGATAATCATTTTATATGTAGAACAAATGGTTTGTTTCTTACATAATTCATGATGTAGACTTCGCACAAAGGTCGTCTGTATTAGTACCTTACTCTCACCTATTTCTACCGCCAAATAGCCGTATCCGCATTGCTTTATTGGGGTTTGAGAGTTGAAAGAAGCAGAAGGTGAAGGTGAAGTTTCTGGTTAATGTGACATAATATTTTCAAGTCACAAGGTCGGCAATGCGCTAATAGATTCCTTGAGATATAACGGGCGTCTATAGGCTGCGGTGACGCTAACTATCACGCGGACTGTAGACGTATGGTTAAAGTGTTAATACATTTTTTTTAAGGGCAAACTTCTTGATCTCGTCGGCATTATTGAAATGGTAAGAGAACCATTTTTCAGAGAGTATGTTCTGACGTCTTCACCACATCACTCATGAATGGCGAGTTAGTATCTACGTAAAGCATAAAGCCTCCTTGAAGGTTAAAATCAGAATAAGAGCAATCACTCAAGGGCATCTTTATTATCAGGTCTTGAGTAGCCGTCGTTTGTTGAATTGTTGTATGAGCTGTAACTCTCCGTCATCTCAGAACACGACGCATTCTCAAGGATCAGTCCGAAAGCATAACTTCTTTAAATGTATGCTTTAGTCGTTCTTTTAAAGGCACTCCGCGAACATGAAACCCCTCTCACTCATCCTCCTCTACTCCTGGAGCAGTACACCGCATTAGAAGGCGGACGTGTGCAGTCTCTACCAAATACAAATGCCACCGGGATCACTTAGTCGTTCTCTATTACAAACAATGAATACCCGCATCTATCGGTTTGTGATCGCCGACGCCGGTAGAGGTTCCACCAGTACTCACTATGGAATTAATTAATTACCTTTACCTTTATCACCACCAGTTTTTCTAGCAGGTTCCTTTCTGGTGACTCGTGTAATGAACCTGCATTAAACTTAGTTTTAAGACCCGTCTGGAGCCGGCAGACCAGTATAAAGTAGGCCTAATTCATATGTTAGATGACTTTTATGATCCCGTAGGGTCAGTATTATGAATTTAATACAATTTAGCACTTCTTATTTCTGAATTATAAAAATTTTTTATTTCTTATTTTTGACAATTAGTAAATTTTAATTTTTTTTTTATAATATTATGCAATCAGCAAATAAGCATACGGTCCGCTTGATGATAAACTTGACACAGCCTATAGACACTCGTGTTATCAAAAGGATATTTTTAGTATGTCAATAACCCTGTAAACTGAAGATACATTGTCAAATTTACCCAGTAATTTCACTACCAATCTTACCCTTCAAACCGGAACACAGCAATACGAACACTGCTATTTGGCGGTAAAAATAGGTGAGAGTGAGCTAACAATATAGAAGACATTTGTAAAAGGTCCACCTCTGGTAAAGTTTTAGTAAAGGTACCATTGGTGTTTTATGTATCACGTATTAAGTTATTGTAAGAAGTAATAGATCCAGCAGTTTCTATATTTTAGTTGATAGAAAATATGCTTACGAATCTATAGAAGTAATCAATAACGTGTCTGCTGGGAAAATCGTAGAAATGTCTGCTAGCAACCTCGAAGGCCACGACCTTTACATTGTAAGTATTTGCCGATCTCTGTATAATGACATTGCTTCTTTTTGCACTATTCTCAATTGATCGCAAGGCTCTCCAACTCCCTCACAACAAGGCAAACAAATTAAAAAATATTTTTATTCGCAAACGATAAAATAACGGGTCGAATGCGTATTCGATAGTAATATTACGCACCATTTAGTGCATACGATACACCTAGGACAAACATTGATATGATGAACGTTATTGTTTGTTCTGTGCCTGGGCGTCAAAAATATATATTTAAGTATGATATCCGTCATACAAGTGCTTTAACTGTATTGAATTTATTTGTTACAGATGGTGGTACATACATCGGAATCAGCACAGCTTAAATACCTATAGTATAGGTGAGGATGGGCAGCAGCATCCTCGTCGCAAAATTCGCAGAGCGCAACTTTTCCAATTGTAGTGCTACCCATCCCCGCCCTGTGCATTTAAGCCAGTTTGGTTCTGGCTTTAGTATGGATATATCGCCCGCTGTCGGTTTTGATACGTTAGCCGCTTCTTACCGCCGTAAAGGAGGAGGTACTATTCAACTCTACCGGTATCTCACGGCTTTTGCCGCTACCTCACAGTTTTAATCAATCACAAATATCACAATATGATAAATACACATTTTAATACAATTTTAACACCCAGACCCAAGGCCAACACAAAAATCCTCATTTTAATATTTGTCCTGGGTGGGGATCGAACCCACGACCCCTGGCGCAACTACCATCTGCGCATCGGGTCCATCAAAACTGAAGTCCTTCTTTTTATTCTAGAAAATTAACGAAATTACCTTTCAACAATTACTCTGCAATCATCAAATAAAGTCAGCCACTGGGCATAATCAGCATGCGCCTCAAGGATTTAAAGCTTCTTATCTGTTTTACCTGCGAAACACTAATTCTCTTTGGGTTTAGGGATCAAAGGCAGAAAATTAATTTTCCTCAAAATAATTACTCAAACAGCTAATCCTTCAGTATTTATAAGATAATTTATTAAAAAAATTAACTTTTTATATTTGTATGTCCTTTTATATGTCCCACTCTTTTAAATGGCGGATTCGTTTCAGAGTGCCACCCTTCTCTTTAATATGCTAAGAAAATAAGAAACTGAAAAAAGAAGAAAACAACAATATACACAATGAAATTAAACTTATTTAGATAGACTTTGACAGCCCTACGACTTAAGGAATTTAATGTGTGTATGTTTGTTTGTCGTTGTACTTAAGTGTGTGTGTGAATTGTACAAAACTAACATACAAATGAGATTGAAAAGATTATATACATATCATTACATGAAGGGACTTGTGAATTTCTCGACTTATGAAAGCCAGTCTGTTACTCATCGCTTACATTGTCGATGTAATAGCGAGTATTGTAAACCTTTATTATCATTGATAAAATAATAATAATAAATTCCCACAACATCTCATACATTGACCTGACTCCGTGGTAAGTCGCTTAAAGCACTTGTGTTACGGATGCCAGACAACAGGGGAATCACACCCAGACACAAAACAAACACAAATATCATCATATTAATATTTGATCGGGTGGTAAATGAACTCACGATCCTTGGCGCACAAGACAGGATCACAACCATCTGCGCCATCGGATCAGTCAATTATATTTTTAGCACCCGACATATTAAATACATAATATATTTTATTTAAGTAGGCTACTTAAATGAAATGTCATATAGAATCGTCAAAATAAAAGAATATAATTTCAGAAATATGAAGTACTAAATTCTATTCATGATCAACATAACATCAGTTATTGGAACAATACTGGACATAGGCCTTCCCGAGAAAGCGTATTTTTTTCCAAAATTGCCGCGCTGAGCAAGCGTGTTGGCAATCGCAGATCGTAGCTTTAATAGCGTGGATGCTGCTGCCCATCTCCGCCCTGTGCATTTAAGCTACATTGTATCGGATGAAGATGCTAATTAACATTATGTATGACATAATTTTATTTTAAATATGCCTATCTGTTTATAGATATACATAATGTTTCATATGTATAATGATTAAACTGCAGTTACCCTCAAATGATATAGTAATTACAAATAAAATACTTAAGTATATATTTAACACAAATACATACATATTTCTACAAAGAAATGTTTGCCCTGGGTAGAGATCAAACCGACGACCCTTCATTACTACCGAATACTCCACCAGAAGATCATCAGAAGATTAAAATGCTTAACAAAAATAAACCGGACATTTATAAGTTGGACTCGCCTGCTGAGAGTATCTAGTCCACGTCTTTAGGTAAGTAAGATTATAACTTCGTTATTTTTCATAGATTATTTTCTACACAAATGTATGTAGCCCTTGGTTTTCTAATGAATAAGTTGATATATTACATTGTTATAAGAAAACGCATAATTCGACATTCTCAAAAAATCAAGTATTTTTTGAGAATGTTGTGCCGTTACGAGGTAGTTTTACTACATATCGTATATGCATTGACGTTAGATAAATACAAAACTCACCTTGCTTCCGATTGGCTGGAGACGGCATGGCTTCCTTAAACGAAGGCGAACCCTTTTTCTGAAACAATAATAAATCATTCACACTCTAAAAATAACTGTTTGTAAAATCTTCTGACCAACTAAAAGTATAATAATAAATGCACATGAGGTAAACCTCATGCAAGGGTCGTCTCTCTATTGGTACCTCACTGACCTACATCTACCCCCAAACAGCAGTGTTCGCATTACTGTATTCAGGTTTGAAGAGTGAAAGTAGCAGTAAAATTAATGTGACATAATATCTTTAGGTTGGCTGATATCCTTGTGACTTATACACAAGTAAGATCATCATATCATCCATAGGACGTCCACTGGTGGACACCTTTACCATTCAGACCAGAACACAGCAACACAACAATACACTGCTATTTGGCAGAAGAAATACGTGAGAGAGAAGTACCAATGCAGACGACATTTTGTATGAGGTTCTCATGTAAATTAACTTTCTCTCCACAGTATGTGGTCGCCACTCTCATCTTCCATGCTTCAATCACACATCCATTTATCTCAAAGGTTCATATCAAACAGACGTTACCTTTTAATGACGGTTTTCAGCGCACTGAGTACACACAAGCGATGACCAATGGAGACGTTGAGGACTAAAACCGAATGACCGCGCTGGATGCAGTCGCCATATCAACAGTTTTATTAAAAATCACTTGGGAAGGCCTGCGTCCAACAGTGGATGTATTATGGCTGATTTGATGATGAAAGGCAATCTTTGGGTGTGGAGTTCTTTAAGAAATATCTTTAATATTTTACCAAATTGCAGAGTAATTAGAAGTATTAGAAATTCAGCAAGAAGTGTTTGGAAGTTTGATTATAAAAATGCAAATTTAGCACATAAAGCCAGCTTGTTCTAATAAATTTGTGGACTCAGAAAATAGATAACTTATCCTTTTTTCATTGTGCTCGGTGTTGTTTGTTTGCGTGTAAATTTTAATTAGCTTTATTCTCATTCCTTATTTTTATCTAGAGTTATAAAAGGAGAAGCTGACAGACTCATTGACTGACATATTCGTCTTCATTATTATCACTTAGGGCCTCATTTGGTGTGTTGTTTACATTCTCAATAAGATCTTCGATTGATTGAATTTTGTAGGGTGCAATATTGTAGTCCGGAAGAATAACCAGGAAAACTCCGCAGTGTCTCTGGTTCTTCTTCTTCCAACACGACGTCAATTACGTTATCTCTGAAACCTGCTTTCTGGAAACATTATGAATAGTTTCAGGCTTAATTGCTTTCTATGACGCTACTATGTCTAGAATTGCGCCTCTGGGGGCTCACGCGGAGCCCGCGGTGGGCCCCGCGTGAGCCCCCAGAGGCGTGTTAAAGTGTGATCGGGTGTATTAATCGGGATTATGAATCGTTAAGAAATGTATGAAAATATGTCTTATAATGTAGGGACTGGCGAAAAGAGGCATATTATGCGATAAAATCATATTAAGCGTGATCGTCTTAAACGGATTCTACTGTATGTCTGTCCCTATGTATGTATAAGGAAAGGCATACAGCGACAAGCGATTTATCCTATGTAGAACACAAGCTAATTTTTTATTTTGTGTACTTCTACTATCAGCCAGTAAATATCCATTCGAATGTCTCTGGAGGTAGTTAGTTTTGAGTATATGCCCAATTATTGCAACGCAGAGCGTGACTCCGCGACAAGGATGCTGTTCCCCATTCCCGTCCCATATTATTTGAGCTACACCAGTAATAATAGAAATACCGCTATCTATCGGTTCCGCTACTTCAGTCGCCTCTTACGATACATGCTTTAGAGGTAGGTAATATTTTTTTCTTAAATTACTTAAAGCACTTGTGTTACGGACATTGTACAACAGAGAAATCACAAATATAAGACTTAAATTCATATTTAACACCGAGACACAGAAAACACACAAATATAATCATATAAATGTGTCCTCGGTAGGGATCGAACTTACGACCTTTGGCACACAAGATATTGTTACTACCATATGCGTCATCGACCCGAATAACAAAATTTTATGACGTATCCATTGCTGCAAAATTCTTACGAATACCAAACACGGAATCAAATTAATACTCGATGTAATACTTTTTGTGGATTCTCAGCACACGCCAGCTCCTTGTAAATAAAGGGTGCGGCGAGAATTATAAAGGCGGATAAGTTCTCGCGCGAACAAAGGACGCCATGCATACTAAATTGATACACAATGGGAAATTTTCAACTTCGACTCGCAAGTCTATATTGACAGTCGGCTTGTCTATTGCTAGCCAAGGTGTACTGAAGCTTATGATTCTTATAGGTTTTCTTCTTTTATTCAGACGTACCTATTGCTGGACTTGGACGTCAATTCCGGCGCAACTGGAGGAGGGGGCGAGGGTGCTCATTTATGAGCGCGATTATCAATTTCGCAGAGTCTGAGCGGGATCGATCTGAAGGCGTCTATGAAGTTTGACCTAGGCTGGAGTGGCCCTCTTTGGGGATGAAGCTACCTTTTGCAAAAGAGGACTGAGCGAACCGACAGCATTAGTGCAACTAGGCACAAGCTGCAATAATGCAGTCAGTTATCGGTCTAGGAGCAGAGACTGCACGTGTTAGACGAACTGCTCTACGAAATAAGTATGTGTGAAGTATATTTGATATTCTTACAGGGATATGATGAAAATAGAATGACTGCACAAATATATAAAGCGGAAGTGAATGGAAGGATTGGTATAGGACGTCCGAGGCGAACATATCTTAACCAGGTAGAAGAGGTATTAAAAAAGGCCCAGGTCAGACGTACCAAAATTAAACGAACGTGTGTGAATAGACTAATGCGAGTAAGGGAAACGAGAGAGGTTTTATAAAATCGCAGCAAGTGGATATCCATAATCTCTGCCTACTCTGATGGGACACAGGCGTAATGTATGTATATGGTCTAATGGTAGCTCGCTACTTTACTCGCATGAATATGGTCCTAATTTCAGTATATAAATTTGTAGCAAATAAAGGAATCACAAATATACTACTAAAATACATATAAATTTAACACCCAGACACAAAAAAAATCATCATATAAATATTAGTCCTGTGTGGGGTATAAAACAGTGAATTAAAGGTTATATTTAAGGAGATATGTATATAAAAGTATTTATTACTTCAGTTAATATACATACATAATTAGCCTAATTAATAGATATTTATTGTACTGTTTACTTTGAAATTCTTCAATAATATTCCCTATAATCATAAACAACTTTTTCTTTATCTTTCTTTCTCATAAAGTGTACTAGATACGAAATTGCATCTCCCGTTTCTTCGCTATAAAATGTAAAGCCACAAAACGCGTTTTTTCTTATGTGCGCAAGTGGTACTAATTTAAATTACACGTTCCAGACTTCAAAGTAGAAACACTTTCATACAATTTTCCCTTTGCCATTTAAATTTACATAATTACAGTTTTATCATTGTGGAATAATCTTGTGGTCCAAATTTCAACTTAAATGTGGTTAGAAAATTGTTTTTACGTCCGAGTCATCACCCGCGTCTTCACCCCAAACTTTCTTATTATCCCTGAAGATCTTTCCCTCTTCAATTGTCTTAAGAGGCGACTAAGGTACCGACAGATGGCGGTATATAGCGCTGCTTAAATACTACAGGTTGGGGACAGCATACTTTAAGTGAAATCGCTTTCTGCAAATGTCACCACGTCTGCCCAGCTCGGCAATAATTGGCAAAAATTCCTCTTAACTTAGAGAGGTCTATGTGCAAGAGAGGACTTTTTATAGCATATACAATGATGATGTCTTCCTGATGTCTGACCTCCATGATGATGATGAAAATCGACTCTCCGGTCAAGCCGTGAAACCCAAACACATTGACATTGATTTGCAATTGACATGTATTATTATTTAAATCGTTGTTAATATACGTTATCACATTGAATTGTTTTTCCTTGAAACCTGAAGCAAACATTCACCCTTCCACAAGAACCTTCACGGGTAAACATAAAAGTCAATATAAAACATTTTTATTATTTTTAGACCAGATCGACGCGGAAGCATACAATCCGCGTTATAGTTAACGTCAAAACAGCCTATAAACCCACGTGTTATCACAAGGGCGTCGCGAACCTTGTGACTTTAAGATATTATGTCTCATTACCCAGTAATTTCAATGCCTCATTTCACACTTACATTTTTAGATCATCTTAACTAAATTATATCTTAGACACAAATTTTTATTATTACACTAGATCGAGACACAAGCATACAATCCGCGTAACACTAAGCGTCACCGCAGCCTATAGACGCTCGTTACATCACTAGGTCGTCGCAAAACTTGTGACTTGGAGATATATGATGTCACATTACCCAGTAATTTCACTGCTTCATTTCATACTAACACTTTTAGATCACTGTAATGCGAACACTGCTATTTTGCGGTAGAAATAGGTGAGAGTGAGGTACCAATGCAGACGACTGCTTTGTATGAGGTATAACTACCTTATGACCAAACTTAGCGTTGTGGTTCGTTAAGTTGTTGAAGGGCTTGGTTGTGTCTGTATTTTGTGCGGTCATGATGAATATTTGTGTTTATTCGTTCGATTTCAACTGACTTATATTATAAATGTTGAAATTTTCGTTTGTTACCTCTTCACGCTTTACCTACTCAATTGATCAGAGTGAAATTTCACAAAAAATTATATATAGTAGTAATTTTTATCCCTGAAAGAGTAAACGTTCCATGGGAAATTTACGTGAGCTAAACCGCGGTTAAAAGCTAGTGAGAATCATTTTATTTTAACTGAACCGAATAAGTGTTGTTAGTTCAGTATTTCCACGAGGATTCGACATAAATGGATAGTGATACAGAGTTAATGATGGCAATTCGATTAATTGATCGTAAAACAAACGTAAGGGTGAGAAATAAATTCAAGAATTGCGTAAAAAACAAACTTATTGCTACGGCTTATTACTGCTTGAAAGATTATATAAATGACCAAACTGCTTGGAATTGAATTGAGTTGCTCTAAAATACTATTAAGACAACGGTTTGTTAGCACCGTCACCAGTATTGGTTCCAATAATACCTAACATTAGGTGTTATTGGAACCTATATTACCATCAGTTATTCTTGTAGGTTCTTTTCTGGTGGCTCGCTTGATTGACTTGCTATAAACTTAGTGATAAGACCTATCTGGTGACGGCAGACTAGTATTAAAGTCGGACACTTAATAACTTATTTGTTTTAATGATAATATGGTTGTTAGGGTCATAGGCGATTTGTGTAAAATTGAAATTAGCAAATTTGTACTCATAGATTTTATGTATGATTTAAAAGTGCCTATGATGGCCTATTTAAATAAAGATATCTGACTTTGAACAGTTCATGTTTCTGACTCTATCGAGCTTCCTTAAGCAAGTGTACTTTTTGAAGTCAAGTCAAAGATAGTGGTGATCCTATATAATTAGCCAGGGGTCGTGAGTTCGATCCCCACATTGAACAAATATTAATATAAAATGGTATTTGTGTAGGTACTTTCTGGATGTTAAAAAATTATATTTATATACTATATTTCTGATTCTTCTGTTGTCTAATATCTGTGACACAAGTGCTTTAAGCGACTTACCAAGGAGTCATGTTAATGTGTGAGATGTTGTGTGAATATATTCATTATCATAATTTTGCCCGTTGTCGCCGCGCTGGGCAACCATGTTGGCAATTGCAGAGCGCAGCTTTCGCGACCGGGATGCTGCTGCCCATCCCTGCCCTATGCATTCGAGCTGTTTGTTTCGATGTTTGAGCATTGTTTTCGATGAATATACCGCCATCTGCCGGTTCTGGTACCTAAGTCGCCACTTAGGACACCAACTATATCCCGTGTAGCCCACGCAGCCCTAAAAATTACGCGCCAACTAACTATTCCGCATTCAGTTATATACTTTCACTATTTAATGAATTAGTCTGTTAAACGCATAGGCAATAAAACTGTCTAGACACGCCTGTAAGTCCACACGTAAGTGTCTAGAACACAATTGTAATCCGGCCTAGCCTCATTTTATGTTCTGTTAACTATTTTAATGAACTCACAGAACTATTTACTACGGTTATTATTACGTCAGCACGATCTTTTTAAAATAGTGGGATTTGTGCCAATAGTTGCCGCGTTGGGCAAGCGCATTCACAATCGCAGAGCGCAGCTCTCGGGGATGCTGCTGCCTATCCCACACTGAGCATTTGAACTGCGTAATATCGTATAAATATACCTTAGTCGCCTCTTACAACCCCTGGTACAGGAGGGACTATTCTCCTCTGCCGGTACCTCACGGCCAGTTTGTGTTGTTTGCTTATATGCAGTTGTACAGTTGTGCTTCTTATAACAGCATCTAGTGTAATACGGGTATAATAAAACCTGCCCACTGCATTTTTAAGTCGTAAATGAGTGAGTCTGAGTTTAGAATCACTCTAAAACTTAATTCAAAAATTTTATGGTCACAATTTACGGGCCCGATGGTGAAAAAGGTAGATCTTGTTCCATAGGGTTCCAACTAGAACAATCCAAACCAATTTATATGATGAATATTTGTGTTTGTTCTGTGTCTGGCTATCGTATGTATTCAGTTATGTTTATATTTGTAACGATAGATCTTCTGATGTCCGTAACATCGAGTGCTTTAAGCGATTTATATCGAAGTGAGGTCGACGTAAGAGATGATGTGTGAATTTATTTATTTATTTGAAAGACTCGTTAAAAAACCCTAAAACATGCAAATCACATTTAAACATCAATAAAACACTCTTATTTACGAGGCAGTTACTTTTCTAAACACATTTTTATTGTTGGATTATCACATAAATTATCTGCAATTACCGATATATCACTATAGAGTTATGCCTGATGTGTTGTTATTGGCAGTTGGTCTGAAAATGTAAATTACAAGTTTATCTATGGTTCAGAGTAATATGCATTCATCTATATATAAATAAGGTGAATCTAACTGACTGACTGTAATAACAACGCAGAGCCGAAACAATAATATATTAGGTTAGAATACTCGTAGAGATCCTTTTAATAATATAGGGGTTGCACTGAAAAAGGAATTTTGAAAATTTACCCACGAAAAGGGTAAAACGGAGATGGTAAGTTAGTATGAGACTTTGTTATTTAAGAAGCAATACAAAAAAAATCTGTATAAAGATTCATCATTGCAAGTCATGAAACCTTTGTGAAATATTATCCCTTAAAGGGGTGAAAGGCGATTGCAGAGTTAGTTTGAAAGTTCTACAACCTTACCGCGGATGCAATCGCTGGAGCATATCTATTGATAGACAAAAATCTCTCCAAGAAAGGTGGTATTTTGCCCATAATTGCCGCGATAAGCGAACGTGGTGGAAATCGCAGAGCCTATAAGTCGAGAGGTATCTGTTGGTTCTCAAGGTCATCGGTCATTTGTGTAAAATTATAATTAGCAAATCTATACTCATTGAATTTATTTGGTTTTTATGGACGATTTAAAAGTGCCTATGACAGGCCTATTTACATAAATATATATTTTACTTTGACTCTGTTTGTCGATTCCTGCACCCCAGTCACCTCTTACGGCACCTCGTACATTGCCGTAAGGTACCGGCAGAGTAGAATAGTACCTCACACTGCACCAGGTGGCGTAAGAGACGACTAAAGTGCCGGAACCGACAGATGGCGGTGTATATTTGCGCCATCGGACCCGTCAAAAATAAAATGGATGGTTATCGAATTAAGAACCTAATATCTGTTCGCTATAGAAACTTGCTACACACAATGATTACTTACAAAATCAAGCATAAAATACGCAACAAAATATTAAATGTCAAAAAACATCCAATGAGATTCGTTCACGAATAAAATCTATTGAAAATAATCAGACTCCATGCGAACGATTCGCATGTCAAAATTGTCCGTTGGGCCTTTTCAGATGCTTATGAATGAGACGAAAGAAAATTCTTCCAAGTCGGTGGACATTGCGTTCGTCATTCAGTTCGTCTTGTTGTTAAGGTACCGATTATATGTAGAAATTGGTGAGACGTGCCATACAATTTTTACACTATTTTTTATACTACCATGGCGGAAGGCACGTGTATGGACGAGTAATTGTGAACATCGCGGTAATATTTGGGTACACGTGTAGTCGCAAGAATGGGTGCGTGTTATTTATTACCCCATCTATTGATATAATTGAACTTTAATAATGTTTATTTTATATAATTAGCCGTAAGGTACCGTCCGAGTAGAATAGTACCTTGTGTCGTAAGAGGCGACTAAGGTACCATAACCGACAGAAGCTTCCCCGTCGCGAAAGCTGCGCTCTGCAATTGCCAACACGCTTGCCCAGCGCGACAATTATAGTCAACATACCTCCATTCTTGGCGGGGATGAGCAGCAGCATCTCCGTCGCAAAAGCTACGCACTGCGATTGCCAACACGCTCGCCCAACGCGGCTAATAGGGGCAAAATTCCCTCTTTAATAGGGAGGCCTATGTCCAGCAGCGGCGTTCCAATGTTGATATGATAATGATAATTCAACTATGCCGGTTCCCAACAGCAATATAATATACAATAAAAAAAAGTTATTATGACTAACACTCAAAATATACTTAACTAGCAACGTCCCGCGGTTTAACTCGCATTAAGTTATAGAACATACCTAATATCATTTATGCTCTTTAAGTTGGATATGTAATATTTTTTTTTTTACCTTAAAACTTTCGGCCTTGCGTTATGTCAGTTAATCAGCTCCTCATTTTTAAATAGCTAGAGATATAACACTCTTTTAAAATAACTTTGAAAAAAAGTGCACTTCCATATTACATTTGCACACCCCTTTTACTCCCTCAAATGTTTAAAAAATATTTATTTTACACGTGTTTAATGACTTTCAATGATAGTACTAAATTCCATTCGAACTCTAAACTAACTTCAAAAGCAGCTACGTTTTATACTTACTTTGCATCGCTGTTATATTACTTTAGGGAGTGAATTTTCAAAACTGCGTTCTTACGTTATAAAAGGAACCCATGTGTAAAATGTCAAGTTTCTAACTATTATAGTTTAGGTCCTGCGTTAAAATGACAGTTAGTCAGCTTCTTTTTTTATACCTAGATAGAGATAAAAGTAGGTCCAATACAAGGGTCTCCTTTTGTATGGGAGCATTAGGAAGGATTTTTGGAAATCACCCCCTAAAGGAGTAAAACATTCTTTGGGAGAAAAAGGATGTGAAAATTAAGTATGTATCTGTCTGTTTTTGAACTTATTCAAATAAAATTAATTATAAAGTGTCTTTATTAGAAGCCATGAAACATAAGAAAAATATATTTCCGAAAATCATCCTTTGACGGGGTAAAAGGGGTGTGCAAAATTAGTAAAAAACTTTGCTGTTTTCGAAATTATTCAAATAATATACAGCACAAAGGCTCTAAAATATTTTTACCAAAAATCATCCCTTAACAATGATAAATGTGAGTTCAAGGTTAGTGAGCAAGTTCTACAACTTAACGCAGGTCAAACCGCGGGGCGCTAATCCCTACTAATATTATAAATGCGAAAGTAACTCTGGCTGTCTGTTACGCTTTCCCGCTTATACATCTAAACCGATTTTGATGAAATTTGGCACAGACAATCTTTAGACCCTGGAAAAGGACATAGGCTTTTTTTTAATTCGAAAAAAAAGGGCTGTGAGGGGTCTAAAAGGGGGATGAAAAGTTGTATGGAAGTATCGCTATTTTTGGAGCTAGACACTTTAAACTTATTTTTTAAGCCATTGATTCGATATAAATAAACATGACATTCAAAGAGGTATGGTACCCAAAAAGAAACTATTCCACGCGGACGAAGTCGCGGGCACAGCTAGTAGAAAATAATAAACAAAGAACACAACCATGTGAAACCATTAATGTTTCATGTGAAAATTCTGAATGCTATGAATTGTATTCAGAGTCTAACGTATTTTTACAAACATTTACATGTTGACTTTTTGCATGAAGGTCAACTATTTTTGTAATTGCTTTACCAACCATCAGATGGTTGGTAAAGCAATTACTGGAGTTGTTCTTATACTGGGCGGACTTCCCGTTTCCCGTGTATATAATAAATGGTAATCTAAGTTTTTAAAGACATCGATGGTGAAATTCCGTGTAAATTGGGTCCAGCCATTTCGGAGTTTACGTCAAACAGACAGACAAATAATTAAAAAGCTACTAACTAGCTTTTCTGTAAGCTAGTGATCAGACGCTAGTAGCTTTCAGAGAATAATTTAAGGTATGGTGTATATATTAACTATCGAACTTCAACCTGCGTAAAATGACCAGGTCTATTTAATTTTTGTTTTCTGTGATAGCTTAATATTATTCATACTAATATTAAAAATAGTTATCATCACTACAGCGATTGGAAGTCCACTGCTAGACATAGTCCTCCCCAATAAAGGGGGAATTTCATCCATAATTGCCGCGCTAGGTGTTGGCAATCGCAGAGCGCAGCTTTCGCGACAGGGATGCTGCTGCCCATACGGATATGGTACAGAGGGAGGTACTGTTCTACTTTGCTGGTACCTCATAGCATTCTGACGGTATCTCAAGGCATATATATTTAAATTGCGAAAGTATAAGTCTATTTATGCATTTGTGTATAACGTTTCATGGCCTTAGAATTGTAGAGAACAACATACTCGTTGGAACGTTTCCGTATGACGCAGACAGAATCGCGGGCGGACTGCTAGCTGTAACTATATATATAAATATAACGATACAATTAGAGATTACCTCCGCGGGTGTTACCATCAATACAGTAGCCAATATGAAGGATCGCTACCCGCTGTTACGAGCGACGACCGCCCACTGGCGCTGTTTATTGCTCTTTATTGAGACAAGGCAACTATTTAGTAGAAACTCATAGCGCATTGGTTAACGCGCCAGCCGTGTGACCGGCGAGGTTGAAGGACTGTGGAAACGATTGGTATTGGGAGAATTCACTCAAGAAGTTTATTAACTATACTAATAATATAAAGCTGAAGAGTTTGTTTGTTTAAATTAGTTTAACATAGGAACCACTGGGCCGATTTAAAAAACTCTTTCAGTGTTAGGTAGTCCATTTATCGAGAAAGGCTTTAAATTGTATTTTATTAAAAAAAAAGGAATCCGTTTTAAAATAAATAAATAAATGCTGAAAGTTGCTATACCCGACAAAGGCACTATTTCATGCGGACTACTTACTAAAGAGTAAAAAACAAATACGGCTGTCTGTCTCTATGTATCCTCAGACTACGCAATGGATTTTGATAAGGATTTTTATTAAATACGAGTTATTCGAGAAGAAGATTTATATGTATAATACATGCATAATATAATAAAAAAAACCCTAATAATTTTAGAGATTTCTAATTTGATCTCATAATAGAAATTTATTATTGCGCTTGCATTTCAACCGTTGGCAGAACATGACGAGTTAGATGTTTTAAAATAAGTAGTCAAAATAATGTCCTACAATGTTGTATACTTTAAAATGTCTACAAAAAAGTGCGCGGTGGCAAATATCCCTCAGGGTAGACGGACTGGGT
The DNA here is from genome assembly GCA_020976665.1 of Heortia vitessoides. Taxonomy (NCBI): domain Eukaryota; kingdom Metazoa; phylum Arthropoda; class Insecta; order Lepidoptera; family Crambidae; genus Heortia; species Heortia vitessoides. The sequence continues at coordinate 18,763,579 of JACJUM010000875.1, read as the reverse complement.
GATGATTTTATCTTACGCGACAAAGGTCGTTTGCATTGGTACCTCACTTCCACCACAATATCCATTTTTTACCCTCATCACACCCGTGCAAAGCCGGGATGGGTCACTTAATATTGAATATCCCAGATGGTAGTGATCCCATATTATGCGCTAAAGGTCCTGGGTAGGGACCCAAGACATATATTTTACATGATAAATATTTGTATTAGTTCTGTTGTGTGTGTCTGGGTGTTATTTATATATTTAAGTATTGTATTTGTGATTCCTCTGTTATCCGATGTCCGCAACACAAGTGCTTAAGCTACTTATCTCGGAATCAGCACGTGTGCTACAGACAGAGGCATCACAAATATAATACTTAAACATATATGACAACGCAGAAAGCGGGCATCCTTTGACACGTGCCGCATTGTCTGAAAGTTCTTGCAGGAGGATAATCCTTTGACCCAAATTAATCCTGAAATTAATTTGGTGTATGCTCGTGAATTATAGTTAATATTTTCACACATCATTCATTCACATTTCACTCATTCACACATAATTTTTTTACTCATCATTCCATTACATTAATTGGACTCTAAAGTAAGTTGCTTAAAGCACTTCTGCTATGCAGTTCAGACAACAGAAAATCACAAAATATAATACTTAAATAAACAACAAATTCATGATTCACACAAATTTGTTTTCTAGTTACTAAATCAAAAAATAATCTTACGGTCCGCGAGATAGTAAGCTTCACCGCAGGCTGTAGACGATCTTATTATCACAAGGATATCACGAGCTCGTTGCTAACTTTGTAACATGACAGTGTTGAGTCACATTACCCAGTAATTTCACTGCCTCTATCATCCTTCAACCTGGCAATGCGAACACTGCTTTTTGGCGGTAGTAAAAGGTAAGAGTGAGGTACCTATACCTCTTGTTTCAGATAGACCTTACTGATTAGTCGTTTCGCCTACTGGTGGAAAAGGTACTATAATCTGTTCGGTTCTTTTATCCCTAAAAACTATATAAAAAGCGGTAGCATGCTGTTGTACAACATGTAGTCATTTTAAATAATTCTATTCACTTAGCTTATCGCAGAAGAACTTTATATTTGCTTAAATCGATCTATGGTACTGGCAGAGTAGAACAGTACCTCTTACTGTACTAGAAGTCGTAAGAGGTGGCTGACGTACCGGCGCCGACAGATGGCGGTATATCCACCCAAACAATGTAGTTTAAACGCAACAGAGCGGGTATGGGCAGCAGCATTCCCACCGCGAAACTATGCTCTGCGGTTCCCACCACGCTTGCCTAGTTTTATGGGAAAATGTCCCTCTTTCTGAAGAGGCCTATGTCCAGCAGTGGACGTTCCACGACTGATATGATGAGATTAATCTATTGCAATAATAAAACCTTATTCTAAAGTTAACGAAGAAATAACCCTAAAGCATTATAAATTAATGATTCGATTATTAAATGTTGTTTTTTTACTATAGTGTTGTTATTATTGAAAAAGAGTCGTAATACCTACGAAAATTCGTCGTAATATATGCCAGAATTATTCAAATACTAAATACATTAAACCTTCTAGACCGTGGAAAATCTATTCGATTGTACAAAATTTGTATTCAACTCTGTCAAGTGCTTTCGTCTATCTTTGGCTACCAATCACTAGAAATGTTTACTTCGCATTATTTTTTATCGATACAAATATTATAAATATAGAAACATTTTGTTGTTTAGTACGATTTACCACCAAATCTACTTGAGAACTTTATTTTTTTTACTATTAGAAAACTACATCTTCAACATATTATTTGTACTAATATTATAAAGCTGAAGAGTTTGCTTGTTTGTTTGAACGCACTAATCTTAAGAACCGCTGGTCTGATTTTAAAAATTCTTTCACTGTTGGTTAGTCCAATTATCGAGGAAGGTCATAGGCTATATAAAATTATGATAGAACAAATAACAGCGTAGCATAAATGAAGCTAAGTTTGTTCTACAACATACCGCTGGTCAAATCATTCATTCATAAAAGCAAACTATAAAACACGGAAAAAGTAATGTAATGAGGCCACGTTTATATTATTGTGCGTATGTAAGAAAATGAATCTAAATGCTATTCGATAGATTCCATAACTCATTTACAAAGGAAAAAACTACTTTATCACCAAGTCATAGAAGCTGTATCTTACTCCTGAATTCAGAAGGCGAGGAAAACTCTGCTATAAACATTATACAAAGAAAAGATTTGACGAACTTTAAGACAAATGTTTGATAGCGCCAAAACTGGAAGAGGTTCCATTAACATGAATTACTTGGGTGTTAATGGAACATACATTTACCACCACCAGTTTCTCTTGCGCGTTCCTTTCTAGGGGGTCGTTTAATGAACCTGCTATAAACTTAGTTTTAATACCCATCTCGTGCCGGCAGACTAGTTAAAAGTAGACCTAGAGGCCTTAGATTAAGGATAGGGCCGATTATGTCTTGTCCGCCAAAGGTCAGCAACGAAGGTCGTCTGCTTTGGTACGTCATTTTCACTTATTTACCGTCAAATAGCAATGTTCGCATTGCTGTGCTCGTGTTTGAAGGGGGAGAAGCAGTGAAAGCACTGGGTAATGTAACTTTATATCTTCGAGTCACAAGGTTGGCGACACGCTAGTGATATCCTTGTGATATTACGAGTGTCTATGGGTTGCGGTGACGCTTACTACCACGCGGACTGCGCTGTCAACCTGGTCTAATAAAAACCAAGTGCATGCTTGAATCTATTATATTTTGAGTTTGTTTTTTTTTATATTTAACTTCATATCATGTCAGCCATAAAACGTTCACTGCTGGACATAGGCCTCCCCAATTAAGGAGAAATTTGCCCAAAATTACCATGTTAGGCAATATACCGCCATCTGTTCCAGTACCTCAGTCGCCTCTTACAACACCTGATACAGGGGAGGTACTATTACTACTCTACCGGTACCCCACGGCCATTCGACATTAAATTTTTAAAATTAATGACATCAATATTTTAAATATAAGCTCTCAACTTAACCCACGTACGTGCAATTTGCGCGGTTGGTATCGTAAATAAACGTGAATATTCAACGCAATTTAGCAAATGGCCGACATCAGCGTTGCTACCTGATAAACGTAGAGTTCAATGAACCAAAATATAGCACAAAATTGAGTGCGTCCCTTTTGGGGATCCCATATCGGACTTCGAGCTTTTTTTATACGTCATATCAGTTCTTAAACAATTGATAAATTTTATATATACAATCAATTGTATGTACCACCTCCACTTTGTGTAAGAAGTTGTACAAAAGATCATCATTACCACCACTGAAGTCCATTGCTGGACATAGGCCTCCTCTGGAAAGGGGGATTTTTGCCCATAATCGCTGCACATGGGTAAGCGTGTGTTGGCAATTGGATGAACGACCGTGTGCAAGTGGCATTGTTTCGGTTGGATATACCGCCATCTGTCGGTTTTGGTACCTTAATCGCCTCTTACGACACCTAGTACAAGGTATTGTCAACCAGACCAGGTGGACAAACAAGCATACAGTCCCGTCCACGTGATATCATCACTGCAGCTTATAGACGCTCATGATATCACAAGGATATCACTAACGCGTTACCGACCTTGTGACTTGAGGATATTATGCCACAGTAAATTCACTATCTCTCTCACTATTCAGACCGGAACACAGCAATGCGAACACGGCTATTTGGCGGTAAAAAAATTGGTGAGAGTGAGGTACCAATGCAGACGACCTTTTATATGAAGTCTACCTCATGTGAATAAGTTGTGAACTTACGGCGGTTGTTTGAGGGACCACTTTCTGCATGTTTCCGCTTTTTATTTAGTGGGCGAGATGGACTAATATTGATAAAATCAGTTTTATAAAATGTTTTACTAAGAGCGGTTAGAAAGAGTTTGACGTACCGGCACATTCGGTAGTCTTCGTATCTTGTACGTCAAAGGTCGTTAGTTCGATTCCCACCCAGGACCAACATTAATATGATGAATTTGTATTTGTGCTGTTTTTGGTTATATTTAAGCATTGTATTTGTAATAACTCTTTTGTTTGATATCCGTAACACCGGCTTAAAGCACTTGCGTTACGGACAACAGAGGAATGACAAATATACTTCTTAAATATATGTCGTTATTTTCTGAACGGAACGTCAATACTCTATTGACATGTGTATTCGTTTGGGCGGTTAGCAACACAGACGAGCTGTCAAAAGGACGTCAGTTCGTGAGTGAAGTAAACTTCTTATTTTTGAATCGAGACATCGTCGTTCGACTTCGAATCTGTCCTTTTTTCTGCAACCTCCATTATTATTTTTATTTATGGTTAAAAAAGTTGATGAATAAACTCCTTGGATCGTATTTGGCCTTTTATTTCTAAGAAATTAGATGGATGTTGATCTACGACGATGAAGCGACGAACGCACATTACGCTCTAACATATATTTAAAGCGGAAGTGAATGGAAGGGTCGGTATAAGACAACCTAGGTGAATATACCTCAGCGAGGTAGAAGAAGTATTAAAGAAGGGCTAGGTTAGAAGTACCAAGAACAAACGAGCGTATGTAAGCACTAGTGCGAGTAAAGGAAGCGAGAGTTGTGCCAAGAACGAAGCAAATGGTGTTCCACTGTTTTAAAAAATCTCATTTTCTACCTAGCCCGATAAGAAACGTGGTGTAAGTTTGCATGTATGTATGTATATTATATAAAATTTCGCATTAGACCATACAAATAAATTCGCAAATACCTTCTACTAGTACTTTCAAACGCTCGTAATAGAGTTATCATTCTCACAGACGATTGGCCATTAACTCCTACGCGCCGGGAAGCTATTTATTTTAATTATTCCCTCAACTGTCACGTGTCAACTTAATTAACATCGTCGCCCCAGTGATTAAGAACTACTTTCCACTGGCTGACCCATCTCCCCCATGAGACAGCGAGTTCGAACAAACTTTGTTCGACATGTAATTATGTTAATGCATTCGTGATATACATTAATATAATTATCGCATTCGTGGTACCGGCAGAATAGAATTGTACCTCCCATTGCACCAGGTGTCGTAAGAGGCGACGAAGGTACCAGAACGGATAGATGGCGCCATATCCATCCGAAACAGTGCAGCTCAAATGCACACGGCAGAGATAGGCAGCAGCATCCCTGTCGCGATAGTTGCGCTCTGCGATTGCCAACTCGCTTGCCTAGCACGGCAGTTATGGGCAAGAAACCATTCTTGGAGAGGCTTGTGTCCAGCAGTGGGCTTCCAATGGCTGGGATGATGATGATGATTCGTGATGTTAAAAAAAGTACCGGAATTAACGATTTATCAAGAATTAGTGACTCACCCCCGCCCACCCTCGCATGGGTGCAGTGAGGATAAATAATGGTTCATCGCAGCAGCCGCATAACTTGCTGAACATGGGCCTCCCCTAGAAAGGGGAGATTTGCAAATAATTGTCACTGCGCAAGCCCAATGACAATCGCAGAGCGTAACTTCGCGACGGAAATGCTGCCAATTCCGCTCTATTGCATTTAAGCTATGCTGTTTCGAATGGGTATACCGCCATCTGTCGGTTCTGACACCTTAGTCGCCTTTGACGACACCTGGTACAAAGGGAAGTACTATTCTGCTCTGCGGGTACCTACCTCACCATAACGTATTAAATGTTCTATTACCGGAATTGTGAATGAGACAGAAAACACCAATCGATATAAGAAGAATTTGTATACTTACACACTATTTATTTCCAATGCCGCCAAGACTGCACAAATCCATTACTATCTGGAACAAATAAATTTAATGTTATTGTTAGTAGAAATCTTTTAGCCTGTGACTTTGCCCGAGTGATTGTTGATTTTAGATTTGAAATACCATATCCTTATAATAAATGTTGCATTCAAAGTTAATATTATAGACATATGTATTGTCAAGTTGAAGTGGCAATTGGTTGACCACATAGCAAGCACAACCTACGGTCGATGGTAAGTATATTAAGTCTTCACACTGACAAGCATAGCTTTGAACCTCCTTTTACAAAGTGAACAAATAATCTGACTCGAACCCCAAGATGGCGTTGGATACCCGCCGTTTCCGACCGGTCCTATTTGCAGTTTCTTAGAGAGGTTATCAGTAGATTCTTAGACGGTTTGGTCCTTACATAGAACAAATATTTATATAATAATATTTGTGTTTGTTCTGTGTCTGGATGTTAAATATATGCCATCATCATATCGGACATAAGACGTCCACTGCTGGACAGAGGCCTATTCAAGTAATCTCTATTAGGACCGGTTGAATGCCTGTGTGCAGCGTGACTTTGTGGTTTTAGTCAGATCGTCTGTCCATTTTGGGGAGGACGCCCTACGCTGCGCTTACCGGTACGTGGTCTCCATGCCTTTACGACTCCATCGGCCATCGGTTCTGCGTACCAAATGCCCTTCCTACTACCGCTTAAATTTACTAAACAAATAAATATATTGTTTAAGTATTATATTTGTGATTCCTCTGATGTCTGATGGCCGTAATACAAAAGCGCTCAAAGCGCTATATTTCTCGCCAGGGCAATATATGATATGTTGTGTGAATTTATTATTATTATTCTGCTTTGACGAAACCTAAACCCTGTATCATCAACATACCAGCCATTTATAGTCCACTGCTGGACATAGGCCTCCCCAAAAAAGGGGAATTTGTCCATAATTGCCGCGCTGAGCAAGCGTGTTGGCCAACGCAGGGTGCAGCCCTCGTGACGGGGATGCTGCTGCCCATCTCCGCTCTGTGCATTTGAGCTGTACCGTTTCGGATGGATATACCGCCATCTGTCGGTTCCAGTACCTTATTCGCCTCTTACGACACCTGGTACAGAGGGGAGGTACTATTCTACTCTGCCGGTAACTCACGGCTCAAAACATGTATAAAGCCATAAAATCATGACACGATAAGGTTTTGAAAGATATTAATATTGACGTAGCATCAATCGAAGAAAGGTACAGTTTTTCCTGAGAGGATATTGGTACAGGGGAGAAATTAAAAACAAATACATCTCGGAGCCGACCGAGCGAGTCGCAGGAATTAATGAAAACGCTCTGGACGCCAATTAGATTTTTCCCTTCAATTTTACACAGAAACCACTTTATAAATATCTATTCAGGGTTAATTTTAAATGTTGTTAACCTTTAGCGGGTTCTTGGCTAAAATGTTGATGGTATAAAGGATCTACGTTTTAATAAGGGAAGCAATTTTGGTCGCCATTTTAAGAAATATTTATAATGAGTTGAATTTCTATTGCAATTCAATTGAAAAAAAAATACAATCTTTTTACGTTATGAAGTCAGCTAACAGGCATACAATTCGCTTTATAATAAACGTGACCGCAGCATATAGATACTAATATCAACACCAAGATATCACTAGCGTGACGCGAACCTTGTAAGCTGAAAATCAAACACAAAGTCACATTTACCTTGTAATTTCACAGCCTTTCACATCCTTCAAACCCGAACGCAGCAGTGCGAACACTGCTATTTGGCGGTTGAAATAGGTGAGAGTGAGTAGTCTAGTGTACATTCATCCGAAATAGCGTAGTTCATATATAAGAAGGCAGGTATGTGTAGCAACATTCTCATACTACCCTCTGTGATTGCTACTTCGCCTCGCCACTTACCCAGCACGTAGTTATAAAATTCCCATTATATTATGGAGATCTATATCCAGCAGCAGACATTTTAAAGCTGCTATAAAGTAGATGATGATTGATATTTGTTAATTATTTCACCTTATAAGCCATAGAAAGTCCACTGTTGGATATTACCAAGATAGGGCGATTGCAAGCGTGGTTTCCACGGTTCGCAGAACACAAGACAACGAGTATACTGCTGCCATTCCCCACCCTGTAGTATTTATGTAGTGTTGTTTCGGCTGGACATACCGCCATCTATCGGTTCCGGTATTTTAGTCACCTCTTATGACACCTGGTACAGTGGAAGGTACTATTCTACTCCGTTGGAATCCCACGGCGACTTAAAGAAAATCATTATTTTAAGTGTTTAAAATAATGACTTTCTTTTAGTTGAACATGTATGATGTTTACACAATATGGAATAGAGAAGTATATTAATTCTCATTTCTTATTGATAGATACTGTCTAAGTCGTCGTTCGTAATCTTCTTGCAATTTAACCTCACTTTATAGAGAAAAGTAAGGATCCCGTGTTGTTAATGAATTAAAGCAGCACATGGCTCTCGAATAAAATTCTTAAATGTTATGTTGAACAATGTAGCAGCCGTCAGGTACCGGCAGAGTAGAATAATACCTCCCTTAGTACCAGGTGTCGTAAGAGGCGACTAAGTTAGCAGAACCGACAGTTGGCGGTATATCCGTCTGAATGAGTAGAGCTCAAATGCACAGGGTCCCTCTGTCTTCAGCAGCATCCCCGTCGTGATAGATTCGCTCTTAGATTGCCAACACGGTTGACTAGTATAGCAATTATGGGCAAAATTCCCCCTTTTCTTCGAGATGCCTATTTCTAGCAGCGGACTTCCAAAAGCTGTGATGATGATGATGATTAACAAATTTGTGGTTGTATATAAAATGTACATATGAGTACATATTATATATAATGTAATGAACAGGATTTACGCTGATTGATCAAGCGCGCAGTGGTCCTATTCTTTCCCTCCCCACAGTTGACAACAAAAACTTGTTATTTTAAAGCACGAAGCAATCCAACGAACCGAAGTTTAATAATTATTTACGATTATTATTAAAAAAATTCGATGTCATTGTGAACTTATGAAATGATAACTCTCACAAAATCTCGAAAGGTCTCAAAAGAATTGTGACAAGGAAAATGTAATTATTTCGAAAGATTTCGCGTCGCGATAAACCTATGTGAATTCAAAAAGACAGTTTACGTCGCGTCTACCCGCGGAAAATCTCATTTGCCTCGGTCACAAGAGTGCTTCGAGAAACAAAGCGTAAATAGAAAATATTTTATGCTAAATATGTAATGTCTTGGGAGTTAAAAAGATTTGCAGACTTCGTAACTGAATTTTATTGCGATAACAACTTTAAAAGAATTTTATTGTTTTTCTACGATCGATGAATACGTTTCATTTGTTGTAATGGACCAACCAATACAGCAGACTTTTTATTTTTTTTATCTCGTTATATACAGCCAGCAATACAAACAGTTTTATTGGATTTTTCTCGGAGAGGAATATGTTGTGTGGACGGTCTACGACTGCTATACAATGAAGCGAAACGGTAATTACGTGAAATAGTTTTTTTTATGAAAGGTTTAATATTAAGTCGACAGAACCAAGCGTCACAGCAGCCTAAAGACGGTCGTAATACCAGAAAGATATCTAACGACTAACGTATTGCCAACCTTGTTACTTGAGGATGTTACGTCAAATAACCCAATAATTTCACTGCCTATCTCACAATTCAAACCGCAACATAGCAATTCGAAAACTGCTATTTAGCGGTAGAAATAGGTGAGAGTGAGGTACCAAATCAGATGATCTTTCTATAAAATCTATCTCGTATTCTAGTCGTGTATTCAAACTTTGGCTGTCATAGTGACAACCCGTTCGAGTTGACATTTCAATTACAAGCTTACACGCTCACAAATATTCCAGTCAATTTTGTTCAATAGTTCCGAACAGTGACAGCTTGGTTTCCTGGTGCAATATTTTGACAGGTTAAAAAACCTGTTCGGCTGCACATACTTTCTAAAACATTTTTCATTGAATTGTCAAACCGTCGAGAGCGGCATTTCAATTAACTCGCGTTCGGGTCATCCGATTCCGCCGAACGCCGTCAATACGATCGTTTAGTATGTTGACAGCTTAGTTTCCCTTTGTTATTTTCTGCTGGGTTTCAGTTTCTAGTGTTTTTTCATTCGTTAAGATTAATCAGCACAGCCTTTACAGCCATGTACGAAAAATATTTTATTTTAATTCGAAGTATTATTTCTGCTCACACCTGCATTACATTTGTTAAAATCATATAAAATATATAAATTAAATGATTAAATAAATTCACACAACATCTTATACTTTACCTGACTCTGTGATAAATCAATTGAAGCAATTGCTTCAATTATTACAGACGTCAGACAATCGTAGAATTATAAATATAATTAGTAATAATAATAAATTTGCACCAACATCTCATACATTGACTTAACTCCGTGATAGGTCGCACAAAGCATTTGTGTTAAATATATATATTTGACACCTAGACACAGAACAAATACAAATATTATCATATAAATATATGTCTTTGGTTGAGGATCAAATCCACGACCTTGGCACACAAGATAAGGTCACTACCACCTGAGCCATCGGACCCATCAATAATACAAACAGACATAGGCTTAGACAATATTACTTCTGAAATGGATCGAACCCACGACCCTTAGCGTATAAAAAACGGTCACTACTGCATGCGCCAACAAGTTCGCCTGAAGCAAAGTAAGTCGTGCATCAAAAAAGGACGTAGTTCATAATTAAATCAAACATTGAGATCGAAAAATCACTTTGCATTTCCGCATCCTTATTATACTTTTTAATTATTTGTGACTTTTTTTTGTGACTTTTCTTTCAATTTTCAGTTCGGGCTTGGATTGTTTATTAGGAGTACTAGTCGCCCAAAATTCGATCAAAATTTATATATTTTCTTTTACTATGTACAATACTGTACATCAATTGTCTATGTATATTAGACAATTGATGTTTACTTATTCCCTTGTTAATGCGTCATTCAAACAGTAGAGCATGTTATCATTATTTTAATGAACACAATGATATATATATATACGTGTTGTATTTAAAGTTAGAATTTTGGCTTGATTCTAGTAAACTGTTTAATTATGGTGCTTCAAATGCTTAGAATTGGGTGGAGGACGATGGCAACTGTCAACGTATACCTTTTTTTATTTGAACATTTTATCTTTTTGATTTGAAGATTGTAATGTTGATTTGGAATAAAAACCCTCCCGCGATTTCATCTGCGTTAAGTTATAGAACCTCTATACTAAATTTGCACCCCCCTTGTACTCTCTTAAGAGATGGGATTTTAGTGTTTCATGACTTTCAATGATGAACCTTTATACTGAACTACATACGAATATGTAATTCGTATGTAGTGGCTGCCTCGGATGGATATACACCTGGTGTAGTGGGAGGTACTATTCTACTCTGCTGGTACCTCACAGCATGAAAAAAAAACAGTTTGCTAGAACAATACAACACTTTTATTTCTGTCAAACAGCAGTGTTACATGTTTATTTTTAATTTCGTTTCATAATTAACTGTATAATATCATCTGTTTGATAAATAAAATAAAATTGTATAAAAAATACATTAGACATTTTACCGTCTGTGCTCTCACCATTCGCCCGTAGCAGTAATGTAGTGATGTCACGTGCTACGACGTAGCAGTAACTCCGTAGCACTTTCTACATCGTTACGAACTCTATTTATACGAAATAACGCTTGCCCCAAGTTTCTGCACATACCCCTAATTAATGTAATACGTACGTAATATCGGTTTCTTTTATTTGGAACAATGAAGCAATAAAATGTGGAGAAATAAACAGTTTTTAAAAAAGCACAAACTTTGATTTAATCTTTTATTATATAAGTTGAACTCTTTTCATTAGAACACCGATAAAAATGAGAAATAAATGGTCTAATTATCAATTTACCACATTCCTACGACGACACGTGCCGTATGTGAACAATAGTGACTTATGTTAATTAACCTTTTTTATACCCACCTCAATACTGTTAAGATAATAGGAGATACTATTTTACTCTGTTGGTACCAGACAGGCCTATATATAACGTATTTTAAAGTAGGCCTCAAGTGACCTTTTGGTTTAAATGGCTCTGATAACCATTTAAGTAATAGTTTGATTAAAAATAGGCACATATTTTTTATTTGATTATTTAAAAAGCATATTATAGAAACTATTTAAACAAAGATATTTATGATTATTACAAAAAAAATGTACTAAGTCTATGTTTAATTGTAGAGGGGATTAAAGAAAAAAATATACACGTGCTAATATGACTTTAATAAATATACTATTGACATTCCACGTAATAGGAACCACTTTTAAAACGACTCAAACAAAAGCAGCAATTCGATTGGCTCAACTTCCAATCGACCACATTCCTTCTGAGGATGTTTGCGGCAAACAATAAGGACACCTGACATTTAACAAAGCGCCGGCCGCCGGACTACCGCCGAGGCGAGTCTTCCAATGAATTCCATTCTTTATTACATTTTTTTGTCCTCGTAAACCCGTCCGACTGAAACAGAGGAACGGGAAAATTAGAAATCAGACTTGTATAAACTATGTTACCTGGTTTTCTTTTAGCGATATTACTTTTAATTTTTCATTATTTTTCTTTTCTTGATACCTTAATATCTCGCACATAGACCAAACTCTGAACTAAAATTAGTGAATAATGTAGTAATGTATGAGCGTTACAGCAGCCTACGCTCGTGATATTACAAAAATATCGCTGGCCCGTTGTCAACCTTGTGAACTGAAGATAATTAATTTTATATTATTTATTATATTTTTTATTAATCAATTTACTTGTCATAGTAATTTCACTGCCTCATTCACCTTTTAAACTGAAACACAGCCACGCGAAATAGGTAAGAGTGAGGTAACAATGCACACCTTTTTATGAATTTGACGGGCCCGATGGCGCACACGTTGCAGTGAATTTACTGGAAAATGTGACAACGTAATAGTTAGTGGTTAGCCTAAACTACTATTATAAAGAGGAAAGATTTGTATATGTGTATGTAACATATCAACCGAAAAACTAACGGACTAATATCAAAAATTCTTTTACAGTTACAAAACAACAACCTTATTCAAAAAAACACAGTCTATATTTTTCTTACACTGAATATTTTCTAACATTTACGCGTTCACTGCTTAATATCCTCAAGTCACAAGTTTAGCAACGCATTACTAATATCTATGTGACATTACGAGCGTCTATAGGCTGCAGTGACGCTAACTATCACGGGGACTGTATATTTGTTTGTCAACTAAATAAAAAGTAATACATTAGCCAACACTAAGGAACCTGAAGAACTAAGGAGAACTCATTTCGTGATCTAATCAAATATGAGGAGATAGTAGAGGCAGACCTCTTACAAAGGTCGACTGCCAGTGCAGTCGACCTCAGTACCTCACTCTCACTCTCACTCTACTCTCCTTACTCATTCTCACTCTCGCAAAAAGCTGTGTTCATATTGCCCCGGTTTGAAGGGTGAGATGGGCAGTGAAATTACTGGGTAATGTGACAACGTAATAGTTAGTGGTTAGCCCTAACTACTATTTTAAAGAGGAAAGATTTGTATATTTTCAGTTATCAGAAATTCTTTCACAGTTACAAAACAACAACCTTATTCAAAAACACAGGCATATTTTTCTTTCACTGAATATTTTCTAACATTTACGCGTTCACTGCTTATAAAACTACTTTTTAACCTCTTTAAACCGGGTTTTGAGTTCGCGCTTTTTGAGGACAGATAAAAACAAAAAAAAACAATATTAAACCGCGTTTGAAAGGCGTAAAAATTACAGATTTAGACTAAAATATAACTACGTATACAAGATAGGAATTACAAATATACTACTGACACAAATATATATTATCAACAACCAGATACAGAACAAACTCAAATATCATCATATAAATATTTGTTATGGGTGGGGAACGAACCCACGGACTTTGGCGCACTAGATAGGATCACTACCATCTGCGCCATCAAGTCCGCCAATATAAAAAGAAACTACAAGAAATAAACCTTCTGCTACATATTATTATTTATAACAAAGTAGAATGGTATTTATAGCATCGATCATATTGTAACACGAGTTCATGGAATTTTTAAGAAGTACAGACATTAATTTGGTTATAAGGAAGTGAATCCATAATTCATTCGCTAGCAAACTTTCAAAACACGCCGGCGAATCTCCGATCGGGCCGAATAATGGTTTTGTTTATAATACAGTAACAATAAACAAGCGGGGCGTAAACAGAATTGTTATTACTGCACGGGCCGTAAAAATAGTCGTATCGTCACTATATTGTTACAGGTGCCAGTTGCCAGAGAAAAAATGTCTGCCGGCACCAGTTTAATGCAGGTTCTTAACACGGACCACCAGAAATGAACCTACAAAAAAATAGGTTCATCATTATCATCATCATTGCCGTGAGCTACCGGCGGAATAGAATAGTACCTCCCACTGCACCAGGTGTCCTAAGAGGCGACTAAGGTACCAGAACTGATGGATGGCGGTATAACTATCCAAAACAGTGAAGTTCAAATGCACTCATCACTCTAGTTTTTTGACAAACACGTTTACATTGACAGCTATACGACTCTGGAATGAGCTTTCGTTGAATATTAAGCAATCCCCAAACAAATTTATCCTGAAACGCTGTCTCCGTACTTTATTTACTGATGCTGCTTCTCTAACTTTATAACCCTATTTCTGATGTACGTTATTTTATATATATTTCACGTTTATGTGTTTATACAAGGAGGTATGGCCGTGGGGTACCGGCAGAGTAGAATAGTACCTCCTACTGTACCAGGTGTCGTAAGAGGCGACTAAGGTACCAGACCCGACAGATGGCGCGATATCCATCCGAAGCAGTATAGCTCAAATGCACAGGCCGAGAATGGACAGCAGCATCCCCGTCGCGAAAGCTGCGCTCTGCGATTTTCATTACGCTTGCCCAGCGCGGAATTTATGGGCAAACCCCTCTTTTTTGGGGAGGCCTATATCCAGCAGCCTTACAATGGCTGGTATGATGAGTATGATGATAAAGCATTGACACATAGCCACCATGATCAAGGGTTACATTATACCACCACTAAAAATGTTCTGAATTTGCGACCCTAATAAAAATTTAATTTACCCAAACCGCTACACGTATAAATAAACAAGTCAAATTTGTACCAACTTCTGATACTATAAAAAAGTTTTTTAATTTGTGTCCCTGATATTTTAGATATCTTTTCTGCTCGCCTCACAGTAATGAATAGCTTTTATTTCTTTCGGCTACCTTACAGTAATAATTTTCAAGAGATACAAAAATCTTGTCAGTATTTAACCATCATCGTCTTATCAACTGTACGTTAGATACATTTTTTATTCGACCAGGTCGCCGTAACGACTCAAGGGTATCACTAACGCGTTGCCAACCTTGTGACTTGAAGATATTATATCACTAATGTAAGTGAAATTACTGGTTAATACTAATAATTTCACTGCCTCTATCACAACAACGTGGACTCTATTATTTGGCGGTAGAAATAGGTGGTATATTGGTACCTTACTTTTAAGTGTGGTACAAATCCAAAGGAACTTTGTATTACCTTATGTAAACAAATCGAAACATCGGTATAAACAAAATAGAATTGATAATGGCTAACTGACACATAGGCAAACCTACATCAGCCAAAAAATACAAACTCAACGCGAGGCAAATCGAATTCTGAATTCAAAAAAATTTCGAACCCATAACAGGTTAATAACACCCATAACATATAATTCTTTTAAATTATGTTCCACATCTATACTAATATTATAAAGCGGAAGAGTTTATTTGTTTGTTTGTTTGTTTAAACGCGCTAATCTCAGGATCTACTGGTCCGATTTGAGTAATTCTTTTTTTGTTGGATAGTCCATTTATAGAGGAGGGCTTTAGGTTATATATATAACATTACGCTGAGACCAATAGGACCGAAGCGTCAGTGAGAAATGTTGCAAAAACGGGGAAAATAATTCACATTTGAGTGAGGTCTTTCGTCGTCTATCTCTCAAGATTTACTCATAATAACATTATTTGTCGAAGAATGCTTGCTACCATTATAATGTGCAAGCAGGCCGCGCGGCGGCGGGTGAGGGGGAGGTGGGCCTCGCCCCACCGTCGTCCTTGCCACTACCACTCGCGAGTGTATCTTTGCGAGGTACCAAGCCGCGCGGCTCAGTCGCGTGTTCGGCTCCCTACGGAATGGTTGAATACAGCGTGCTTTATTTTAAACAAAGGTAAAAATATAATTTATGCCGAAGTACTTTGACCAATTATTTTAAAAACATAATTTTAAACAAATTATTTGAAAAAAAATCTTATTCACGATTATACAATAACATAAACCAACGTGAGCAATCAAAAAATAATCTCGATAGAGTTTCCGACAACCACGCGAACGAAGTCGCGGGCACAGCTAGTTTGAAATAAACAGAGAACGCACGCCATTAAAAACGTATCAACACACACGCGGCCAAATCCACGTGTGTCCCAAAAAAATGGCCGGTTATTTGAATATTTAGGTACCTACTGAGCCGCGCTTTGATGACCGTTCGTTAGGAAGTTTCCTCAAATAATACGGAGCGGTAAAAAATTTGCCTCATGTTTGCTCGCGTGATGCGGCGTTAACAATGAGGATAACTCATTTGACAACAATACTTTCGCCGTACTAAACTATGTTAACAATCTGTTCAGACATGCTTAAAACAACATAGCAAATCCGACAAACATAGCTCGATGGGCCCGATGGCGCATATGTTTGTGATCCGTCCTTGTGCGACAAGGGTCGTGGTTTCGATATCTAATATATATATTCGATATTATATTTGCGTTTTTTCTGTGTCTGGGTGTTGGATATATGTATTTAAGTAATATATCTGTGATTCCTCTGTTGTCTGGAGTCCGTAACACAAGCAATTTAAGCGATTTACCACGTAGACAGGTCAATGTACGAGATGTTATGGGAAAAAAATAAAATTAAGTCATTTGTGTCGGATTACATTATTTATTTATGGCAAAAAAAATAGTTTGTTATTGAACAATAGATTTTTTTATATCACGATGTTAAGATGGCATATCCATCTGAAAAAGTGTAGCTCAAATGCACATGACGGGAATTGGCAGCAGCATCCCCGTCACAAAAGATACGCTCTGCGATTGTCAACACGCTTGCCCAGCGCGGCAATTAAGGGCAAGTCCCCCTTTCGGGGAGGCCTATATCCAGCAATAGACTTACTATAACTATCATGATGATGATGATGATAATGACATACTATCAACACTGTGATATAAGTATAAAATCTACACTGTTATTAAAAATAGAAAAGATTTTTATGATGTTTGTAACAAACAGAAACAAAAACTACTGCACCTACTTTATAAACTCTTACATTAATAAAAAGCGATGTTCTTTTAGAGTCATCAATCTATATAATATTAACAAAAAAAACTCTTCCTGAAATGGATATACATAATCGGGATTTGTGTTTTAGTAACGAATGAACTTGAAAACTACCCGACCGATTCCAAAAACTGTTTTCACTAAAAGAAAATTAAATTATCAGTAAGCAAACATACAAACATACATCACGCCTGTCTCCAATCGGGGTAGGCAGAGACTATGGATCTCAACTTGTTACGATCTTGGCAAACGTCTCTTGCTTCTCTTACTCGCATTAGTCCTTTCATACACGCTCGTATATTCTTGGTACTTCTGACTTGGCTTTAATACCTCTTCTGGGACTTCTGACCTTAATTGAGTGACTTGGATGAAAGAGTTGGTATAGGTACCAACTCTTTCATTCACTTCCGCTATATAAAGGACATGGGCCACTTTCAGCTACTCGTGCTCTCAAGGACACTATTACAAGGCTATTGACACTGCTAGACATAGCCTATATATACCACCATCTGTCGGTCACGGTACCACAGTCGCCTCTTACGACACCTGGTACTGGGGAGTTACTATTCTACTCTGCCGGTACCTCACGGCTCCTTAGTGCAGTCATTTTACTTTCATCACATTTCTTTCTCTGTTGTTTCATCATTAACATCACATCGATCTCTTATCACACTATTCTTTAATAATAATTATTACTATCTTTTCAATATATTCTTTAATAACAAATGAAATAAATACCAAGACCACCCAGACGTAAACATTCATCACTCTTGCAACGTCCAATATTAAATATGACGCCATTTTTCGTCTATTTATATAAATAAAATTGAATTGTCTGTTTGTAATACCGAATTTACATATTTGCACAAAATGAATATTTTCAAGTATATGCATTTAAAACAATAATTTTTTGTCTGTCTGTCTATTTCTAGCTAATCACTGAAATGGATGGACCGAATTTCTTGGATCTCCAACGGGCATATCATCATGTCAGCCAATAGAAGTCCACTACAGGACATAGGCCTCCCTAAGAAATGGGGAACTTTTCCCATAATTTCCGCGCTAGGCAAGCGTGTTGGCAATCACAAAGCGCAGCTTTTGCGTTGGTAATGCCCATCTTCGCCCTGCGCATTTAAGCTACACTGATTTGGATGGATATACCGCTATCTATCGGTTCAGGTACCTTAGTCGCCTCTTACGACACTCTTATAGGGAGATACTATTCTACTCAGCCGGTACCTCACAGCAATAGGCATATAGCTGCATGTTATACTAACCACCCTGACTTAGTCTGGGTACTTAGTAAAATTGTATCCTGTTAATCCCCACGCTGTTAGGTTTGATCCCCTTCTTGGGTCTGTAACCTATAGACTTCATACCTATATGTGAATAAAGCGTAATATGATTTTCTAAACAAACCAACATACCTGATTCTCAAAGTTACAAACACAGTTAGATCTCATACACAAGGTCGCCTGCATTGGTTACCTCACTCTCACCATTTCTGCCGCCAAACAGCAGTGTCCGTATTGCTATCTGAAGGGTGAAGGAGGCAGTGAATTTACTGGGAAATGTAGCATAATATCCTCAAGTCACAATGTTGGCAACGCGTTAGTGATATCGTTGTGATATTACAAGCATCTATAGGCTACAGTGAATCCGTCCGCGTGGAACAATGACTGTGGGCAGTACATTTTCTTTCAAAAGACAAATAATTTCACCCGTCTTTGCCACATTTTTTTCGATTCTCCGTTCCTAATAGTCGAAGCGTGTTGCAAAGCCTAAGTTACTCCTTATTATATCAACTGTCTGCCAGTGATACTGATATTACCTCAAACACACAGACAGACACTCAAATTTCATAGAAATGTTAATTTACAAAACTTATTTACTGTAAATACATTCATATGCATTTAGTAAAAAGCAGTTATTTTTATATTACAACCAGACAGTTTAGCCGTGAGATACCGGCATAGCCGTGAGATACCGGCAGAGTAGGATAGTACCTCTATATCCATCCGAGATAGTGTAACTCAAATGCATAGGGTGGGGATGGGCAGCAGAATTCCTGTCGCAAAAGCTGCGCTCTACGATTGCCAACACGCCTGCCTAGCGCGGCAACAATAGGCAAAAGTCCCCCTTTCTTCAAGAAGCCTTTGTCCAGCAGTGGATATCCAATGGCAGTAATCATGAACCAGACAGCTTTATTAATTATTCTCACAGCAACGGGAACTAGACGGGTGGAACCGCGGGGCGTTACTAGTGAACCAATAAATTATAATTGTTATAAGTGGCTTGACAGTTCGCAATCAATGGACGTCGGAATCGCGCTCGCTTAATTTAGAACGTCTGTGGACAAACCAAATATGGCGATGATCAAATTATATAAAAATAAGCGGTAGTAATAATGAAACTACTATTTTAACTACCTACCCACTACCTCGCGGCAACCGTTCTCAAAATTGACAAAAGATGTGTCAGTATTTTAAAGTTACAATTACTACCTTCACATTTTTTAATTTTTTTTTGTTTTAAATTTTAAGTCGGCGTTCCTATTCACGCAGTAGGTCCTGGCAGGGCTGTGATGTTGGCCTGGTTGAAATTAGGATGTTGAGTAGTGTTCGTTCGCGAGTAATTGAGGTTTATCAAATCTGATTTTTTAGATTAATTAAAGGAATAGATATTAAACGCGTAAACGTAAAAAAACACTATATAAGTAATAATTTTCTGCTGCTGTAATAATATCGTGGAATACCAGCAGAGTAGAATAACATCTCCTTTATATCAAGTATCGTAAGAAGCGACTAAAGTGCCCGAACCGGGAAAATGCTCAGGGCAGGGATGGGCAGCAGTATCTCTGTCGCGAGCTGCGCTCTGCGGTCGCCACCATGCTTGCCCAGTGCGGCAATAGGCTATTTTCATCTATCAACAAAAAAATATAACATTATGTTACTTGAATAAATAATAACGTGAGGAATTGAAAAAAATGTCGTTATTCCATAAAAACCTAAGATTAATTTTATATTTCAAAATTAAAATCCGAGTTTTATTATCTGTAAGTCACGTGACCGAAAACACCGTCCACCATGTTTTTTTCCAGAATGACGTCACAAGCACTAAAATATCTAAATGTAAACAACTGACTGTGTTCCTTAATTTTTTACTTTTTTTGTGTATAATTCCTTTTATTTTAGAGATTTTGTATTTTATTACGCTACTTTTGCATAATTAAACATGGACGTCGGATTTGTAAAAGCCGAAAGTACTAATTTACCGAAGATAGATGCGGTAATGATTACAAACTTCTTTGCGTGTAATACAGATTTCTTTTCTGCCGAATGCAGAAATATAAAAACAGCTATGTAAGTAAATCTTTCTATTACTTTATCACAACAATATCATTTGTGTGATTCATAGGTGTAATTCAATGAAATTTTCTTATTTTGAGGTTAACAACATCGTTCGGAATAGTAATAAATAACTTTTCTGGAGTCTTCAATGTCGAATTCTTACAATTTAACGCAACACACCAACGATACGGGTTATAGAAACTCATCTTTTTATATAAATAAAAACAACTCAACAAAGCCGACAAACTCAATATCGTGTCAATGACAAATGTCAATTTGAGGTTACAATATTTTAGTACTATTGACGTCACCAAAATGGCGGATGGTATTTTGGCGCGTATATTTTACGACAAATTTTTAATATTTTTTTTTCGGCATAAATCGGTCATATTTTGCTGAAATAAAAATTATAATGAATTATCAGATATATACGAACATTTAAAAAAAAAATGAAGAAATTGGAGAATAGCCTATTACGAGCAAATTCTCCTTTTTTGAGGAGGCCTATGTTCAGCAGAGGACTTCAAACGGCTGAGGTGATAATGATAATGAATTTTCTGTCAATTTAATATCCTTTCTTCTATAATTATGCCCTTACATGTATATGTGTGTATGTGTACATGTATGTGTTTGATTTTTATTTGTGCTACGTACATCTCAACTTCTACCAGCTTCAACATGATCTCCATCCAAAGGTTGCCTGAAAGAGATTGCATTTAGCGATCTCCGTACCTCCGTCTATCCGCCTCTTGTACCTACTACATATTTCATGTGATTTTTTACTGTTTTCAGTAAGGAATATCATTATTAATTTGACTTAAAAAAGACATGAGGTCGACTACATACAAAGATTATATGCATTGGTACCGCCCACTCACCTATTTCTACCGCCAGAACACATGCTCGTATTGCTGTGTTCCGATCTAAAGCATACAGACCGCGTGATGGTTAGCGTCACCGCAGCCTATAGACGCTCGTAATATCACAAGGATATCACTAACGCGTAGCCAAACTTGTGACTTGAGGATATTATGCCACATTACCCAGTAAATTCACTGCCTCCTTCACCCTTCAAACCGGAATACAGCCATACGAACACTGTTATATGGCGGTAGAAATAGGTGTGAGTGAGCTACCAATGCCGAATTCAATGTGTAATATGAAAAATATTGCGACAATAAATTAATACATCTCTGAAGTACGATCACACTCAACACAATAATCAAACAAAAATGGAATCAATTCAGTTGTTTAGGAGTCTCTCCCGGACAAACAATGAGACACAAAAATATATATATATATATATATATATATATATATATACGTTAGTTAATGTGACTTAATAGATATTATCTGCTATACAAAGGCTTCCTATTAATTGCCGGGCAAGCATGTTGGTAATCGCCGACCGCAACTTTCGCGAACGCAGCACCCCGCTGCTGCTTATCCCCGCCCTGTACATTTTAGCTACACTGACCCGGATGGAAATTCCGCCATCGGTTGGTTCTGGTGCCTTAATCGCCTATTACGACACCTGGTACAGGGGAAGGTACTATTCTACTCAGCCGGTACCCCACAGCAATTGTTCACCTTATGACATCTAATTTCATTTGTTTGCGGTTACATATAATTGTTTGGAATTAATGTTTGGAGCTGTAGGTATTTTAAAACGATTCGGCTGCCTTTCGGTGATGGATTAGGGCAGCCTAACCAAATTACAGACCCGGGACGGGGCGTTCGGCCGCATGCCGCTGGAAGATGGACAGACAACCAATCTTCTTATTCTATTATATATTAACTTAATTTAAAATTGGCTGGCGATACTCCTTTTTATTATGTTCATTGGAGCCGACATATGGCGGTGGATCAATTCTAAAGAGCAAGATGAAATAAACAGGGCAGGGGTGAGCTGTATTCCCGTTGCTCTGCGCTTCCCATCACATCTGTCCAGCGTGGTGGTTATTCACACTAGCTTTTACCGGCGGCTTCGCCTGAATTTAACATGGAAATAGGGCTCTTTTAGAAATTAAAGGTACTATACTAAATATCCTTCCTTATAAAATTTGGCTATGATCTGTTAAGTAGGTAAAAGTGGTAAAAAACAAACTCATTGCAAAATTCATAATATTATTTAGTTGAGATCGAAAAACTAGAATCGGGTTAGGACATTCTGATTAGATTAGCTTTTACTCGATAGAGCGTAAATTCCCTCAGCACCATCTATTGGTGTTTTACAGTACTATAATTGTTTATCATTACAGCATTTGGAAGTCCTCTACCGGCCTTAGGCTTCCTCAAGAAAAGGGGAAACTTGCACATAATTACCGCGCTGGGCAATCTTGTTCGCAATCGCAGAGCGCAGGTTTCGGTGACGAAGTTGCTGCTGCCCACCTCGCTATTAACTCGTATTTGAGCTACACTGTCTGGGATAGATATACGAATGGACCTCATAGGACCGGTAGTTTGCGGCCTGTGTCCAGCACGATCCTGCGGTTTGAGTCAGATCGTCTGTCCATCTTTCGGGTGGCCGCGTACGCTGCGCTTGCCGGTACGTGGTCTCCATTCCAGAACCTTACTACTCCATCGGCCATCGGTTCTGCGTACCAAATGCCCACGGCCACTTCAACTTACTAATCCCCCTAAATATGTCGGTACCTTTGGTTCTGTTAGAAATCTCCTCATTCCTGGTTTGATCACGCAAAGATACTCCGATCATTGCCCTCTCCAAATCTCGTTGACCTATTTTGAGTTGGCTTAGAAAGCCAATGGTAAGTTTTGCTATCACATGTCATCGCTAGTAGCAGACATTGATCAAAAACGGATTTGTTACGGATATCAGACAACAGAAACATTCAAATATAACACTTAAATTGATATAAGTAACACCAAAACACAGAACAAATACAAATATTCATAATTTAAGAAACTTTAATTACGCCTAAATATGGCGTCGTTCACATCTTTCATACGTAATCCAAACTAGGCCTTGGCAAATTAATCCGAACACATGTTTCAACGCAAACAATATTTACCAACTGAAATTTATACAGTAATGAGTCATACTTCAGCACACGAAAATTATTATCAACAAGGCACATATCTGAACCATACATGCCTTCTATATACATTACATATTGCTGAACTGCGTGTGTTATGCGTAAATAATAATAAAATATATAAAAATAATAATTCCCACTTTGAATGATTGATCTAAGAAATTCATAGAAATTTTCAATACAGTAATTATAAGTTGACCATGATTGACCATGTTTTGATGAGTCTAATTTGGTAATGACTATGGGAGGACTACGGGCCTACGGGAGCTTTGTAATAGGTCTACCTCTTACAAAGGTCGTCTGCAGTTTTTTGACTATTTTGTTTTGCCTAAAGCCGTAAGGTACCGGCAGAGTAGAATAATACCTCCCACTGCATTAAGTGTTGTAAGAGGCGACTATGGTACCGGAACCGATAGATGGCGGTATAATATCTATCAGGACCAGTGCAACTCACATGCACTGGGCGGGGTTGGGCAGCAGCATGGCTGTCGCAAAAACTGCGCTCTGCGATTGCCAACACGCTTGCCCAGCTCGGCAATTATGGGCAAAAAACGTCCTTTAATGGAGAGGCCTATATCCAGCAGTAGACTTACAATGGCTGGTATAACGAATGCTGGTTGAGTCTGATGTCAGTTCCAGCGTCGCCAGGGTACTGCATTGGCACCTTACTCTCACCAATTTCTACAGCAAAACAGCATTGCTGTGTTCCGGTTGAAAAAAGTGAGAGACAATGAAATTATTGTGTAAATATGACATAGTATCTTCAGTTCACAGGTTTGGCATCACGCTAGTGATATCTTTGTGATGTCATGAACGTCTATAGGTTTGAGTTGCTACCCATAAAAATTGTATAAATGCGCTAATTCACACTGCGTCTTAGCTCAAAACACTTGTTGCACAAAATTACAAATATAATTCCTAAACACATATAAGCAACACCCAGACACAAAACAAATACGAATATTAATCATATATATCGTTATATAAATATTTGTCCAGGATTGAACGAAGATAGGCGCACTAGAGAGGATCACCACCATCTGCGAAATCGAGCTCGTCTTTGATTGACTTTTTATTCTGTTTTATAATACCTCTTTAATTTAACGTGAAATGTAGGTAACCTATTTTTACTACCGATGCGAGATATCCCCTTCAAAATTATCCTAATGCCCAATCCTAATGTCGTTCAATGCACAGAGCATGCACTTTGGATGAGGTTGCTCATAAATAACCGGCCTAAGAGTCAGCCAGCATTGGGCTCAAAAAATAAAGAGTATTAAAACTGAAATAACTTCTCAACTACTTTAAAAAATAAAAAATTTTATATGTACAGCAATATTAGAAAGATAAAGAGTAAGTCTGTTTGATTGTTTGTTTGAACGCGCCAAACTTAAGAACCGCTGGTCCGATTAAAAAATTCTTTCAGGTTTATATAGTCCATTTATCGAGAAAGGCTTTAAGTTTAAAACATTACGCTAGGACTAATACATAAAGATAAATGTCGCCTGCGCTTCAAACGCCTGCCAACGTTCATACGCAAATCAGCTTTTAACTGTGTTGTGTTCGAAATGCAATTAGGACCGAACTTTTGTCTTTATATAAAATCAATTATTTTGTGGACTTTTACCTTATAACACTAAATTTGTATAACTGCCAATTCGCAAAATCCACGGTGACCGCACGTCGTGTGAAGCGGTTCACATGACGAGCGAAATTAATTTTTAGTCTCACCTTCATGTCCGCCAAGCTTTAAAGGATAATATGACACAGAAAGTAAAAACCATAATTTATGAAGTACAATTTTAAATCAGGCGGCCATATTGTACCAATTCAAATCTTTCAATCTTTTGCCGTGAGTGCCGGCAGAGTGGAATAGTACCTCCAGAATCGACAGATGGCGGTATATCCATCTGAAACAGTGTAGCTTAAATGCACAGGACAGTGATTGACAGCAGCATCCCCGTCGCGAAAGCTACGCTCTACGATTGCCTAACCGCTTGCCCAGCGCGGTAATTATACGACAAAATTCCTCCTTTTTTGGGGAGGACTATGGAGGACTTCTAATGGCTGATAAAAACCTGCCGGTGAGCGGCAGGAAGGGCTGAAAGTGAGGTATTTATGCAGGTGATTCTTGTATGAGGTCTACCGCTTGCTATTTATTAGTTATTCGATAACGTCTTGCATTTGTTGAATTATTTTGTTTCTTTGCTTATTGTTATTTTATTAATTGTTTAGTATAAGACATATTTATCATCATTTCAGCCATTGGAAGTCCACTGCTGGACATAGGCCTCTCCAAAAAGGAGGTTTTTTGCCCATAATTGCCGCGCTGGGCAAGCGTGTTGGTAATCGCAGAGCGCAGCTATAGCAATTGGGATACTGCTGCCCATCCCCGACCTGTACATTTGAACTGCACTGTTTCGGATGGATATACCGCCATCTGTTGGTTATTATTGTAACAAAAAATCTGGTAAAGACGCTCATGTCATCACAATAGATATCCTGGGACTAGTACGTGGTCAATCTGGTGATATTATGTCACATTAGTCAGGTATTTCACTGCCCCTCAATTAGATTGAGTGTAAGGTAGTGATATATTTTGATCTATATGTGTCGCAAGAATTTTTTTTTTGCTTGAACATTAGAGAATGATCTCGAATTTCTACCCCCGAATTAAAAATAAATATCGTTGCCTCAATTAAGCAAACGAAATTTATTTAAATCAGACCGCATTCTATTACGCAACACATTTTCAATACTCTTGTCAGTGGATAAACTAAAGTAAATCTCAACAAAGGAGATTTGTACCTTTATCTGTATCAGGTGTCGTAATAGGATGGTAAGGGAGCATTTCCTGACACTATAATGACTGTTCGAACAGAAGACAACAGTATTCATTATTTCAATATATACTAAGTGTTTATTTTTTGTAAAAAATAAACTGTATTTTTATTTATGTATTTATTGGTATGTAGATTTAATATTATATAAACATATATAGTATTAGTATTTAATTTACTTTATTTTATTTATATAAAATAGTAGTTCACATCGATCTGCCCTATCACATTATCTTCGTTTAGTTCCATCCAAAGGTTGCCTGGATGAGATCGCTCTGAGCGATAAAGCCGCCAATTGCATTACAACTTAGGTTTTTTTTATCTTTAGGTAATTTACTGTGTACAATAAAGAGTATATTATTATTATTAACAGGCAACTGAACATAGCGGAAACAATAGATGGCGTCATACCCACCCAAATCAGTGCAACTCGAATATCAGGGGTCGGGGATGGACCGAAGAGCATTTCCGTTGCAAAGCCACACCCTCCGATTGACACTAAACATGCGCGGCGTGGTTTTTTTTTAAATTACCAGCATACTTTCATGGGAAAGACTGCGTCCAGCAGTGAGCGTTCTACAACTGTTCGTATCCCGTCACTTCAAAGTCACTTCCCGCTGCATTTGTATGCTTACAGCATTAAAAATACGAAACGGATATTGATGCGGTCTTTTTTAATAGATATAATGATTCAAGAGGAAGGTTTATATGTGCAATATATGCATAATATAATGGGGGAACACTGCTTATTTTAGAAGTATCTGTTAGTTGTCGTAAATAAACACAATTTGTTTGCGATTACATTAGAAACGCTGGCTGAATCCGATAAGATAGATCAAAATGATGTACTGCAGTATTGTAGACAATAAAGATGTCTACAAAATAGTTCGAGATAGAATATGTCTCGAACTTTACATAAAAATTAATAAAATATATTCGCACAACATCTCATATATTGATCTGACTTCAAGATAAGTCATTTAAAGCACTTGTGTTACGGACATCAGACACCAGAATGTCACCACCATGTCCAGCGCGATCCTGCTGTTTTAGTCAGATCGTCTGTCCATTTTTCGGGTACGCCCTAGCTGCTTTAATACATTATTTTTAATACCCAGATACAGGACAAACACAAATATTATGATATAAATATTTGAACTTAGATCGAACCCAAGACCTCTCGCGCCTAAGATATGATCACTACCATTTGCGCCATCGTGCCATTTTGTATCTTAATTTCACCCGTGTAAAACCGGATCATGTCGCTAGGTATATTACAAACACAGGAGTTGGTATGGATTGATATTTTTCACTCTTACTCAGTATAAAGGCCGAGTAGTTTGAAGTCTTCGGCACAGAAATGATTGAGAGCCTGGAATAACGCATAATCCCAAAAACGTGTACGCGCGGGATCGATGTACTTCCTTATATTTCTCCAAAGAATCCGCACGGTTTATTTCACAGTTCACGTGTCAGAGAGTGATATAGACTTCTTACAGAAATAACTAGAGATCCTCAGGTGTAATCTATAAAGGAAATAGCTCGCGGACACACCGCAGGGGCTAAGTTGTATTAATCCCATGATGTAGACCTCATACAAAAGTTCGTCTGCATATCCTCATTCTCACCTATATCTACTGCATCTCCTTGCTCTCACCTACTCGTATATCTACCGCCAAATAGCAGTGTTCGCAGTTAATATGGTATAATATCTTTAAGTCACAAGGTTGGCAATGCGTTAGTGATATCCTTGTGATATTACTAGCATCTATAGGCCGCAGTGATGCTTATATATATATATATATATATAATCAGTATGCTGATCCAAACTTGCACAAGATATAATCCCACAATAACTATGGAATCATCGGGTGTGGGCGAACTAATGACATGGGTGCAAAAACCGTGAGAATGATCAGTAATGACCCACCAGTACCAACGTTTTCCTTAAGCGATACCATATTACTAGAGTTATTGAACTTACGGAAACATAGTATACAATTATGAACACGCTGTTCGAGGAAAATAGATCGGACATGTGTCAGAATGGCGATAAATTTTAAATAAATGAGTATTATTCTTTACAGTGATTTAACAATAATCCGTTATGATAGATAGTATGAATTTATCTTCTATTATATTTTATTTTATTTGACTAGGTCGACTAACAAGCATACAACCCGCGTGACAGTAAGCGTCACCGCAACATATAGACGCTCGAAATATCACAAGGATATCACTAGCGCGTTGCCAACTTTGTGACTTGAAGATATATAGTTATACTAGCACCGACACGCTGTTTCACCTGTGTCATGTTGAAGACACAAACCTAGTATCATTTATGCTACGCTGTCATTGGTGTTAGCGTGATGTAATATGCCTTTAGCCTTCCTTAATAAATGGACTATACAACGTTGAAAGAATTTATCAAATCAGACCAGCGGTTCCTGAGATCAGCGCGTTTAAACAAACAAGCAATCTCTTAACTTTATAATATCAGGATAGATTATCCAGAATTTTTAATGCCTTTCTTCTGCCTTCAAACCAGTACACAGCAAAGGGAACACTGGTATTTGGCGACAGAAATAGGTAATAGTGAGGTACTAATGAGCCTTGAGGTACCGGCAGAGTAGAATAATACGTCCCTCTGTACCAGGTGTCGTAAGAGGTGACTAAGGTACCAGAACCGACAGATGGTGGTATATCCATCCGAGACGGTGCAGCTCAAATCCAAAGGATAAGGATGGTCTGCAGCATCCCCGTCGTGAAATATGTGCTTTGCTATTGCCAACACGTTTGCCCAGCGCGGCAATTATGGGCAGAACTCCCTCTTTCTTGGGAAGGCCTATGCCCAGCAGTAGACTTTTAATGGCTGTAATGATGATGAGGTACCAATGCAGACGTATGTATGAGGTCTAGTTGGTATATGTTAATGTATGATATCTGTTAGTTTGTTTGTCACACTTGCTCGCGTTAGCTGTGGGCAGTGTTATATGATCTTTGTGACTTGCGAAGATCATTACCATCATTATATCAGCCATAGGACGTCCACTGATGGACCCAGCATCCCCAAGTGATGGTTAATAATGTTTAAGGAAAAGCATAGGCTCTGATTAATGCATAAGTAACAAACAAATAATAAAATAGATTAACATGTAAAGACAGACATCTTTTTACTAGTAAAAACAAAATTAATCGGTTTAGTATTTTTTAAATTTATACATATATATAGGTCATCCTCTATCATATGAATTATATAGGTCATCATCACATTAGCTGTTAACCGTCCATTGCGGGACATAGACCTCCCCAAAACGGGAGAATTTGCCCATATTTGTCGGTTCCGGTACCTCAGTTGCCTCTTACGACACCTGCTACAGGGGAAGGTACTATTCTACTCTGCAGAAACCACACGGGATACCGATTATAATTTATTTTTATATAAATCGTAATTAATTATTTACATTCAGATACTATGTCTCAATTAAATTTAACCAAAAGCTTAAGATAATTATATAACAGTTATTCAACCTAATAACGATTAACTCTTAATAGTTATTTTTTTAAGTTTACCGCGTATTTTACCGCGAAATTTCCATTGCTATTGGTAAACAGGAATAAAATATAATAATATTGTAACATTATATTAGTATAAATAAGGAATAGTAATTTTTAAAATAAAAAAACGGATAAACCCTAATAGCTAAATGACTGTTACCAATACGACTAGACCCAAATTAATATCTATCAAAATACAAATAAATACAGGTTAAATTATTCATGAGGTGTATAAACCCCACATGAAAAAGTATTATTATTCAACATGTTAAATATCTATAGCTTGTGGCCAAAGTTACCCCTGTGAGACAAAGTAACCCATACCTACGGTAATGACATAATATAACTTAATTTTTTTATAAAAAAAATATAAATACCAACATACTTTAACATTTTTTTTAATGTATGCTCGAAATATCATGATGGCATTACGCCTGCTTGCCGAATGGATCGCCGACCGCAGCACTACATTGTTCCAATCCCATAAGTAATCTAGCAAAGCATCTGCACTTACTGTCTATCTGATACCACAGAAGTGAAGGTATACGCCTCGCCTAATAGTTTGCTTTTACTGCAGCCAACGAACCTACAATACACGGTTATCGTGTGTGTGTTGATCATTAAACTTACAATCTCAAATCAAAAAATGGTTTGTAAAACCCAGTAAGACTACGTCTTTTTTTACAATTACC
This sequence comes from Heortia vitessoides, assembly GCA_020976665.1. Taxonomy (NCBI): domain Eukaryota; kingdom Metazoa; phylum Arthropoda; class Insecta; order Lepidoptera; family Crambidae; genus Heortia; species Heortia vitessoides. The sequence continues at coordinate 18,732,791 of JACJUM010000875.1, read as the reverse complement.
AAATAAAGAAGACAGGAAAACTATCATTATGTAAGTAGTTTTGTTACTTTGCCGTGCGGTACCGGCAGAGTAGAACAGTACCTCCCCTTTGCACCAGCTGTTGCAGGAGGCGACTTATTCGTTACAAACGAACAATAATATGAATCGTTACATTCTATTTTACGTGTTTATAAGTTGTTTTTACGAAACATAACATAGCCTATGTTTTGTTACGTCATGATATTAGTTTAAAAAAGATGTTATTACTATATATATATATATATAGTGATGACTGGATCCGCTTGAAGCGATCGCCAGCATCCCAGCGAAGCCAGCTCGGGTTGTTAGTGCATATATCTAAAACTAATAACTACTTATTTATATATAGTCATCCCTGCGAGAACGCGCTTGAATTTTATTCACCCGCCATTTCTTTGCAATAACTGCTTAGATCGTCATTATCATCATTACAGCCATTGGTAGTCCACTCCTGGACATAGGAAAGGGGGGATTTTCCCCATAATTGCCCAAAAAGCAGCTTTCGCGACGGGGATGCTGCTGCTCATTCTCACCGTTTGAGCTACACTGTCGATGGATATACCGCCTGGTAAAGACGGAGGTACTATTCTACTCTGCCGGTACCTCACGGCAATAGATAGATATTAATATACTGCTTTGATAGTATATCTATTGATAGTATACAGTGTAGCTCAAATATAACAGGGCAAGAGAGGGCAGCAGCATTCCCATCGCGGAACTTAGCTCTGTACTTGCCACCACGCTTACCTAGCGCAATTTTAGGCAAATTCCTCTTTTTTTCAATGGCTGGCATGATGATGATGATGATGATGATGCTGATGATGATGATGATGATGATGATGATGATGATGATGATGATGATGATGGTGGTGGTGGTGGTGGTGGTGATGATGATGATGATGATGATGATATGGGGTAAAATATTATAATATGCTTGTTGCCTTCTAACGTATTTAAAATGATAGGGACTAGCACTGTATCATTGATTGATGATGGACATTATTTTTAAACGTATTATAAGTAGGTATTATAAAATATTCTTAACAGATGGATATATACCATTGCTGACTCTTTTGCAGACCTATAAAAGAGAATAACGTCCTTATGGACGTAAGGCATGCGTTTTTTTTATTCGAAAGGATTTTAGGAAGTGGTATCTTTAAACATCTTTTTTTCTTCAACACGCCTAACAAATCGAGCCCTTGCCGCCAAATTATCGTAAGCGACACTTTTGTTGATAATGCTTTTTTTATCGTAACTTGTATTTAAAGTCGTAACTGACATATCCCAGTCGACGTTTCCCTCAAAAAAACCGTTATTAAGTTGCTAAAATTTAATTGCTTAATAATATTTATAAAAATCCTTCTCCTGTAAAATTTAGGTTTTGTCGGTGACGCTAAGACGGCGGTATAGGCTCGAAATATCGTTAATCCCGCGACGCGGTAGACCTCGTTTTATAATACACTAGCGAAGCGCACCGGCTTTGCACGGATAAATTAAAAATAGTTAATGTAGGTTATCCCTAAGAGATGCCGACGTGCCATTGTGGACATTTACATAGACCTTTTTAAGGTGTACAATACTGTGGTACATTGTTTTGATCAATCTCGTCGAGTGCGTTTGCAATGTAAGCGCAATAGATGTGTTTATTTACGAATTTCTTTTTACTCAATTATGTATGCATTATACATATAAACCTTCCTCTTGAATCACTCTGTCTATAAATATAACCAAAGCAAAATCCGTAGCGAAATTTTGAAGATCCAAGCCCACCTAGGTATATAAAGACAGACAGACAGCGGAAAGCTTTGTTTTATACAATAGTGATAATGTTTGTAACAACACCGTGAATCAATAAATTTAGAAGTAAACAGACTCATAATAATTTATTAAATTAATTATGCATCAGACACAATTATGCTACATACCAATTATGCCACAATAATGTTACACGGTGAATGTGCCACAAGGGGAACACTAGACACTTAATCTCTATAAATAAATTCACCACCACACAACACTGTCACTAAGTTACAAACTCCCAACTAAGTTTTACTCAACTAACGGATACCGCGCGAAGCTGCTTGAAACAGCGCGCCGACGCGTGCGGCACACGCGGCGTCTTGCGGACGACTGAGTTCGGTCGGTTGATGCGAGACCAGCTGCGGGTATAATGCCATAGTCTGACAACACAGTGACGTAATTCACATAACGTGCGAGGAAAACGCAGAATTAAACAAATGAATGCAGCTTGTGTACTACAATAATGTATAGGATATTTCTGTTTTTAGTTGAATAGGGCAGGCTAGATCTAGTTCCTTATGGACATTCAGGCATGAGGTAGACCTCAAAACGTCGTCTGCATTGACACCTCACTCTCACCTATTTCCACCGCCAAATATAATTACCGCCAGTGTTCGCATTGCTGTGTTCCGCTTTGAAAGGCAAGAGCTGCAGTGAATTTACTGAGTAAATAGCATAATATCTTCGAGTCACAAAGTTGGCAATGCGCTAGTGATATCCTTGTGATATTACGAGCGCCTATAGGCTGCAGTGACGCTTACTATCACGGACTGCATGATTGTTTGTTGACCTGGTTATAAAAAAGAAGACAAATAACGTGCTTAACGTTGAATGTCACTCGGTGAAGATTTAGCGTTCTAAACGCTAAAGAGAAATTAAAATTGATCGAGTAGATTTAAGTTTAATCGTACTAAACAAACAAACAATAAAATATTTCGTCTTCTTATTATTAGGGTAGACAAGCAAATAACACCACCATCAACAAGCCAGCCATTAAAAGTCCACTGTTGGACATGGGCCTCCTCAAGAATGGAGGAATTTTGCTCATATTTAGTGAAGGTGATGTTGATGCCATATATGAGCAGCAGCATTCTCATCGCGAAGCTACTATCTACAAAGGTGACCATGCCTGCCCAGCGGGGAGACCTAAGTCTAACAGTGATCGTTCTGTTGTTTAACATGCAAAAATAATTTGATACAAGATTACGCGACGTCAGAAAACCGACTTAGTCAATTTTAATAGTTATAAATACTTTTTTTTATTTTTTTTCTGTTCCTATGTATACTTGGATCTTTAAAAGTATGCAACGTGTTTTTAATAGATAGAAAGGATTGCCACATACAAAAGAGAAACACTGATAAATTTTGGGATTTTAAATGTGTTAAATTTTTAAACCGTGAGGTACCGACAGAGTAGAATTGTACCTCCCCTTGTAACAGGTGCTGTAAGAGGCGACTAAGATACCAGAACTGACAAATGGCCGTATATCCATCCGAGGCAGTGTAGATCAAATGCGTAAAGTAGGGATGGGCAACAGCATCCCCGTCGCGAAAGCTGCACTCCGCAATTGCCAACACACTTGCCCGGCGCAGTAATTATGGGCAAAATTCCCCTTTTCTTGGGGAGGCCTATATCTAGACTTCCAATGGCTATGGTGATGAAAGTGATGTCGTAAATAAACACCTATTTGCAATTACATTGCAAACGCTGGCTGAATCCGACGACATAGATTAAAATAATCTACTACAGTATTGTACAGCTTCCGCAATGGTATATGTCTATCTCTTATAGATAAACCACAATAACAAATGTTGTTTCCTGAGTGGTTCACTAGTTATATAATAAATGTGAATGTGTAAAGAGTTCTCTGTTTGACATATTTTGAGCCTTTAACAAGTCTACCGATCTTAGCATGAGCATAAGTGGAACACTAAAAAAGAATCAAGACTGTCCCTTACGCCAATTGGAATTCTGATCGTGTTTATGTTAAGCGAAAACGGATATATTGCTAAGCGCAAAGACCGAGAACGGCTTGACCATTACAGCAAATGTTTTCATTCGTATTTTCCTTAAACCATACAGAAAATTTTAATAAAAATAAAATATTCATAGTGTATTTTAATATTTTTTTCTGTGTGCAACAGTTTTTAGAATTATATATGTACTTTAATGTAATAAATAAAACTGACCCGTCTTAGGAAAAAAAATAAGAATTTGTATCATCAAGCATTAGAATAATAAATACACTTCGTTTTGCTTAATTATACCAATTCGAATTAAATAGACATCGTTAAGACAGGACAACGTCTATTGGGTCAGCTAGTATATAAATGGTTGTTAAGTATTCTTAATTACGTATTCCTAAATTGTATAATTATCCGCGCAATTTTTTTAATTTTTTCTTTCATAAGTATAATCTCCTGACAAAAAGATACAACAAAAAAATTATGAAATCAGTCCAGCTGTTCACGCGTGATGGTACGATCAAGATAACGTTTACATCATCACCATAATTGCCGCGCTGGGCAAGCGTGTTGGCAATCGCAGAGCGCAGCTTTCGCGACGGGGATGCTGCTGCCCATCCCCGCCCTGTGCATTAGAGCTACACTGATTCGGATGGATAAACCGCCATCTGTTGGTTCTAGTACCTTAGTCGCCTCTTACGATACCAGGTTTAGTCGAAAGTACTAGTTTACTCTGCTGGTACCTCACGGCAAATATATATATACATAAATCCATAAAATGTATATATATATATTACATAAATATACATTTTATGGAAAAATATAATTATGATATGTTTGACATCAATAAGATTCATTTAAATTTAATTATAAAAAGACCTGAAGTAAAGGCTTTAAGTTTTGTTTCTTTTATGATTACAGGTAAAGTAATATTTTGTTGAATATGAGAATTTCATGTAATTGTTTAAATGTAAAGAAGATTCATTTTGTAAATAATTCTTTCATTATTACAGAGCAACGCAATTACGTCTTTATTTCATGTATCTTAATTATTGAAATAATATTTTTATATACATAGATTTATCTTTAAACAACAATTTTCTCCCTGTCAATCACTTGACGTAAATTGTCAACGTCAACACAAAACAAATTAAAAGACACAAGAAACGGGAACAGTACCTGGGCGAAGTAAGAGCAAATAAATTAGTTTAAACTTTACTTACAGCGTGTTCCATGTTAGCCAAATAATTCAAAGTGATACTTGAACCAATCCCTTGCAGCTTGAATCGATCACAACTCAAGTTAACAGATCAAGTACCTAAATGAGTACTTAACGTGCCTTGCCTTTAAAGCTCCTTTATGTTAAGAAACAGAGATTTATGACTTTGAAGCTTACGAACTGGACATTAAGCCGGTTTTAGGTACAAAGGGGACGCGGGAGTCGGAAGAGGACCCTGTGTATGTGTAATCCTGCTTTGAATGTGTGCGTGAGTGATGTCAATGTGTGGTATGTATGTGGCACGTGGCTATATCCTTACGATATACTTAAAACAGATTTAAAATATACTTTATACATACACTGACGGGCCCGAAGGCGCAGATGGTATGTCCCTACTCAGGACAATTATGTTTATGACCATTTGTGTTTGTTCTGTGTCTGGGTGTTGAATGTATGTATTTAAGTCTTATATTTGAGATTCCTCCGTTGTCTGCCGACTGTTACAGTATTTTAGCGACTTTTTACTGAGTCAGATCAATGTATGAGATGTATTGTGAATATATTATTAAGTATAACTTGATTTAAGTGACAGCTGTCAAACTTTCAGATAATTTAAAATTTCAATAAATTAACACAATAAAATTGAAAGTACTAGATTCTATCATTAGTGATAGTGACTTTTAAAATATTTTTCTTTATTCTAAACAGATCCCAAATTATTTAAAAATAAAATCTAGCCTATAGCCTTTCTCAATAAATGGACTATCCAACACTGAATATTTTTTTAAATCAGACCAGCGGTTCTTGAGATTTGCGTGTTCAAACAAACAAACAAACTCTTGAGCTTTATAAAATGAGTATACATAGTATTCTCAGTACACAAAGAACACTAGGAAAAACTAAATAAATCCGCTGAGGTCTCGGTTGCGTAGTCCACCGGCATGGTCAAGATGCAGGTTCGAATCCCATCTAATAACTGAGACAAGCCTTTTGTTAACAACTAATACTATCTTAATAATCATTCAACATGTAAAAGTGAAATTGGAGGCAATAAACGTTTTAATAAAACCAAGTAATTAGTGTTAATGGAGTCCCTGCCGGCGTCGGCACTAACAAACCTTTGTCTCAAAGCTAGTGGTTAATGCAATTCAGTTCAAGGCAGTTCAGTCATTAATATAACCTTAAACACTTTAATATGCTTCAGTTACTGGGTGTAGATGAAAGTAGCTAGTATCGATGTACCTAATTATACTGACCAAAAAATTATGAATAATCCAACTTTGTATATTCTATAGACCACAGGGCGGACAAGAATTGCACTTACCCCTGTAGCAGGTGTCGTAAGAGGCGACTAGAAAACAGGAACCGACAGATGGCGGTATACCCACCCGAAACAGCGGAGCTCAAATTCAACAGGATGAGGATGGGCAACAGCATTCTGCGATTGACGCCTGCCCAACGCGGCAATAATGGGCAAAAATCATGCATATCTGCAGAGGCAGTGGTGAAAATGATGATGATAGACTTCATACTTTCGGTTAGTATTAAAGTATCTGTTCAATTGAATTGCATTAATAAATATATAAAAGATGAAGCTAATTGCCGCCCTATGTTGAACATAGGTCCCCCATGAAAGAGGGAATTTACCCAAAATTGCCGCGTTAGGCAAGCGTGGTGGCAATCGCCGAGCGTAGATTTGCGCCGGGAATGCTGCTGCCCATCCCCGCCGTGTTGCATTCGAGCTACCTTATATCGGGTAGATATACTGCCACCTATCGGTCTCTCAACCTCAGTCGCCTTTTACGACACCTGATACATGGGGAGGTACTATTCTACTCTGCCAGTAACTCACGGTCATTTATACATAAATATATTCATTGTCAAGAAACTACATTATCAGCAAGTTATATACGATATTTTAATTCCACTATTATTGAGGAAACTGAACTCCTGTTCTCTTAATATTTTTATCCATTCCCGTGTTCACTACTCAATACGTAAATATTATTAACGGCTTTAAAACGCGGTTCATTTTATTTAACAGTTAATTTAAATTATATAATTGACAGCTGTGTGGCACCGGCATAATAGAATAGTACCACCCCCTGTACCAGGTGTCGTAAAAGATGACTGATAGCGGTGTATGCAACAGGGCGGGAAAGGGCAGCAGCATTCTCGTCGCAAAGCTACCCTTTGCGATTGCTACATTTGCCCATCGCGGCAATTATGGGCAAATTGCCGTTTTTTTAGGCCTATGTGTAACAGTGACTGTTTTGCGGCTACTATGATTGTGATGATCCAATTAACGACTTAATGATAATGTTAAACTCCCGCGCCAACATAAATACAATTCTTGTTGCATCTGCGTGTTTGTGTTACAATCGTCGTTTCTAGTTGTCGTACAATTAGATTAGTAAATATGATTTTTGTCTACGTCCTTTCATAATAAAAGGTTAGTCCCTAATTTGACGGGCCCGATGGCGCAGATGGTAGTGATCCTGTCTTGTGCACCAGGGGTCGTGGGTTCGATTCCCACCCAGAGCAAATATTTATATGATGATATTTGTGTTTGCTCTGTGTATGGGTGTAAAATATATGTATTTAAGTAGTATATTTGTGATTCCTCTGTTGTCTGGCGTCCGTAACACAAGTGCTTTAAACGACTTGCCACGGAGTCAGGTCAATGTATGAGATGTTGTGGGAATTTATTATTATTATTATTATTAATTTTGGACCAAAATGTTATAAAAATAATAATACTCGTAAATATTTTATTGTACACCAAACGTAAATAGATATGAAAAAAACAATAATCACAAAGTACAATGGACGGCCTTATCGCAAATAGCCATTTCTTTCAGACAACCTTTCGATGAAAAGAGTGATTGAAGCTGAGAGGTAGTAAGAGATGTAAATAAGATAGATAGAAAAATAAAAGATAATAATATATTAAATAAATATAGGACGGGCCCGATCGCGCAGGTGGTGTAGATCCTGTCTTGTGCGCCAAATGACGTGGGTTCGATTCCCACCCAGGACAAATTTTATGTGATGATATTTGTTTGTTCTGTGTCCGGATGTAAAATATAAGTATATAAATGGTATATTTGTGATTCCTCTGTTGTCTGATGTCCGTAACATAAGTGCTTTAAGCGACTTATCAAAGAACCAGGTCAATGAATGAGTTGTTGCGGAAATTTATTTATTATCATTATTTATTATATAGTATAAATAGAGTTTATATAAGAAGATATAATTAAATACAACTACAATGAAATAAAGTGATCCTTCACCAACCGTTTCAACACTGGCAGGAGTATGTGCTGTTTCAAATATCACATTTAATTTATTAACGGCGCCATCAAGCGATTTAGCTTTTTAATAAGTTTGGAATCTGTATTTGGACCCAATAAATGGTGAAAAAGATTTTCCGCTATTACGTGGGTCCAATTACCAAACATCAACTTGCAATATGTGGGAGACCGTTTATACATGTATAATACCTCTTGCTAAAGGTTTTCTATTGTTTTCCCTAAAAATGTAAGCAATAATACACATATGCTACAAATTTACTTGCCCGAATTTCATTTGCTCGAATATTTTGTTTACCATTAAAGTGCACGTTTCGTTATTCATTTTATTAATTGCAAAAATATTATCTACTGGTCCGATTTGAATAATTCGTTTTTTGTTGGATAGTCCTTAGATAGATTTATAGAGGAAGGCTTAAGGTTATATAACATTACGCTGCGACCAATACGAGCGAAGCGTCAGTGAGAAATATTGCAAAAACGGGGAAAATTATTCACATTTGAGGTCTTTCGTCGCATGCGCTGCATAAATGGTTTAAGTCATTGAAAAACTATGTATGAAAGAATTATTCCTTTTTAATAATAAAAAAAAAGTCCGCGACAGTATATGTCTATATCTCAAGATTTACTCATAATAACATTATTTGTCCAAGAAGGCTTGCTACCATTATAATGTGCAAGCAGGCCGCGCGGCGGATGAGGGGGAGGTGGGCCTCGCCCCACCGCCGTGCTTGCCACTACCACTCGCGAGTGTATCTTTGCGAGGTACCATGCCGCGTGGCTCAGTTGCGTGGTCGGCTCCCTACGGAATGGTTGAATACAGCGTGCTTTATTTTAAACAAAAGTAAAAATATAATTCATGCCGGAGTACTTTGACCCATTATTTTAAAAACATTACTTTTCACATATTATTCAAAAAAAATATTTTTCACGATTATACAATGTCATAAACCAACGTGAGCAATCAAAGAATAATCTCGATAGAGTTTCCGACAACCACGCGAACGAAGTCGCGGGCACAGCTAGTTATATATAAAAGGGAAGCTTACTGACTCATATCATAACAGGGCCTAAACTATAAGGAGTTGAAATTTCGCGGTTCTTTTATAAAGCAGGGTAGCAAGGTTTTAAACTATAGTCCTGAATTATGTCTTCTTTATATAATCCAATCGTTGGAAATATAAAGAGATGTGAGAAAGAAGAATGGCTGTAGATATATATAGTGCATAAGTGTTTGCCGGTACGACAGAATAGAATAGTACCTCCTACTGCACCATGTGTCGTAATAGGCGACTAAGGTACCAGAACCAACAGAAGGCGGTATATCCATCCGAAACAGTGCAGCTCAAATGCTCAAGGGCAGGGATGGGTAGCAGAATCTCCGTCGCGAATGCTGCGCTCTGCGGCTGCCAACACGCTTATTATGGGCAAAATCCCTCATTTCTTGGATAGGCCTATGTCCAGCCGAGGCTTTGAATAACTGGTATGTTACGAGCTAGGCGGATACATCTTAACCAGGTCGAAGACCAAGAATAGCATAAACAAGCGCCTATGAAATGACAAATTCGAGTAAAGGAAGCGAGAGAGGTAAGCCAAATCGTAGCAGGTAAAGATCTATCGTGTTTGCCTACGCATGATGTATGTATGTATGGAAATAAATATTTTCTTCCGTTTTTTACTTATAGAATCAGGACATCTTTAACTATCTTTTGGTAAATAATAATAAGTATTTTTTTTTAAATTTCGCAACTGAAATCGCTTTCGACACGCCTCACTGTTTGAATTGGTTCAACATCCCAAGGCCACCAGACGTTACTTAATTGTTATGGTATTTAAATTGAAGTCTGGCTGTTTTATGTCTGGCATTGTTGAATTCTCATTATTGAAAATATTATTTTTGGACATGTAGAATTAATTGATGAATTCTCATTATTGAAAATATAATTTTTGGACATGTAGAATTAATTGATGAAAATAGAATGACTGCACAAATATTAAGGAGTGAATGGAAGAGTTGGTACAGAACGCCAGGAAAGAAGAGCCATGTCAGAAGTACCAAACATAAGCGAGCGTGTGTGAAAGGACTTATGTTCAAGGACAAGTTCTTGCCTACCCCGATAGGACACAGGCGTGATGTATGTATGTAAAATATTTCTCAAACACGAATAAAATCATTGCTCGACTTAGTTTAGCGCTTGTTAAATAAATTATACGTCAGTGGTCTTTAACCTCTATCACAGCTGCTTAAGAACGTCTACTGATGGATGGAACGGACGTAGGCCCTCCCAAGAAAGGGGATTTTGACGTGACAACGTCTTATATTAGGTTGTGGCTGGGAGTCACTTATGAAAAAGTGTAACGCTCGGTAACGTTACGATGAGTCACCGAACGAGAGAGAGGCCCGCCGAATGCCTTGCGTCTCTCTCCCACTCAACTATGATCGGTCTGTTGCGCGCGCAGCACTAGAGAATCAGGCGCATTGAATCGGCGCATGCTTGTGTCTCTGTCTTTGTCTTTCTCGAACGTTCTTGGCGTTGGAAAAACAAGAAAGCGTCATAATACAAGTTCACACGTGTGGTTAAAGTATCGTCAGCTGTGTCTGTAGTGAAAATTGGAGTGCTTAGATTCGTCATTTACAACAACTACAACAATAAAGGTAAATAATTGTACACTGATATTTCATTATCGTAAACTATGATTGATTGATTAATTGTTAGATTGACACAAAAGTTGAGAAACTGAGTTTATAGGTTATGTCATACTATTGATAAATGTTGATAGTGTTAAGTAAATTATTAGTTTAAAATTAATTAATTAATTAATTATTATTTTACAAATTTTCATTAATTTCAAATTTATTTAGCAAAAATTTGAACCTTCGATCTGAAT
>JACJUM010000875.1:18688538-18721576 GCA_020976665.1 Heortia vitessoides | reverse complement strand
TGAACCTTCGATCTGAATAAGTGTTTTGATTTTCAAATTGATTCTTTAAAATTAAAAATTCATCCATTCAATTTCAAATGTTCAACAGGAATCACCACTCTCAAAACAATGGAAACGGACGAGTTTGGACAATGGAAAGTTTAAGTTTACATGTACAATGTTTTAGTAAACAAAATATATTTCTATAGTTAAAATTAGTGCAATTCTTATTTTCATTCAATTCCTTGTTTCTATTGTGAAATTTAATTATATTCATATCAATAAATATTCTACCGAGAAAAAGACGTTGTCACGTAAAATCTTCGCCCGTAAAACCGACTTTACAGGCAACCATTTTTTTGCCCATAATTGCCTCGTTGGGCACGTATAATGGCAATCGCAGAATGTAGCTACGTGACGTGAATGCTGCCTATGCCCACCCTGATGTATTTGGGCTATGTTGTTTTAAATGGATATACTGCCATCTGTCGGTTCTGGTACCTGAATCGCATCTTACGACACCTGGTAAATGAGGTGGTGCTATTTTACTCACGGCCTAACCTAACCTAACCAGATGATAAATTATAAACGTACAAAAGTAGACCACTACATAAGGTATTTTTTTTTTATTTATTTAACTTTATTGCACAAAATGTTACAAAATGTACAAATGGCGGACTTAATGCCAGATGGCATTATCTCCCAGTCAACCATTACACAAAACTGAAATATATATATATATAGTGGTGCAGGCAATATATATACAAAATAAATAAACGTGGCATACATATTTGTATAAATAAACGCAATAAATGCATATGATATAAATATATATATATATATATTTATATCATATGCATAAGGTATACCTCATACAAAAGTTGTTTGCATTGATATTCGCATTGCTATTTTCCGGTTCAAGGGTGAGAGAAGCAGAAAAGTTTATGGGTAATGTGACATAAAATCTTCAAGTCAAAAGGTTGGCTGGTAAGGCCGGTACCTCACTACCCAGATATACTAACTGAGTAGTTAGTTACCGACAGAATAGAATAGTACCTACCTCCCACTGTACCAGGCATTGTAAGAGACGACTAAGGTACGAGATGACGAGTACAGATGGCGGTATATTCATCCGGAACAGTGCAGCTCAAATGCACATGGCGAGGGTGGGCAGCAGCATCCCCGTCGCGATAGCTGCGCTCTGCGAATGCCAACACGCTTCCCCAGTGCGGCAATTATAGGCTAAATACCTCATTTCTTGGACAGGCTTATGCCCAGCATTAGACATTCAAAAGCTGGTATGTTCGACCGAGGAATCATAAATATAATATTTAAATACTGCCGTGAGGTACCGGCTGAGTAGAACAGAACCTCCCCCTGTACTATATAACGGAACCGACAGTGGCGGTGTATCCATCCGAAACAGTGTGGCTCAAATGCACAGCGGAGAATTGCGATTATCGTGGTTCATAGAATTATGTTCTACGTACAGAAAATAGCGATCGAATAGTTTGCTCAGTAAACAGAGAAATACCTCGTTATAACTTGACAAACAAAGTCGATGTTTTATGCTGCACTTATGCCCACTTTAATTGGGATAAGTTAAATAAACGGTCAGATGCGGTATCTGGGGGTACCTCTTCTGGGGGTCAAATGTTTGTTGTTTCATCATAGGTTTTTTATTGTGCGTTGATTGTTTGTTGTGTGTCTAAGTGTAATATATGTATTTAGGTATTCACCATCATCATATCAGGCATTGGAAGTCCACTGCTGGATACAAACCTCCCCAAGGAAGGGGGAACTTTTCCCATAATTGTCGCGCTGGGCAAATGTGTTGGGATTACAGAACATTGCCCTCGCAACAGGGATGCTGCTACCCATCCCCACCCTGTACATTTGAGCTATACTGTCTCGGGTGGATATACTGTCATCTGTCGGTTCTGGTACTTAGCCGCCTCTTACGACATCTGGTACAAAGGGAGGTGCTATACTACTCTGCTGGTACCTCATGGCAAAATTATATCATACCGAAACAAAATGGTGGTTAGGGTACGTTAGAATTATGACCACAGCTACCAGAACCGAAAAATACGAGCGTCATATGAAATGTGAAAATAAAAATGCATATTTTTTATAGTAGAATATTTCTGATAAATTTTAAATTATAATTAGGTTTGTTTATTTAATAAAGCCAGCAAATAAGCAAACGTGACCGCAGCCCAGATTACTAGACACTGTCGTCACAAAGACATCACTAGTGTGTTAGCAACCTTTTAAACTGAAGATAAAATGTCACATTTACCCAGTATTTCACTGCCTCACTGCCATAACCCTTTAAACCGGAACCCAGCAACACAAACACTGCTATTTCGCGGTAGAAATAGGTAATTGTTTGTAAGAGGTCTATATGCTATTTCAACTCTCTTCACAAGTACACCAAAAATTGTACCTGCATGAGTATACATTTTAGGGAACCTAGAAAGCTAGAGTCATGGATTAAGAACAGGCCTGAGATTAAACGGAGATGAGTTGGCAGTTGCCGCCTAAATAAAAGAAAACCACTTCTTCAACCTGCCTGTACTTTTAGGGATCCTTCTGCATATTAATTAATTAGAATTAATATAATTTTGTTGACTGTTTAACTTTGACTTTATCTCTCCAATGATCAAATATACGATACTCGATACCCGAAGGCCTTTAGAAATAAGAAGGCTGTGCTTTCGATTCTCATGCAGGAAGAAAATTTTTGTATGATAAAATTGGACCCGACAGCCTTGACTGGCATGATATTCAAGCGATTAGGAAATTTTATCTAGATAGCGATTATAGCGCCATCTGCAAGGCTGATTTTTTAATCTAAATCATCCAGGCACCCACTTGAATTCATTCGAGTCGATCCAGCTATTTAGTTGCAGTATACTGCAATCTATATACGATCTTGGTTGTTAATTTATAGATAAATAAAGTAGGTACTAACTGCAGCGCTATCTGTCAGGCTGATTTGTGAATTTAAACCATCATGGGCGCCAGCCAAACGCATAAAAAAATTCCAATCTGTCCAGCGGTTTAGAAGGAGTTCTGAGACATCCACAGATACGATAGATTTTTTATTCAAGTATAATATGTGGTGTGATTAGTGGTTTAAGCGACTATTCTCAAAGTCAGGTCAATGATCTTCCTTCAAACCGAAACACAGTAGCAGCATCAATGCAATTGACTTTAGTATAAGGTCTACCTCAAATGTACGGCTAGACAAAAAAGGGTTTTGGTATTGTTTAACAGTAGGATTAGCCGTTAGGTACCGACAGACTAGAATGGTACCTCCCGCTGTACCTAGTGTCGTAAGAGGCGATTAAATCAGAGTAGCTCAAATACAAAGGTCGGGGACGGGGACTGGCAGGATCATCCCGTCGCGAAAGTTGCGCTCTGAATTTGCCAATATACTTGCCTATAGTGACAATAATGGGCGGAATTCCCCCCTATCCTCCCCTGTATGGTGAGACCTATAACCGGCAGTGGACTTCCAATGGTGATGGTGAATAATGAATGCTGATATGATGTCGATGTATAGCGGAATAGTTGTAATCGTTGGAATAGTAGTTTCATTGTATCTAGGTATACAATATATTGATTTCGGTCCACGCGGTGCCGACCTGCTGCATCCCGTTCTTGCGAAATGGTTCAGGAGCTGGCGAAAACCTTCACCTTCATCTGCAGAGAGTCGGACTGTGAAAGCACAGGGGGCTATAGGAAACAAGACTAACAACAGTCAGACGCCAACAAATGACAAATTAGAAAATGGTATTGGCTCCATCATATCATAACCCTAAGGTAAAATTCACCCCCCACGATGGCCGCCCGAGCCTAGGTCGAGCCTTTAGAGACGCCCTCGGGCGATCGCCGTCGATCCCGCTCAGATCCCGCGAGCCTGGCGGGCGCGACCGTAGCTAAACGCGCGGTCACGGCCGTGGGGCACGCAGAATAATTAAGGGCATCGGATAACTCTCATCTATGAGGGGCCTTGCCCTCTTTTTTCGGTGGCGCTGGAATTGACGTCTGAGTAGTCCAGCAATAGGTTCGTCCGAAAAAAAAAGGTGATGAGTGAACGCCATAAACAAAACATGTACTGCACT
The DNA here is from genome assembly GCA_020976665.1 of Heortia vitessoides. Classification (NCBI taxonomy): domain Eukaryota; kingdom Metazoa; phylum Arthropoda; class Insecta; order Lepidoptera; family Crambidae; genus Heortia; species Heortia vitessoides. The sequence continues at coordinate 18,717,464 of JACJUM010000875.1, read as the reverse complement.
CGAACACAAGGGTTCATGTATCCTAGGGAGCAACAGTTCCTAAAGGACTCTATAAAGTGGATACACTCGGACGGAAAAGCGAGCGAGAAACCGCTTGAACACATTTTGATTACGAAAGTTTTAATAGACAACCTTGACCTAGGCACGAGATGAGCCAACCGATAACTCAGCCTCTCCGGCCCGAGTGACTCTCACTGCCACTGAGCCAGCGTAGCCCTGACATAAATAACAACTTACGAGGACTGGTGTGTGTTAACTGAGTTTAACACCCTTCTGATAAGAGCACTCGACGTTTTAATTGATTTGAGTTGAGTTACGTGATTGTATTTTGATGTGAAATGATCTGTGTTCAAAATCATACTGGAACGTAAATGTACATATGTCGATATCAATTGATGTAAGAGACATATCATCATCGCATCAGCCATTGGAAGTCCACTGAACATAGAGCTCCCCAAGAAAGGGGAGATTTTGCCCATAATAGCCGCGCTGGGCAAGCTTCTTGGCTGTCCGCAATGGCTGAGCGCAGATTTCGCGACGGGGATGCTGCTGCCCAATCCTGCCCTGTGCATTTGAGCTGCACTGTTGCAGATGGATATACCGCCATCTGTCAGTTCTGTTACCTCAGTCGCCTTTTACGACCCCTGGTACAGGGGGAGGTACTATTCTACTCTGTCGGTACCTTACGGCACTAAGCAAACATTTTTGTATTAATTTTTTTCTGACTTTTATTAAAAAGTTTCGAGTTAAAAATATTCAATTTCAATAATATTTGTTTAACAGAGTTTAAACATATTTAAAAATAGATTTTAACAATTAAAAGGTTATAACAAAGTAATTGTTATTATTTTATTTTTTGTCCTTCCTGTAAACCTGTTTATTGTCCCTTACAACAATTTAAATTAATAACCGTCGATATGTTACACTGAATTAATCTATAACACTATCACTACGTATTATAACACAAAGTCACTTCCCTTTTGTATGTATAGATTTTTAAAAAAAAACAACAGAATAGATACGGATTTTTTTATTAGAAAGAGTGATTCAATATGGAGTTTTAGGCGCCCCATACACCTACAATAATATTGTACAATCCTTTAATTGTGCAATATATAGTATAATATTGAATAACCCATATATTAATTTTAATTAATTAATTAATATTTTCGTGCGAGCAACATGTCTGACCACGAAGTTTTGTCGGCAGCCGCACTGGTAACTTTGTTGAATAGAAAAGAAAACGTTTATAGGTTAAAGAATGGTTGAAAAGAAGGCCAGTTTACACACACGAAAAATAAAGATAGATAAAAATAATAGACAAAAGATATAAAAAAATAATACCGTGACTGACCGACGATCGCGATCGCTCCGAAAACTAAAATGAGAAATATTGCGCAATGTTAAGCCTGCACAGTGCAAGAAAAAATATAGCCCAATTAAAATTAAGCTCGCTCAATCTTTTGTTCAATTATTATGTAATGTTTCAATATAATCCCTAAACGTTCAATAATATTATGCATGCAGATATATTGTGCAATATTATTGTAGGTATATAGGGCGCCTTATATGTACAATACATGCATAACAAAGTACAGAAGCACCGATAATTTAAGCAATTTCTAATGTGAAATCGTAAATAAATACTTTTTACGCAAGTAAACACGTAAATAATTGGCGCTTACATCGCAAACGCTGTCTGAACCCGATGAGATAGACTGAGATAATGTACTAGAGCCAGTCTTGTACACCCTAAAAATGCCCGGCCTGGTATATGTCTTTTTCTGAGGGATAAATCACCAGAGTACAATACTACTTTCCCCTGTACCAGGTGTCGTAACAGGAACCGGAAAAGACAGTTGGCAGTATATCAACCCGAAATACCACAAATGCAACAGGGCAGTAATGTCGTCGTGCGATTTGATGGCAATCGCCTGCCGAGATCGGCATTTATGAGAAAAAGCCTCCTTTCTGTGTATGTACAGCAGTTGAATTCCAATGACTATGATGAAGTTCATGAATCTCACTGCACCCGTGCAAAGTCGGTGTGAGTCGCTAGTATAGTATAAATGAAACCGACTTTCACACAAAACCACAAGCACAAGTTAATTTGCATTGAAATTACCCTATAGGCCGACACTCCCCGCCCTCGTGACACCCCGCCCTCCTGTACAAAGATTACAGCAAATATGAGCGGTCCAAGTGATTCTAATATGCAGATCATAGATATGAAAAATTTAAGTCAGCTAAAAGAGTCAGGGACGGCACAAATTTACTCACAATTGACAATTTAAACAACACATCTCATACATTGACTATATAAGTCGCTTAAAGCACTGTGTCTTATGTCCATCAGTGGACGTTCTACGGCCACTATGATGATGATGATTGGTGTATATATATATATATACATATATATATATATATGTATATATATATATTATATTATATTTAAGCAAGCTCTCAACTAAAACGGAGGTGAGTACAACTACTCCGGGAGCTCGCTTCTTGAAGTTGTTGACTCGTGTGTATACCTTGGACAAATAGTCTAATTAATTCAATCCAACTTTAGGAAAGAGGTCAATCGTCAAATCAAACTAGGCTGGGCAACGTTCGGAAAACTGCGAAATATCTTCTCGTCCGACATACCTCAGCGTCTCAAGTCGGAAGTTTTCGACCAATGGGTGTTACTAGCGATGACCTATGGCAGCTAAACGTGGTCTCTTACCATTGGCCTTCTAAGCTAACTCAAAATGGAGCTATGAAGAGAGCAATGCTCGGAGTCTCATTGTGCGATCGAATCAGGAATGAGAAGATTCGTAACAGAACCCAAGTGACCAACGGTGGAATAGTAAATTGAAGTGGCAGTGGGCAGGGCATTTGAAACGCAGAACTGATGACCGATGGAGTCGTAAGGATCTGGAATGGAGACCACGCACTGGCAAGCGCAGCGTAGGGCGTCCACAAGCAAGATGGACAAACGATGTGACCAGAACCACAGGATCGCGCTGGACACAGGCCGCATACAACCGGTCCTATTGGAGATTCCTTCGGGAGGCCTATGTCCAGCAGTGGACGTTTTATGGCTGATATGATGATGAGATAAATACACATAGACAGACATATTTTAACTTAATAATAGGTTTAATCGTTGTCATATACATGATGTTTAGTTTAAGCTTAACCCTTAATTTGATTGCATAATTAATTTTATGCATTAAAAAATACTGAAATTTTATTAAATTATTTCATCCTATCAGCCAAACTTGACTTACAATGTTGGATATGATGAAGGCTTAAGGATGAATGACTCGAACCTGAATCTTTACCTTTTTCTCCCGAGTCCAAATAAAAAACACGTCGTACCCAAATCTGTTTGTAACGTAAATACTTAAAAAAAAAAGAATATATTTAGATCAATTTAATCGCTAGTGATATCCGAGTATGTTGTTTTGTGACTGTAATCGTCAAAAGGGTGCCTTTGAGATGTTGTTGACCGTAAACTTGAAACACCAAACCGTTACCGGGATCAGGGACGCCACTTGACAACTACGACGTATCAACACTACCTCTTATATGGAATTAAAGTTACACATTTTTTTTGGAAAGCCCTATCAAATTTGTCACTAGACTATATGGGAATCAGAAAGTCAAAAATGCACTCAAATATAATGCTGTTATTATTTTTTTTTCGATTGCTACAAACTTGTTAAATTATGAAATTCTAGTGCTTATAAATAACTAGCAGCGACCCGCGGCTTTACACGCGTCAACTTGTAAAACAAACCCTATTTATGCTCGGTTGTTGATCCTAGCGTGACGTTATATATCTGGATAAGTGGGCTATGTAATACTGAATGTTTCGGACCTTATATAAGCATACAGGCCCTGCGTATTGTTAATGTACATACAATTAAAAAAATATATATATTTAAAAATCACTTTCTATACCCTTCAGAGACGACTTCTGAAAAATTATTTAACACTTTTTTGTGACTTTTTAAGAAGAAGCTTAATACTGAATTTCGTCCGATTAACTTCAAAAACGAAATAGATTTGTACTAAAAGCTAGTACGGAATCACTCTTGCTATTAAAAATCCGCATAAAAATCCGTAGCGTAGTTTTATATATCTAAGAGATAGACAGTAAGTAGCACATCCGTTTTTTCAAAAAGTTTTTTCAACGTTATAAAAGGAACCTCTGTGCAAAATTTCAAGTTTTTTACCCATTTAGTTTAGGCCCTGCGTTGAGATGTCAGTCAGTCAGTGAGGCAGCTAAATCATGAACGAGAAAATCTGTAAGTATGTGTATATATGTTTCTTACTCTTTCACGCCGAGACGGCTTAAAAAGCCTAAATGAAATTTGGAACAAATGTTATTGATAGTCTGGAGTAATACATAAACAACTTTCTGTCTCAAACACATAATCCCATAAGATAGATCTAGGATGGTTATTTTTCTTAGTAAATCGGCACGACCTTTTGCATAAGTTAGCTGCCAGGACGCGATATAATTTTTTTTTCAGAATAACAAGAGTACCTCAGGGATGCGAGAAAGGCCTTGTAAACAAAATCCAGGACGAAAACCTAGTTGAAGGTATGGCTGACCCCCGATGAAAATAAATCGAAATGTCTACTAGTCTCGGTAGCATAACGGAAATCTTCGGAATAAGAAACGTGCAGGATGCAGTCCCGTCTGCAACCAGAGGTTAATTGATATTGTTCTAGTTACTAGGAAAAAACAATAATTTTCAAGTAAATATTATATCGAAGGTCATACATTCAGTTGTCGCAAGGGACAATGTACAAGTTTACAGGAAAAACAAACAATAAAATAAAAAAAATATTATTTTTGACGCTAATTTTAATTATACTTAAGCGGTTTTTATTAATATTATTGAAATTTAATCCCTTTTTACTTGACTCTATTAACGAAAGTCAGAAAAAAATAAATACAAATAATTTGCCTATATGTCCCTTATGCCAATTGAATTTCTGGCCGTCGATATTTGCCCGACATGGCAACCCTAAGCGACTGTTTGCGTCAATTCGAGTAGATACGGTGGGGAAAGCAGACATCTCTACGTTGACCTCGGATTACATTGGGTGCGCGCACGGCACGACTCACGCTATACTCCTTTTAGTATAGCTCGATTAGAATGACCGATGTAGAGTTACGCACGAGTTATTATTCACATTGAAATTATAGTTCGCGGCATCATCAAGATTGTTAACATTACAAAAGTACAGCCGAGAGGTACCGGCAGAGAAGAATGGAATCTCCCTCTGTACCAGGTGTCGTAAGAGGCGACTAAGATACCAGAACCGACAGATGGCGGTATATCCATACAAAACAGTTTAGCTCAAATGCAGAGGGTGGGTTTGGGCAGCAGTATCTCCGTCACGAAAGCTGCGCTCTGCGATTGCCAACATGCTTGCCCAGCGCGGCAATTATAGGCAATTACCCCCTTTGTTGGAGCTGACTATATCTAACAGTGGACTTCTAATGGCTGTAATGAAGATGATTACAAAAGTTCTATATATAATAATACTCTTTATCTAAAATATATACATACAAAAATCTGTGTCCTCACTTCTGTGTCCCATCGGGGTAGGCAGAGACTATGGATCTCCACTTGCTACGACCGTGGCAAGTATCTCTCGCTTTCCTAAGTTACATTAGTCCTTTCATACATGCTTGTTTATTCTTGGTATTTCTGACCTGGCCATCTAACTCTTCCATTCACTTCCGTTCTTTATATTTGTGCAGTAATTCTACTGTTATCCATTCCCTCTACATGTCCAAACCATCTCAACATTCCTTTCTCTATTGTTGTTACAACATCATCTTACACTTTACACCACATTAATATCTTTATTGTACAGCAGTGAAACTAATATAAAATAGGCGGCCTAATCGCATAGGCGATCTCTTCCAAGCAACATTTGGATGAAAAAATAAACAGTAAAAAAATAGTTAGATAATTTGGGGTGTACTTATGTACAAGTATTAAATAATAAAAAAATATCAAATCATACCACCGTGCCGTGAGGTACCGGCAGAGTAGAATAGTACCTCCCACTGTACCAAGTGACGTAAGAGGCGATTGAGGTAAGGTATAGCCCAACAGATGGCGGTACATCGATCCAAAACAGTTCGCTTCAAATGCACAGTTTCCCTCGAAAGTTGACAGTAGACAGTGGACTTTCAATGGCTGGTATGATAATGATTATCATTATTAATCTTCCTAGACTTGTGGGAAATATCTAATGTTGAGTTGACTTAGTTTTCATGGGTGTGGATATGTACGCAAGTGAAGTCACGCGTGGCCGCTAATATTATTTCATATTGCTTCTGGAAGACATTTCAGTTGATTAAACCTTATTTCACTTCCATTTTGTTAATTTGATTTTGTTTTTCCGTCAAGAGCGTTACTTAATTTGGTTTTACATTTTCATACGCTCCACTTAAACGAAAACCTCGTAGCAATATTCGTAGCATTACCGTAGATGAAGCGAAACGAAAACTAAAAATTCAGTTGGTCCGTTTTATATGGAAAATTTTGTTCTAAAGTGAAAAAGATATGAAATTCAGTTTATAAGATAGAATAGACTGACATAGTAATAAAATACTGATTATTAAGTATAGGATAGAATTGTATTGCATCCCTGAGGAACTTTTGTTATTCGTAGAATAAATCTATATAGCGGTATAGAATGTATCAGTGATATACATGCTTTAATGGGCAGCCAAAAAAGGCACTACTGTTCAGAAGTGCGTTTGTTCCAACACTGACACATGGTGGTGAATGTTGGGTATAGCAGAAGAAGCACACGAGTAGAGTAAATGCTGTTGAAATGAGAGCACTTCGAAGTAATTATGGTGTGAGTTTGAGAGATAGATTAAAGAATAGTGTAATAAGAGATCGATGTGGTGTAAAAACTGATATTGTGACAACAATAAAGAAAGGAATGTTGAGATGGTTTGGACATGTAGTAAGGATGGATGAAAATAGAATGATTGCACAAATATACAGAGGGGAGGTAATGTAGTAAAAAAATGCCTCCCAGCCCCCGGTAGGTCTGCTAGCCCTGGCCAAGAAAATCGGCTTGCGAAACGACAGGGTGGGGCATGTTACAAATCCGTTGAAGAGATGCGGATACCAACGAAGACTGGATCAGCAACAAACAACATACGGATGCTCAGAGCTGACGAGAGAGAACTAGAGCTGTAAGAAGATACACGCAAATTACGTTGGAATATATAGGACTATCGAAAGTACAAAGACAGGAATAGGACACGATACTTCTCAACTCGGAAAATTCACTACGCTACCGGGGGGGGGGGGGGGGGGGTTGACCCAAACTATCCCAAGGTGGTGTCAGATTTATTTTCTGCAAGCCCCTCGTCAACATTATCATCAAAATTTACAGTATTCAATTAGGTCTCAATGACCCATCGGAATGATCTATCAAATCCGGAAATGACTACTGTATGATAAGTGGCACATTGAACGGTGAAACTTATAAGATTCCGACCATAATAAAGTCCACACTTAGACCTACAAACAGCTACATCCAATACCCAAAGAGATCCCTTAACGAATGTACACTCTACTCCAAATATCCACCCATTCACTCTTTCATTAACCTATATATCCACGCATCCACTTCTTCACACATGCATTAATCCACTAATCCACTAATCCAAGCTTTCAAAAATCCACACATCCAATAATCCACATATCCACTTCTCATCAGTTCTGTGTGCTGTGTGCTATAAGCTACGCTATTACTAAACTGTTTGTAACTTTCCTATTTCCGGGTACTCTAAAAATCACTACCTATCAGGAACAACAAGATACCAAATAACATTTATTTTATACGTATATACATATAAAACATAATACAGTGCTACGGGGTAACGATTGAGTAGATTAGTACATCCCTTTGTACCAGATGTCATGAGAGGCGGCTAGTGAGTGGAACTGACAACTGCGATTGCCAGCTGGCCTAACGCGACAATTTTTTTTTATAATTCCTACATCTCATATCTGACTCCGTAGTACGTCGCTTAAAACACTTATCTTACGGACTACAGAAACCAGAGGAATCACAAATATACAACTTAAGTACATATAATTAACACCCAGAAAAAGAGCGAACACAAATATCATCATATAAATATTTATCCTGGATGGGGATCAAACCCATAACCCTCGACGCGTAAGATCAGATCACTACCATTTGCGCTATCGGACACAGATTTTATATATTTTTTATTACATTTAGAATTACGGGTAAATTAGGCCTCCCCAAAATTGGGGTTGTCCAAAATTCTACGTTTAACAGTGGACGTCCATCAACTGATATAATGATGAATAGCTCCAACATACATTGAGTATATCATAATTGTGACGGCCAAACCACAAACAAACACTGTCAAAGGCGCCGTATCGATTGGCAAAAGGTACAATGATGCGAGAGACAATACCCCGAGTCCGGAACACGTGTCTAGTAGTAATGCGTCTTGTCGGCCGTCTGACGGCTACCCGCCGCGACCACTCAGACACTTATTTGTTATTTGCACTAATTTCACTTTCTTTATTTACTAGATGTACAACGGATCGATTTGTTTTGTTTTTTTGATAGTGCTGTGATTGGAGTGGGTAGAAGTATTTTATTTGATCGATTCATTGTGAAAGCTTAGTATGGATTCGACACCGATTAATAATATATACAGTATTATATTAATTTAATTCCAAACATACGCAATAAAAGCAAGTTGTCCAAACGCATAAAACTGTTTATTAATTCTATGTATAATGCTATTTGTCATAAATTACAGGATTTATAAAGTTGATTGCCGGAATCATCTCAATCCTTAAAAGAAGGAAAACATGACAAAATCATCATGGCAAGCAGGCATGCAACATGCAAGCAAGCATGCAGTATACAAACAGACATTCAGGATGCATACAAGCATGCATTTACCATGCATACAAGCGTGTATTCAACATGGATACAAGCGTGTATTCGACATGGATACAAGCATACGTTTGTTTTTTTTATTAGACCAAGTCGCCAAACAGCATACAGACCGCGTGATAATAAACTTCACTGCAGCCTATAAACGCTGGTAATAATACAAGGATATCATTAACGCGCTGCGAACCTTGTGATTTGAGGATCACCCTCCCACCCTCTCACCCTTCAGACCGGAACTCAGCAATGTGAACTTTGCTATTTGGCGGTAGAAATAGGTGAGAGTGAGGTACCAACACAGACGACCTTTGTAAAAGGTCACTACCTCATGTTATCATTAGGTATGTAATCCAATGAATGTAGGCGAACAGTTTCAATACAGACGACCTTTAGTATGAGGTCTACCTCATGTAAAGGTCTGGCTTGTATGTTGGCAGGCAAACAGAATGTAAGCAGGCACGCTACATTCAATCAGGTATGCAGCATGCAATCAGACATGTAGTGTGCAATCATACAGTATGAATCTTATACAAAAATAATACGTTAGCATATGTAGTATGAATCCTAAGACGCGATATGAAGCCTGGGCGGTAATCTAGTAATGTATTTTTCGAAACTCAGCTCAGACATGTCCATATTATTGCAACGTATCGCAAGCGTCAGAAATATTTTTAACTACTTCGATATTATTCAGCTGTCATAACTATTAACAGAAGAAAGAAGAAACATCACAGCACTGCCAGAATACTGTCAACACCTAATGCGTGAATGGGAACGCGAACGTACGAAATTAAAAACGCAAAACAAATTAATATTTGTGAACTTTCAATTTTTTGATATAACACAACATTTTTTGATATTCTTGAAACGTAAAATTAAAAAAGTAAATAAACCGCATTTAAAAGCGTTAATAAATACTTGTGTTTCATTCTTTTTTTAATTTCACCTTCTTTTTTTCATTTTCTTTTTATCACATTCTTTTTTTAATTTTACGTTAGAAACATGATATACTTCATCAAAACTTTGACTCATTTTGAAAAAGTACGGTGTTTTGCGAACCTTGGTTTGTTTTCGAAATAATTTTATGTAATTATATTAATAATTATTTAAACTTTAGATATAGATATTAGGTTATTACCTCATACGTTTTATTAATGCCGTAAGGTACCAGTAGAATAGTAACTACCCCTTTACCAGGTATCGTAAAAGGTACCGGAACCGACAGATGGCGGTATATCCATCCGAAACAGTTTGGCTCGAATGCATAGGGCGGGGATGGGCAGCAACGGGGACGTTACGAAAGCTAACCTCTGCTTCCCACCTCGCACTATTTCGTTAATTGATATCAGGTTGTGTCAAAGGAAATATTATTCAAAATTAAATACTTTTAAATATTAGCCTTAAGAGATTCTGGATAACTAGACTTTCCCACACTAAACTATTTTTTCAAATCGAACTAATAGTTCGAATTTCTTAAGAATACAAATAAAATTACGAAGTTTTAGCACGCTTAAACAAATATACAAACTCTTCGGCTGTATATTAGTATCAATACATATGAATTTAAGTCTGTTTTAAATATTAGAATAACTGCTTTTTACTAAATTCATATAAATGTATACACGGCACATATAACTAAATACATTTCTTTTTTTTGTGTCTGTCTGTTTGTTTGAGATAATCTCTGTAACGGCTGGGCCGATTTTGATGGCACTTTCACTGGTAGAGCTGATATAATATACATAAACTTAGACTTTATAACATTAAGTTACGACTAATATTAATGAAGCATCAATCAAAAATGTGGCAATCCACGCAACTAGTTTGTACTAGCATCAAAAACAATATTTAGCTTCAACATTCTAAAGTCAGCTGAAGTCAGCTCAAATGTGCAGGTCGAGGATGAGCAGCAGCTTCCCCGCCACGAAAGCTGCGCTCTAAGATTGCCAACACGCTTGCCCAGCGTGGCAATTATGGGCGCCATACCCCCTTTCTTGGGGAGGCCTATGTCCAACAATGGACTTTTAATAGCTTCAAATTAAGGAATCAGGCAACGCAAATCAGGAATATTCACCGAACCTTGTTATAACAATGATAAAAATAAGAATGCTAACAGTCAACCATTCCGGGTAGTTTATTTGCAACTCCAAGTGTCCGACTTCCAAGGAATCAGTTCCAGCGCGTCACACTGACAAACAACAACATAAAATATATTTACAGTTGTGGTCGTCATAATTGTAGGGATAAAAATATCTACCACTCGAACAGCATGTTTGTCTTGCCAGTAAAATGTGTCGGTATTTACAAGAATGTCCCGGCTTCAAATGTGAGTGATAAGCGACGCGATTTGTAAGTTTTACATAGTACATTACATATCTGATTTTAGATTTGAGTTCTCATAGCATCTCATAAGTCAACCTGATCCAGTGATAAGTCGCTTTAAGCATTTGTGTTACGGTCATCAGACAACAGAGGAATCACAAATATATTACTTAAATACATTTATTTACCTCCCAGACACACAACAAATATAAATATCATCATAAAATAATTTGTCCTGGGTGGGGATCGAACCCACGACCTTTGGAGCTTAAGACAGGATCACTACAATCTAAGCCATCGGGCCCGTCTTGTTATGCTGATGCCGTACATACATATATATATACATATATGCACATATATACATATATATATATATATATATATATATACACATTATTGGGTATGTGACACAATATCGACATGATGGTGTGGGCATCTATCACGCCGACCGTATGCTTGTTTGCTGACTTAGTAATGTAAAAAAATCTTCGCTTTAAAAATGCACATAACCAATACATAGGCCATCAATGGATACTTACCTATCAACCAAGATCGTGATCGCCAACACGCTTGCCCAGTGCGGCAATTATAGGCAAAAGCTCTCCTTTTTTGGGAAGGCCTATGTCCAGCAGTTGGCTTTCAAAGGCTGATATGATGATATACACACAACGACCCTAAAGTGTCCGTCGCAAATTCTTCAATGTGGACACCGTCTATCCCGCAGACGCATTAGTCTTCGGCTACTCACCTTCGCTCCCTGAATTTCTCCCTCGGGAATAATTTACATAAAAAACAATGGCTGGACACGCCGTACGCCCTCGCCAACTTGTTTATTACCCTGTTATCACAACTGAGAGGCTCTGGATTAAGAACCTTTCAAAACTTAAGGTCGTGTCACCTACAGTAATCAAAAAAAAGATCTAACTTTTTGTGCGTCGACTGTTAATCATTATGATTTCTCTTAGTAAATATTCGCGCCAAACACAATGACTTGTGACAAGTTGAACGCAACGATTGTAATTAATTATATTTCCAGATAAAGGTAAACTGTTCCCGCATAGAGTTTGACTATAGGTTGTGTGATATCATTATTTTGCTAGTGGTGGACCTCGTACAAAGACTGTCTGCATTGACACCCCACTCTCACCTATTTCTACCAACAAACAGCAGTGTCCGCATTGCTGTGTTCAGATTTGAAGGAAAGGCGTAATATTACTAAATAGTGTGACAATATCGTCCAGTCAGTCGGCTGCGGTATCGCTGAATATCACGCGGACTGTATTGTTGATTGTTAACCTGGTAAAAAGAGCAGTTAAAAAGTATATTTAATATATTTCAACTTTATATAACAAAGCACGGACTTGGTTGCTGCAATTTGATTTCAACGAGACAGAAATAAATATTAAAGGTTAGAATCAATCTCACTTTCTATTTAATCATTCATATGCATGCATCTATAAGCGTGACGTTTTGTACCTATGTAAGATAATTGACTCCCTTCTTTTAATTCTTGCCTTACTGGATTTGCGTGTTGTTTTTATTTTCTGCAATTATTGTCTGTAAGCTTAGTACCTATATTGTTAATTTTTAAATAGTGAATGTATTAGAGTGGAAGACAGGCAGCTATTAGCACAGATTATACTAGTATGGCTGCCGTCGTTTTCGCCTATTTTTATTTGTGTAATTAGGTAAGTGCCATGCCCTGAGGTACCGGCAAATAGAATAAAACCTCCCTCTGCACCAGATGTTGTAAGAGCCGACTAAGGTACCAGAACTAACAGATGGCGGTATATCCAGTCAAGACAGTGTAGCTCAAATGCACAGGATGGGGATGGGCAGCAGCATCCCCGTCGCGAAAGCCGCGCTCTGCGATTGCTAACACGCTTGCCCAGCGCGGCAATTATGGACTAAATTCCCCATTTCTTAGGGAGGCCAATGTCCAGCAGTGGACTTCCAATGGATGTAATGATGATGAAAATTATTAGGTTAAGAGTTTTTGTAGTTTTTGCAGTAGATTAATAAATTATTAAAAAATAATAATATCAAAGCAGTTTTTTTATTAACACAACCTAGATTAAACAACTCACCATCACTAAAGAAAATTAAATTCTACCAAAGAATACACCCTAGCTAAATAAATACGCGGTTTCACATGTTTTTGTACCGCGGAATTGTATTTTTCAGTGGATTGTAAAAACATACGTTCCCAGACTTAATTGTCGACTGTTATACGGAGCCCGGAGACTAATTTGCTTTTATGGATCCGTACCTCGACAGAACAATGCCCTTGCCCTTAACGGGATCACATTTTATGTTCTATTCTTGTAGAACACAAGCTTTTGCCTGTGGCTTTGCTCACGTCAAATTCTGGGTAACACAGTTCCGCTTTCCTGGTATAGAACACAGCAGAGAACTGAACAGAATTTTATTTTAATACGCTTCTATAGACAATATTATTTCTCTTTCCATTTGGGGATCTTCCTACCTTAAAAAATCACACATAAACTTAGAGACAGTTAAAAAATGAAATGATGCGCAATTTTCGTTAGTCACAAATAGACCGCATACCAATTTTTAGTTTTCTACCATAAAAATAATGGAATGTTCCAAACAAAATCCCGTCCTCCCATTTTAGGGAAATGGAGTGTTAAGAACAAACAAAAAGTAAGCCTACTTATGTCACTCTCCATTCTTTCAACTATTTCCACTTAAAAAAACATGTCAATATAACGCTCCGTTTTGCCGTGAAAGGCGGACAAACAAGCAGACAAACATACACTTTCACATTTATTATATAAGTATGGATTATTGTTTCTTTAATTTTTATATCTGCCTTTCATCCAACCAATACCATAAGCGCGAAATTTTTATGAATGTATGGAATTATTTATTACTCATTCACGCAAAAATGGATTTTATTAAAACTTTGCTATACAATAATAATATAGTTTATCGATCAGAGTGAAATATAAATTATAATTTGAATAGATTTTTCCAAAATATAACGATAAGTGTTATTGTGGTCCAAACGCCTGCCAAATTTTATTCGCAAATATGCTTATCAAAGTTTTGTGTTCGAAATGCTGACAGGAACGAACATTTTCCTTTAGATAAAATCACTTCATTGGACTCTCACCATATAACATCAAATTTTTGCATCTTTGTTCGGAAATCATAACGTCATCTCCGGTGTTTTATCTTTTAGGTAAGTTACAAGGTTGTCAACGCGCTAGTGATATCCTTGTGTTAATACGAGCGTATATAGGCTGCCGTGCGCTTACCATTACGCGGACAGTGTGCTTGTTTCTCGACTTAGTATATTTTACTAATACATCCTATATTAGGCTTCCTTTTGTTGTTGAATAAAGTTATTATTATTATATATATATAAATATAATTGGATTTGATTTATTGGAAAAACACAGTTTTCGTTGACATCTATTTTGTGTATATATTTTCTGCACCACTATTTAAATTTTTTCTGTTTCGTGTACTGATTGACTGGGAGATAATGCCAGCTGGCATTAAGTCCGCCATTTAAACTTTTTGTTATATTTTGTGCAATAAAGTTAAATAAATAAATTTCAAAAAATCATCATAAATCGTTGCGGGTTTAGCGGGCGTCAATATAAAAGTTTTACAATCACTCAAAAACTAACAACTGTGACCGAGCGGAGTTCAAAACACACATGTTACTCTGGCTATAAAATTACACTCCTCTATCCGACTCAACGAGCCGACTCGATCAGCCATTCCAAAATTATTCATCATAATCACCATACCAGCTATTGAAAGTCCACTGCTAGACGTAGGCCTCTCCAAGAAAGGAGGTTTTTTGCCCATAATTGCCGCGCTGGCAAGCGTGTTGGCTATCGCAGAGCGCAGCATTCGCGACGAGTGACGTTGCTGCCCATCCCCGCCTTGTGCCTTTGATTTGCACTGTTCCCGATGGATATACCGCCATCAGTTGGTTCTGGCACCTTAATCGCCTCTTATGACACCTGGTGCAGTGGGAGGTACTATTCTACTCTGCCGGTACCTCACGGCAGAATAATTATGACACTATATTAAAATTAAATTAAATTGTATTATTATTTTTATATAAAGTAATAGAACAAACGAAAAACATGTCAAATTTTTTTTTTGTTTTATTTATTTTAATTTGTTGTAACTAACAATCAAATCAAAAGAGAAAAATACAAACACTCTTTTTTTATAATAAACTGATAATACAAGTCAACAAAAAAAATATTTTTCTTTGAGTCTGTTATTTAGTAAATATTTTCTGATTATATACATCGAAAAAAAAGCAAAAACTCCATTTATAAAAAATAAAGTTTGCTTTTGTACCTTTACACAATGTAAAACGAATATTATAGTATTTTAGCAGTTTTTTTAGGAGCCGTTGCATATAAGATCATGATATATGGCGTCTTTTCATCGACAGCTCTACAAGAAGCTTAAAGGCAGTTCTTCTACATAATGGAAATATATTTCCATCTCTTCCCCTTGCTCATTCTGTAATGCTAAAAGAAAATTACGAGAGCGTTAAAATGGTGCTTCAAGTTTTAAAATATGAAGAGTACGCCTGGCCAGTGATAGGGGATTTTAAAATAGTTGGATTTCTGATGGGAATGCAAGGCGGGTACACTAAATATCCGTGTTACATTTGCTTATGGGATAGTAGAGCCGATGCACTTCACTACCAGCAGCACTCATGGACACAACGGAGCGAGTTTCAAATAGGACAACATAATGTCAAAAATGAACCAATCGTGAAGCCCGATCATATTTTAATGCCTCCATTGCACATTAAATTAGGTCTGATCAAGCAGTTCGTAAAGGCTCTGCGTCAAGACTCTGAGGCCTTTCAATATTTAAAATCATTTTTCCCGAAATTGTCAGAGGCTAAAATTAAAGCTGGTATTTTCATCGGTCCACAAATAAAGAAAATAATGGCCAGTGAACAATTCCTACAGCTCCTCAGTACGCACGAAAAACAAGCGTGGCTCAGCCTTAAAGCAGTGATTCATGGCTTTCTTGGCAATAGAAAGGCAGAAAATTACACGGAGCTTATTACTGATATGCTTCACAACTTCAAAGTTATGGGTTGCAGAATGTCTTTGAAAGTCCACATGCTACATGCTCATTTGGATAGATTTAAAGACAACTTAGGTGCATATTCAGAAGAGCAAGGGGAACGTTTCCACCAGGATATAATGAACTTCGAAAAGCGTTATCAAGGACAATATAATGAAAATATGATGGGTGACTACATTTGGGGGCTCATACGAAAAAGTCCCAACTTACACAGAAGAAATACCAAATCTGTTCATTTTTAAAGTCTTTTTTGTATTCTTTTTTGTATTTGTGGGTTTATTTATGCCGTCTTGTATAATTAAAGTCAATAAAAATATGTGAATTCAAAACTGTTTTCCTTTTACATATAATTGAAATTAAGAAATAGAGCTTTTTCATAAAAATTAAAATTTCGTTTTAGTAACTACAAAAGCAAACTTTATTAGATAAAATTTTTTTTTCTTTAAATAGTTAGGCATAAGTAATCAAAATCAGAGGTACAGAACTCAGACTCAAAATTCGTGTTGACTTATCGTACAGAATTTATTCATTGCACTGCCGTCATTTTGAAATGGTTAAATAAGTGAGTTTTATAATGATATCTCTATGAATATAATATAGATAGATATATAATTTGATTAATTAAATATTTGTTTATATAGATCATCATATCAGCCATTGGAAGTCCACTGCTGGACTTAGGCCTCCCTGCGAAATGGGGATTTTTTCCTATAATTGCCGTGCTGGGCAAGCATATTGACAATCGCAGAGCGCAGCTTTCACGAAGGGAACGCTGCTGCCCATCCCCGCACTGTGTAATTGAGATACACTGTTTCGGAGGGATATACCGCCATCTGTCGGACCTTAGTCGCCTCCTACGACGCCTGGTACAGAGGGAGGTATTATTCTTGGGAAATATTTGTAACATTTGTATGATACAAATATAGGTATATTTACATTTGTATAATACAATATAGGAACACAACCAACTGCGCCATCGTCGTCGCTTGGTTCTATTTGATACTATTCCATATATTTTCTGGTTATTCCATTGATGTTACATTCATATTAATACAAACATATACACGATAAGGGTTTCATCTGTCTGTCAATCCATACGTTCTTTGTGTCCTGTCTGTCCGTGTTCAACCCTTTTCCTTGAAACGGATCAAGATGTCTAGTTAAAATTGATATTACAAAGGGTGCAATCCGTTTGAGGTTTGTTTTGGATACAACCTTTTGATCTTCAATTATGAAAGGTAACAAACAAAATGATACATTACAAATAGTTGTCTTACATGGTTGCCGTATAGATAAATCCCCTAGATACCATCTGCAGCACCATCTACCGGGCTGATTTGTGGATGAAAAATATCCAGGTCTTCAATTGAATGCATTCATAAAAAAATATTTCAGCCACCCAAACGCATACAATTATTTCAGTTCAGTGACATACACGGCTACACAAACCCTTATCCCCAATGGAGGGAATTACTGATTTTGTATATGGCGTTGACCCGTCACCAACCTTATGATTATACTTGGAGGGAGCCACCGCCCCTATGTTGCCTCGCGGTGCTTTCGGGAACCAATAGCAGTATAAGTACGTACCAGATGCGGCAGGCCTTACCGATGCACCAGGGCCTATTACTATAGTTAGTGTTGTGTGACTTGGCCGTTGAAGGGTACTCAAGGTCTTGCTAGTCTCTGACCCCGCTGTACCCAAAAATCTTGACAGAGCACCCGCAGTTTATCTGTAAACCCCATCTACTCGGTTCCTGTAGACAGGGACATACACACGTACAGTAGAATTATATGTTATCATCATATTAGTCATAAGACGTCCACTGCTGGACATAGGCCTCCCCGAGTAATCACGGCACTGAGGTATGTCGGACGAGAAGATGTTTCGCAGTTTTCCGAACGCTGCCCGTACTTTTTTATGTTAGCCAAAGTTACCCCTCATAGTCAAGGTAATTTACTGTACATGTAAATTTTATTCTTTTACATAATTCTATGGAAATTGTACAATATTGCAACGCAGTTAGCCTCAACATCCAATGATATCCCGGGAGGATATTATCACGGCATCCCGAATTCGTCTCGGGCTTCGTAACTTTTGAACTAAAAACTTTTCTGGACAGTTTGAAGCGGGATCTCGATTTGAGGTTTCCTCGTGGGAAAATTGGTGAGGCGATTTAAACCAAAAGAATGTTTTTCATATACTTTTATATATTATCTGTACTAACATATATACAACATACCAGCCATTGGTAGTTCACTGCCATAGGCCTCCCCATAAAAGAGGTAACTTTGTCCTCAATTGCCTCGATGGGCAAGCATGTTGGCAATTATAGAGAGCAGCATCCGCGATTGGGATGCTGCTGCCATTCCCCACCCTTTACATTTGAGCTACACTGATTCGGAATGATATACCGCCATCCTTCGTTTCTTGTAACTTAGTCGCCTCTTTTGACACCTGGTACTGACGGAGGTACTATTCTACTCAGCCGGCACCCCGTGGCATAAATTATTTAATTTTATTTATTGTATTAAAATATTTAATTAGTTCACACAATTTAATTAATTATAATACATGGACCTGACTCCGAGATAACTTCCTATAATAACTTGTGATATGGACATCAGTGGAATCACAAATATAATACTTAAATATTTTTTTCCCCCAGACATAGAACGGACACAAATATTTGTCCTATAAATATTTGTTCTGAGTAAAGACCAAACTTATGATCCTTGGCGCACAAAATCGGGTTAATTGTGATCATATTGTGTGCTAGCACAGTGTACGCTGCCATGACAGGCGTGTACAGCACTTACAGAACAGCTGCATTATAATTACATAATTACATTTTTTTTAATTAATAATAATCATTTACATGAGGTAGACTTAATACAAAAGGTCGTCTGCATTGGTACCTCACTCTCAACTATTTCTACCGCCAAATAACAGTGTTCGCATTGCTGTGTCCAGGTCTGAAGGGTGAGAGGCAGTAAATTTACTGGATTACCTGGAATTATATCCTCAAGTCACAAGGTTGGTAACGCGTTAATGAAATCCTTTTGACATTACGAGCATCTATAGGCTGCAGTGACGCTTACTATCACGCGGACTGTTTGCTTGTTTGTCGACCTGATTTAATAAATAAAAAACAAATAATAGTACAAATCAAGTGGCTTCGCTTCATCAGTCCTAACATCCCATAAGCTATAGACACCCCACTCGTATGCAGATGGATGCCAGCTTACTATCCATCCCCCCACCGCGATCGACAGCGAAAAGATTCGTCGTCTATCGAATAGCCATTTTTATACTTTGGTTAATTAATTAGGATTACGTGACTGTTTGCGGCATCGAGAGAGTGGAATAGTATCTACTCTAAACCAGGTGTTGTAAGAGGCCTTTGAGGTGCTGGAACTGATAGATGGCGGTATATCCATCCGTGACTGTGTAGCTTAAATGCACATGAAGATGGGCAGCAGCATCTCCGTCGCGAAAGCTGCGCTCTAGGATTGAAAACACGCTTGCCCAGCGTGGCAATTATGGGCTAATTCCCCCTTTTTAGGGAGGTCTATATCTAGTACAAGTGGACTTAAAATGGTTGGTATGATGACGTGATAGTCGTTGCAGTCTCAAAGTCATTGAATAAAAAGGAGATCGTAATCACTTATGAACAAGATTTCATAATGTGACGACTGTACTGACAGACAAATGACGGTATTGTCTACCCAAATCAGCTTAACTCACAGGAATCATCATCATCATACCAGCTAAGGTCCGCTGTTGGATATAGGCCTCGACAAAATTAGGGGATTAGTGCCCACACTGGGCTGGCGTGGTGGCAATTCCAGAGCACAACTTCGCGACGAGAACGCTGCTGCCCATCCCCGCCCTGCAGTATTTAAGCTGCGCCTTTTCAGATAGATATCCCACCATCTGTCGGTTCCGTTATCTCAGACATCTGGTATAAAGAGATATGCCATTTTACTCCACGGGCACCCCACGGCTATTAGAATAGCCAGCAACATTCCCGTCGCAAACGTCGCTATCCTCTGGAATTGCCACCACGCCATACCTATCCTGCGCAGCAGCCAGCAGTCGAAGTTTTACGACAGGTGTGAGGATGAGATAGTATACTTATGAATTATTTTTTATTTATTGATTTAATATTGGATTACCAACATAAGTAATAGTAAATTATGAACAATAATTGTGTTTTCAAACGATATAACCTAGCTGTTTTACAATTACAGGCAACCACATCATGCATAATTATTATAATAAATAACGAAATACACAAACATTGAAAATCAAAAATCAGCAGTGTTACGGCACGCCATTAAAAGATTTTATCAATGACAAAAACCCGGGAAGAGTATGAAAATTAATGTCAAGTTCAGGCAGACTTTTGGCTAGACTGTTATAGAGACGGGATATACGGTTAATAGGTGAGTTACTACCCATCCTGGTTCTACATAACTCATTTCTAAATAATCCACAGGGGTGACGAGGTATCCTTTGTGGAATCTTATAGTTAATTTTCCCTAATAATACTTATTGAGTGTTTGTTAACAAATGTCTACTGAATCTTATAGCACAAAGATGACCAGCATCAAGCTATAATGTTTACTTCAGTGGAGTTAATATCAAACAGCTGGTTGCTTTTGGAAAACTTCAATAAAGTTAAATCGTGTGGAGTCGATTGTGAGAAAGGGTTACGAGGTATGCGTTTGTTTATTTGACGAGATATATTATTAGAATATCGTCATTATGCGAATAATGATTCTTTGACTCAGTCATTGATTATTCTACCTCTCGAGAATGCGGTACCCATATTGACGGGCCGGTGGCGCAGATGGTAATATGATCCTATTTAGGACAAATATTTATATGAAGATATTTGTGATTGTTCTGTGTCAGGACGTTCAAAGAAAAATGTATTTAAGTATTAAATTTGTGATTTATTTGTTGTCGAGGTCTGTAACACAACTGCCTTAAGCGACTTCCTCGAACTCATATCAATGTATGAGATGTTCCGGTAATGTATAAAAAATAATAATAAGAACATATTATGTTTTTTTTTTACTTATCAACTTCATTCTACAAACAAAACATAAAAATACAAATGGCGGACCTATTGCCAGCTGTCATTTTCTCCCGGTCAACTAATAAACAAAACAGAAAATAAATATATAACACGGCGGTGCCGAATATTTCGAAATAGAAAATGGAATATTATTTATACAACGTAATATAAATATAATCATTCTTAACTGACTGACTGACTGACATATTAACGCAGGCCCAAACTCGAAACTCAAAGGTATCGAGACAGTTTATGATAAGCTATATAAGTCGCGAGGTACCGGCAGATTAGAATAGTACCTCCCCCTGTACCAGGTGTCATAAGTGGCGAATAAGGAACCAGAACCGATAGATGGTGGTATATCCATTCGCAACAGTGTAGCTCAAATACACAGCGTGGGAATAAGAAACAGCAGCTTCGTACCGAAAACAGCGCTTTGCGATTGCCAACACGCTCGCTCAGCGCGGCAAGAATGAGCAGAATTGCCCCTTTCTTGGGGAGTCCAACAGTGAATTATGTAACATGACGCGATGACCATTAGCAGGAATGATACAAAGTTTGTTCTAAAGCAGGTATAACCTCTAGTTGTTAGGCATATAGACTCGTCTGGACGATTTGTCGTAACCTTATCGTGAAAGGGCAGTTGTTAGAGGTAAATGCATTGCTGATAGCCCTGTCTCGCAGGGCTTACCTTACACTGGAAACACTGGAAAAACAATCAACGTAGGTATAAAGGGAAGTTAAAAAAATTCTTTCGATCCATTAGTGAAGAAATTGCAATAAAATCTATATCCAGAACTTGTGCAGAAACACTGTCAGGATTCATTATTTTTATTACTTTTACATACTTTACGTTATTTATTATGTACAATAAAACCTGTATACACACAATAAAAATAACTTGCTTGCTTTCTATGAGACAGAGAGAAAGAGAGAGAGGGAGACTGACAGAGAAGCACGCGCACGCCGCGCGGCTTACAACTATAAAGTAAACTAAAAAGTGTAGTTACAACTTTTTTTGCTCTTAATGTTTTCGCGATGATGAAGTTCGTTCCAAAACTTTGTGCCAACAATTAAAAAAAGACCGCATGTAGTAAACGCTGGTTAGGTTTAAAAATACTTGAAAGGGACTGCGACTGTCCTATGCGACGAGCAAGCACAGATTACACTAACACAAGACAAGCATATGTATGAGTATGCAAGTGTGTGTGTATATGTAACGGTTAATACTAGTTTTTAGAACTAGTTTTATTTAGTTAGAACTAGTTTTTAATTAATGCCTTGGTTAATACTACAATCAACTACTGCTCAAAGCACATGATGATCTCTTTTAAACATGAGGTAGACCCCACACAAAAGATCGTTTGCATTGGTACCTCACTCTCACCTATTTCTACCGCCAAATAGCAGTGCACGTATTGCTGTGTTCCGGTTTGAAGAGTGAGAGAAGCAGTAAAATGACTGGGCAATGTGACATAATATCTTCAAGTCACAAAGTTGGCAACGTGCTAGCTGATGACACAAGCGCCTATAGACTGCGGAGACGCTTTCTATCCTGCAACATGTAAGCTTATTATGAAATTCTCAAAACATCTCATACATTGACCTGATTCCGTGATAATTCGCTTAATGCTCTTCTAATACGGACGTCAGACAACAGAGGAATCAAAAATATACTACTGAAATACATATATTTAACACCCAGACACAGAACAAACATAAATATCATCATATAAACATTTGTCCTGGGTGGGGATCGAACCAACGACCTTGGGCGAACAAGACAGGATCTGCCATCTGCCATCTGCGCCATCGGGCCCGTGATTAATTATTTGTCGACTAATTCATATACATAATAAAAAGAGTCGAACGGAGATGCCGAATCCTCCCTAACCAGCTGTCCCGACAAACGTTGTAGTGTCATATTAATGATATAAAATTATATAAGTACTAAGACAACTATTAAAAATAGCGGTTGGTAATAGAAGGGTGAAAATTTAGGATTGTATGTATTTTTAATGCCACATTATAAAAAAAAAATATTTTTGTCCAAAAATTAAAAAAAATAAATAAATTGGATAACCCTTATTTATGGAAAACAGATAGGTATAAAATATATATAACAGTTGATTTTCAGACCCACAGAATATACATATACAATTTCATAACAATCGGTCAAGCCGTTTCAGAGGTACTGTACACCTCTGAATCTAAGACTGGGTGACACGAGAATTTTATATATTAGATTCAATAAATTATTGCTATCGGAATTTCTAGCGGTTCAAATGGTTTATAAATAATGGTAATTTCGGTATGAATGTACAGGGATTGATCGGGAAGCCTTCTATAGAGCCAATTCCGTTCAGGAGACTAATTCAGGGCCAATGATTCGGATGCCATCGAACAGTAATCTACCCTCCCGGAGGTAGGGTCGAGTTAAATTTATTCACTAATATATGTCGTGACATTAAACCTCTCGCTTTTACAAATACGTGCGGTCTTTAGACACGGTTTATCAATTAATTACCTACTGATTTATCAGTGTTTTCTGTACTAATAATTTTCTTACCATTGGCCTTATTGGCCAACTGAAAGTAGCTCAACGAGCTATGGAAAGGGCAATGCTCGGAGTTTCTTTGCGCAATCGAATCAGGAATGGTGGAATTCGTAACTAAACCAAAGTCACCGACTACGTACCGGCAAGCGCAGCGTAGGACGTCTACCCACGAGATGGTCAGACGTTCTGACTAAAACCTAAGAATCACGCTGGACATAGGCCGCATACAACCAGTCCTATTGGAGATTACTTGAGGACGCCTATGTCCAGCATTGGGGTCTAATGGCTTAAATGATTATACTAATAATTTAGTGAAAAAAATACCGCTTATATACTAAAATACTCCTTTTTTGGAGGCCTATACTCAGCAGTGAACTTTCAATGAATGGTATGAAGATGATGATGATATATAGTAGCTTAAATGTGACAATCGCGAAGCTACGCTATGCAGTTGCCACGACGCTTGCCCAGCGCGGCAATTATGGGCAAAATACCTCATTTTGGAGGCCTATGTTCAGCACTGGACGTTTTTAAGGATGCAATGATAACGATGACACTATATTCGTTTGATAGTAACAATTTTACCAGTTCATCCATAGTAGTTCCAACAAAAATCGCTCTAAACACATCGGGCACCGAAGGGGCGTCTACACACTCAAAGGCACGTAACTTTTAATCGGATAAAACGACTGGGAACATAGCCACTTAAGACTATTACTTTGTAGAAAAAACAGACATTAAATACTGGAGCATGTTCACAACTTGGTATGCACAGATCGTGCGATAGCGTGTTAATCCACTACATTTAATCATCAACTAGCTCACCTGACTAAATTTACAAACCAAATTTAAATATTCGTTATTTAATTAGGCTTAATAATAGACATAGGCCGTGAGGTAACGGAAGAGTAGAATAGTACCTCCCTCTGGATCAGTTGCCGTAAGAGACGCCTGAAGTACCAGTATTTAACCTATCGTGGTAACACAAGTACTTAAAGCGACTCGTTACGGGATCAGGTCAATGTATAAGATGTTGTGGAAAATCATTTATTTATATAGATTCACCTGTCAAATGCCTTTCACGACGCTCGATTAAGTGGAGTAGTTCTTCTACAGAGAGTTGTCAGAGTAGAGCAGTACTTTCTGTACTGCTGTACCGCTTTTTTTCCAAAATCTCACGTAATATTTCTAATAGCCGTGAGGTACCGGCAGAGTAGAATAGTACCTCTCCTTGTACCATGTGTCATAAGAGGCGACTAAGGCACCAAAGGCGAC
This sequence comes from Heortia vitessoides, assembly GCA_020976665.1. NCBI lineage: Eukaryota > Metazoa > Arthropoda > Insecta > Lepidoptera > Crambidae > Heortia > Heortia vitessoides. The sequence goes on along the minus strand of JACJUM010000875.1, from coordinate 18,692,138 downwards.
AGATGGCGGTATATCCATGCAAAAAAGTCAGCTCAAATGTACAGGGCGATGGGCAGCAGCTACCCCGTCACGAAAGCTGCGCTCTGCGATTGCCAACACGCTTGCCCAGCGCGGCAATTATGGGCAACATAGCCCCTTTCTTGGGGTCCTATGCCCAACAGTGGACTTTTAATGGCTGGTATGATAATGATATGATGAATGTATCATCAAAATTTAGGAATGAAAGGTGTTTAATTAGGAAAGACAATGGGACTCTTATTGGAGGTCGCTCCATTACAGTGATTGCTTGAATTGAAAACCTAAAACGATTTACATTTTTTTGATCTCTTGAATGAGATATTGTACGCCAGCCAATAGCAGATTGCGAAAGTAATTCTCTATTGTTTTGATAAAATGTAGACAATTGTGGTTGTCGACTTCGGAGGTCGGGTCGATTTATTGTTAGATTTATTTAGGCCAAGAATACATTGGATATTTCTGTCAAATAAATAACTTAGCGGTTCGTTTCTCTATAAATCTGTACCGATATTACAAATGCGACTTTCTGTCAGTCTGTTTCTTAGTGGATCGACTTTATTGACATTTACGGGCCCAATGGCGCAAATGGTAGTGTTTTTATCTTGTGTGCTAGATGCTCCCCCACCAAAAGCAAATATATTTATGTCGAATATTTGCATTTGTTCTGTATCTGGGTGTTAAATATTTAATCATTACATTTGTGATTCCTCTTTTGTCTGATATCCGTAAACCAAGTGTATTAAGCTACTTATCTCGGAGTCAGGCCAATGTAAGAGATGTCGTGTAAATTTATTAAGCATAAGGATATCGAGTACTAAAAAATGACTTAGAAACTTTTCGTTCCAGGAAACTTCCCTCAAAACGAAAACAAAATGAAAAGTACATACGCCGGGAGTCACCTGACTCAAGTTAATAAAATGGTAAGCGTCACCGCAGCTACTCGTATAGACGCTCGTAATATCACGAGGATATCACTAGCGCATTGCCAACCTAGTGACTTAAGGATACTATGTAAAATTAACCAGTAATTTCACTGTCTCCCTCACCATTTACAATCTCTGCCTATTAACAAGAGAAATAGGTGAGATATCAATGAAGACGACCTTGGTATGAGATCTATCTTCACGTAGTATATAGTATATATAGATATAGTCTTCTCTATTATCACCTACGTTATTCGGTGAAGATATTCGTAGCTTTTACACCATCATCATCCCAGCAGCTTTTGAAAGTCCACTGCTGGACATAGGCCTCTCCAAAAAAGGGGAATTTTACATAATTGCCGCGCTAGGCAAGCGTGTTGGCAATCGCAGAGTGCAGTTTTCGCGACGGGGATGTTGCTGCCCATCCCCACCCTGTCCCTTTCAACTGCATTGTTTCGTATGGATATACCTACCGCCATCTGTCGGTTCCGTCACCTTCGTCGCCTTTCACGGCAAACACTCCTGGTACAGAGGGAGATACTATTCTTTTCTGTCGGTACCACACGGCTTTGCTTTTTAATGGTATGTTAACTTTTAGTTTCATGGCTTTATAGGTTATGTATAAATCAAAACAAACAAAATATCCAACTTTTTTCTTTATAATCTGTATATATAAAAAACGCGCAATGAACCGCGGTTTCACCCGCGTTAATTTGTAGAAATTTCATACTAACCTTGCCTTTTCCCCCTTAAGGGATGATTTTGAATAAAATTTCAACGTGTTTCATGACTTTCAATGAAGAAACTTTGTACTGAATTTTATTCTTTAACTTAATAAATTCAAAAACAGCTGTTTCATATTAACCTATTTACCCTGTTCAACTCCTTTAAGGGGTAAATTTTTAACAATCCTTTGTACTCCTTTATATTATAAAAACTAATAATTTACTAACCCTTATAATTTAGAACCTGTGTTGATATGTCTCTCAGTCAATCAGTCAGCTTCTCTTTGTATTTACATATATATAGACTAATTTCACGGTTTTTGTCTGCACTCAACTGATTTTAATAATTTCTGGCTAACTACGCATAATTTTATCCAACATGAGAGATGGGATAGTTTTTATCTCAATTTATCATTGCAGTATTTATTCCTTATAAAGTACACGGTAAGAAGAAGACAACATCTTGTAATAAGTCGTAATATCTTAAACTCCCCCTTAAAGCATTTCATCATACCAGCCATTGAAAGTCTACTGCTGGACATAGGTTTCGCCAAGAAAGGGGGAAATTTGCTCATAATTGACGGAGATGCTGCTGCCCATCCCTGCCCTATGCATTTGAACTGCATTGTTTCAGATGGATATACCGCCATCTGTCAGTTCTGGTACCATAGCCGCCTTTCACAACCTCTGAACAGGGGGAGGTACGATTCTACTCTACCGGCAACGCATGGCAAATCAAACTTGTAAATATTTATTGAAAGCATTCACAGTTTAACCATTTATGTCAAGTTCAATAGAAAACCGCAAAATCCCGGATTCTATATCTAAATATAGAACTCATTGGCTTAGGTACCGACCCACCCGAACTCTATCCCTCTTACTTGATCGCGATCAAAAGAATTAATCCACTGTAATAGGTATAAATTGGGGGCATTCGTCTTACCGCTCAGCTCCGCAGATAATGGAGTGTTACCAGCCTCACATCTATTTGGTTCATCCCATTTACTTCAATTATTCATGCTATCCTACAACCGTTGTGAATATGAAATTTCGAATGTAATTTAACAGCTGTAAATGAAACTTATCATTACAACAGTTGGGAGTCCACTGCTGGACATAATACCCCCCAAGATATCGGGAATTTTACTTATAATTGCCGCGCTGGGCAAGCACGTTGGCAATCGCAGAGCGCAGCTTTCGCGACGGGAATGCTGCTGCCTATCTCCACTCTGTGCATTTGAGCTACGATGTTGCGAATGGATACACCGCCATCTGTCGGTTCTGGTACCTTAGTCGCCTTTTACGGTACCTGGTACAAGGGGAGGTACTACTATTCTACTCTGCCGGTACATTATGGTAGAGCAGCTATTAGGGGTATCAAAAACACGGGCTGTGACTAATGTTTCATTTGATACGCCCATTTAAATCACGAGAACCCGTTCACATTGCGGACGTTTATGTCCTGAAAATATACGATCGGCTCCAGCGTTTGACGATAAAATTCAAGTTTTATTTGACATAAACGAAGTGTAATTCTTAAGTATTTATTTATTTAAGTAACGAACCACCGACTTTAAATATGCTATTAAAATCACACAATTCCTACAACATTTCATACATCGACCTGACTCCGAGGTAAGTCGATTAAAGCACTTGTATTACAGACATCAGACAACAGTGGAATCACAAATATAATACTTAAATACATATTTTTAACACCCAGACATAGAACAAACACATCATCATACAAATATTTGTCCTGGATGAGGATCGAACCCATGACCCTTGGCGCATAAGGTAGGATCACCACCATCTGCGTCATCAGATCAGTCCTGTCAATATCAACTAATATTATAAAAACAATAGTAAGGTTTTATTTATTTGTTACCATATAGCTTTATATAATTTAACTATCTTCTTAAACTTTTATATTA
>JACJUM010000875.1:18668032-18683538 GCA_020976665.1 Heortia vitessoides | reverse complement strand
TGATAAAACTGCCCGGGGTTGAATTGATTTACTAACCAAGCTTCAAGACAACGATTTGTCGACACCTGGTGCAATGGGAGGTAGGTACTATTTTATTCTGCCGGTACCTCACGGCACCTGATATCCTTGTGATATTACAAGCTGCGCTGATACTTACTATCATGCGGCCAGTATGCTTGTTTGTCGACCTGGTCTAAAACTAAAATGTCTGCGCACTCACATGACCTTTTCATCTGACTCCCACTCCGTGCATAAAAACAGGGTCCCCCGGCGCAGCCGCCAAGTAATTGGAAGCAAATGGCTCGCTAATGGAATGTGACTATATAAACATATTATTTACCTAGTGTTATATATATATATTAGCCTGTTCAATTAGCTCGAACACCCGTGGATGGAGGTTACAGTGTCAAATAATTTAAACTTTATTAAGAACTTTGTACCGCGAGATGTAATGTTTAAAACTACGAAAAGCACTGCATTGCACAAAGTATTTTGTGTTTATCATCATACCATTGGAAGTCCACTGCTGGACATTGGTTCTAGGTTTTAATAACAACGGTCCGTTTAATACTCCTACAAAAGGCTATTGCAATAAAAACGCCTTAAACACATGCCTGCAATTATAAACGTCTTAACTGTATTTCCAACGTCGTAACAACAGCACAATAAATTTATAGACTTGTGGTTTTGTATACGTTCAACATCATTTGAAAAACAACAACATGTGGGCACTAAAATAAATCTTAAGTACCTAAATCAACCACAAACCACAAAGATCTAACCACACCGTCTATGCCAGCTTCCGGAGACAAATCAATGTCTGCTGAATAAAGCGTTCAGTAGAATTATCATCATTATAATAATAGATTCCCACAATATCTCATACATTAACCTGACTCCGTGGTACGTCGCTTAAAACATTTGTGTTACGGACACAAGACAAGTGAACATACACAAATATACTACTTGAATACATATATTTAACATCCAGACACACAACAAACATAAATATCATCAAATTAATATTTGCTCTGGGTGAGAATCGAACCCACGACCCTTGGCGCACAAGATAAAAAAAACTACCTACGGCGCCATCGGGCCCGTGAAATGTCATTATCATGGCATCTGTAGAATTTCCTCTTGTTCATAATGACCGGATCAATTATAATCAAACTCAGGAAACATTAAAAAATGATAAACAAATGAAAATCTAATTCATTATCATTCTCATCATCATCGGCTATAAAAAGTCCACCCCTGGATATAGGCCTCCCCAAGACAAGGGGAATTTTGCCTATAATTGCTGCACTGGGCAAGCGTGTTGGCAATCGCAAAGCGCAACCTGCTACCCATCCCTGAGCATTCAAGCTTCACTGTCTGTTCTGTCGGTTCTGGTAACTTGGTCGCCTCTTACGTGACCTAATACAGAGGGAGGTACCGTTCTTCTCTGCCGGTGCCTCACGACCGTTTCTTATGTGATGTCGTTAAAAAAACATATCTTTTTGCGCTTACATTGCAAACGCTGGCTGCACCTGACGAGATAGATCAAAATAATATATGTAATGTATAACAGTACACCTTAAAAAGGTTTACATTAAAGTTTGTCATAGCATATGACTTTCTTTTAGGGATAACCCACAATAACAATTTTTTATCCTAATTGCACCCGTGCAAAGCCGGGGTGGATCGCTAGTTATAAAATAAATCTGTATTCCTAGTCTTTTTCTAAGTTCTTTTTCTTTCTCATAATAGGTTGGCAAACGAGTTACCTGATGGTAAGCAATTAGCGTTGCTCATGGACACCTGCAACTATAAATTTGCTAACCTGCTAAACCTGCAACGCCAGTTAGAAATAATCAACCATTTTTGCTTCTATACAAGCAATAGGCCCAAGTAAGAATTCAGACGACACATAAAATTGTCCCATTCAGATTTCCTTTCCATAAAGGTTCTGACTAGCAATTAATCATACAGCGGGTATCGAGTTTGAATGAAGCCCGATGAAAGCGCTTTTTTCTAAAACCTCCGATGACTCCACAATTTATTCGTGACTTTTCCCATAAAATATGTGCTTCGGGATTTTGAGAGCACTCGTGACATACTTTAGTAGAGGTAGGCCTCTTAAGTAGGTCGTCTGTATCGGTACCTATTTCTACCGCCAATAAAAGGGTGAGAGAGGAATACTGTGTAATGTGACAGAATACCTTCAAGTCACAAGGTTGACAACGAGCTAGTGATATCCTTGTTATAATACGCTTACAGGCTATCAAGCGGACTATAAACTAATAAATAGTCCAATAAAAAAACGTTTATTTACCTAATTAACAATCCTTATGCCTTTTGGGTGATTATACCGTCATCTATTGGTTTTGATACCTACCTTAGTCAACACCTGTTACAGAGGGAGGTACTATTCTACTCTGTCGTTTTTTTTTGGCAAAACATCGGAGAACACAAGCATCAGGGCGAAGATGGGTAGCAGTATTGTCGTCACAAATTTCAAGGCGCTCTGTAATTGCTACCACACCTGACTCGAGCGGCAATTATAGGCAACCCTACTCCTATTTTGGGAAAGATTATGTTTACAAATGAACGTTCTACCACTGTTATGGTGATAATGATGTTGATGAGGGCTAAAAGCTAAAGTACCTCTATTAGGTCATCGGGTAAGATCGTGTCGTGATCGTGATCGGTCATGTTAAATTGCCAATGCAGAACGATCCAAAGGGTACCGGCGGAGATGAAATAGTGCCTCCCCTCTGTACCAGGTGTCGTCAGAGACGTCTAAGGTTCTGGAATCGACAGATGGTGGTTTATGCAATTACAGCGCAGCTTAAATAACTTAGCTTAATACTACAGGGTGGGAATGGGCAGCAGCATTCTCGTCGCGAAGTTGCGCTCTACGATTGCCACCACGCCTACCCAGCGTAACAATTATGGGCAAAATCCCCGTATCACGGGTAGGCCTATGTCTATGTTTGAGATTTGATTTAAATTTATTTATTAATGTTCATAAAAATATACAAGCACTTTCAATCTTTATATTTATATATAAATGGGAAGCTTGCTGACTGACTGATTTCTGTATTACATGGCCTACTAATTGAGAAAGGTTATAGGCTCAATTAACAGGGGAGCATAAATGATGCTAAGTTCGTTCTACAACTTAATGCGAGAGAAACCAGGGGCGTTACTTGTATTCAATATCTGCAGAAGTCCAGAGTCGCCTGGAGTTGACATATACTCATATACTTACTAAAGAGACACCATCACATCAATGTCTATTAGGATACCCCATTATTTATAAATATTATGATGTCAGCAAACTAGCATAGAGTCCGCTTGATGATAAACGTTGACAGCCTTTTGACTTGAAAATATTATGTCACATTAACCCAGTAATATCTATTGACTCTCACACCCTTCAAACCGAAACATAGCGATGCGAACACTGCTATTTGGCGGTAGAAATAAGTGAGAGTGAGGTACCAATAAAGAAGACTTTTGTAAAAACTCTAGTAATCCTAATAGAAGTTCATTTTTTTAAACTAGCATTAATACTGAATTTGTTGCATCTTAACACAATTTGTAAAAAAAAAACTATTGGAATAGATAATTCCATAACAGATATCTAAAAGTGCATACATTTGTAATCGTGTTAGATAGATTGTCTATAGACAAACATTCGATCTCATTCGTGCTTCTACTGGCAATCAATACCGAAATCCCTGCACATATAGAAAGTATGAATATATATAAAATATGATTTTATTCATTTGTTTTGTATAAGAAAACAAAACGGTCAACATAGATAATAATTTGTAATCATGGTTAAAATTAATAAAAACAAGATTTTAACTATAACGTATCTTGTACATTAAAAAGTATATGGGTGTGGGTTAGGATATATATACTAACTATAAAATGATAAGTTTACTTACAACATTGTGTATTGTAAGAAATGGTTTGCACTCTAAACAATTGTTACGCTACCGCGAAGTGTAATTATCATAGTGATCAGTGCTTATTTTCAATTAGAAATGAAGTTCAAACTTTAAAACATAATTAACTATATAGAGAATTTATGTAAAAAATTTCTGTTTTTTAAAACAATACTTAATAATAATGTAAGAGTTTATGTTACCTACGCGAACAGATCTTAACCAAGTATAAGAGGTATGAAACAAGGGCCAGGTCAGAAGAACCAACAATAAATGAGAGTGTATAAAAGGACTAATGCGAATAAGGGAAACGATAGAGTTATACCGAGACTGTAACAAGTGGATATACATGGTCTCTGCCTACCCCAGTGAGATGCAGTAAAATCAATCAAAATATAACAACGAAATAATAAAAAAAAGATATAATTAATAATACGAAATAATTATTAGTCATAAAAGTGAGATACCGGCAGAGTAGAAAAGTATCTCCCTGTGTATCGGATGTCGTAAGAGGTGACTAAGGTACCAGAACTGATAGATGGCGGTATATCTATCCGAACCAGTGTAGCTCAAATGCACAGGGCAGGGATGGGCAGCAGCATTCCCATTGTGAAGGCTGTGTTCTGCGATTGCCAACATGCTTGCTCAGCGCGGCAATTGAAATTCCCTCTTACTTGTTAATGTCCCGGGGTGGACTTCTAATGGCTGATACATAACTTAACATAGCAACATTTTGAGACGCGTAAGCTAGTCTAGACCAAAATGCAAACTATAGACAAAATTTCCCCTTTTCCTCGGGACGCCTATAGCCAGCAGTGGACGTCCTACGGTTGAAATGGTGATGATGATGATGGCATTACGTGATGTTTGTAGTACAAACATTTACTAAAAATAATAAGAATTAAAAGCAGCTCAATCCTTCCTCACGCTTAGATCACACATTGGTAAAAATTTTTTTGAAATGGAAGAATCTGTGTTGAATGTTCTATTCGTGAAGCCGTGAAGTTTCACCAGAGAAAAATAGTATTTTCACCTGTACCAGGTATCGTAAGAGGTGACTAAAGTGCATTATCCGGCAGATGGCGGTTTATCCATCCGAAACAATGTAGCCCAAATGCAACAGGGAACTGTTGCATTTGGGCTACATTACGTCTTGCTTGATTAAAAAAAATAATTGAAAAATCACAAAATAACTTAAACGTGTCGGGTACACATATTCTAGGTAACCGTCTTGTTCAGAATATATTTAATTATAAATATTTTATGTATGACAGTAATCTATACAAAAAAAAAAACAGAACGGGGGTGGGCAGTGACATTCCCGTCGCACAGCTACGCTCTGCGACTTATAGGTAAAATTCCTTAATGTAGATGAGCAGGAATACAACATGCATGCAAGCGTACAACAGGCATTTTATATTATTACAAACTCAATTCGCTGAATTCAATATTTCATCTATTTATCAACACGCAGAAACTCTCGACTCAAACTCCAAAGAAGTTAATATAAACACAGAACAAATAAGTACAGAAGCGCACATCTATGAAACCCATCTGGTGCCGACAGTCTAGTATAAAGTAGGTCTAATTTAAATGTTAGATGGCTTATGTTCTCGCCGGGTCATCGGGGTCATCAGTATTATAAATATAATACAACTTAGTACTTCATATTTCTGAATAAACATTGTTCTATTTATTATTTTCAACAATTCGATGAGTGCTTGTAATTGGACTACTTTAATAAAGAATATTTTGATTGGATTTGTAGTGCGCTCCTGACGTATACATTGGCACAGCTCACGGACATTATATCTCAAACCGATTGGGACCAGCGCGGGCAAGAGTCCTTTCCTCTTGAGCCTCTTTTTAGACATAAAATATTTAAGTTATTCATCATCAGCCTACAGACGCCCACTGCTGGACATAGGCCTTAAAAATTTAGAACTAAGAACGCTTAGAACTAACGACTCTTGACTGAGGTTTCGCCTCAGGTCATCTGTTCACCTGGCGGGGGTGGTCCGACCCTGCGCTTTCCAGTACGTGGCTGCCACTCGAGAACCTTTCTCCCCTGTCTGTCATAGTTTCGTCGAACTATGTGCCCCGCCAATGCCACTTCGGCTTTGCGGTTTGGTTTTGTTTCTTTTTATGTTAGAAGTCACACAAGCATATGGGCCGCTTGATGATAAATGTATAGACACGTGTCATCACAAAGTTATCACTAGTGTGTTGCCAACCTTGTGATTTAGAGATATTATATCACATTTACCCAGTAATTTCACTGCCTCTCTCACCCTTCAAACCGGAACGAAAAAATGCGGACACTACTATTTGGCGGTAGAATTAGTTGAGAGTGAGCTACCAATGCCGTCTGCATTGGTGTACCTTAGTGTAAGGTTTTAGTGCCCACAATCACGTGTGTGCCATCTGTACCTATCAGTTTTGTGGTATAAATTACACGACTCATAGATCTCGCCAGAACTTTGGATCCCGGCCGCAAATGGAAAGCGGATATTACTTAATAAATATGAGTTTAGCCGGCTCCCTCGGACATCTCAACTCGCGCCGGTACCCGGACACAATTAAAACATAACTTGAAACTTGGACACAAGTTTAACTCGTTACGGGGATAAACTAATGGATGTCCGAAATACTTAACTGAGTTTATGTCAGTTATGTGAAGTGCTGACTAAGGAGGATAGTAACTCACACTATTTTGACGGACACGATGGCGCAGATGGTATTGATCCTGTCTTGTGCGCCTAAGGTCGTAGGTTCGATCCCCACCCAGGACAAATATTTTTAAGTTGATATTTATGTTTGTTCTGTGATTCCACTGTTGTCTGGTGTCCGTAACACAAGTGCTTTAAGCGACGTACCAGATCAAAGTATGAGGTATTGTGCGTTGATGTATCAGTCAATCAGATACCATTTTTCTATAATTGCCTCGTATAATTACCACTCCATTTAGTGGTGGAAATCAGTAAAAATATAAAACTACTGCAAGCTTTAACCGAAAGACAGATCAAATATAGATCTTCAGCCTCAGAATCAAAATGTTTTTTTACAATAAAATCCCAAGTAAGGCCTTCCTTTTGAATAAATTCAAGAAATATGTTAAAAATAAACTTATCTCCAAGTTTACTATTGCGTTACAGATTATGTCAACGACAAAACTGATTGGGTTTGAACTGTTTTAACCATTAGCTTTAAAACCATGGTTCGTGCCGACGCCAGTGGGGATTTTATAAGCGCCAAGTTCACAGGTAAAACCTTTACCACCACCAGTTTTTCTTATAGGCTCCATTCTGGTGGGTCGCGTAATGAACCTGCAGTCAACTTAGTTTTAAGACTCGTATGGTGCCGGCAGACTAGTTTAAGGTAGGACTAATGAAATTATCTGTGCCAGATGACTTTTATGATCCCTTGGGTCATCAGGGTCGTCTGTATTATATAATATGCTTACAATCACTTCCTTATTGGTAATATTAATGTAATTATTATTTTTATTATTATTTTATTGAAGATTTAAAAGTGCTTATAAAGGGCCTACTTGAATAAAGTATATTTGACTTTGACTTTGAATGGTAAATATTTTTTAAGTTTTCATTTCTTGAAAAGCACCGCCATGTTGGTTGCTTAAAACGGCACTCGACAATTAGATTGAAATGCCCGTGTAGCAATGGCGAGTATTCCATGAACCTGAATGATGTGCACATGAATGGTACAAATCAAGGGAAACACAGAATTCCAATTAAACCTACGTAAATTCCAACAACCGTAGATGCTTTGAAATCAAACTGTTCGCCTACATTCATTGGATGCATACCTAATAAGGTAGACCTTTCCCAAAGGTCGTCTGTGTTAGTACCTCACTCTCACCTATTTCTACCGCCAAATAGCAGTGTACGCATTGCTGTGTTCCGATTTGAAGGGTGAGAGAGGCATTAAAATTACGGGGTGGGGTTAGGCATTAAAATGTGATATAGTTAGTGATATCCGAAACAGCATCTCCGTCGCAAAAGTTGTGCTCTGCGATTGTTGGTGAACACACTTGGCCAGCGTGGCAATTGAGGGTAAAATTCCCCCTTTCTTGGGGAGGCGTATGTCTGGCAGTGGACTTTTAACGGCTGTAATAATGATGACGATGAAGAATTAAACTGCTATAAACTTAGTTTTAAGACCTGTCTAGTGCCGGCAGACTAGACTATTAAAAGGCAGACTATTAAAGTAGAACACTGACCTAATTGTGTAAAACTCTTATAACCCCATAAGGTTGTTAGGGTCATCGGTTATTTGATTTTGTAATAAATAAAACCATATTTATAGGTTCTATTGTTTTGTTTTGATGATTTGAAAGTATGATAGACCTATTTAAATAAAGATAAATTTGACTTCGATATATTTATATCGATACAATTTTGCATTTGTAAGTCGCCTTGAATAATACATACTTTGATCGCGTTAAAGTCCCCGCGGGATAGATAAAAACCTGAACAAAATTGTGACCGGAAAGATAGTTAGAAATAGACATCACAAAAACAATGTTTATATTATCCTCAATTAATTACGAAAATGTCTCCACTCTACGCGTGTTGAAGGCAGGATTAATTTGGCACATGTAATAATTACGGATGGACAGCAATTAACTGATTAACGCATTTCAATCGCCGGACAATCAACACGTTTAATTAAATCGCTCGCTAACCAAACAGCGACCGTTAATTTGACAATTAACACGTCGTTAGTGACCAATTAATATACACTATTGAGGTTGGAATAAAGCTTACTCCAACATCTTTGTATAACGAAGAATGTGATACAACAATCATGATAATACTCTTTATTTTACACCAGTCAAACAGATATAGAAAGAATTGAATGTGAATTTAAAATAAAAGTACAAGTGCCTTATCGACAGGGCGACCTCATCTAGGCAACGCTTTGGGTATGTGATCCCATCAAAAGAAACTTGAGGTACTGTATTCCAGTCGATCCGCGTGATCCGCATCCTGGAACTACCCACAACAACACAAACCTGAGTTTTGGCAGAATTTATATTAACCCTAAACCTCTTATTTTTCATTTAATTAACAATAATGATAATAAATTTACAAGTCATGCGTTGACCTGACTTCGAGATAAGTAGCTAAAAGCACTAGTGTTACGAACGTCAGATAACATAGAAATCACAAATATAATATTAAAATGAATATTTAACACCCAGACACAAAACAAATAATCATCATATAAATATTTGTTCTGATGATCAAGATGGGATCTGTACCATCTGCTGTTTTGGGTCCGTCAATTGCTGCTTTACATGGATTTACCGCCATCTGTTGGTTTCAATTCGTCAGTTGTTTAAAGACACCTGGTGCAGCGAGAAGTACTAAAACCCTACCGGAATCCAATGTAGCTCATAGGTGATATTACTTGATAATTCAGGAAATTGCGGCGGTTCCCGGGATGTAGGCGATTATAGGACCGGCATATAATATTTACTAAACAAAATCTTCTACATGAAAGTGACTTTTACAAGTCTTACACATTTAGAAATAATAATCTTTACGTATATAAAAATGACATGATGCCAAAAACTATCTAGGATTTAATTGAATTTCTCTGACCACTAGCTTTAAGACAAACGTTTGAAGCGCCGACGCTGATGAGGTTCCATTCACACTAATTACTTGGTGTTAATAGAACCTTTATCGCCACCAGTTTCTCTTGCAGGCTCCTTTTTGGTAGATCCCGTAATGAACCTGCAATAAACTTAGTTTTAAGACCAGTCTGTTCCCGCAGACTGTTGGGTGATTCTCATGATCTCATATAGTCATCAAGTTCATCAGTATCATAAATATAATAGAATCTAGTACTTCCTATTACGGACATATTATTGTTAATATTTATAATCTTTTGACGTTTTGAAAGTGCTTATTATGGGCCTACTTGTAATAAAGTATATTTTGATTTTGAATTTATTTGTCCTACCAGGGATATGGGTACACACTACTAAATGCGTCATCAGGCTCAAGTCAAGGTATACAAACGTAACTCATTTTTATATATTTACTAATTTTATTAGGCATACATCTAGTGAGGTATCGGCAGAGGAGAATAGTACCTCTCCCTGTACTAGATGTCGTAAGAGGCGACAAAAGTACCAGAACCGACAGATGGCGGTGTATTCATTCAAAAAAGTCAGCTCAAATGTACAGGGCGGGGATGGGCGGTAGCTTCCTCGTCGCGACAGCTGCGGTCTGCGATTGCCAACACCCTTGCCCAGCGCGGCAATTATGGGCAATATACCCCCTTTCTAGGGTACGCCTATCTGGTGCAGTAAGAGGTACTATGCTATTCTACCGGCGCAAATAAATAATGTAAATAATAAATATTCACACTCAAACATTGACTTGACTCCGAGGTAAGTCGGTTAAAGCTCTTGTGTTACGCACATTAGACAACAGAGGCATCACAAATATTATAATTATAATATATTCTTTAGTGTATCCATACATTTATATGGGACATTGTATTTAAAATCGTACAATTGGCAATTATCGCTCTGGTCGATCTCTTCCAGGCAACTTTTGGATGGGCATATGTATGAGATAGATATAATGGGCAGTGTACATATATACAGTTATAATCATCAACATTATATCAGCCATTGAAAGTCCACTGTTGGACATAGGCTTCCCCAAGAAAGGGGGAAATTTGCTCAGAATTGCCGCGCTGGGCAAACGTGTTGGCAATCGCAGAGCGAAGCTTTCGTTTCGGATGGATATATATTGGCTTATGTCCAGCAGATGATTTCTAATGGCTGTCATGATGATGAAACATATAATTAGTTTTTAACAGAAACTAAAGGGTGTTTTCCTTTATTTTTCAAGGATTTATTTAATTACGAATGAAATGTGAGAATATGTCTACATTCATACTAAACACGCGCTAGTAGACACGCAAACACGTTCGCCATCGCCCGCCCTGACATGACGTTTTGTAACAGAATTATTGTCTGCCAATAATTTCACAATCAACAGCAAACCAAAATACAAGAGAAATCTTTAGAATTTAATAATTTTTAAACGTTCCAGTATATCTGGTATGACAGGTTATTATTAAATGCATATTGAAGTATATATACACATACATGTTATAAGTATATAGAAATTGATAACTTTAAAAAATAAAAGACATTGTCCTAACTTTAAGTCAGGACAATGTCTTTTAGTTTATCATGAACAAATAATTGCAACTGTAAATTGATATATAAACAAGATATGACAGGCCCGATGGCGCAGATAGTAGTAATCACGACTTGTGCGCCGAAGGTCGTGGGTTTGATCCTCCTAAGGTCAATATTTAAATAATGTTGTATAAACCTCCCAGGTACTTTTTTTCTTTACCGGTACCACATGCCAGGCACACCCCTAGTATATACTTTATTTTTGTATTATTCTCTAACATCGAGTTAACTTTTACTTAGTATCACTAGCAAAAAGCTTGTAGGAAAAAGTACGAACCACTTAGCAAAAAGCAGTCAAGGACCACTACAATTATTATTCCAGAATACTCATTATCATCTTCATCATCCTAGTTGCAGAAGCTACAGCAGGAAACAGGACACACCAAAAAGCTTCGCATCGTTCGATTTGCGAAACTCTCGCACAGTCACTACCAACATTGCCCTCTCCGTAGTTGGTTAAGCAAATTTGTGTTGCCTAATAAGGCCTATAGTGGGAGACGAGACCACGCTTCACTACAAACGCTGGTAACACATTAGTCGAGGACTTTCGACTGGTAACACTAAAGTATGTATATACGTATAGCATACTATATATGGTATCAATTCATGAGATAGAGTTGGCCGTAGGGTACTGGCTGAGTAGGATAGTAACTCTCTCTCTCTATTAATATAATCTGTTATAATAATAACAAAATACTCTTTATTGAACACCAGCAATACAGATACAAAAATAATTGGATATATATTTAAATCTCTTTTAGACAATCTTTGGATAAAAAATACCCGGAGAATAATTAGGTAGGACACTACCTATTTTCTTTCTGTTTTTCTACCTCATTCACACCACAGTGTGTACCTATGTAAAAGTAACAATATATAATAAAAGTCAAACAACAATGTATAATTATATATATATAATTAATAATATATGCATTGTTGTATATATATATAGTTCTAACTTTCGGTTCATCATATCAGCCATAGAAAGTCCACTGTTGGACATAAGTCTGCCCAAGATAGGGATTTTTGCCCATAATTGCCGTGCTGGGCATGGGCGTGGTAGAATCGCAGAGTGCAACTTCGCGATGAGCATGCAGCTACCAATCCCCACTCTGTAGTATTCAAGCTAATTGTACTGGTACTCTGTAAACTGGCACATAGGGAGGTACTATTCTACACTGCCGGTACCTTACGGCACGCACGAATGGTAATGAACGCATAAATGTCATAAAATATTATAAATTACACAAAATGTGTTTAGTGTTCGACACAAGATTGTAATAGCAACCCTATATATACAGTCAGACTGACATAGATTGAATAAACTTTCTTCAAGACCAATGAGCACATCGGCTGCGGTCCCTTTGTTAGCGGGCATAAGACCGCTGCGTGTCCAAATAATATTACAAGGGTAAAATAAGAAGGGCCTGGGTAGTTTGCCTATTTAATAGGGCATTTGTTGGTCTTAATTAAATCAGACGTATATTACCATTTGCCTTGACGTACTAGCAGCGTAATATACCACATATTCACCCGAAACAGTGTAGCTCTAATGCACAGAGTGAGAATGGGCAGCAGAATTTCCGTCGCGTAAACTGCGCTCTGCGATTGCAAACACGCTTTCATATCGCGGCAATTACGGTCAAAATTCCTCCTTTCTCCCGGAGGTTTATGTCCAGCGGTGGATTTTCAATTGCTGTAATGATGATGACTTACATTAGAAAGCACATTTCATATGAAACGTTCTGGCTGATTCAAAAGGAATATTAGTTTAAAAAAGAAGAGCATTTTATTAATAAACGAATTGCACAAAATGAAAGTGGTGTACGGATATCAGACAATAAAGGAATTACAAATATAAAGAATGTCCAGCTAGATAAGCCCACTTTTAAAAAATAAGCTCAGTTGGGTAGCCATTCCGAGAACTTCATAACATTTTCTCAGCTTCCGCTTCAGTGTCTTAATTCCAAATTCTTCGCGTGTTAACCTATTAGTGTTACCAATGTTGTCTTATCGTACTAAAACATGATTTCTCAATATAAACCTTATTAATACACTCAAAATAAATCTAGAATTTTAGAAGAGTAGAATTCATTGTGTATTCGATCAGAAATCATGGGATCCTTGAGGAAACTGACCGACATGGCGGATCAGTAGATTCGAGGATTGCTCCTTGGATTTGCCACGTACCACGCAGAAACTTACGGCTAATGGGGTCGTTAACCTCGAGTATCTATACTCGAGAGGTTAATGAACCCACGTGGACGACCATAGTCTACCACGAGCCCGCAAGTGCAGCATAGGACATACTTCCACAAGGTCGATAAATCACCTAATTAGAAACGTGGATGACACTGACCGCATGCAAACCGCACAGAACCGGTCCTGTCTATCATACAACCGGTCTTATCTATTGGATGTTCAGTAATAAACATCCTATAGCTGATATAATAAAGGCAGCAGTAGCTAACCTTACCCTTGTCGACTTAGGTCTCTTCAAAGCACTAGGAAGGAGTTAACTAGAGGATAGCTGCAGTAAGCTCCAACTTAATTGGAATGAGTTTAAACTATAAAAAACAATTGAGAACCAAACTAGGCTTTGGTATTTTAGAGAGCGCTGGCATTGTGCCTTCCTCTCGGCATCACAGCCTGCTTGACTTAGCCTACGTGCATATATTTTAATTTGAAAATCCATTGAGCTATGCTCGACTCCACTTATAGTTTCCACTGGAGTAGTCCGTTCTTCTATACTTTAGCAAGTTACAGGGAAACGCGCCTGACTCTTAGCGGAATACCACCACGCTCACACCGCTTCGTTCAGAACCGCAGCCTTTATGTCCAAACAGGCGCACCCTCGTTCCGTCCTTCAGATGGTCAACTACAGCCGTTCTTGTTATTTCGCTGTTACAATAATATTCCCCTACCGGTCGGTTTGCTTTAATGTTAACTTTAAATCCAGAGGTACCATATACCATCTCAACTTAAATACAAAATCAACACCCAAACACAGGACAAACACAGATCATCGTCATATTAGCCATAAAACGTCCACTACTAGACATAGGTCAAGAAAGGGTGAAATTGCCCATAATTGCCGCGCTGGGCAAGTGTGACGGCAAACGCAGAGCATAGCATCACGACGGGAGTGCTTCTGACGGATTTGGTAAGTGGATATATCCACCACCGACACCCATCGATTCCGATACCTCAGTCGCCTCTTACGACACCTGGTGCAGTGGGAGGTACTATTCTACTCTGCCGATACGTCACGGTAATTTGCCGGTACGTCTGATAATATTGCAACAACCTACACTACAATAACAAAGGTATGTAAATAAAAATTCACGTTAGAGACAAATGTCTTATTTTAAGCTATTTTAATTTCGTTAAAATTATATAGAATTTTATTTTGCTCTGTTCCCCAACGCAAAGTAATAAAATCAGCTTTTCAAAATATAAACATTAGAACCCAAGTTATAATACTAATTCGTCGGAATTTGTCTTCGTCTGGCCTCTATTTATTTTCTAAGCTATATTTATGCTCTTTTTAATTTATCTTTTTGTAAAGAAACTATCTGTTAGCGAAACACCAATAGAAAATTACATTATCAACGAGTAACACTATATTTATTCCCATGTTCTCACGGGGGATGGAAATAAATTTATTTATTTCCATCCCCTTTTCCTTTCCTTTCATCTCATTTATTTATTTAATCATTAACATTATTATACGGATTATCCCAATTACACAGTTATGAACTTGTAACAAAAATTTAATTATTCTACATCAAGCGAAATTATTAATGATCTGACGTTGTCGACAAATACGTTAAATTCCGGGTGAGATATAAGGAGTGCGTTAAGTGCCTGCTGCATGCGGCATAACGGTGATTGCGCACGCGCTACAGTTTGACATGGCAAAGGCGTCTTCGACGGGGCCTCAAATCACTCTAACCCTTTAATTTCCAAGTCCGCGAAATACGTCGCAAGGAAAAACGTCCGCGCCCGATACCGTAGACCGCGTCACGTCTTAGATGACCCTCCCGATGATATAACCGCGTAAATCGCAGCCCTTCCTCGCCCTCTTACTGGCACAACACAATCACTTTCACTCCACATGCACTCGTACAACAGAGCAGTACACCGCGTTCGCCAGCGAACGCGTGAAGTCCCTGCCCCTACGTTGGCTGTTGGGCTCAATCTGTCCGTCCTCTTTTGCTACAATTCATAGTAAATTCAACCCCAACGACGGCGGCCGAGCCTAGGTCGAGCCTCTAGAGGTGCCTTCGGACGCGCCGTCGGTCCCGCTCAAATCT
>JACJUM010000875.1:18641920-18666111 GCA_020976665.1 Heortia vitessoides | reverse complement strand
ACCGGCAGAATAAAATAGTACCTCTCACTGCACCAGGTGTCGTAAGAGGCAACTAAGGTACCAAAACCGACAGATAGCGGTACCTACCCTTCCGAAGCAGCTAAGATGCACAGGGCGGGGATGGACAGCAGTATTCCCGTCGCGACAACTGCGCTCTGCGATTGCTAACACGCTTGCCCAGCGCGGCAATTATGGGCAAAAGCTCTTATCTTGGAGAGGCTTGTGTCCAGCAGTAGACTTCCAATGGCTGTTATGATGATACTATAGTTGCTCAGAACGAGATCCATTTCCTGATGGTACACGTTGTTTAGCAATGGCTGCACATGCTTTTCTAGGCGAAGTGACATGATATGATTTAGTTTTAATAAATTCCTACAACATATCATACATTGATCTGACTTCGTGATAAGTCGCTTAAAGCATTGTGTTACGGACGCCAGATAACAGAGCATCCTCGTCGCATAGCTACGCTCAGCGATTGTCACCACACCGGCCCAGCGCGACGATGGGAAACATCCCCCTTTCCTGGGGAGGCCTTTGTCCAGCAGTGGACTTTCTGTGAAGAATTATGAGCCATTTACAACTCGACGATATTATTTTATTTCTGTAGAAAACGGTATTTTTTAATTGTTTAGGAGAGATTGTCGAAGTCTATGCAAGTTGTACAAAAATATCGCTCCATTAAGTTGTAGAAAGCTATTTATAAAACACAATTTGGCTAGATCTTTTGAGACATCTCACGGATTGTGTTTTACATTGCATCATTTAGCGCATGTCCTCTTGATGTAAATAGATAATAATAATAAACAATGTTACCTTAGAATAAATTTGATATGACTTGAAATTGTATTGTATAATCTTCTTTATATAAAAAAACTAAAACTAAACGGGAAGAAGTAGATATATTTCTTTTATTTGAGTTTTATATTATATTGACGTGTACTTGATATGTGACAACAGATAGATGCACGATCAAGTTGTCCGCCAAACATCAATGCTCGTTGTAGTATATGCTGAGACAGGCAGTTAATTGAGCTTCTCGCCTATCTAACTTTGTCTATGGTAATCTATGAAATCTATTATATCTGTTTTGATATATATATATATACATGTGTTTCAAATATTGTTTCTTGTATGTAATAAATATATTTTTGACTATTTTCATTGTTGGTTATTTGGCCGCCGGCAACGTATCTGCATTGAAAACGAATCATCGTTTCGGTGCTCTACGTTTGCTGGGGTTCCACAAGGTGGCGCCCTATCTCCATTACTTTTTGTAATGTACCAATTTTTTCAATTTACTTTTTTACTCTAGTTAGGTACGTGTAAATATTTTTCTTTTTTTCTCTTTATTCGCAATGCTTAGTTCCGGTTTGATGGGTTCCGGATTGGGCAGGCAATGAAATTACTGGATTATGTGACATACTATCTACAAGTCACAAGATCGGTAACGCGTCAATGATATCCTAAAGATATAAGGAGCGTCTATAGACTGCGTTGACGCTTGTTATCCTTGCGTAGGGACCGTGTGTTTCTTCGTGAATATTATCATATTAAAAAAAGGTTATACTTTACTAAGGTTATACGTTATTACTACTTTTTGTACAGTAATCTCACGACAGCTGTTCTCAAGATGGACAAGGCTTTGTGAAAGAAATCATAGTAATATTAAAATATATCAAGGCAACCCGCTGTACCCTCCGTTGAAAGAGGAACTCCTGCGTCCGTATCTTCTCAAGTCCTGTAAAAGGGCGTGCGAGTGCAAGCACCCCATTAATCAGACGTGTTGCCGATAGCACAGCGAGTGTTCTTGTCAACTTTGCTTACTTACACCCCCTTGTCGGATTATTTATATTATCTCCGTATATAGACATCGGTACTTGGAACTTTCTTATTCCATTAAAGACCAGCCCCGACTTCGCCCCGGATCGCTAGTTAATAATAAAAGATCCGAACGATCTCCCACCTATTTCACTCTACCCAACATATTTTAATTATTTTAATACAACTGTTATTTTTTAATAGACCAGGTCGACAAACAAGCACTGCACGTCTGTAGACACTCGTAATATCACAAGGACATCACTAACGCGTTGCCAACCTTGTGACTTGAAAATAGTGTCACATTATTCAATAATTTCACTGCCTCTCTCAACATGCAATGGAATACAGCAATGCGAACACTGTTATTTGCAGGTAGAAATAGGTGAGAGTGAGGTACCAATGCAGACAAGCTTTTGCATGAGGTCTACCTCATGTGAGTACGCTATATAAAATACGCTATATAAATATATGTTGATTTTTGTAGACCCTATTATTAAAACTTTGTAAGTTTCAGATTATCAACTCCCTAGGGTTTGGACTTTGCAAAATTCCGTCTTAGTGAACACCCACGTCCCCAAATAAATCTAGATCTACGTCCTCCACAGGAATCTATTTTTTTTTCTGTTTATAAAAAGGCACTTAAAGTGGCCCTAAACAAAATAATATTTCCCATTGTGTTAAAAGAAAAACAAATGCCTCCCACGGGATCGTCTGTTCTTGGGTAAATGGGTAGGATATCCAACTATCCACATGCCAAATTTTATTAAGATCCTTTGAGCCGTTTCATCGTGAAAGTTTCATGACTTCACCGTCGCCGTTTCACCACTTTCTCATCCTTACTAATATTAAAAAGGCGAAAGTTGTGGGTATGGATAGTAAGTTAAGTAAGTAAGTTAGTAAGTAAGTTTCTTCCTATTTCACGCTAGAACGTCTGAATAGGTCTTGATGAAAAAGAGCTTGATGAAGATGAGAAAGGAATGTGGAGGAGGTTTGGACATGTAGAAATGATGGATGAATGAAAAATGACTGCACAAATATAGAGCGGAAGTGAATGAAAGAGTTGCTACAGGACGAACTACGCGAACATATCTTAACCAGGTAGAAGAGGTATTAAAGAAGTTCCAGGTCAGGAGTACCAAGAATAAACGAGCGTGTATAAAAGGACTAATGCGAGTAAGGAAAGCGAGTGAGGTATGCCAAGATCGTAATAAGAAGAGATCCATAGTTTCTGCCGACCCCAGCGGGAGACAGACATGATGTTTGTTTTGCACAGAAATATGGATAACCTGGAATAACACATAAGCTACCTATTAGCTTGACAGCATGTTTCCGTGCGATTGATCTGGATTTTTATATTTCTCTATGGAATATAGCACAACGCACTTACGTAATAAAAAACGCATAAATTAACTGTCAGACTTTTTAGACATTTTCCTACAATACCAAGAGTTCCTCAGGGATGACTTGTAAAGGAAAGCCTTCGCGGCCAAAATCGCGGCCGGTTTGCTAGTTCGTGATACTATAATATATTCACGCGACATCTCATACGTAATTATTGTCAGCCATTGAATGTCCACTGCTGGACATAGGCCTCCCCAGGTTAGATAGAATTTTGCCCATAATTGCCGCGCTGGGTAAGCGTGTTGGCAATCGCAGAGCGCAGCTTTCGCGACGGAGATGCTACTTCCCATCACCGCTATTGAACTACATTGTTTTGAATGGAGATACCAGATGTCGGTTCTGGTACCTTAATCGCCTGTTACGACCCCTGGTACAGGGGTACTATTCTACCCTGCCGGTACCTCACGGCACTTGTGTAACAGGTATCAGACAACAAAGAAATTACGAATATAATACTTAGATACTTATAAATAACACCCAGACACAAAACGAATACAAATATTCATCAAATAAATATTTGCTCTGAATGTGGATCGAATCCATGGCCTTTGGCTTACAATTTAATAACAAACATCTGCAATTTAACAACAACATTGTGGATCCTCAAGTTGCAAAATGTCTTTCAAAATAGACTCAGTCAATTATACGCTCGCAAACTGTACGTGGTTATCTGTCACTACAATCTTAATATCAAATGAGGTCTTAGTTAAGTTTTACCAAGGAATAGAAAAGTATTTTTATTACCAAATCTGATATACAAATTACCATAACCTCAGATTAGCTTCTTACAAAATTAAGAATTACGTCTAACGTCTCATACATTGACCTAACGATAAGTCGCTTAAAGCACTTGTGTTAAGAACATCAGTCAAAAGAGGAATCGCAAATATACTTCTTAAATACATATATTTAACACCCAGATACAGAACAAACATAAATATCATCCCAGAACTATTAATCCTGGGTGGGGATCGAACCCACGACCATCTGCACACAAGACAGGACCACTACCCTCTGCGCCATCGGGCCCGTCAAGGATTGTGTTCCTTACTTTATTAACATTTCAGCCATTTGACATCCGCCTCTGGATATAGGCCTCCCCAGGAATGGGGGAATTTCGCCCGTAATTGCTGCGCTGGCCAAGCGTGTTGGTCATCGCAGAGTGCAGCTTTCTTGACGGGAATGCTGCTGCCCATCCCCACCCTGTGCATTTGAACTACACTGTTTCAAATGGATATACCGCCTGTATCTGTTAGTTCTGGTACCTTAATCGCCTCTTCCGACACCTAGTACAGGGGGAGATACTATTTTACTCTGCCGGTACCTTTATAATAAGCCTTTATTTTAGACTGGCAGCGTCCCGCGGTTTCACATGATTAGTTCCCGAGACAATAATTAATACATATAAATGAAATTGGAGTGTCTGTTTTTAATATTGAAATAACTGTTCTTCACAAAACGCATATGGTTATATATAAAATGCATATAATACACGGTACATATAACAAAGTGTTTTCTTTTTTATTTTTGTCTGTCTGTCTGCAGTAATCTTTTACCGGCAGATAGCTGATTTAATAAAGAGTAACTTAGACTATATAACATCGCACCACGGAGCAACAATAAAAAATGTGGACTTCCAATGGCTATATTATAATCGTTGGTGTGCTAATTAATTAAATAGATATAATCGGTGACGTCACGTATAAAAAAGATTTGTCCTGTCCCATGTACCTTGCCGTCACAATATTTGTAGAATAAAACAACTACCCGAGTAATGTGGGTTGTTATCGTGCTTTATCGCAGCGATAGTGCAATGTTTTGAAAGCTTTGCTCGATTGATATACACCCACGTGAGCGTTTCTATCTATGAACTCGGGCGCTGGGGATTTCGAGAGTACTTTTTGTACTGGGCCGGCTGTAACCTTCGTACCAGATGCCCGTCCACTGCTTGACATAGGAAGTACAAAGACAAAGAGGATATTAACAGGACGAGAAATAAAAAAGCAAGAGAGTATGCCAAGATTATAGTTGTAGTATCTGCCTATCCTAATGGGACATAGACGTGATGTATGTATATACTGTCGGTTCGAGTACCTCTTACGAAACATGGTACCCCACGGTTAGTGACAGAATAAAGAGATTTAAACCTCTTGTATTTTTTTCTTTTGAAAAAGTAAATAGTTAAGACGTGCCATTTTAACTAATGCTACGAATTAGAAAGTGTAGATTTTTTTGTTTATTTGATACAATTTGACTCATACACTAAACCGATTTCAAAATTGCTTTCATGATTACAAAACTCCATATTCACACAGCATATTACATTATAGAAAATAAAAATGTTTACCTTAATTGGAATATAAAAAGTCTACGTTTATTTTTCGTACGTTTGTGTCAAATAAACTCAACAACTACAAAACTCATTTAAAAAGTTTTTTCATTAGTAGAAAGCTATGTTATCAGCAAGTAATATATGTAAACTACATTTTATTCCTATATTTTAATTGAGGCCCGTGGGGTACAGTGTCGTTATAGGTTACTGATGTACTAAATCCGACAGATGGCGGTATATTCCATCCGGTACAGTGTTGCTCAATGCACAGGCGAGGATGGGCAGCGGCATCCCCGTCGCAAAAGTTCCGATCTGCGTTTGCCAACACGCTTGCCCAACGCGGCAATTAAGCGCAAAATTCCCCCAAGGAGGAGAGATTATTACGCGACTAAACAAAGAGGTACCTTCAAGAAAAACTGGAGGCCATAAAGATGCCATTAACACCTAGTAGTTGGTGTTAAAGAAACCCTAAACGCCATTTACAAAACTATTGGCTTAAAGTTACTAGTACAAAAGTTTATTAATAAAATTTTACGCACCTCGTGCGTACGGTATAAACAATTCTGTGTGTGTCTGTTATTCTACTCTACTGTGTAGAACTGGCAGAGTAGAATAGTACCTCCCCCTGCACCAGGTGTCATAAAAGATGACTCAGGTGTCAGAACCGACAGATGGCGGTATATCCATATAAAACAGTGCAACTCAGATGCACAGGGTGGGATGTGCAGCAGCATTCCTGTCGCGAAAGCTGCGCTCTACGATTGCCAACACGGCAAATATGGGCAAAATTTCCACTTTTTTGGGGATGCCTATGTCCAGTAATGGACTTCCAATGGCTGGTATGATGACGATTTGTGAAATTTAAGTTGTTTTATCAACTGAGGACTAAGTGATCAAGGGTTTAGGTATTTGTTTTATTCTGTGAATACGGAACTTAAGAGTTGTACATAAAATATCTGCCTCACTCTAGTCATATCCAATTCACATAGAAAACTACACAGAGAAAGTGAACTTGTCTGCACTAACACAGGGTTTAATTTTGAGTAAATAACCATAGAGACCGTGAAGAATATCGACTATACTAGATATTAAATTGAATACGAATTAAAACTGATTTTTAACGCCTTTTAAACGCGGTTATCTAAAGAAAGATTGCCGCAACACGTCAAACAATAAATAAATTTAAATAAACTGGCTTAATATCACCAACGCATTGCCAACCTTGTGACTTGAGGATATTGCCACATGGACCAATAAATTGGCTGCCTCTTTCACCCTTCAGACCGGAACACAGCAGCGAACACTGCTATTTGGTGGTAGAAATAGGTGAGAGTGAGGTATCAATGTAGACGACCTTTTGTACGAGGTCTACCTCAAGTAAATTAAATAAATAGATTGCACAGATTTTATTCCAATTGAAGCGTTTTCTAAATATTAGATATAATACTTCTTTCTAACGCTAAATCTCTATATTTTGGCAGCATCAGGACTGTTAAAGACATTGTGTCATAAACAATGAAGCTATATGAACTATACCAACCAGCCGTCAGTAATCTTGATAATTAATACTCCATCCACGCTGGAGGTTCTACTTGTATGGTTTATTATTAGCGACTAAGTCTACAGAGTATAAGTGATATCAGAGTTAATTAGGGTACTGTTAAGGTAGAAATTTTACCATACCTAAGTATCCTACCGCCTGTTACAGACTGTCTGTTAATTGTTTAAGTCTGCAAGACGCGTTTGAGATCCGTTAATTTAGTTTAACACGTTAAAAAGTTGGCAATTAACATAAATAGATTTCCAATCTTGTTAAAGTAGTTCGAACATCGATAACAGTTCAGGTACATAATTACCAGGTGGAGTGGCAAATTATTATTTGGTTTTTATGATAATGTGAGACAATCCATTTGGAATTGCATCGAACTCAGAGTTTCTTATTCACTGCAGATTTATTTAACTCGATAATATGTATTCGACAACAAAATCAAAGTAAACTAAAAACAAGTCTATCAATAACTATTTTAACGGTAAACAACAAAATGTGAGCACGTAAACAAGAAATTATATAGACACTACTTAACGATTATTTTTGCTTACACACAACTTCCGCAAGTACCTCTTGTATCAAATAACGACAGATGAACATATCGCACATGTAACTTTCGCTCAATAAAAAAAAGAAAGTACTTACATACAACCGTGTAAGATCCTCCGTGAAACTTCAAACGAATATCCCTTTGCGTCCCTATTTTCAGTCACGTAAACTTTCTGACACGGACGCGACGCCGCGCCACACGACCGCCCGCGACAGCTATCGCGAAACTAAACTATCATAATTCACTGAAATTTTAGCGACGCGTCCAACTTTCCCTCAATTAGACGTAAGGGTGGAAAACGTTTTGTCCGTAACTCAATGACATCGCCGGTATTGTACCGCGTTGGCAACAAGCCAAACTGTTTTGTTGAGCTGGATTAATTCCGACTCGGTCCATACATAATGGTTGCCGCGCAGATTCAGGGAATGGCGTTTTTTTCTTTATGCATCGTGATGTTTTGGATTTGCCTAATATTTCTGGGAGAGTATCTTGCATTTATTAATTATTATCATTTTTACAGGGTAGATGTAAACGCTCGTGTACAAGCGAATATCGCATTTGTTTTTTCGTATGATACGTGTCAAAATTGCATGCACATAATCTGCAAACAGATACCAATGGATGTTGGTGTAAAATCAATGTTTCTTTTTACATGCTATGTACACACACACACACACACACACACACACACGGTAGCATACGGTTCCCGTAATAATAAACGCCATGGCAGTCATAGACGCTCGTATAGTAGTGATAATAATAAATTCACCCATTATCTCATAAATATTGACCTGACTCCGAGATAAGTCACTAAGAGCACTTGCGTTACGGACATCAGACAACAGAGGAATCACAATTATAATCATCACCATCATATCAGCCCACAGACGTTCACTGCTGGACATAGGTTCCAAAGCGGTTTTATGCCACTTGGAACCAACGAATCAGCGAAACTTTCGCCAAGTCGTCCGTCCATCTGACGACTTCTAGCCTCCTGAAAAAACTCGTTTCGAATAAGGCTACAGTACCATAGACCACATGTTTACACTGCGATACAGAAGTACGAAGACTACAATCTGCCCTTATGCTTAGCGTTAATGGACTATGAGAAAGCGGTAGATTCGGTGAACACATGGGCAGTGTTACAATCCCTTCAGAGATGCCGCATCGATATATCGATATTAAGATGTCTGTCAATGACACCACAATGTCAGCCCGTCTCTACGATTAGGACTGGAAACTGATCCAACAGCTGAGAGGTGTGTCTTGTGAGACAGGGAGATGCCATATCTCCGAAGCTGTTCAGAACTGCGTTGAAAGATATCTTTAAGCTTCTGGGCTTGGACGAATTTGGTATCAATGTGAACGGCGAGTACACCACTCACCAGCGGTTTATCGACGACATTGTGGTCATGGCAGATTCAATGGAGGATCTTGGCACAATGCATGACAGCATTAGTGGTGCTTCAAAAATTGCACAAAAATTATGTCAAAAGCCCATGTGGCAATGTGCCCACACCAATTACTATTGGGATCTCTACACTCGAAGTTTTTGACAAATCGTCCGGATAAGCAGGTCCAACTTCGAGAAAGAGGTGAGACGCCAAATCAAACTCGGTTGGGCTGCGTTCGGAAAATTGCGCACTGTTTTCTCGTCCCTATCCTCCGTACCTCAGTCTTTGAAGACAAAAGTCTTCAATTAATATGTATTACCAGTGATGACTTAAAGTACAGAGACATGGCCGCTAACTGTGAGCTTTATAATTTTTTTATAAAGAAGCTCAAGGTCGCTCAGCGAGCGATGTAGAGAGCTATACTCGGGGTTTCCCTACGTGATCGAATGAGATATGAGGAGCTCTGTAGGAGAACGAAACTTGTCGATATAGCTCACTGCATCACCAAGCTGAAATGTCAGTGGACAGGGCACATAGTATGACGAACTCGAATATAATACTTAAATATATATATTTATCACCCAGACAAGGAACAAACACAAATATTCATGATACAAATGTTTGTTCTGGTGGGAATCGAACCGACGACCTTGGCGTACCGTCGGGCCCGTCTTTTACCCTCGGTGGATTGGTGAAATTCCCTCGTTACACATATAAAAATAGTAATAATATCTTTTTATTCATATGTATCAATAATATGCCACATTTCGTGATATTAAGCGTTACTGCTGCCTCGACATAGACGCTCGTAATAACACATGGCGCCAATCTTGTGACTTAAAATTATTATGTCACATTACCTAGTAATTTCACTGCCTTTCTTAACCTCTAAACCGGAACACAGTGAAACGAACACCGCTATTTAAACAATTGTTTCCCTTTTCCCGAGAAAACTGCCAAATTAGGGATTTTTTGTAGCATTACGTCGAAATGCTACAAAAGCTTTCTAGCTTTCATTTTAATCGTGCACAAATAAACATAAAAAATTGTACTGTCGGTCTGGTTTATGTGATAAGCGCGTTATTTATTAATTATAATTATCTATCCGCGGGAAGAAAAAGTAACCATTAGTATATTAGGCAATTTATTTGGATGTTAACCAGAGCGGCCGCGGAGTGTGTCGGATAAATATCAATTATGTACATGAATGAAAAATATCCGGACACTTGTTTAGTTTCAAAGAAGGTAACTGAACCAAAAAACGTCATTTGTTTGGTATTAGGTTAATCATAAACAGTTATTTATTTTACATCGCGAAACTTTTTATGTCATAAATTATCGTTACACTAAATAAATAAATGTTTTAAATTCTCAAAGCTTATCACGTCTAGAATTTTTGTAAGCAAAACAACTGGAAAAAAGGCGTTTTGATAAATCGGCTATTAGTTTTTCTAGAAAATAAAACATGTGAAATAAATTTAGCACATATAATATTACGTATCAAGTGTCGTAAGAGGTGACTAAGGTGTCAGAACTGACAGATGTCGGTATATGCATCCGATATAGTGTAGCATCCCCGTTGCGAAAGCTGCGCTCTGCGATTGCCAACACGCTTGCCCAGCGCGGTAATTATAGGCAAAGACACTTGGAGAGGCCTTTGTCCAGTAGTGGACTTCTAACGGCTGGTAAGATGATGATGACGAACTTATTTGTTTGTAATTATAAACGATATATTACATAAAATATTTATTTTAATAGTTACACTAACTAAATAAATGTATTAACTCCTCAAAGTTTACTTTAATACTTAATCCATCTAGAATTTCTGTTAGCAAAGCAACTGCATACAGAAAAATTATATATTAATTATTTTTCCTGGAAAATAAACATGCAAAATAAATTAATGACTTATAATATTATGTATCAGGTGTCGTAAGAGGCGACGAAGGCGGCGTTGGTATATGCAGCCGATACAGTGCAGCTGAAATGCACTGGCCGAGAATGGGCAATAGCATCCCCGTCGTGAAAGCTGGGATTAGCGATTGCCAACACGCTCGGCTGGAGCAGCAATTACGGGCAAATTCCGCCTTTCTTCGGGACGCCTATATCTAGCAGTGGACTCCAATGGCAGATGTGATGATGATGATGACGATGATGATGATGAAATGAATAAATGGTTTAATTAAATCCTCAAAGTTTACTCTTATATTTAATACTATAATAAGTGGTTTTGATATTCGGCTATTAGTTTTTCTGGAAAATAAAACATGAGTAAAATTAATTTGTGACTTACTAGTGGTCCCGGCAAACGTTGTTTTGCCATATAAATAATATTTGAAAGCCACATTATAAAAAATAAATCGTTTTTTATAATGTGGCATTTAAATATTATTAACATTTATCACTTACGGGTGTTAAAAATAGATAGTAGCCGATACTCAGACTTACAGAATATGCATATAAAATTTCATAAAAATCGGTCAAACCGTTTCGGAGGAGTACAATAGCTAACTCTGTGACACGAGAACTTTACATATTATTATTATTATTATATATATGCCATATTAATAATATTATATATGCCATAATCTTATTATTAATAAGATTATGGCATATTATGTAAACAAATATCTAGCATTCAAAGTGTCGATGTATCGTTTTCGAATTTTTGAAATTCGAACAAAAATGACTCGATAGTACGATAGGTTGCCATCGGAAATGGTTGGTAATAGCATCTACTAAAGTTGTCCATCGTTGGTAAAGTAATACCATCAGACTCAGCTGCTATCTGCCACCTTACGGCTGAATGTTTGACTAGAATATTGTTTTAGCGAAGGTCTAATCTCGCTAAATTGGTGGAAAGGGAAAGTCTTTACCTCTACTAACCCCGACAATTATGTGTACGGGTCCAAAAATAATTTCATACTTTATCATCATCATCACACTAGTCATTGTAAATCTATATCGGTCTCCCCTTTGCCCATAATTACCGCGCTAGGAAAGCCTGTTGGCAATCACAGAGCGTTATCTTTTCGACGGGGATGCTGCTGCCCATTCCCGCCATGTGCGTCTGACATTTGAGTTATAGGTTCCGGTATACCTTAGTCATCTCTGGCGACATCTGATTCAAGGGGATGCACTATTAGCAGCCGGTACCTCACGGCTCATAATTTATAGTAAAAATAAAATGAAACTTAATGCTATAAATAATAAAAAAGTAATGTAAATAGCATTAGACAGGTATCAGTCAGTTGATCTGTTGCTAAGTGGACAAGGCAGACGCTAATATGGTTCAAAATCACCAAAGGCTACTAGAACCGCCACTATGGTTTCGTAGCCGTCTCCCGTGTCTCATCCGCAACGATAAATAAGCCGGACACAGCAGTGAACTTTTTATGGCTGCTATGATTCTCATGGTAAATCGGAAACATTGAAAACACTTCTAAAGAGCTGGAGGTGTAAGTACTCCAGAAAGTTGCCTACCTAATAAATTATCGTGATAGGTACATATAAAATAGGCAGATTAAATTGTGAAAATTATATTATTATCCAATTTGCGTATTGTCAAACCTCATCACAGGAGAAGTGTGCATTTAAAGGGAGATTGTTTGTGGAACATGAATTTGTTATATATGTGCTTGAGAAATACTAACTACCATTGTCTATGATAATTGTCTATATAGGCTGAATTCTGAAATGTATTCGCCTTTACTATTCTTACTTTAAAAAGAACATGATTACGCCTTATCTTGTTAGTTTACATCGTCATCATCATCACATCAGTCATTGGAAGTCCACTGCTGGACGTAAGCCTCTTACAAAAACCGGGAATTTCGTCCATAATTGGCGTGCTGGGAAAGCACGGGGAATAGTTTCAATAAGTAAATAAATAATTCAAACAACATCTCATACATTGAACTGATTCCGTGATAAGTCTTTAGGCACTTGTGTTATGGAGATCAGACAAATACACATATTTTACACCCAGACACAAAACAAACATAAATATCATCATACAAATATTTGTCCTGGGTGGAGATGGACCCCACGACCTTTGGACAGGATCACTACCATCTGCACCATCGGGCCACCTTAAAGATTTATTCAAAACTGAACAGAGTTAACTGCAAAGTTACAAACAGTGTCAACATGTTGCCAAGAAGCTCACTTCGGAATCTAATTTACTGCTACGAGTAAGGTATTAGTCAAACAGTCACTGTCGAGCTTAACCAGGTAATTACATTACCAATTCAGTGACGCGGTCTGGTATCTAACCGCGACATGTAAATAGTATCTATGCAAAACTGATCAATAGTCCGGTAGCAATAGCTTTCTGGTATCAGGTAATTGATATCTACTGCTTAAATCTACATGGCTTTTATTTTTATAATAGCGATCCGCCCAAGCTTCATTATCATATCAGCCGTTGGAGATCAAAATCGGAAAAAACGCGAAGATAAGACATTCCATTTAAAATAATTCTACAGCCAAACACTGATCACTTTATCAGTCGGTTCACTTGTTTAATAGATTACCAATTGAATTGAAGGGATGCTTATACTAGAGTAGCTTTAAAAATAAGTTAAAAACATTTTTGTAGTTGAAAGTGTAGTTTATTGACGGTAGCGGGCATTGCTTTTAGAATAAATAATCACGTTATTAATTTGAATTGTTTTATTAACGCTTAATGGACATTTGACATTCTGACATTTTACTTTTTCTTTGTATCGACAATGTTATTAAATTATCACCATCCTTACATAATAAAAAATTTCGTATATATTTGTAAAATATTGTATCTTTTTTTATATAGTTAGTTAGTGCTTAACAAATTGTAATGCTATATTTGTCCACGCGATGTATATTGTGCTGAAATAAATTGAATTGATTTAACCACTGTTGGACATATTTGCCGCGCTGGACAAGCGTGTTGGCAATTGTAGACCTACCTACGTGACGTGTGTAGTGCTGCCAATCAACGCAATATTTGAGCTACACTGTTACGGATGGAAATACCGTCAATTCTGGTTCCTTAGTCACCTCTTAAGACACCTGGTACAGGGGGAGGGATTCTACGCTGCCGGTACCATTTAGCTTCGCACGGGTGTGATGCGGATACAAAATGGCTATTGAGGGTCATCTCTAAGACATAAACATACCATCGCGGACTTAAAGGTGTACAATAGTGCAGTACATTATTTTGATCCATCTCGTCGGGTTCAGCCAGCGTTTGCAATGTAATCGCAAAAAAATATGCTGTGCTCAATCAGGTACCGGCAATTTAGAATAGTACCTACCCCTGTACCAGGTGTCGTAAGAGGCGGTTAAGTAACCAGAACTGACAGGTGGCGTATATTTATCCGTATCAGTGTAGCTCAAATGCACATGGCATGGACTGGCAGCAGCATCCCCTTCGCGAAAGCTGCACTGTGCCATTGCCGACACGGTTACCTAGCGCGGTAATTATAGACAAAATTCCCCCTTTTTTGGGGAGGCCTATGTCCAGCAGTGGATTTCCAATGGCCATATAATAGTGTTGAGTTATCTTAATTTATAGTCGCAATATAATTATCTTGATAACCATAGGTCCGGTCCATCTTTAAGATCATCACCTGCAGGGTCAACTGGTATTAGTATAGATTTTAATGAATTGGCCAGGTGTTGTGTTCTAGAAAGTAAATTTCTTTGAATGCTGCCGTGCCAGAGCTGTTATATTTATGGAAGATTAGCATTAATATTTTATCCCTGAGGATCTCTTGTTATTACGGGAAGAAGTCTAAATTGCTCTCTGACATCTAAACTGTGCAAAATGTAGTGCCAATACCATTGAGAAAAGTAAAAGCTAGTTTCCACGTGAACATGATTTTGGGATAAAAAAAAATAGCCTATGTGTTACTGCAGACAATTAATAATTCCTGTGTCAAATTTCATCCAGATTCCTTTAGCCTATCCGGCGTGATAGAGGAACAAACACCATCCGTAAATCCGTACTCCCAAACATTAGCTAGCAAATATTAGTAAAGGATAAGAATTAAAACTCGACCAAAATTAAGTATATACTTATACCAATATACAATAAAATACAAATTTAATGTCGTATATATATATAATCATATAAATTTTACAAATAGAAGCTTCTCACAAACACGGTAACTACCGACGAACATCGGAATACACATATAAAGCGATCTATACAACCAATCTTCCCTGCCACGTGTCCAGTGCCGCAGAAACGGCTTACTTTGACTCCGAAGGGGTAACTTTGACTAAACAAAATACAGGAACAATTATATAGTTAGTATAGAACATGTGTTATTGTCAATGTACATATATATTTTTAAATAAAAAATAAATTCAGGTGTGGTAGATGTAAGTATTTATGTAGATGAAAATTACCTCACCGGGTCAAAGTAACCCGTTTAGAGAGAAAAATTCAGTTCTTAATAATGTCTTCACACTCACTGTAAAAGTCACCTTCCGCTTTTTATGTCTGCAACTGTTTATGTATTACAACTAATGATAAAAAATTTGCCTTCTTTAATTAGTGATGTACCACACCAGACACGCTGCATCAATAATCTATATTTGACATACCCAGCCACTGGTAAAATAAAACTCGCCGGATATAGAACTTTAATCTCTTTGAAATAAAAGCGTAATTCAAATTCCACAATACAAGGCCTAGTTAGGTTTCACTTGAGTCGATTTAGTCATCGTTCTATGAATTCTTATATAAAACTCAAATGCAAGTATGTCACAAATATAGACAGGCCTATAACATATGATGAACATACCACAATCGATTTATTGTTCCTTTTGAGTGTACATTTGTGCTTTTATTTTATTATAGTGTGTAAATATTGTCTTCTATAGCCAATCTTAGTGCTGCTCACAAAATATCGCATAATTTGTATAAAACTATAACAATACTTCAGTATAAAATATCATCATAGCTTTCAACAAAATAGGTCACAAAAATATTAATTTATTGTTATATTCCGGTTTGTGTTGTTATTGAATGTATAATATGAATTAATATTGTGTTGCAATGCATAAGCCACTTTTCTATTAATTACTTACTTAATACATTCTTTGACAATTAAAAAATATTTGTGCATTACAATTAATATAACGACAATGTCTTTGACAATACATATATTTGGCATAAGGATGCGTAACTTTAAATTTGGTATACAATAAAGAAAAGAAACTTTATAATTAACTATAAAGTATACGAAATGCTAAGCATAACAAAAACATACACAAGGCAACAGATCAAACTATACAAACAATCAAACTAATTGATACTAAAATCTAAGTTAATGAGTTCAAACTTGGGTATGTCATTTTGACAGATTTGTATATGTTGACTTGTCGCCGTGTGTACAAAACTGCACAACTTCTCAAGTATAGTGATACAATTTATATAAAATTTACAGAAATAGGGAAGAGACTTAATTGACTAGTATTAAAATATTTATAAAATACAAACAGCCAAACGAAACGGCAACAATTGAGGAAACTCATGAACAGAGTAGTAAGCACCAAAACCTTTTCATTTTATACATTAGTAACAAAATCACAATCAACACTTTCTTCATGAGTTTGTCAACGACAGAACACTTATTGTTAAAAGGCCTTAGTCATAGGCCGGTACAATCAACAATCAGTTTGAAATTAAACAATTAACCTTGACGAATATTATTTGGATTAAGTAATACGCGTTAACATCCTTTTTATAATATATAAAGGTAATCTTAATGCAAATATAAAAACCATATACATTTTTATATCTGCTTTATTACAAAATTAACCGTTAGAGATAAAAAAAATTCATACCTAGCACTCGCATAACATAAATTAAATCAAAATATAAATTATATATTTGTTTTATGTTATGATAAAATATTTGTAACCCACAAATATTTCATACAAATTGCTAGGGATCACACATGTATGTAGCATATGTTTACTTTTCAAGTCATTACACAGCAAACAATGCCTTATAAATAATAAATAAATATAAACATCCAAGAATCGTACTTACCTACATCTTCATTTTTTTACACCTAATGAAAGCCAGAATTGAACGTTGTGCAACAATGCATAACTATAAATACGCATTATAAAATACAAAACTCCGTTCACCTACAATTCTACTGAACACGACTTTAGGCGTTTTCTAGCAAATTTTAACAACACTATGATATACTTTAAATACGGCTCGCTACGAATATTGATCCTTCGTACATTCTATTTCTCTTACGTACTTACAACGATGTGAAAAATAAACCATAAACAAAGAAGGTGCAAAGCTTATAGAACAGGGAACTCAAAATGGCGGATTGGCGCCATTTTTGAGTATTGCAACTGAGTGAACATACAGCCAGCATATTATTAAAAGGCGTGTAATCCCTATTCAAAATATCAACATCGTTATATTCCGAGACCGACTAGTAAAAAATTATTTCCCATATAAATATTTTATAACAAGCTACTTCATCATTACCAATGTTATATTTTTACCATCATTTGCTATTATTATTTTTTCTCCACCTAACATAAAAATCTTGTAAAACAGTATATGAAAAATAATTATATTATTGACATAAAATGAGATTCCATGGACTTAGATAAATCACTAAATAAAGATAGAAACAGTTCAAATTCAAGGCTCTTGAGGAACACATTTAATCAGCAATGATAGCTAATTATTTATATAAATATAGTATTAAAATAGGATGAATCTCTCTTGACATGTATTGGTCAATGCAGACTGTTAACGAACCAAATTCTTTAGACGGCTGTAATATCGAGACAAAATCGAGCACTCTAGATCGAAAAATTAAGATTAAGTATGTATACTATTGAATTAAAGGAATAAATTAACCAATATAAAAAGATATTTTACCAATTATTATAATCGATATATCAATTGTAATAATTGATACATCCAATTGCAATGCATTGGTAAAATTCGTAAACGCAACGCTGAAACGCGCGCCATGAATTCGGTTCTTCTGTCTACACTGTATGTTCAAACGCGATGATATGTAAATAATGTTAAGTACATATTATAAATTCATTATCCGCATTTTGGGGGCTCCAGTCTGTTGACTTTATCTCCATATAACTGTTGCATTACATCGTGCTATAGTTTGATCATTCTT
This sequence comes from Heortia vitessoides, assembly GCA_020976665.1. Lineage (NCBI taxonomy): Eukaryota > Metazoa > Arthropoda > Insecta > Lepidoptera > Crambidae > Heortia > Heortia vitessoides. Next base: position 18,647,891 of record JACJUM010000875.1, on the reverse strand, counting down.
AGATGTATTACACGTACATTTTCCTTACCAATAAACTTGTTTCTACCTCTTATAATAATCTCCAAAAAAAAATGTCGAGACAAAATCGAGCACAACGTATATTTATAACGAGACGATAACTTACTCTTAAAACCAAAATCAAGTATTAGCAAATAAGGTAATTTTTACCGTCTTCGCTCATCGCTATTCAGATAATAAGTCTGGAGCGTTAAGTATAAACAAATGCGAACATAGAGGGGGGGGGGGGCGTGCCTATCCCAGGATATGAAATGCTAAACCTACATTAAGTGTCAACTGCGTGAGTGAATGCGTCATAGTATCGGCCATAACCTGTCAGAGGTCAGACCCACCTGAAAAGTAATTATGCCAATGCCTATTAAACAAAAAATGAATCCGTATTCCATGAATCACTTCTCAAATATTTCGCTAAATGCTAGTATTTTACGTACGTGTTGAATTAAGGGCTATTTAAATTATTGCTGAGTAAGAAGAAGGTAAAAGAAGCCTCTTTCTTGTACTGGACTATTAGAATGTCCCGCTACAAATGATGCGTACTCAAGTTAAATATACGTTAAAAAAGTCCGAGTGTACCATCGTTGTGTATAAAATGAAAAAACAAAAAGACATTATTATTGTCTGTGGTACCTAAGTAAAGACTAGCTATTATTAGTCGATCTTTCAAATATTAATAGTTCTTGCCATTAGTTTAGTCTTAAATCAGTACAAGGTCATTCGCGAGGCTCTTTTAAGTGCGGGGCCGAGAGCGAGTCCTCGTCCACGGCAGTCTACATCACTGTTGTATAATATGAACAGATAATAACATAAACTGTTGAAATCCGTAATAAAAATGAAATTAAATCCAAGTGTTAATTTACACACAGGCAATTATCTAGCGTACATACTGCGCTTGCGCAACGTGCATGTACGAAATCATACGAAAATGGACAATGTACGCGTATGCATTTGCACGCGTATTCAAAGCAACACATTAAACTATACCATTCTATTAAAATTTCGAAATCAACTGCAAAATTGGTTGTGATTGAGTGACTGACTTTTGTAAAAGAGCGATATACTTAAGCATACGACGGTTAGGAAGCCACGAATATCCCCCGTGAATAACTTGCTGATGCTATTCGTGAATGAGGCATTCAGAATGACATCAACAAACAAACTAGTGAAAGTGTACTGGTGAACTAGTTTACTCTCCAAAGTATTACCTCTAAACTCACGAAGTCCACTAGTCTGTAAGGAACCATCCGCTAACATAACAGACGTGACAGTTCACATAACTGGTTCATATAAACCTTTTCATTACTAGCGAAACTGTCGACATAAACTACTTAGGAAATTAAACAATTTTGTAAACTAGTTTATCGTAGGATAAACAGTTGTGATTATAAGCGTCAGCGGGCCTCTAATGGTTTTAGACATGCGCTGGGCCAGGCTGGCCGGCCATATTGAGCGCAGTGTCAAGTGTTTCGCTAGCAATCACGTGACGAGCGATGTCACGCAGATCCTGGTGGTCGCCGTGGGCAGCCAGGTCGAAGTCCGACCCTGATAGAGACGCTATGTGGTTCCAGTTCGGCTCGCTCGGATCATCTGGACAGTTCAAATGTCAGTTTAGTTCCTGCTGGATATCCATTGGCTATGCATCCTAGTTCTCATCATATGTAATGTCTTAATAAAGCTAATTTTGAACGGCTATAAAACGCAGTTTATGTATATCATAACATCTTTGTCGCTTGACAAACGTCAAACTAAAGGTGTAAGTTAAATTAACCACATTTTAATTCGAAGCCGTTTAAAAGTAGTTCCATTTTGAACAGTGAAATCGTAAACGTTATAAACTATCTTATCTTCTTAAGATATTTTATAACGTCTAACTTATTGCGTACTTGAGTTTATTTAAGAGCAATTTGAAATACGATAATGGTAAATAACCTCCCATCCCAATGCAATTAAATGATAATATCGCTATGATTTTACCCAATTGAGCTCAAAAATTAGCATTCTCTATTAAAACTGACATCAGCAAATCTTAAAAACACAGTTGATTAAATTAATTATCAAACGTGCGACAATCTACAAGCGATTTGTTTGCCTACATGCTTCCAACAAGCTTTATGAACTATCAAAATAAAACTACTCTTTTAATGCCCTCAAAACGCGTTGTTTTTTACTTTTTACCTTTTTTGCTCGACGTTTCCGTTCTCAAGATTGACAAAGGATCGTACTATTACAAAAAAAGAATGTAAGAAGTAAAATAAACCACGTTTTAGAGCCGTTAAAAGAGCAGTTTTATTGTGAGAAGTAATGTTAGATAATATTATAACCTTAAAATTGTTACTGCCAAAATAAATTAAGCCCTGCTTGTTAATTATGGATTATTAATGCGATTCTACTTGTGTTAATAATCACGTGCGTTGCATATTATCACAAATTGACTTCGTTGTTATTAGATGTTCAAAGTTGATACTTAATATTATTAATAATAGTTTTATAGAGACGACAGTCCACCACGACATAGGTTAGCAACGTTGCAATTCATGCGACAGAAATTAGTCACGGGCTTGTCGGGTTCAGAGTGGGACGCATTTGTAATTAACGATTTAAATAAATCGATTGCTTCGATTATCGATTACAATCAATTTATACGCAGACATTTAAATTTTTAATTCACAATCCGATCCCGTGTCTTAAGTTGAATTTATGATAGTTATCCACTACATGTTATTTGATTTCTCAAAAGGAACGACAAGTCTTGGCATTGCAGTCCAGGGAAAAATACAGTTACAAGTCCCGCCTTATACCTGAGACAAATTGATTTTTTATAGTAAAATATACATTATTATTATGTTGAAAGGATTATTTAACAGAACCCTAATATTAATCTGTGATTGAGGTCACACGTCTAATTTACCTAACTAAATGAGGCGATTCGTTAATCTCACAAATATTGTGCTTCAACTGTGTGCGATATAACGAGTGATTCTGTAACTTTTATTGTGTTCAACTTTAACAACTGAATAAACTTGTGGTTATGTGAAATGTCTAGATTAAGTCGGCGATTTGAAAAATTTATATTACTAGTTTGTTATGTATATAGATGCGCCATTTAACAAACTATTTTTGATATATTAATCGCTAACTTACTAAAGACTGTGATTTTTAACTACAATATTTAGGAACTTGTCTACATCTTCTTTTATATTAAAACATCTAAACCGGTAACGTTCAAATTAAGAGTATGTGGTACAACCCAAGTATACTGTCTTAATTTATTAATATGATGTGAAATATCCCTAGTAGACTAACATATATCAATAATAAAATATGTCAATCAATATTATTATTTGAACATATTTTGACAATTACCGAAATTTGAACTTTGGCCCACTCCCTTCAGCCAGTGTTATGACCATAGACAATCAAGTCTAGACGAAACGTGGGAAAATGTAACTGTAATTTATTTTATTTAACATCTCATTTTATTTTACTCGTAAATTCGGAACGACGTCGTGTAGTTGTCAAATAGTTTGTTTTGGATGGTCAACGCTACCTAGATTAAGCTTATAATACACAATATCATTCTTATTTAAGTGTAAAACTGTAGGTATATTTAGAAAATATTCTTTTTTAACCTAAATGAGTAAGAAGTTTAGAATTAAATACCCTCCCTTCTAAAAGCGAGAGAAATTACTGCAAATGACAGTATTAGCAAAAATCCTGATTGCAATGCACTAAGGATTTAGTAAGCCTAGCTAACATTCGCTGAAAAAGGTTCTAACAAACATCAATCAGTTAAGGCACAATCGTTTGTATATGTAGAATAATAAGGACCATAATCCCATGCGACAAGTTCCCAGTAGGTTCAAACCCGACCAAACCACATCCAAACGTCATGCAGTGTGTAATATATGAGGTCACTCACGTATCAGCCACGTCGACCTGCTGCTCGACACAATGGTATCAGTAAAAGCTGCTTTAGAAAGTAAAGGCTTTTGCACGAACATCTGTCTTATATAGATAATTAACGAATGTTCTAGATCATTGTGGCGCTATGCTATTCATAAATTCATATAAAGAACTTCATCGTTGCGATAAGCGACAAATCGGACTCTATACAAATCTATAAAAAAATAACCAACCAAATTTTAACTCTATTACTCGCATTTAGACTTTATTATTGATTGCGAAATTTTGTTTAGAACGACAAAGCGCCGCTAGATTGTCAAGACAACATTAATTCGTCACGTCGATTAAAACGGACTCTGAATTTTAGAAAAAAAATATTTGAAATTAAAATCAAATTTATTCTCTTTCATGCACTGCAGTCTATCTCTATGTTAGAGACAAAAGAGAGTGAGATAGAAAGAAAGGGAAAATATATAGACATTTTCTTTTTTCTTAAAGATAAAATTAAATTATACGAGTAATCAGAAGATTCATATATAGTGAGAGATATTTTACGATTGACTTTCGCTTTAAAAAACAAATATAAGCCTTTTAAAAAGAAGAGTGAGTTCTAATTGGGCGACAGATGTTCCCGCTAAAAGCCAGTAGTAAGACTGCATCGAGCGTGTATGGTACATTGCCTAACTTACTGTGCGAGGCTGAGGCACAGGATATTCACCTTTATGTACTTACACTTAAAATATAATTTTCGATTGGGCCCACAAAGCCGTGTGCCAACTCCTCGCTTGTTATATAAGCAATTTTGAACCCAAAACCAAAACCAACTCTACTCACTAATGCGTTTGTTTCCCGACTATACAATTTGACAGACTGGCGATAAAAGCAAAAAAGCATTTTTATACACTATTTGAGCATTTTTTGCGGCACGTTTTATATAACATATTATTTAATTAATAACCATTCTGGATTTTTCATCTGTCAAATATCATAGAGTACAGAAGTGAAACAACAGTTAAAAGTAATTAACACACATTTTTCAACATTCTGGTCAAAATAACTTTAAGACTACGGTTACTCAAGTTAAATCCGATCTAAGGATAAACACTACAGGGATCATTCTTGCATAATTCAGGTAAAACCTATAAACGTATCAAACACACACAACACAGTCTTATTTCACGTTTTCTGTTCACGCTTCAATTTTATAAAATAGGACATTAAATTGTTATCAACTTATATAGTTTTAAATATCACAGAGCATAGAGAAAGGTGAAAATTGCAATGGACATATAATTTTTTTTTTAAGTGCTTAAGACAGAGAGGTTGGAAGACAAGGTGAGAGAGGTTGAGAATGAAAGAAGGAGGGAAAGAGGGAGCGACGGAGGATAAAGCAAGGGGAAAGAGAAGGATAAATAACGCGTTAGCATTTATCATCATATCAGCCATTGGAGGTCTACTGCTGGACATAGGCCTCCCCAAGAAAACGGGAATGTTGCCCATAATTGCCTCGTTGGGCAATCGCCGAGTGCAGGTTTCTCGATGAAGATGCGGACTATCTCCGTCAAAACAGTGTGGCTTAAATACACAGATTTAAGCCACACTGTTTTGGATGGATACACCGCCATCCGTCGGTTCCGGTACCTTACGACATATGGTAAAGGGAGAGGTACTATTCTATTCAGCCCCTGCCTCACGGCTCCATATCTATAGGAAAGGCGGTCAGGCCCATTCACAACTTCAAACCTCTTTATGCCGTGCAATACAATACGTATACCTTCTATTAATCTAGTAACAATTCATATGCATAACGACAAATGAAACTAACAACTCAATACAAACCGACCAGATCCGACTATTGAGTCAGAACTGGTCGCTATCATTGGCAGTGAACAGAAACCGCTGTTAGTTTATCAAACGAAAGTATAAGAAGCGGAGCCGTGCCTACCGTAACCGCGTGTTAGCTAAACGGGCGTCGAGTGCGCGGGTCTGCCGCACGCACCTGGGCCGTCGGGCGCGCGCGCGGCGCGGGCGGCGCGGGCGGCGGCCGGCGCGC
>JACJUM010000875.1:18601637-18641520 GCA_020976665.1 Heortia vitessoides | reverse complement strand
GCGGCCGGCGCGCGCGGCTCGCGGCTGCCCTCCATGATGAAGTTGTTGATGACGTACGCCTCGCGCCGGATCCGGTCGCGCAGCTCGCCGGACATGTCCGGTATCGCCCACCGGACTATTATCATCACTAGCGCCACTACGTTCTGTGGTGATATTTTAGGACACAAATATTCATAAATTTTATAGCTTTCTTTCAAGGCGGTACTTAACATCTCGACTGCTATAAATACGATTATCTTTAGGGACAATGTGCAGGTTTACAAGAAGAACCAAAAGGGAAACCGAAAACAATTAATTCGATATAACTTTATTATTTGAAAAGCTATTAATTTTCATTTATGTTTAAGCTGGTTTTAACAAATATTAATGAAATTAAATCCTCTGTTACATTAAACTTATATAAATAATACACAGAATTACATTTTTGTATGCAGCTATATTTCTCATCAGAACTACTTTGGAGGTTCCACAGACAATAAGAGACTTAGTCATAGACTAGCTTGTTGGTGTTGCCACCGGTTGGCACTAGTGTTTCTACAATACTATGCAATCTAATTATTTCGATGTCAATTAATTACAAAACTATTAACAAAAGTCAGAAATAAATAAATTTATTTTTTTTACTATTTGTCCCTCACACCAAATGAATTTCTGACCATTGATATTGGATGATTATGGAAACATGAACTTTAGTTAGTAAATATACCTTTTAAAGGTATGGTAATGCCTAACTTAATATAATTATTTTTAATAAAATCGGTAATATTTACTTAAACATGGTAAAACATATTTAAGTATTTTCAGCGTCTGATTATATTAATCTTTTTTTAATCAAATCAAATTCCCACAACATCTCATACATTGACCAGACTCCGTGGTAGGTCGCTTTAAGAAATTGTGTTACGAATGCCAGACAACAGAGGAATCACGCATATACTACCCTAATACATATATTTAACACTCAGACACAGAACAAACATAAACATAATCATATAAATATTTGCTCTGGGTTGGAAACGAGCCCACGACCCCTGGTGCACAAGACAGGATCACTACCATTTGCGCCACTTGCATTTGCGCATTTGCTATTTCTTGTTAAATACTGGATATTATGACGAAATATCTTCGAAGTCACAAGGTTGCCGGCGCAGTAGTGATAATTTGTTAAATCCAGCGTGTATTGGCCAATGTGGCGTGTGTATTAGTCAACTACGTAATACAAAGAACATGGGTACCTCAAAGACCACGACGAAGGCAAGTCGAGCGCCCATGACATGCCAGTACCAGTTGCTGCGTTCGTAATCATCTCCCTCTTTGTAGTACCAGTAGCCCGGGTAACTGCACAAAGAAAATATATATATATATATATATATATATATATATATATATATATATACATATTTATATCAACATCTCATCTCATACATTGACCTGAGTCCGTAATAACTCGCCTAAAGCACTTGTGTTAGGGATATCAGACAACAGAGGAATGACAAATGTAAACTTAAATACATATATTTAACACCCAGACATAGCATAAACACAAATCAGATCATCATATCAGCTACAGAAATTCCACTGCTAGACATAACCAGAAATATAGGAGGATTTTTGCCCATAATTGCCGCGCTGGGCAGGCATGATGCCAATCACAGGATTGACGAGGATGCTGCTGCGATGTTTAAGCTGATGTTTCGAATGGATAAACTACCAACTAACAATTCCGGTACCTTAGTCCCTTCTTACGACACCTACGGGGGTACGGGGGGAAGTTCTATTCTACTCCGCCATCCGCCAGTAGTCCACGTCGTAGCGGCGTAAACACAAATATTTTTCGTAGTTATCAACATCATCATCATCATATCTGATAGGCCTCCACAAGATGGTGGGAAATTTTGCCCATAATTGCTGCGCTAGGCCAGCATTTGCATACCGGATAGATACCTGGTAGGTATCGTAAGAGTCGACTGAGACAAGTAGAATAGTATTTCCCTCTGTACCTAGAAGAGGACATTCTAGTCGTATTTTTATATAATTAATTGGCGGCAATCCCAAGCAGCTTCATCAGTAACAAAATCTTTCAAGCAGTAATCAGCCTCAACAATAAATATTTACCTTTTACGCAAATCTTGCATGTATTCAAAGGCATATTATATACATATATAAAATCTTGCTGCTGACTATCCCTACCCAGTATTTAAGTAGGGCTGTGTGGATAGATATATCGCCATCTATCGCTTCTGCCGGTACCCCAAGGCTAACTAACCTAAAAATAGATTGCTCATATCATTACTTACCTGCACATAGATTCTTCGTAATTGGTCTTCATAGGCTTGTACTTCTGGAACACGGTGACGTTGAAGTCGGCCAACGTGTGGTTCACATAGTTGTCGAGTGAGCCGTGCGTGGTTGCGTACACGAGCCGCGGGATAAACTCCGACGTGAACGCTATTATGAAACCCTGAAACGAAATCGTCGTCATCATATCAGCTGTGGACGTCCACTATATACTAGCGGCGTGATACAGGCGCGGTGGCTGCCCATCAGCGCTTTTACGTTTGAGCTATATCCATAGGCATATATATATAGGGTGGCTGGAGGGCAGTGCCCATCACAGGACAGTCTTGTGTCCACTCCAGGATTTTGGGTTACCGACTTTAAAAGTCGGCCATCGGCCATGACATATCAGAGACCAGCCCCCCCCTCCTCAGAAAATTAATGACAATGGCTGCGCTGTTTTGGGGTGGATATACCACGATCTGTGGATTCCACTACCGCATTCGACACTAATGACAACTGGTGTAGGGGAAGGTACTATTTCACGCTGCCGGGCCTTCACGGATAGAATCCGTTACTAAAACATCTCATCAATTCTAATTCTAAATCGGAATGCAGGCTTTATTAACCTTCAATGAAATACCGCTAAATGATACCACTTACGTTGGTGATGACGCTGAGTTTGCCGATAGAGTCCAGGATACGGTACCATACGCCGATGTCGGTGACCCGCTGCGGCACGGGCCGACGGAAGCAGATGAGAAACTTCTTCGCGTCCAGTCTCATCTCAAGCACGTTGTTTATGAGCGCGAACAGAGGCGCGAGCGGGAACGCCGCCACGAATATCGTGACGAAGCCGTACTGTAACACTGGGGACAAAGAAAACAAATACTATATTGGGGGGTTACCCTTAAATATAAATTTTTAATAGAATAAACCAATTTTTATGGGCAGCTAAAATGTATCAAATGTGTAAAATGTTGATTCCAACACTGACATATGGAAGTAAATGTTGGGTATGGCGAAAAATCACGAGAGTAGAAAAAATGGTGTTGAAGTGAGAGCATTTCGAAGTATGTATGGTGTGAGTTTGAGAGATAGATTAAAGAATAGTGTGATAAGAGATCGATGTGGTGTAAAATATAATGTTGTGACGCTAATAGAGAAAGAAATGTTGAGATGGTTTGGACATGTAAAAAGGATCGATGAAAGTAGAATGACTGCACAAATATATAAAGCGGAAGTGAATAGAAGAGTTGGTATAGGACGACCGACCGAACATATCTTTACCAGATAAAAGAGGTTTTAAAGAAAGGTCAGGTCAATAGACTGTGAATGTGTGAATAGACTAATGCGAGTAAAGGAAGCAAAAGAGGTTTGCCAAGATCGTAACAAGTGTAGATCCATAGTCTATGTCTACCTCGATGGGACACGGGTGTGCTGTATAAACCAAACTTTTGGCTGATTATCATATGACATCCACAGTTGGACATGAGCCTCTCCAAAAAACAGGAATATTTTGCACTTAATTGCCGCACAGCGTAGTTTCGCAACGGGAAGGTCCTACGATTCTACTCTGCCGGAACCCCATTATAGATATGAATATTATGTGTCATTATGAGCTTTTTTGCCATAACAATATTCTTACCCATTTCCAAATACTCCGGAAAGAGACCCATGTTGCCGAAGTCGACCAACTTGAAGTCTTTCACCCACTGCATTGGACTCTTGATGCTGTTGAACACATACAAGAAACAAGAGTAAGTCTAGAGTAGGAAAAAAATTAACACAGGCGGCAATAATAAGGTATTGCTATAGGAAACGGGAGTAAAGTCTAAAGTAGTAAAATTCCAACAGAAGCCGAAGAAATAAAGTATAGCTACAGGAAACGGGAGTAAATCTAGAAAATCAACACAAGCGGCAGAAATAAAATGTTCCTACAGGGAACGGGAGTAAGTAAAAAAATCAGCATAAGCTGTAAATATAAAGTATTGCTATAGGGAACGATATTAAGTATAGAGTAATAAAAAACCAATACAGAAAGCAGAAAGAAAGTATAGTTATAAATAAAAAAAATCTATATATTTTCTTTTCATAAAAGTCGTAATCAAATATTAGAGAAGACTATAAAAGTCGAAGTCAAATATACATCTATATAAATAGGCACATAATAGACACTTTCAAGCCGTCAGAAATATACAAAAATAATTTTATGGGTATTGATTTGTTAATTATAATTTTACACAAATGACCGATCACCTTGACTTTATGGTGTTATAAGAGTCATTTAATCAAATAGGTCATTAAGTTCCTACTTTGATACTAGTCTGGCGGCACCAGATGGGTCTTATAACTAAGTTTATAGCAGGTTCATAACGAGAGCCACCAGGAAAGAACCTGCAAGAAAAATATGGTGTTAAGGGTTCCAATAACAACAGGTGTTATTGGAACCCATATATTGTCTAATAAACTATTACAAACTCACGTGTTTTTCCTGCCAATAGCTCGAATGATGTTCCACCACTTGAGCAGGTATGGCATCATCATCTCGACTATGGTGTTAATGAACTGCTTGCCAACCATGATGATAGCTAGTTGTATAGATAGTTCTAGCAGGCAGCCGCCGGGCGCACACTACAATAAAACCGGTAGGGGTGAGACAGGATGTCGTCATCAACAATCTAAAGGTGTTCATAAACTAATTGAATTTATAATATAGGGTCAATGGGAAAGGTCATAAATCATCAATAAGATGTGTAATAATGATTAATCGTCATTTGGATTAGTGGTCAACGTCATGAGATTTAGTCACAAAGAAAGGAGGCTGTTTGCTATTTGAGCTGTGGTGCTGTTGAGCTGCACTGTTCTGGATGGATATACCACCATCTTTCGGTTCTGGTACCTTAGTCGCCTCTTACGACACCTGGTGAAGTGGGAGGTACTTTCACTCTATTTTCTATATTCTACTCTGCCGGTATCTCACGGCACAACATTTATTCTAGTAAATACTACACTGAGGGTACCTCGGTACATAACTAAAATTCACGGGCTTAGCCCAATTGAACTTCAGGATTATGATTGGAGGAGGAGTATAATCTTGCAAGAACTTTCGGACAATACGGCAAGTGTTAAGAATTGCCGCTTTCTGCATAGTGATGTAAATGCTTTCTAATAAGTCAAGGGTTCGTAGGCATCAAGTAGGTGCTAAGGAATGACATCAGTGCTTGAAAGCACCAGGGGTACAATGTACACTTTATTCGTATTCAATATTTTGACTATTTCTTCCGTTAGTTCTGTGTATTTATGTATTTTTTCTGCGATAGTTTTATGTAGGTTGTAAGTGATTGGGCAAGCTATGTCTATAAGATGTACTGTATTATTATTATTATCATGAGGAAACGCGTAATTGTTAGAATATATGAAATACCTCCTCTTGTCTATGACCAAACAAGCGCACGTAGTCACCAGGCCGGCCCACGTACTTGCCCTTGAAGAAGGCGATGTAGAATATAGAGGCGTAGTAGTTGACGAACTGCAGCAAGTATATCTTGAGCGTGAGCGAGTCGTCAAACTCGGTCTGGGTTCGCAGTAGTTCCTTCTCCGTAAGCCATTCAGCCAAGTACTGGTATATCTGCATGACAAGATCTTAATATATAAAAAAAGTGCTTCGATGGCGCAGACAGCAGTGGTTCACCAGCTAGATGACGCAAATATTTATATGGTGAATATTTAAATTTGTTCTGTGTCTGGGTGTTATTTGTACGTATCCACAATTTTATAGTTGTAATTCCTCTGTTGCTTGATAACTGTACGAGATAAAGGAATTACATATATAAAAGCGCATATTTTAAAATACTTAAATTTTTTATCAGTATCTGGGTGTTAAAAATGTATATATGTAAGTTTAATATTTGTTAAACCTCTGTCATCAGACTAGAGATTTATAACACGTGTTACAAGTTACTCATCACGGAGTCATACCAACGTAAGAATTTGTGAATTAAGACTCACATAGTTGAAGATGCAGATGAGCACCAGGTTGATGCAGGCGGCGGTGGCGGTGGTGAACATGAGCGGGTTGGACGTGATGAGGTCGTTGCCCTGGCGCAGCACGGTGGCGCCCAGCAGCGACATGCGGTACAGCACTACACCCAGCACGGCCGCCAGCGCCATCAGCACCAGCAACGCCACCACGCTGAACGACATCAGCGTGGCGGGCAGCCGCATGCGCCAGAAAGGCACCATAGGCTCGCGCTCGCCCGTCACCACATTCAACTGCCCGACACAGTTGTCACAATATGATTTACCCGGGGTGATCTATTGGATACCATATCGCGGCCGGGCACTGCGAAGTGTGCGGGACTCCCTACCTGGCCTTGGAACAGGTCGACGAAAAGCATACAGTTTTAGGATGTTGGGCTAGTGACTCTTGAAAAGTTATATACTGAATATCGACTTTTTGAGTGAGTGAATCATCGCATGGGCCATGGCATTTCAGAGGCCAGCCGCCCCCCCCCCCCCCCCCCCCCTATTCTAGCAGAGAGAACCGAGTGATATACCGCCAGAGAAAAACTAAAGAGTAAACGAGAACTCGGTCGGAGTCACCAACTCTAAGAGTTATCCTAGTGATGGCAAGGCTTCTCATATTCCATAAATGGATTGAGTTTGCAGCCTGACCCGTCTCCCCGGTGATGCCATAACTGTCCTCAGAATAGTCTAACTATAGCTAATATAACCTATGATAAAGATCAGTTCTATCTCCCTATACTTATAACTATTTTATATTTATTATGAGTTACGTTAGACATCTTTTTTTTTAGTCGCGATTAACCTAATATGCAATGTCATGTTTTGTTCCACCGACCTGCGTACGCTTGACGTGCGCCAAGCGGGCCAAGTACTGCGGGCGCGGGTGCTCCTCGTACATGTCGAAGCCGGTGAGGTCCCAGCGGTGCGTCATCTCCGCCGAGTACCGCTTCCATAGCTCCAGAAAACATGCCGCTGTGCACAACAAGGAATGACTTTGAGCAATATCACACCCCTAGATGAAGACTGTTTCAACTCAAAGTAAAGTATGTCTCACTCGGACTTTGATGTATTTGTCGACGTCAAATCATTAATAATTAGGCTTGGTGTAGAATAATTTAATTTTTGTTACATTTTCATGATTGTGTAATTTAGATAACCCGTATAACTATGATAATAAATAAATAAATTATACACAATTCCAAAAACACCACCATTTATTCACAAATTTAAGCGAAATGTTGAAATCTTTCAGTAAGATTTCGACAGACATGTTCGGAAAAGTTTTATTTCCGAAAAATGTGCAGTAGTGAAGTAACGGCAGAGTCGAATAGTACCTCCCCCTGTACCAGGTGTCGTAAGACGCAAATTAGGTACGAGAACCGACAGATGCGCTGCGCTCTGCGATTGCCAACACGCTTGCCCCTGTCTTAGGGAGGCCCTATGGCCACCAGTGGAGTTCCAGTGGCTGGTATGATGAATAATCATCAGAAACTAATTTCTATATGTGACTGACTATCACTGAGGTTAAGCCCATATTTAGGGTTCATTGACCTTACGTATTGGTACAACTACTGGGATGTCAAAATACAAGTTTAAAGATGGGCACCTCAAAATACAATTTACTTAAACCTGTCAAAACTTTGCAATAAATATTAATCTGCAATTGAATTCAAAATTTACTGCAAAAAATTAACAGATTTGGACAGGTTGAACTGTTGTCCACAGTACGAGAAATTCGCGCGACTATTCGAGAAGAGCACTCCAAACACCTATTATTGTTTTATTTTATTTGTATAAATATTCAGTGTAATCGATAAATAAAATTAATTAATTAATCTCATACATTGACCTAACTTCGAGATAAGTAGCTTAAAGCAGTTGTGTTACGGATTATCAGACAAAAGAGGAATCACAAATATAATATTTAAATACATATATTTTACACCCAGACACAGAACTCATGATATAAATATTCGCTGAAGGTGGAGATCGAACTCACGATCTTTGGCGCACAAGGATCACGGCTACCTACGCCGTCGGATAAATAATAGCATTTTTTAACTAAGTCAATTGTGTATTTTGAGGTTTTTCTCTTTTTTCTTGGTTTAAAACAAACCCTATAACCCTAGCACGTTACCAACCATGTGAACATTAAATATATTACATTACTCGGTAATTTAAACCCCCCTCTCACCCCCCAACTAAGACAAAACCAAGAGTTCACTGATATTCGGCAGAATTACGGACAACCCTCGAAAGACAAATCAAGTTGCCAGATTTTACATACCCCAAAAGCTCATGAATATCGCAAAGAACACAGTGGTGGGGTTATCGAAGAGGTAAGTGATCCGCGACTGCAGGCAAGTGTCCCGCAGGTCCCAGTAATCGCAGAAGTAGTCGCACAGCGGACACATTTTTATCGTGGAGTTGTAACGGCATACATCTTCGCTGTGAACACAATAATATTTTTTAGACAAAAAAGCTATATATCAAATAAGGTTATTATAATAATATAATAAAGATCTGGAAGCAAGACAAGGTTTATATAGTCCCCAAAGTCGTTTCAAGCACAGGTGTCATCCCTTAGCACCCCTTCTTCAGCCTAAAATTATTAGTCCAAGTGAATCCACTTACATAAGCCTGCAGATACTCAGAATGTTCATGCAAATTGACATCACGAAATCACATCTGTTTAGTAGCTTCTCTAATCTATGGAAGGATTGGCACATGAAAAGGAATGAGATAATCACAAATTACATTATTACGGGCAGAATATAATAGTACCTCCCCATGTACCAGGTGTCGTAAGAGAGGACAAGGTACCAGAACTGACAGATGGCGGTATATCCATCCGAAATATTGTAGGTCAAATGCACAAGGCAGGGATGAGCAGTAAGTCTCCTCATCGCAAAAACTGCGCTCTGCTACTACCAACACGCTTGCCCAGCGCGGCATTGTGGGCAAAATTGCTCTTTTCTTGGGGAGGCCTGTGTCCAGCAGAGGACTTCCAATGGCTGATATGATGATAATTTCATACTAATGTGAAAAACTATTACTTAGGAACTACAAACAGACACAAAAATATGTTTAAACTAGTTAATCAGACAGATGTAGTCCTGTCTTAACTATATGTGTTTATCATGAAATAAAAAATATAAGTTGAGATATGTTAAGATAGAGACTTAAGAGATCCTATCTCTCAAGTTGGCTCAAATCTGTATACATTAATCAAAAATTGATTAAAATCTGTTCAGTACTTTAAAAGTTCAATTGAGACAAACACCGTGATGCGAAACAATAATAATAAATTCTCACAAAATCACGTATATTAACCTGACTTCGTATCAAGTCGCTGAAAGCACTTGTGTTACGGACGCCAGACATCAAAGGAATCACAAATATACAACTTAAATACATATATTTAACAACTAGAACAAACCCAAATATCGTCATGTTTGCTTTGCGGAAATTGAACCCATGACTTTTTGTTCTTCAATGTTAAATATAAACATTTACCTTGGCTGGTTGGTGTATATAGTAGAAGCCGAGTATATGAAGCAGATGAGGCCCACTATAGACGCCGGTATCAGCATATGCGTGTAAAAACCGAGCCACGCGAAATATAGACCTAGAAGAAAGTAAAAAAAAACACGTAAATCAAGACTTATTTATGTTAGTATAACTTTACTGTGTACAGTACCTCCCTCTGTACCTCACTCTCACTTATTTCTACCGCCAACAACAGTGTTCTTATCCTTATTATCTTTTTGATATTACGAGCGTATTTAGGCTGCAGTGACGCTTACTATAACGCGGACTGTAGGCTTGATATATCCATCCGAAACTACTACGTAAAATTGTAGACGTTTATACATTCCAAGGACATTCGAATGAATCAGCACAAATTGTACCGGGCTTCGGACCGTTTCATATGGTCACAGACCCCAGTATTTGAAGGGAAAACTCTTCTTAGACTAATGGTTAAATATGTTCCTTACCTATCTTCACACCAAAGTAGTCTTTGACGTAATCTAGCGGCTGGTATTTGAGACATTTCGACACGCTCGCCCACTCGGTGTATAATAAATGCCGCATTGATCCTGGAGTCTCTAAGTCACCCTGGAAACATACGCAATGCTATAGTCCAAAAATATATGTCATCATTATTTTCATCGTCGTCATCAGTATCACATTAGCCGTAGGACGTCCACTGACAACCATAGAGAAGCCTCTTGAATTCTGCAGTTTTAGTCAGATCGCTTGTCTACGCTAAGCTTGTCAATCCGTATTCTACATTCTAGAATTCCTTATGGCACATTTTAATTTTATTATATTATCATCATCCTTAATAAAATTAGTTCACATATTGTCAAAGAATCAATAAAACGAATTATCTTAGGAGATATCTCTCGAAGCAACGGGAAGATAGAAATTTGAGTTAAGATAATGCAAATACGTTTTGATGAGGTACCAGCAGACTAGAATAATACATACCCCTATGGCAGGTGTAGTAAAAGGCGACTGAGGTACCAGAAAAGACAGATGGCGATATATCCATCACAAACAATGTTGCTTAAATTCAACTGGGAGGGGATGAGCAGCAGCATTTCTAAAGCAAAAGTTACTCTGCGAGGGCCAACACTTCTACCGGCAATTAAGGGCAAAATACTCAATTTATGGAGGCCTATGTCCAGCAGTGGACATTGTACGGCCGCAATGATGATGAAGATGATGACGGTGGTGATGATGGTGGTGATGATGAAAAAATGTTTTTAGCAATTTTAGAATGATTTATAAGAATAATATAAATTAAAACAACGTTTCTCACATTAACCTGTGAGGATGATACTATTTATAAGACTTATATCAGTTGTTATGGTTTGATGTCGAAGAGCTTCACAATAACGAAGAATCAAGAATTTCCTTGAGGATATCAATACGATACCAAACATCAGCTCGCTTAAAAATTGATCAGTTGATCAGCTTTCTAATCCTGATAGAAGGAAACCCACAACCAGCCCAGGATGATGCCAAGTATCAGGTGGACTCACATCGTGAAGTGGATAAGCCGCGCTGTATGTGCTGTTGTTGATGAGCCTCGCGACCCCGAAGGCGAAGTCGTCTCCAGCCTTCGAAAACTTCTTTCGGTCCAGGATGAATTGGACTATCCGTGAACGAATTGACGGCGTCCAAAAGCACTCCGAAGACGTATCAAATCTGTAAGTATGTATTCGGTATTAACGCATTGTTTTTTTTGTTGAAATTTTATCAGTGTCACATGACCCCATAACTTCACATCTGTTTCAAACCGAGAAATAATGGTAGAAGATTCCTCAACCCTTGCAGATCAAGTAAGTGTTTTATCTTAAATTCCTGTTTCCTTGAGAATACGGGTATACATAAATTACAATTTTTTTGATAAATATCCAATAGTTTTTGAGTTTGTCTGTCACGAATGTACAAACAAATAAATCTACTGACATTGTTCCATTGTAAGAAGGTATAATATTAATGAAGATGTAGATATCTAATGATAAAAGAAATTTTCAATTAACAGTAACAAATAAAATCAAATGTTGGAAACATTATAATGTCAGTTTAGATAATAAAATAGAGTCATCCTTGATTAAGAATCGTCGAAACCAGACACTCACAGGTACTCTTTATCCTTAGAATAGATGGCAGTGAGGCGATGCTTTCTCTCTGGAAACTTGTCCGG
This sequence comes from Heortia vitessoides, assembly GCA_020976665.1. NCBI lineage: Eukaryota > Metazoa > Arthropoda > Insecta > Lepidoptera > Crambidae > Heortia > Heortia vitessoides. The sequence continues at coordinate 18,629,495 of JACJUM010000875.1, read as the reverse complement.
GTCGACCCTGAGCTTGGCCAACATGCGGTCCCAGCAAACATCCACCTTGTCTATGAGACTGTTCGTCTTTTCGTGCACGTCTCTCAACGCAGAGAACTGGGAATATAGAGCTTATGACTATAGCAATAAGGTTCGTTATTCCCTTTGCATTCACATGTGATACTCATAAATCGGTGATCTTTCAAAACCGCGTATTTAGTATTGGTAGATAAGGTTGAAATTTTACTTACTCCTATTGAAATTTGAACTTAATTGACAACAGTTACATACGCGGTATTGAAATGTGCCTGACGTTAATACATTATTTAAATTGAGAAAATTCTATAAGGCTCCAACAAAAACGAGCGTCATAATGCAGCATACTATATTGGCTGTTTCACACTTCAAATCACCTTTTTGGCATATTATGTGACAATTCCAAAAGCCATATTTTATATTTTATTTTCGAGTGCTAAATATTTTCACCCTTTAATTTTCATCTGTTGAAATGATAAACAATGACAATAAGGAAACAACATATTGATGTAATTTACCCAATTAGTGGACTGGTAATGATACTGAAAATTTTAATGCAAACAAACGAATTGCTGACGTCACATCAATCGAATGCATGCTTTCATGGATTTACAATTATGGCTTAATTATGGAAGTTATATTTATGCTAATATAAATGATAGCATAACGATTATTTAATTTCATAGTTATTAGTAGTGTGAGCATTTGAGCATAAAAATGTATATATATATATAACGGCTCAATCAATATTTCTTAAATATCAATAGGTATTAGCACACTATATATAGCACCCCTAAATGACGTCTGTATCAGCCAAAAATTGTGTGAACTTTCGAAATTCACGTAAATTATCACATTAGCCGTGACGTACCGGCAGAGTAGAATAATACCTCCACCTGTACCAGGGGTCGTAAGAAGCGAGTGGGGTACCGGAATCGACAGATGGCAGAATATCCATCAAATGCACTGGGCGGGGATGGACAGCAGTATCCATGTAACTAAAGCTGCGCACTGCGATTAACAACGTGATTGTCCAGCGCGGCAATTATAGGCAAAATTCCCACTTCTTTGGGAGGTCTATGTCCAGCAGTGGACTTGCAATTGCTGATATGATGAACCACATTAGAGTCTATGATTCGCATACTTGATCGGAAAAAAAACTTTTCTCAGCATGCTGTCTGTTGAAATCTACCTGCAGGAATTCTTTATTCTGTTTTAACTTTAATATGGTGATGTTTCTAGAATTGTGGGAAATATATTATATTGAGTCGTTACAGTGTTCAACTAGAAGTGCAATATATGTATTGTAAATACCGTTCCGATTTTCATATGATAAATAAATAATAAAATCGTCGGTTAAAAATAGACATAACCGATAAAATTCCAGTGGCATGTTATATGACCGAGCGTAAGCCTGTTCATTGAATATAATCATGCCTCTACAGCAAATTAAATTTAAAAAAAAAACGAACAAAAATTGCTATTAAAACAACAACCTATGTAATATTTTTAATAATCCACAACTTTCGAAGTTATATTCTATAGTTCAAAATAATATAAAAAAAACTCAAAATTAGCAAAATTTCGGAGACATCATCGATCTATAAAAAATATTCAAAAATAATTACCGTTAGAATGATTGCTTATTCTTACAAGGTTGCCAAACTTACAAAACGAACCGTACTACAAAACAAGATGGCGTCACACTTTCCGTAGCAAATACCATTTCTAACAGTTACATCTATAAGTAATTGTATTAGCACAAAATTGCGACGTTGTCATTATTCACATAAAGGTGTTTTGTTAAAGTAGTCCTGATTTTATTGAAGTATGAACATTTAAATAGTACTTTAGTAAACAGCCGTCGGCAAAACATGGCCCGCTTTGTATTAGTATAGGGCAATCTAATACAATAGACTAATATTAATTACGTTAATGAAAGATAATTTTAAGCGAGCGAGATTTTTTGGCGTTTTTATTTTAACATTCAATACCTACGATATTACTTATTATTGTTAAATTATTTACAATTTTGTTGAGGCCATTGCTTGGTAAAAAGTTACCGACCGCCGCTCTAAAGTAATATCATATTAAAAACTCTTTGTCTATAGCAGTTTTAATAAAAACATACATGAAGAAAGAAAAGCCAAAAATTATTATTCTATTAAAATTGACTGTAATACTAGTAGTAAATTAGACCATAGATTAGTAGACCCACCACCGAGAATCGTATGATACAAAATTAAACAATTTATTTAAATTTAGAATTAGAATTTATGTTCTAGACAAAAATTTTGAAACATCAAACAGCACATTATTTAGAACAGCGAGAATCACATCTAGCACGCACATAACGCACGCATACAACGGCCAAGCATTATAACAAACGTTTTGATAGCGCGCAATGTACAGCCGCTTTGCCGGCTTGTTTACCATCCAACATGACCTTGGTACTCGGTAAGGGCATGAAATTTGTATCGTGGACAATTAATATTATCCCGAACTTTAGGTTTTAAGCTGTACACAATTATATTTTTAGTACTAATAGTAATTCTATTGGGAAACTATAACTACAATTCTGCATTGTTATTATATTGCTAGAATGATAAAATACGCTATGACGTAAGTAGCCTCTCACAGTAAAGGGCAAAGTGACAGCAGTACACTTTTTAAATTTCCCGCGCTTCCAAAACATTCGTGCAAGTAAGGATCATTAGTAAGCCGCCATGCAGCGCGGGGGGCGGGGCATACCTTCGACATATACATCGCAGCATTCAGTATTGCATTCGTCCGCCCACCTTTCTGTATCTTACTGCATTCCTACGAACGTACATACAAACAATGTTACTGTGCTTCGGACCACTCGCGCGTGACGTCACACCGCACCTGACACTTATGGCTGAATTGGAGGCCTAACAGCTGAGTTAACCATAGGTGAAATGTGACAAGTTTACTATGCACATCGACTCACTTATGATAATAATAAAAAGAAATTCCCACAACATCTCATACATTGACCTGACTCCGCGACAAGTCGCTACAAGCACTTGTGTTACGGACGCTACACAACAGAGTAATCATAAATATACTACTAAATTGTCAACCTGCTATCACCATCCCCTATTTTTTAATAGTTGTTTTAGTAAGTTAATAATTTCATATCGTTTATATGGCAACACAAAGGTTGCCGGTAAGCGAGGTATTTAATAGTACCCACCAATTCGTGCCATAAGCCGGTATCGGGCGGTTATTTACATCGAGTGGTCTGAAACATCACTACAGAACTAATACAGACAGCCAGTGCTCGATGCAATGCTGTATTATAAAATCCACAGGACAAACAACGACAGTCGATCACACGCATTAGTCACAACACTAAGTTGTGCGGAAAATGTATGTGAACAAATCAATTTAGTTCTATTTACCCATTGAGATATATATAAAATTAATCCACTTATAACCACGAAGCTAGAAGCTACAGGAAGGGTCTATAATATAGTTAAAAGCCATACACTAGTCGGCTCTTAAGACCACTCACTAACATCGATTCTTATCCTCTAACTATCTCTCCGTTTTGACATACCTTCATTGGCATCCTTAGATTTAAAATTTCGCTATAATCTCTTAACACGGCAAATGGTGCATGTATCTGAAAAATCAAAAATATTTTAATAAAATTCTCATGTCATTAATTGACTCTTATTTAAAGTAGATTAATATATAATATTCACACATCTCATATACCACCTGACTCTGTGGTAAATCACCTAATGCACTTGTATTACAGACATCAGACAACTCATCATCACAGACAAGAAACCATCAATATAACACTTGAATACAAGCACTTGTGTTACGGACGCCAGACTACAATAATAATTAACACCCCATTAAATACATATAATTAACACCCAGACCCAGGACAAACACAAATATCATCATATAAATATTTGTCCTAGGTGGGTATCGAAACCCATAATATAAATATATATATATATATAACATCCAAAAACAATTTAAGTCTTACTACGTACGAGTACAATTTGGGCCTATCATTAGTTATCTTGCTTCATTATTTAGAATTGACATAGTAAATCATATCCGTGTAAATATATGCAGCATTGGACGGATGATGAGTTTTTTTAAACAGAGTGATTCAAGAGAAAGGTTTATATGTATAATACATGCATATTATAGTAGAAAATTTCTGATAATTTTAGAGTTTTCTAATGTGATGTCGTAAGACACATTTTTGCGCTTACATCGCAAACGCTGATCAAAATAATACACTACAGTATTTTACACCTCAAAAAGGACTATGCCGCAATGGGTGATCACTTAGGGATAACCAACAATAATAACCATTATTTATCCTCATTTCACCCGTGTGAAGCCGGGGCTGGTCGCTAGTATTATATAAAAACAATTAAAGTTTGTTTGTTCAGTATCGTTTACATAACACCACCTGCCGACTCTTTACTTTCAAAGTTACGGGTCTCCTCAAAAATCTCTCTGATCCGTTTGAACAAAATCAACTTTTTAACCTTAAACGCAAGTTAAATACAGTACCTTAATAAAGTTCAGTCCATGCAGGTTGCTAGGCGCCTCCCTCTCCAGCTGCAGACCCTCAGCCTCCAGGTTGTCCTCGAAGACCTTGCGCTGTTCATATGCCGCGGCAGTGGTCGCATCTTCCTTGGCCGCCTCCCATACCAGCACATAGTCTATGGTGCGTACTCCATCGTTGAACGTGAGCGAGGGGTTGTTCAGTATCCCACCCATTACTATCCTGTTTATTAGACATATTTTATTATACCTGAGGTATTTTTCGACGAGTCTGGACTACTTAGACGTTAATTTCAACGCCACCGACCAAGAGGGCGAGGTCGCTAGCTAGTAGCTTGCGGAATCTGAGTAGGAACTTGAGTAAATATTTTCAGTAACGGCATAGCGTGACCGTAATTGAATGCGTGCTTCCTTTCTTGGACGAACCTAACGCTGAGACGTCAGTTGCAACGTCATGAGAGTGTTCTAGGTAGCAATAAGTAATTTTAGCTTATTCTTTGAGAATGCCATATGAAGACAAAAGGCGCCCTCTGCGCTCAAGAGATCGGAACGTTTGTAGATATCATATGTGGAGTTTGCAGGTTGCATGCATCGAACCCAGGCCGAAGCTTACTTATAACGATACCAAACAAAGAAAGCTGAAACCACACGCTTAATTTTGGTCAGCTAATTTCTAAGGCATATTAGCTGGTCAACAACTGGCTCGCAGCATTACAATTAAGTATTTAATCAGAATAACCATCGAATATAGTACTCACTAAGTAATTTACTACCACTTGAATATAAGAGCGAAGTTACCTACACCCAAAATGCCTTGTGCTGGCGCTGGAATCGAATCCGCGGCCCGCATGTATTAACCGGTACTGTTTTATGCACTATATAGGTCAATATCGTGGCTACAGTCAACGAAATTCAAGATGGTGGGTTTCTTATCCAGTGGATATTATAATTGCAACAAAAAAGAAAACAGACGTCAGGATAATATTTACTAAAAAAAACTTGTTGAATCAATTTGTCTCAAGCTTCAGGCGAGAACTCGATCCTGCATATTTCCTTGGTCTAGCTACAGAGATGACATAATCTTAGTGATCATATCAATGTATTCTATGAATTTAATCATTATTTATGGATATAAACTTAGAACGTTGAATGAAAATCAATTTTATCATTGAATTGGGATTTATCATTTTATCATCAAAAAATTGTGTAATCTCTAAATATTTCATTTATCAATAACATTTTTTTTGATCGAATTAAAGAATAACGTCTTTAATAATCGCAAACGATTCCTCGTTATTTACAATGTCTTGAGTTAATGCATGCTATCAAATGCGAAGAGAGGTTAAATTATAACGTTAGTAGGTAATGGAATTTCCAAACATTGTCCCCAATAATTTAGATCCCACAAATGACGATACACAAATACACATAATATTGAGCGTGACATGAAACACATACAAAAGACAATAGCGACCAATTGACAATTATTATTTCCCACCGACGTCAATTCTGGATGTAAGCCAATTTCACAGACCGTGTATTTGACTCTGTGTATGTACTAGTACATTCATCATCATCGCATCAGCCATTAGAAGTCCACTGTTGGACATCGCCCTCTCCGAGAAACGGAGGAGGTTTGTCTATTATTGCCGGACCGGGCAAGCGTATCGGCAATCGCAGAGCGTAGCATGCGACGGGAACGCTGCTGCCCAATCCCGCCCCTTTGCAATTTGGCAACACTACTTCAAATGGATATACCGCCATTTGTTGCTTCAAAGTCGAAGTTAAATATATCTTCAGTCAATAGGCACTTAAATACCAATAAATAAATCGTCAAAAAATACCAAAAAATTTATGAATTTAGTTATATTAGTTACCATTTTACACAAATGACCGATGACCCTGACAACCTTATGGTGTTCTAAGAGTCATATAAACAAATAGGTAATTGGGTACCCTACTTTAATACTAGTCTGCCGGTAACTTAGTCGCGTGTACATCTATGTCTACGTCGTACCCCTTGTACAGGGGGAGGTACTATACTACTCTGCTACCACACGGCGTATATCTATACATCTATACATATAAATAAAATTAGGGTGTCTGTTTGTAATAATAAAATAACCACTGTTAACCACTACTAAATGCAATAAAATAATTTACTTTACTTTTTATTTTTATGCAATTTTTATGCAAAATATTTTTTTTTGCAATTTTTTGGCTGGACCGATTTGGACCGGACTTTCACTGCAGATAATTTTCGTAATAAGTAGTAACTTAGACTACAACTATATGATATACTAACAGCTAGTATATCATATAATTATATGTATGTACTTAAATGTCAATTAATTATTTAAAATTAAAAAATCGAAGTCGATGGATGTCGATTTGGGGCGCTACGGAAACCATCACGTGATTAAATGGCGGATTGACGTTTACATTAATTTGGCATCATCATAGCAGCTGTAAAACGCCAACTGTTGGACTTAGGCCTCCCAAAAGAAAGGAGGAATTTGCCTATATTCGCCGCGTTGGGTAGGCGTAATGGTAATCGCCGAGCGTAGCTTCATGTCGCGGATGCTGCTGCCCACTCCTACCCCGTTGCGTTTAAGCTACACCGCTTCGTGTGGATACACCGCCATCGGTTGTTTCCGGTACCTCAGCCGCCTGTTACGATCAGGTGTCATATAGAAGGTACTATTCTACTCTGCCCGTTTAAACTCGCTAATCTCATGAACCGCTGGTATGATTTGAAAAGTTCTTTGAGTGTTGGATAGTCCAATTATCGAGGAAGGCTATAGGTTATATAACATCACGCTAGGACTAATAACAGCATAAATGACGCAGCCTATAGACGCTCGTGTCATCACAAAGATATCACTAGCGTGTTGCCACCGTGTGAACTGAAGATACCCTGTTATTTATGTCATTAAGTAGTATTGGAACGATTGTTTTTTATATGTTAAAGTTCTTATGACTCAGCCAACCGGTTTTCAACCTCATAAAATATACAGTCACATGTGAAGCAACATTTTGCTAAAAATACAGTGACCGTTTCACCCACACGTTTTATTATCTGTATACAATATGATAGCCTACCGAGGCCTTCGTCTTAATTTTTGTATAATCCATTTTTTTATTGGACTAAGTTGAAAATTAATCATATGATCCACATACTAGAAAATGTCTCCCTTAGCCTATTATCATCATACCAGCCATTGGAAACCCACTGCTCAACATAAGCCTCTCCAAGGAAAAAAGTATTTTGACCATAATTGCCGCGCTGGGCAAGCGTGTTGGCAATCGCAGAAAGCAGCTATCGCGACGGGGATGCTGCTCCCATCCCCGCTCTGTGCATTTGAGCTGAACTGTTTCGGATGGATATACCTTATGGTGAGTATACACGATCCTTCCTATCGTCAAATCGTCATGCCGATTGGACGATAGGAAGGATCGTGTATGCCCACCTTTAGTCACCTCTTACGACACCTGGTACAGTGGGAGGTAGTATACTATACTGCCGGTACCTCACGGCACCAGTCTATAGACGCTATATTACTTATGTAGGTCTGATTTGACAACTATCTATTTTTGATAATCATTTTAGTAATTCAATAAGTTTATGTAACTTATATGTTAGTTTTTATATAATACTTAAAAGCGTATTCATTTCTCTGTTTATAATGACATGCAACATTACAAAATTTTATAATTAATTAATTTACACGATAACAAGTCTTTTTTCCTGCTTTAACAATGATATAATGGCCTATTACATACATTGTTTACGTTCCTACACAGCTACTGATAGCACATATCTACCGCAAGTCAAATACACAGTTGTGTGTGGGATTGCCACACCTCGCCTTATGACCCCATTGGATCCAGAAGGTCTTCGGGCGTTTGAGTATTCGTTCTATTTCCATATGAAAATTTCGAATGATTTTGAAAATGGAATAGCATGGTATTTTTAATTTGAGGCCATGAGATAAAGGAGGCCAGAACGGCGTATCAATTTGTTTTTCACAGATAAAAAACAAAAGTATTCCTGCCTTATAAAGGAAAAGTCATTATAACAAATATGGTACTTATAACACTACGGCTCCATACTGCCCAAAAATGAGTTAGACTATTCTGGTTCTCATGACCTCATTTGTACTGTATCGAAATTGGCAGTCCCATTTCCAATGGGTCTACTCACGAGCAATGGTTGGCGGTAGGTTTCCCATTGCTTGTCACGTCCGGCAAGATTGGATCGCCCCCACACACGCACTCCTCGGCGGGGCGCGTCGACGCTTCGCTACCGTTGTCCCTGAAAGTATCCTGCACTTGGGGACAAGGGTTTGGATATTTGGGACAAAACTATTGTTATAAAATATTAATCCAAACTTTTAATAGCTTTATAGCAAAATTAGGTTATTTCAATATATTTATAAGCGGTGCACTTCTAATAATAGGTGTTTTTCAGAAAAATGTGCAAACTGTTAAAGTTAAAGATAGTTTTTATGTAATGGAATGCTGACTTAACAAAAAGGAACGAAGGAAACTTAGTTGCAACTTAATAGACAGTAGCGAGTGACAAGCCAATTAATATTAGGCACGACCTTCTTCACCCTTTTGAATGTAGATGTATGCATTTCACTAGTATAGTATTTGTTTTTAATTTGGTGGACGTTGAACACATTGGCGATGGTAGCCGATATTTAAATAAAAAAAAATATATATATATATTTTGGTATTACAAATGACACTCGTAAGGTTACCCTTTCAAGAATCTCCCAGAAGTTTAAATGGAGAGATACACGCACTCTAAGAGTATTTAACATCGATTGAACAATTGTCTGTGGATATAAATATTAATAGCAGGATACTGCATGATGTCATTCCAATTGAACCTTATTTAGCAACACGGATACCTCCCATTGTATTATTTAACAAATAGAATAGTTTTTTTTTTCAATAAAAATACAATTAAAATTCCTTCTCTCATTACTATACTAGATCGCAAGTATTAAGTAATGTTAGAGAATGTTAACAAAAAAATATTTCATTAGTTTAAAGAGTGCGAATAACTAAAAGCATAGTGCTACACATCCGAAATACAAGACAACACAAATGAGCAGAGAAACAACACAAATGAGCAGACGAACACAAAACAAAACACAACACAGTGACGAGTTTTAGCACATCAGAGTACCTAAGTATTTACAGAGAATAATTGTTAGGCATAGCAGCTTGTAAACTACCTTATGTATTTAGAAAATTCAATTCATATTTTCACATTACTGGTACCTACTAGGATGTTTTTTTTTTAATAAGACTATTTCGACAAACAAGAACACTGTCCGCGTGTTAGTAAGCGTGACCATAGTCTATAGACGATTGTAATATCACAAGCATATCACTAGCGCGTTGACAACCTCGTGACTTGAAAATATTAGGTCACATTACCCAGTAATTTCACCGCTTCTTTTACCCTTCAAACCGAAAGACAGTAATACGACCATTGATGTTCGCCGGCAGAAATATGTGAAAATGAGGTACCAATACAAACCACCTTTGTGTCAGGTCTACCTTATATATCATAGTTTGTTAAACAATTATAATTGCCATTATACCGCGGTGTTTTAATTAATGCTATTAAGTAAGTCTTTTGCCGATCGTCTTTGGCCTTGTGGTTATATACACCAAGGGAACTTGAATATTACCCCCACCATATGAATAAAAAGACGTTTATAAATAATATATATATATATATATATATACATAATATATTACAAATGCAGTGTCCTAATGTTTATCTATACGTGTTTACCATGACTGAAAGAAACTTAATTGACGGGCCCAATATGGCGTATTCGGTAGTGTCTCTGTCATATGCGCTTGGGGTCGTGGGTGCGATCCCCACTCAGGATGAATATTTATGTGTTTGGATCTAGGTGTTAAATGTGTATTAAAATGTTATATGTTGTATAATAACAAAATGTCATTTCGTTGCTGCCTGATGTCCGTAACACACATTGTATGAATTGATAATGAAATTTGACATGGAGATAGATTGAACCCTAGGTAAGTCCTTCCCATTGGCTGCCTCTGACGCCAGAAAAGTTTCGTCGGGACGAGATATAAAAAGTAAACGCGGACGATGTCGTATATGGATTTCTAGTTAGAAACGAAAATATACAAGCCTTATATACCATCGTGTACAATGAGACATAACTTGCTAATTTGTCGAGGCCATTGCCCCGCAGGAATAGGCAACACATATTAGCGTATTTCTAGATTCAAAAGGAAACTATTTAAAAATTATTAAAATATATTATTCATTGATATAATCCGATTTAATAATACTCGTGTCACCCGGTGGTCGAAATTCATCTAAAAATCATTAAAATGTTATATATAAGCTTTGTTTTATTTTCAATAAGACTAAAGAGAATATACTCACTAAAGCCTATAGACAATTAGCGTTTACTAAATTTAAGAATGTTGTAGGAATGTGTTATTCAGACAGCTGTGTGACTCATGTTTATTTTCGTTAATTGAATGTATTTCTATTGAATTTTATACAAATTATGAACTTCAACACCACATTAATTTTAATTGTGTCAAATTTCACGTTGATCAGTTTGGGCAATTTCTTTATAAAGAAAAAAGACACTTGAGTTGGCAATGACTAAAAATTGAAAATGAAATAGCATAGATAACACAAGAACACGTTTGCTACTTGCAACTGGGTCATTACCATTGCTGGTAATAAACGGAGGCTCAAATTGGGCTTTGATGGACACCAATTCCCATGTGAAATACACTCTGATTAAGCATATATTGATATTGCATGTTGATGTATATGTCAATAAATAGTTAAAACTAAGCTTAACCGAGTATGTAAATTGTTAGATATGTACATTTACGGATTATCATCTCTACAATTATCATTGATTCCATCACTGATCCAAGCTCCAAGGTATTATAAGCCTAATAAACTACGTAATAGAGTCGACGGCGAAGCAAGCTGCTATCCCAACGTGCTAAACTCACCGGTCGGTGTTCATGTCCTGAGACATGTTGTCTTGGTACATGCTCAGCACTGACATCGCCTGCAGGTCCGCGATTTTCTCCTCCCTCTGCTTCTCCGTCTGGTCCAAACAGGGTAGTGGGATTGAGAACCTATCCGTCCTTAGATAATACTGAAGTAGGTACTCTGTTTATAACGAAAACTTCAGCGTTTTTTTTTTGATAGTAATCGTTCCAAAAAAAAGCTTTAGGCGAAACATCATTTGTATGGAGTGTTGAATTTCGTTAATGTATTTTTAACCTTAATATATCTATTTTACAGTACACTTTTAGGAACTATATGAATAGACACATACACTGCATTCCTTACAATTCACACCGCACCTGCGGACTCTACACAATGACACATCTTCGAAAACGTACGATAACACGTCAATAGTAAACTTCACTAACATTGTCCTAAAAAATTGCATTAAACTGATCGTAATTACCGACCTTGACTGGAGTCTGTTTCGCGCCGTTGTCGTAAGAAACTGAATCACTTGTTTGACTTACTGAATACGGAATTAGAATAACATAGCTCTTATGTCTTTCATAATAAGCACTATCACTATAATATCTGAGATAAACCTTATCAGTCATTCATATTCTTCACATACATAGAATCATCACGAGATTAGTTTAAAAAGTATCAAGCAACATTTTGTATACCTGGATACAAGTGATGTGGTAATGTAATTAAATATCTCAAAAGTGAATATTCAATTGGAAATAATACTAAATTATTTGTGTGAGGAATTAATTAATAACAGTAACTTCTAATAGAACTATTAAAGGTAAGTAGTACTATATAATCATGATATTATTGGTTTTATCTGTTCAATTTAAAAAATATAAATGACAATTGTGTGTAATGTGTGTGGTTTGTGAGGCCTCTACACTAATACTGGCTAAAAGCATTTATCTTGATTAACTGAATACCTGAGTGAGTTGACACTCTGCAAAGTAAACAACCTATTATTGACATAGCATTTGCAAATCCTCAACCAACATGAATCATACATGACACTATAGCCTGAACTCTATAAGTGTTTGTGAAATAATTATTATCCTTTAATGGGAATTCAAAACAAGGCTAATTATACTATCAATAACATAATATTATAATTGATAGTACAATTACCTAAATCATATATAATGATAAATCAAAATAACCAATCACGAATAATTTCATTCAAAATAATTATAAATATAATAGGAAATACACACTATTCAAATTCTATCACATTTGTTATTATTATTCACTTCACATATGAAACAATCACAATTCGTAATATATTTTAAAACTAGCAGATTAATGCTAGCTGTAATACAACACCACGGAATACTCACTAGTATAACAGGGGAGTTAATAGATGCCTGTGGACTAACAGCAGGTTGCCTGTTGTGTGAAAGCTATAATGTTGTAGTACTAAGTATAAACAGCATGTGGTCCAGCTCTTATTTGCCTACCAATGTGTAGTATACAACTAAACATATATTGTGTCATACTGGGATGTTAATATAATACAGTACTCAGCAAATAGTGCTCATATAGTAAATAATGTGGGATCTAACATTAACATTTACTAGTAAATTCTAATTTATTAGAGTCTATTCTATACACATTGGATTAGACTATTTTAATTATTAATCTATAATATTTTAATAATTAAATTAATAATCTCTGGTGTACCTGATTATCATAAAAATATAATAGTTGTCTCATATAAAATATGTTATGAAAATTTGCAAGTCAAATGCTAAGTCAAATATAGTTTAAAAAGTAAGTGCGAATGATATATTTTTAAATATCAGTTAATAAATGTTTACTAAGATTAAAAAAATGTGTTACATTTTTAATATAAACTTAAAAGTAATATTTACAAGATATTATTATAGGGATGTCATAACTTTAAAACTGAGCAGATTTATATAAACCTAAATACTTATTAATAAAAAAGTTGCATATGTATGCTTTGTGTATTACTTGTCTATATCTATTTACATATATTTTTATGTTTCTCCTATAACATCATTAGTCATTAAAGAAATCTAGAACAACAAGCAAAGCCAGTGGGAAAGCTGTCAAAGGTTTTTATGTCAGTTTTAAAATCAAAGATATTATATGAATTTACCTCTGGAAGTCCTGCATCTCCATCTTGGAAAAGTTGGTGGAAGGCAAGGTCATTGCGCTGAGCATCGGATAGGAAAGATTCCGTCTCCCCGGCGTCTGACCTTTTATGATGCAGCTTTACACCACCAGTATAAATCGGAGTCGTTATCTTCGGTGTAAACACATTATCTTCGACTTTTTCCAATAATGGTTCCGGAATATCCTCTTCGAGGGATGGGTCACCGTCGGACATCACATAAAATCACCAAACTGATATTTATTACTGATTTACGACCATCTCACACAGACCATCTTCCTTTCTTGGCAGTGATTAGTCACAAAGTTAAGCATGAAATGTTTCAATCTTTCCGTGCTACTATTATAAGGTAGTCAATTGAATATCAAATTTTTATGTGGTGTCTTTACTGTGTAGTATGCTATTTTTTTTTTAGTCAGTTACCCACATAATATTGATAAAGGAATAGGAAAGAACCAGAACCACCAATAGGAAACGACAAACCACGAACTCAACTCAATTCTCAATTTCCCATTCACTTCAATTTGAGACCAAATGACATTGACAGAACCAATGACATGTTAGGTTTATCTTATATAAAAACTTTCAAATATTGAAGTTTAAATCTTTCTCAATATTTTTTCTTTTAATAGAGAATGGAATAAAATTGTAAAGCCGAAATGTTCCGAATTAGAAATTTTCAATAGAAAGCCACTCATGAGCACATTGCACTGGCAACAATTTTTGCCACGCCGCTCGTGAGCTGTCAGTTCGCGTCGATGGTTGAATTTTTAGTGTTGCATAGGTTGCCGGCGAAATTTTCTTTATTTTCAGATTAGTAATTTATTTATTTATGTAAATTATAAGAAAAATTGTGTTATACTCTTAATCCAGCATGGCCGTGGAGGTGCAGAGTAGGATGAAGCTGCCCCAGCTTTCATCTGATAAACAATTAACATTTATAAAATTGGCTGTTTTGTCAATGGCAGCGATTTTGTGTAAGATATTTTACTTGTTCAATAATTGTATTGATTAGTGTCTTTTTTGGCAAGTTTTCAATGTAAGATTCATATATAAATATTCATAAAAACAATGTAAATTGCCTTATCTGCGGTTATTGATATGCTTGAATATCTTACGTGTCCTCTGTTTTGTAGCGTTCGCAACACGCCTTTTTTCCGTTCTTCGCTTCGAAAGTGTTATTCACGAGTTCGACCCATATTTTAATTACCGAACAACGAGGTATTTGACTGAGGAAGGCTTCTACAAGTTCCACAACTGGTTCGACGATCGAGCATGGTACCCCTTGGGCCGTATTATCGGAGGTATTTTACTTATTATAAAGTTACCGGAAACATAATTTTTTCTTAATTACTACGCAAATAATTAAAATTACCTTTACTAATTGGCAGCAAGTAAAACTTCAAGATAGCCAATTTACAATACAGATTACAATATATTTAAAGCAATCAAAATTATGTAATATATTTTTAAAAAAGTTGAAGTATTATATGTAGTGTTGATATTGTAAATTTTTCATACAATAATTAAATATATTTTTTTATTATTTGTACTGAGTGTGTTTTAGTCTAAAGCAAATGATGTACCACATACTCTATACTAAAAATTTCATGCCAGGAACCATCTACCCTGGCCTGATGGTGACTTCGGCCACTCTGTACAACATCATGCAGTTCCTAAACATCACCATAGACATCAGAAATGTCTGTGTGTTCTTAGCACCATTCTTCTCATCCTTGACTACAATAGTTACTTTTCTGCTCACCAAGGAATTAAAGGTTAGTATTATTTTTAAGAATGCAAAAAGTATTTTATATTACTAAGCATATGTTCCAAATCCATAGTAAATGTCACTATGTACAATAATGCTAAATAGCTGGTTCAAAAAATTATATATATAAATGCACATACTATCAGACTGCTTCCATTTCACCTACCTTGTGGACCATAGGACTGCTGTATGGTGTCGAAAATAGGTGACAACAGGACTACTTTAAATGCTCTACCAGTTTGATGTAGATGAAGCTTGGGCAAGTTTCCACAACACTGTGAATGAGGGTGCATGAAATTAATTTGGTTTTGATACTGAAGAACTAAAATGTGAGCTTTACTTCTCAATATAGGCAGATAATAGTTGTTAATACTTGTATCATAATATTCCATATTCAGTACAACGCGTCAAAACTTGTAGTTGCCGCGCTGTTGCCTGCCGCACGCCGTCCCGTCCGCAATTCTTGTTCAAATGTCCAAATGAATTTGTGTATAAATACGAATGTCAAGGATAACTAACGTTACTCATTTTTTTTCCGGAATTTCATAAAGAAATGTGAATCGATATTAGTGACATAATTTTTTTCTAGACTTTCGGAAAGTAAAATCGATATCGAATCGAATGTGAAGTCGAATCGATATTAGTGAGTATAAGTACATACCCGCCTATTTGTTATATGCATACACTGTTACTTTTTTATCCTTTTAATCCCGCGGGAAGGTGACTCTACTCATGTAAATAAAGAACTTTTCCTATGAAATTTCGAAAAATGGAAGTGTGGAAATGCAGATTTTACTCGTGAGTTTTCGAAATTTGGTTTTCTTCCATCACAGGCAGATAAACGGTTGTTAAGATACCTTTTATGCAACAAAGTTTTAAGCAATGACTCTAGGAAACCATCAAAGCTAAAGACCACCTAAGAAGGTGTCATCCTGATAAAAAGGTAAAGATTGTAAAAATTTAAAAAAAGAATATATTAAAAGAGACCATGCAGGGTGTGTTCGCGTCAATGTCTGGAAGCAATGATGATGGCTTGGAGGCATCTTACAATATCTCATTATTTATAGAAAAATCTGTAAAACCGCACGCACACCATTAGAGAACAGTTAATTATAACTACTGTTGAAGAGGTTTTAAAAACTGTTCTGTTAAAAAAATCCATTGAGTAACAATACTGTACAAAGACGTATAATGAAATGAGCTCTGATGTTGAAAGTTTATTGTGTAATCTGCAATAAACTCATTTTTCAATTCAACTGAACGGGTCAACATTACCGGGCAACGAAGCATTATTATTGGCATACGTTCGATTTGTTATGGGCGAAGAAATTCATGAAGAGCTATTATTTGCAAGAACTTTGAAGATGACACTAAAGGTGAATCAATATTTGATGTCCTCAGTGAATTAAAAAAAAATCGATTCCATTTACAAATGCTATTTCGGTGGCAACAGATGAAGCTCCTGCCGTGGTCGGGCAAAATCGTGGGTTCATAAGCCATCTTAAAAGAATTACACCAGAGGTAACTGCAATTCATTGTGTTATCCACAGACAACATCCAGTAGCGAAAACTTTGAGTGATAGATTGCACAATCGCCTTAATTTGTGAACAAAATTAGACGCAATGCATTAAATTTTTTCACAATTGTGCAATGAAAATGATAAAGATTTCCTACCATTGCTGTTACATACTGAAGTACGCTGGTTTTCGAAAGGTGCATCATGCACCTTTCGACAGTATCACAGTTTTATTCACTTTTTAACTCAGCTTTAGAATTTCTGGAGTGTAATTTCAGCTTTTTTTGGTAAATTAAAATATATAGAGGAAAATATTGGTCGGCGCGTATTTTCACAGTTTTCAAACTTATAAGTAGCAGGTAGAATGCTTTGATGAAGATATTCAGACATACATTAAACATTTGATTACCCTGCATGATGATTTTCAAATTATATTTAAAGACATTCTGTCGATGAAAATACTACCATAGTTAATAAATCCATTTGATGAAACAGAAGTGGAGAATGTAATATTACAAGAGAAGTTATTCGAGCTTAGCTGAGAGGGGATTGCACTAATGAGGAGCTGAAAGTGACATTTAAAAATGGTATCAAAGTTTCGGCTTCATGTAGAATTATGTAAAAAATATCCTAGACTGTGGGCAATCGTGCAAAAGCTTCTCATAGCGTTTTCTTCGTCATATCTCGTCGAAAAAAGTTTTAGTGCCGTTACAAACTTATTAACAATAAAAGGAGGTAATAAATATCACAGAACGGAGAAATTTGCGGTTAGTCCTCATAAAACTCAGACCTAAAATATAGATAATTTGCTAACAATAAATCAAGTATATTATCTCATTAAAATTACATATTTTTCGTAATTACCATTGTAGAAGTTACATTACGTTTTAAGTCTTTAATTTTGATTACATTACGACTGATATAATGGTAATTAATAGAGTTATAATTTTAATATTTAAATAAATACCTACAACACACGGAAATACCTACTTCTTTTTTTAGTATTGACGTTTTTAATAAAAACTTGTGATCATTGATTGGTACTTGTGCTATGAGTCACTGTAGTGAGATTTGAAAAAAGATAAGTTAGATGGAGTCACTTTTTCGATTGGCCAACTCAAACTTTTTGACATCCACACATAGCACAATCAATTAAAATTTGTTTAGTCGACTTTATTATCAAATGTCAAAACCTTTTTTCATAACTGTTTATTCGTCGTTCGTAAATAGATCTAATCATAACTTTTTTTTCGAGATTACGAAAATATATAGTAATTTAGCTGCGGGGCGTCCACCGGATCCAGGAAAGTTTTGAAAGTGGTCTATAAAAGAAAAGAGCTAGGAAACAACTGCTTTAAAGATTGCTAGACCATAAAAATACTTTTTAGTAATGTGCCTGCCCTCATAACTAATATAGATAACTAGCTGTGCCCTAGCGACTTCGTCCGTGTGGAATAGTTTTTTTGGGTACATACTTACCTTAACTTTTATAAACATTGAATGTCATGTTTATTTATATTAAATCAATGGCCTAAAATATAAGTTAAAAGTTTCTAGCTCTAAAAATAGCGATACTTCCATACAACTTTTCGACCCCTTACAACCCGTATTTCGAATTAAAAAATACATCCTTTCTCAGGGTCTAAAGATTGTGTGTGCCAAATTTCTTTAAAATCGGTTGACAGCTTTAAGCGGGAAAGCGTAACAGACAGACAGAGTTACTTTCGCATTTATAATATTAGTAGGGATAAACATTTTAATAATAGAAAGTATAAGATTTATTATTTAATTCTGTAGTATAACACGTAGTTTAACATCTAATGTTATCAAATATTTGTGTTTTAATTTATAACAATAGATGTTTGTGTAGATTTTTTTATCAAAGGTGTTTTAGTCATATTAAATTAATCTAAATAAAGATTGCATTAAAACTTAGAATGTCACATTTGTAGAAAAGTAATGCACAAAATCTACAATAAGAAGATAAAAATGCAGTGCAAATCTTTACTTATATAAATCACTAAAACTACTCTTTCATATTATTAGTGTACATTATGAGACAAATATTTAGTCAGCCATGTCAATATGGACTGTTAAGAGTATTTAGGACACAATTCATCAGATCTCCGAGGTTATTCTGGCAATCAGCAATCTTAAGGGTTTGCTGCTCTTTTATTGTGCCGGCAAGAGTAGGGTTAATAGTCCCGGAGAACGCAAAATAGGCACAAAGAGATGTTGACTTGTGGAAACCTGTATCTATCTATCGTATACTATATACTAATATACTGATATTACAATAAACTATGTTTTATCAAATATGACAAATTAAGTGACCTCCAATTCTGCTGCGCTGCTCTCACATATTGCATTGTTTTCTATTTATAATGCAGAATGAAGGAGCTGGTCTAGTGGCGGCTGCTATGATCGCCATCGTGCCTGGTTACATCAGCCGTTCAGTTGCAGGCAGCTACGACAATGAAGGCATTGCGATCTTCTGCATGTTGCTCACTTACTACTTCTGGATTAAGGCTGTCAACACTGGTACCATCCTGTGGGCTACCATGACTGCCCTAGCTTATTTCTACATGGTAAGTTTTAGTTGACTGTTATAATAATAGTAAATTAATTCGCACATCATCTCATACACGATCCGAGATAAGTGCTTTAAGCGACTTATCGTCAGACAACAGAGGTATCGAAAATATTATACTTAAATAAATTTTTAACACTCAGACACAGAACAAACACAAATATTATCATATAATATTTGTCCTGGGTGGGTATCAAACCCACGACCCTTGGCACATAAAATAGGATCACTCCCATCGGGTCCGTCAAATAATATGTCAATAACATTACCCGAATTTACTGTGCTTGCTCCTTTCTTCTTTTAATTGTTAGCTTGCTATGGCTATGCAATATTAATAGCGAACCTTGTGGCTGGCTTCATTGAATTCACACACAATGTCTTATTATTTAATTAGGTAATATTAGTCTAAAAATGTCCTCAAAACAAATAGGTACAGAAGTGAACCTACTTTCAAATGGCAATCGAGCAAAGCACACGTACACACAGCTCACAGACACGATATCATTAGTGCCATCATAAGACTTGTCTAATAAAGCTAAAATTTATTCATTTAATTTTGGTTTATATTTTTGTTCAACCCGTTTCATTTTTATTCATAAATCAATCAGCTAGATATTAATGCCACTACGGCGAAAAGCTTTTAGTGCATCAGTGAAAGTGAAGTGGATACATGTGATTGCTTGATGCGCCCATCTGTTTTGTGGTACGTTGGATATATTCATGTCCATATTGATTGGTCCAGTAACTTCTAAAGTTGGTTTCAGTGTTCTTTTGCACTAAAATCTAATGACCAATCATAGATCATTAAGATGAAAGTTTCACACCAACAGGTTGTAATATCTTTTCTGGTTTTTGCAATTTCATACATGTAAATACATATATTCATCACCAAGACACAGAACAAACACAAATATCATAATATAAATTTTTGATCTGGGTGGGAATCGAACCCATGACCCTTGCGCATAAGATAGTGTCAATATCATTTGCGCCATCGGGCCCGCCTGAATGTAATGCACAAATAATATAAGTCTTCCATATTCTTTTGCATATACATGATATACAAATCTGTCCATCAAAATACAACAATATGATGCAATGAGTGAACCGTGAAGCCATTATCACAACGGAAGAATCACAAATAAAATACTAAATTAGACATATAACACCCAGACACGGAACAAACACAAATATCATTATATGAACATTTATCCTGGGTGAGAATCGATCCTACTACCTTTGGCGCAAAGATGAATCACACATCAGAAGTTCATTCGATAAATGGTGTAAAAAAAACTTTGCCTTAAACCTGTATTCCTTGCATCACTACATAGTATAAAACTATGTGGCTTTCCGTTGTTTGTCTGTACCTATGTATGTTTATATTTTGATGCGATTTTTTGAATAGATAGTCTGGTTAAGTGGAAGGTATATATATGTAATACACTAGCTGTGTCCGCGACTTCGTCCGCGTGGAATAGATTTGGATTTGGATTTTTGGGTACCATACTTCTTTA
Organism: Heortia vitessoides; assembly: GCA_020976665.1. Lineage (NCBI taxonomy): Eukaryota > Metazoa > Arthropoda > Insecta > Lepidoptera > Crambidae > Heortia > Heortia vitessoides. Next base: position 18,608,310 of record JACJUM010000875.1, on the reverse strand, counting down.
CCCTAACTTATATAGACTTTGAATGCCATGTTTATTTATATCGAATCAATGAAATGAATAGTAAGTTTCAGGTTTCTAGCTCCAAAAATAGCGATACTACCATACAACTTTTCATCCCCCCTTTCGACCCCTCACAACCTTTTTTTCGAATTAAAAAATAGCCTATGTCCTTTCTCAGGGTCTAAAGATTGTCTGTGCCAAATTTCACCAAAATCGGTTTAAAGGTTTAAGCGGGAGAGCGTAACAGACATACAGACAGACAGAGCTACTTTCGCATTTATAATATTAGTACGCATGCACAATATAGTATTATATATAGAGATTTCCAATGTTATGTCGTTATTTAACAAATTTTTTGCGATTACAAATTAATACTTGGCTGGTGAGAAAAACACCTTATAAAGTTCTACAAAAAAGTCCGTGAAAGTATTTATTTATTTATTGAACTTAATTGCACCAATATTACAAAATGTACAAATGGCAGGATTAATGCCAGTTGGCATTATCTCCCCGTCAACCAGTACACGAAACAGTAAAATATCTTAATATATATTAATCTCCTGTCACGATGTTTGTCCTCGATGGACTCCTAAACTACTAAACCGATTACGATAACATTTTCACACCATATGTAGTTTGCTCCAACTTGAGAGATAGGGTAGTTTATATCTCAATATATAGTCGCAATCTTGTTTAATTGCAAATTATTTGTCTATAATTGACAGTTACAATTATCTGTAACTGTCAATTAATTAATTTAATTAATAGCTCTTAACTCCAAAAGATTCTAACAAATGTAGACACTTTTCGACTGGATTGAGTTAGTACTAGAATTAGTCAATAGATGGCACTGCTATGGTAAACGGAAAAACGTGTCATATATGAGCTACAAAAAGATTCAAACAGATATCGACACTTTTCGACTGGATTGAGTTAGTACTAGAATTAGCCACCATATTTTTTTTACAAATACCATCTATGTAAAAAGCATGGTGGTCCCGTGACTGATGTTCTTCTACTGTTCCTCTTAAATTGTATACTTCAATGTAATATAACAACTTTAGCCAGAGCAACGCGTGGCCGGGTCTGCTATATAGAGTGGTGCAGACAATATATATACATAATTGATAAACGTTACATAAATATTTGTTTAAATAAACGCAATAAATACATATGATAGAAAAAGTATATATAAAATAACGTACATTAGGAATAGGGTTATTAAGTTAGAGAAGAAACATCAAGCAAGTATATGTCTATAACATTGTGGGTTATCTTTAAGTGATAGAAGAAGATGAAGAACTTTGCACTCGTGGGATGACGTTGCGGGTCTGTACTCATACACGTAAATCCGTCGCCTATCAGGTGTCGTCGTGGGGCGGGTATGTGTTCCTCATTAACCTGATACCGCTGCACGTGGTGGCTCTAATACTCCTGGGCCGGTTCTCGTCGCGCCTGTACGTGGCGTACAGCACGCTGTACTGCGTGGGCACCATCCTGTCCATGCAGATCTCCTTCGTGGGCTTCCAGCCCGTGCAGAGCTCCGAACACATGCTGGTGAGTGCATCCTTTTTTTATTTTATAGTTTATTCTACTCGTGTTTTTTCGTTAGAGTAGAATAGTTCTTTTCCCTGTACTGGGTAATATATGGGGACAAAATTAGGTTATGTTACTTGCTTGTAATATTACTTTCTGCTAGTGAAAGTTCATATTTTCTTACACTTACGGTTTCACTAGACATATTACAACTGCCTTTTAACGGAAACATACATTCTTTAAAAACGTAGCCGCAAGGTTACCGAAATGTTGAAAAAAAGAAAGGAAAAAAGGTACATGAACCGCGTTATTAAGCTGATAAAGGATTAATTTTATTAGTGAACGAATTTTTGTAATTGGTCTAGCAGATTTTAGAAAAAAAATTTTCGCTGTATAATCTTAGTTTAAATAGTAATACGAATAAGAAAATAACGATTTCAATTTTTTTATTCGAAATTGATGATATAAATCCTAAAAACTACTTGTTGCGGTTAAGCGCACATTGCATTGCGTAGTTATAAGACAAACAGCTATTAGTACTATAAATTCAAACACAATGTACGTGTTCTGCAGCCAATATACACTCGTTCGTTAATATAAAGCATATTTTGAATGTCGAACAGGCGCTGGGCACGTTCGGCCTGTGCCAGCTGTACGCGTTCGCGCAGTACCTGCGCGCGCACCTTTCGCCCGCCAACTTCGAGCTGCTCTTTAAAGCGCTGCTCACTACACTGCTGGCCACGCTAGGCACCGCAGCCGTCGTCCTCACTCTCACCGGTCAGTGTACAACTTGTCAAACGATAAATGTTGTATAAGTGTTATTGAGAAATTACTTTATTTTTTGTAGTTTAACCGAACTATACATATATAACTAGCAACTGGTTTCACCTTCACATAATAAAAGTAACTAATTTACTCCTTATAACATCGGTCACCTGCCATTAAATGTTCCAATAAATCGATGCAGATCCTGTTTTAGAAATACTGTCATATGTACTACTTTTTATTTAGTGAAAAGTTTTGAAATTAAGAACAGACACTACAGTTTTATTTATATGTAACGATTTTATCTTTAAAGGCGCTGCTTTGAAATACAAAATAAAACAAAATTACTTGCTTTACTTGCCTTACCCAACCATAAATAAAATATGAATAAAATATTCTCTTATCTAAGTGCTAAAGGACTTATTTTAATTTAATTTCATATGTATGTATTATTGTCTTTTTTTTCTACAGGTAAAATCTCACCGTGGACTGGCAGATTTTATTCTCTCCTCGATCCGTCATACGCGAAAAACCATATTCCTATTATTGGTAAGTAATAATTTACTTATACACCACTTTTTAAACTTGGGAATATTATTAAAATTTTTAAAACTCATACGTATGAAAATACTTTGTAATAGCTGTTTTTTTGATATTACAGCAAAAGCGCACATCTAATTTCTTTTTTATGTATGGATAGTAGTAGTATAATTTTAGAAAACATTTGCCGTAACTAATTTGTGCCTTTCGGTTTTTTTTAATATTATCAGATAAATAAAATAATCATTATCATCATCATACCAGCCGTTAGAAGACCACTGCTGGACATAGGCCTCTCCAAGTGAGGAGGTTTGTTGCCCAAAATAGCCGCGATGGGCTAGCGTGTTTGCAATCGCAGAGCGCAGGTTTCGCAACGGGCTTTCGCTGCTCTGTGCATATGATCTGCGCTATTTCGGATGGATATACCGCTATCTGTCGGTTCTGGTACCTTAGTCGCGTCTTACGGCACCCATGGTAGTGGGAGAAACTGTTCTACATTGCACGTACGTCACGGCAAAAATTAAATAAACCTTAAAATTATTACTTTTTTATACGTTCCCAAGATGTGTTAATATTTAGAACGATTGTCGCAAGATGTCTGAATCGTCTAACAATATATGTAAAAAGACTAGTTTTGTAATGAGTAGTTAACGCATAAATGTTGGAAAATATCAAATAACCCTTATTCAGTCACATAGCTGAAAGTATTTCTCTATCGTCTATGCAATAATAGCTCTATAATTCATTTTAATTTAATAATTATCATGGATTTGCGAAAAAAAATAGCATATCTCAACGAGCTATGAAAGGATAATGCTTGTAGTCATTGCGAGATCGCATCAGGAATTAGGAGATCCGTAAAAATACCATAGATACCGATACGGGCAGTGGGCAGGGCACATAGCACGCATAACTTAAAACTCCCACGATGTAGGTGGACAGATGATCTGAATAAAACCACAGGGTCGCGCTGGACGCAAGCCGCATACAACCGGTCCTATTGCAGATCACGTGGGGCCTATGTCCAGCAGTGGACGTCCGGCGGCTGATATGATGACGATGCAATTGCAAACTTAAGAAGCTGTCGATAAAAACCAAAGTCATACAAAATGGATTGTCCTTTACCGATGATGACTCAGGCTAAGCTGACATGTACTGGCACATAACAAGGTCGCTTTCCCTGCAGCCTCTGTGTCGGAGCACCAGCCGACGTCGTGGTCGTCGTTCTACTTCGACCTGCAGGTGCTGGTGTTCCTGTTCCCCGCGGGGCTGTACTTCTGCTTCAGCAAGCTCACTGACGCCAACATTTTCATCATACTTTACGGCGTGCTCAGTATTTATTTCGCTGTGAGTATGTTTTGTTGGTTGTTTTTTTTTTCACGGGCCCGATGACGCAGATGGTGGATCATCCTATCTTGTGGACCAAGGGTCGTGGGTTCGATCCCTATCCAAAGTAAATATGTATATGATGCATATTTGTATTTGTTCTGTGTCTAGCTGTTATATATTATTATATTGCATTTGTAATTCTTCTGTTGTCTGATGTCCGTAACACAAGTGCTTAAGCTACTTATCTCGGATTCAGGTCAACATAAGAGATGTTGTGTGTTGAGAATATATTTACATATTTATTTATTTGATTTGACGTGAATAATGTCAAAGAGAATTTAGACATTTAGAATAAAAACCTGAAAGTAGAATCACTGCACAAAAACGGAACTGAATGGGTGATTTTGTATAGCATGTTCCAGGCAGAAGAGGTTTAACAAGGCCAGCTCAGAAGTAACAAGAATAAACGAGCTAATATGAAAGGACTAATGCTTGGAAGCGCCTCCATTTTGAAATTTTTTTGCTGCGTATCGACGTTCGCAATTAGTATAACTTTTAATTCGTAGAAGCTACGGTGTTCGTTTTTGGTTTTTAATTGTAGATACAGAAACGTTTTCACGAACATCACAGCGTTTATGGCTCGGACACAGCCCCCTTTTTAGTTCTAATTTCGTGAACTTAGAGGGGGGAGAGCAAACAAGAAGTACAAGCGACCTGAACTGATTGCTGATGTGTATACTTCAACAGTCTATATACAAATATAGTATTTGCGACTTCTCTATTGTCTGATGTCCGTAACACAGGTGCTTTTAGCGACTTATCTCGAAGTCAGGTCAATGTATGAGATGGTTTTTAAATTTATTTTTATTGTCACCTTGGTAAGCACTATAGGAGTGCTACTATTTTTTATCTCGAGGCATCATTTTATTTCCTTTATGATGACAAGCGAAGCTTGAGTGCGTGACGTCGCGTCGAGTGACCACGCTCCGCTGACTCCGCACTGTGATCCATACACTTTGATCGCTGATCTAGTTAACTTCCCCGCCCCCCGTTTCACATGTCGATCAGTTTATAAAAATCCCTGTCTGCTCCCCGTTCTCAGGGTGTGATGGTCCGTCTTATGCTGGTTTTGGCGCCAGTCATGTGCATCGTGTCTGGGGTCGCAGCATCCAGTTTGCTGAGCTTGCATGTCAAGGATATAGAGACCAAGGCCGAGAAGCCGGACAAGAAGAAGAAGCATGATAACAATTTGGACTTCAGGTCGGAGGTGAGTCGTACCAGGCCACGGCCGGGAACTACCGTGTCACAATACATTTACTGTGTCATATGAATGGATTTACCCGTGAAGCATCGGCACAGTAGAATTGTACCGCCGTCTGTACCAGGTGGCGACTAAGATGCCGGATAGTACAGGGTGAGGATGGGCAGCGAAGTTGCGCTCTGCCCTGTCTTTTATGGGCCCGTCAATTATGGGCAAAAATCCCCCTATCTTGGGGAGGCATATGTCCAACAGAGGACTTTTTATAGCTGATATGATGATGAATGGTTTTAAATATTTACGAAAGACTAGAAAAATATTAGCTACACATTTTGATCAGAATTATCTTATTTTATATGTTTTTAAAATACAGTAATTAATGACATGTCATTTTTGTTACGTGTAATTTATTTATTCACCAAGCTTGCAATCAAGCGTTGTCTATCATAATCGTCACATCAGCAACTGGAAGTCCACCTGCTGGACATTGGCCTCCAAAAAATGGTTCCATAATAGGAAATAGTAGATACTGTACTCGCGATACCGACTACTGCGCGGTCATTGTTAGAGGAAAAGTAGTTTCATAAAAAGTGCGCGGGCGCAGGTGGGCGGCATGTTCGTGTGCGTGCTGGGCGGGCTGCTGACGTCGTACGTGCTGCACTGCACGTGGGTGACTTCGGAGGCGTACAGCTCGCCCTCCATCGTGCTGTCGGCGCGCGCGCACGACGGCGCGCGCATCATCTTCGACGACTTCCGCGAGGCCTACACCTGGCTTAAGATGAACACGCCCGAGGTGAGTGCCACATGTCGTTGGTGAGGGATGGGCGGAGGTGAGAAAGTTGGTATAAAATCTTCGCTATTTTTGAAGTTATTCGAGTGAAATCTAGTATGGAGGTTCTCATCTGTCTTCATTGTAAGTCTTGATATACATGTAAATTATTTATTATTAATTATCTTTTAACGGGAGTCTATGGGGGGGGGGGGGTCTGTGTTAGTATAAAATTTCTCTGATTTTCAAAGTTATTTCAATAATATGTTACATCTATGTATATAAAAGGAGAATCTAACTGACTGACTACCATATCAACGCAAAGCCTAAACTATAAGGTCAGAAAAAATCAGTAGAACATAGTCCGCTTATCGAGAAAGCTTATATACTATATATGTATAACATCACTCTAGGACCAATAACAGCGGAGCATATTTGATACTGGGTTTGTACTTACGCGGCACTGCTACTTGAAT
>JACJUM010000875.1:18497112-18575132 GCA_020976665.1 Heortia vitessoides | reverse complement strand
GTCTCACATAACGGATTCTGGACCCTAAAGGATCTCTTAAGCCACGTTAGTATGCGCGTGAGTTTGAGTATAAAGGATGTGTTTGGCCTCGACCGTAGTTGGGATGGTTTCGTGAAGGGTAACGTACGTCATAATGGTACTAAAAAGCATCTGACATCGTTCATAGAATTCTTAAGGACTGTTGGAGCCTTGAGTCTGCATGGATGGCACTGTATAAAGCGGTCTCATCGCGGTGGTCGGCAAAGTTATTAGTTAAGGCGGTACGTATCGCGTTCCAGCTGTCATAAATACCACCTGCGTTTATCAATCTAGACGCGGGGCCTGTTATCCTATTAAGAATGCCATTAATAAGTGCTAAATTATTTAATTCGTTTCCCTGACCAACTTTAAAATGCGCTATAACTCTATCGCATAAATGAATAAAACCTGTTAGCACATGTCTAAGCGACTTGTAAATAACGTCAATACTGTCTTGAGCCATGCTTAGTTCTATTTCTCCTAAATTCCAGTTATCGTCTATGGTGCTAAGCCTACTAGATAGACTAGAACTAGTCTCACTAAGTTTCCTCGGATGAAAAATCTTGGCGGTTATAATAAAACGTTAAAAAGAAACAAACACTAAAAAAAATACAATAGAATATAGAAATAAAATAATTAAGGAAAACTAGGATAAGAGGTATCAGGGCCCTTGGACTATACAAGGGCTGACAAGTAAAACACTAGGAAATAAGGATAGCAAGGACTTGAAAGATTCAAAGTACTTACAGCATTATATGGGTATCACTTCTTTCATTGAATCAATGTCTGGATTCTCCTCAGCTGGTTGTAGATTCACGATAGTCATGGTGTTTCGATATTAGAAGCCTACTCTTTGACTATCCCACCGACTGCGCCAAAAATATATGGTCACAGCAGGATGTAAAAAAAAATAATAAAAGAACAATTACAGTACAACAATGTTAGGTACAAGAATGATCAAATAAATGTTCTAACTAATTACAACGACGCGGTATCTGACGTCAATGGGAGCACGAGGCGCAGTGTCAGAATTTCGTGTTGTTGTTTATTTTTGTAATTTCATGTTGCCATGGATTATTGAGGGTATAGCTGCATTCGCAGTATTCTTATACTAGGCTTGCATAAGAAGTTGTTCCCTAAATGTTTCTACATTAATAATAACAATAAATATACATAACATCTCATGCATCAACCTGACTCTTAGATAAGTCACTTTTTGCAAAGCAATAGGCTATTCTCCAATTTCTTCATTTTTTTTTTAAATGTTCGTATATATCTGATAATTCATTATAATTTTTATTTCAGCAAAATATGACCGATTTATGCCGAAAAAAAAATATTAAAAATTTGTCGTAAAATATACGCGCCAAAATACCATCCGCCATTTTGGTGACGTCAATAGTACTAAAATATTGTAACCTCAAATTGACATTTGTCATTGACACGATATTGAGTTTGTCGGCTTTGTTGAGTTGTTTTTATTTATATAAAAAGATGAGTTTCTATAACCCGTATCGTTGGTGTGTTGCGTTAAATTGTAAGAATTCGACATTGAAGACTCCAGAAAAGTTATTTATTACTATTCCGAACGATGTTGTTAACCTCAAAATAAGAAAATTTCATTGAATTACACCTATGAATCACACAAATGATATTGTTGTGATAAAGTAATAGAAAGATTTACTTACATAGCTGTTTTTATATTTCTGCATTCGGCAGAAAAGAAATCTGTATTACACGCAAAGAAGTTTGTAATCATTACCGCATCTATCTTCGGTAAATTAGTACTTTCGGCTTTTACAAATCCGACGTCCATGTTTAATTATGCAAAAGTAGCGTAATAAAATACAAAATCTCTAAAATAAAAGGAATTATACACAAAAAAAGTAAAAAATTAAGGAACACAGTCAGTTGTTTACATTTAGATATTTTAGTGCTTGTGACGTCATTCTGGAAAAAAACATGGTGGACGGTGTTTTCGGTCACGTGACTTACAGATAATAAAACTCGGATTTTAATTTTGAAATATAAAATTAATCTTAGGTTTTTATGGAATAACGACATTTTTTTTCAATTCCTCACGTTATTATTTATTCAAGTAACATAATGTTATATTTTTTTGTTGATAGATGAAAATAGCCTATTGTGTTACGGACATAAAACAGTAATCACAATTTTAAAACTAAAATACATATTAACCACCTAAACTTCTAAGAATATTAAAAATTAACAACAAATAATACTAAAGTAAATATACTCACCTCCAAAGCTTCATATTGTTCTAGTCTACAGTGGTAAGCCACCAGGGCCTTCCTTATAGCACGAAGACAGTCTGGCATCATCACATTTTCAAAGTCCCCCAACACTGCAGTCAAGTTAAAACCAAGAGGAAATAATGTCCTGGATATTTCTTTAACACCTGAATATAAAGAAACATTTAATGAAGTATTTAATTTAGAAGATTTATTTATTGCACAGTATTAAGTAGTTTTCTATTATGAAGTATTCTTTATTATTATGAAACTAAAATTTTAAAAATATTGCACTGGCTTTTATTAAGTTCTCATTCCTATGAGAATAATATAAGCATAAGTTACCCCACATAACATCAGCTGTTAAAATTGATTCACTCATTTCAGAGATAATGGAAAGAAATCAAATGTTTTTTCAAAAATATTACATGATACTATATGCATTAAGCTTTTGATTTGCAATGATAGTGTTACAACATTTACAGAGGTTTATACCAGATCTCAGGTTAATCCTCAATCCATGCGAAGTGTGCAAATGTGAGTCATGCTGCATGTGGTAGATAACGCAGCAGAAGTCATTGAGCACATATATTGGCACCTCCATGCCGGTCAACATCGTCATTAGCTGCAAATCCTTCTGATATTTCGCCAGTAAGTGCTTTAGAAAGACTTTCTGTAAGAAAGCATACATAAGTACATTATAGCAGTTAAGTACAAAATATTTTTAAGTGATTTGGTAACTTTCTATATATCGCTGTTTTACCTGTGATCTGACAAATGTTTCCGATCCAATTGTATTCTCTGAAACTTTGTGTCTGAAGCTGTAGTCCTGAAGCTGGAATAGCTCAATTTGTTTATCTCTTAGTTTAAGTATTAAAAGATGAACCTCTTTCCGTATTTCATCACAGTCTTCGTCGGTGGCTAAAATTTTTAATCAAAATATGTTGTATAAATACTATATGAATATATTTTTACTTGATGACTACAGACATAGTTATATAAAAACATACACATCTTGATTTTGGCCTGTTTCTTTGAATTAGTCCAGATTAAATAAAATCTAAATCTCTTTAAAGGTAAAGGAACGTTCCCGATAATTACAGAGGGCAGGCAGCAATACTACTTATAATCCGAAATAAAAACAAATAATTTATTTACAACATTATCGGAACCGTTACTCTTATGACAGATAGTTCAAATGTTTACTTATTCTCTCGTTTTATGTTCTCGGATTTGTCGATACAGCCATATCTTTAATAAAATTCTTGTTTCTTTTAATAGATAACGTAGATTTTGCTTATGCATTATTTTCTTTTGCATACGTTATAATATTTAAAACCGATTTATTTACCTATTTAAACCAAAACTAATTATAATTAAATTATGATGAATAAAAATGGTAATAAATTAATTTACAAAAATAAGTTGATTACAAGGTAATGTTATTTCCTTATTATTTAGAGTTATTTCGCAGGATAAACGTTTACTAATCAATATTTACGAAATTAACATTAGTCCATTAAGGGCGCGTTCTCACTTGTCGGGATGATAGGAGAATCGTATAGTTTTATGTGTCGTGGCTTATATATTTAAATGGAGGTGTTCACATATAAAATGACACTTTTCTGTGACCTACGACATTTTTTACCGTGACAACAGAATGTCAAGACAGTGGAAACGGCTAACGCGACAGTCATAACACAATAAAAAATAGTTAAGACACAATCGTGACGACAAATCTACCGTAGCCACGAAAAAAGCGTCTCGTCGTTTATACGTGTATATAACCTGCATTTTTGCATATAACCTTATTCCGGGCATAACGGTTGGGGTATAGTGCATCTTTCTGTATTACAAAATTATGTAATACCGTACTACGCACGTAACGTACGTAATACTTACGTTCCGAATAACAAAACACGTTTATTTGATTATTTTACTGATGGTTGATGATGATGATATACCTCTAAAATTATAATGCAGTTCTTTAAACGAGCATCCTGATACCAAACATTTGTAAATGAGCAGTGACCGCAACTTCCGGAGTTAAAGTATAACCATCCTCGATAAATGGACTACCTAACACTGATATTTTTTTAAATCGAACCAGCACTTCCTGGATTATCGGGTTAAACAAACAAACAAACTCTTGAGCTTTATAACATTAGTATAAAAGAATACAACAGTAATTGTTATTAAGCAAGATTATGGTTACTAAAGCAAATTATTGAATTGGATCGTTAGTTTATCTACATCTCAACTAGGAAGTTACATGTCCAGTAGCTGTTCTGAGAGCGCAAACATGTAGGATAATAGATCTTTTAAAGCTTGTAAACATAAAGCTATAAAATGATTTTGTTTTTTTTCTGCCTTATCGAAACCAGAATAAGTGATGTAACTTCTAATTTGAGTATTTATCTAAGTAAATAACCTCTTTTCACTAATTACAGATGGATGTGTTCACTACGGTTTTTTTTAATCTGTCTCTTTGTTTCGGCCAATTTCTAAAACGGCTGGACCAATTTTCACTGGTAGATCGCTAATGTTATAAGAAGTAACTTATGCTACAATATTTATGCTAAAATATTCTTTATTCAAGTAGGCCTATTACAAGCACTTTTGAATCCTCAAAAATAATAAATAGAACAATTTAAATGCGGAAATATGAAGTACTACATTGTATATTTATAATAGTGATGACCCTGATGACCCAACGGGGTCGTAACGAGTCATCTAAGAAATAATTTCGCCCACCTTATACTAGTTTGCCGCCAACAGACGCGTTTCAAACCGAAAATTAATGCAGATGACCTGCAAGAAAAACTAGTGGTGCTAAAGGTTCCATCAATACTAAATAGTTAGTGTTAATGGAACCCCCACGGCGTCGGCTAACAAACCGTTACCTTAAATCTAGGCTAGGGCAATTCAATCCCAGGCAATTTTATCATTAATATATTACTTTATACAGAAAAAAAATTTTCAAAAAGATAGCTTCATCCGCCTTATTTTCAAACAGTAATACTTTATTATAATTTCGTCTTCGTCCATTGAACTTAGGAGCCTAAACGCACTACTGATCTCCGAGAAAAACGTACAGGCGCCTCTAGATTTGTGACTTACTAATGATGTGTAAACGACAAAGCGACTGTCGTGAAACGATAAAATATCGTTGTAGTCTAATGGGAACAGCTAGAGACGATGGTTGTCCAACGATAAATGATTCATTACGAGATAGTGGGAACGCGCTCTAAGTGCGAGACATTGACTTCAAAATTGACTGAAATTTTGACAAATTTGTGTAGGTAGTATGTACAGTAAGCAACAGATCAACCTGCCCAAACCTATCAAATATTTACAGTCAATTTTGAACTCAATGCCTCGCTTTTATTGTTTAATATCGATTGCGAAGTTTTGACAGATTCGGGTAGGTGTGTACGTAAAAAAGGCAACAAGGTGGCCTGTACTTTCGTGGCGCTCAGATGACGGAAACTATCTATGAGGATCTAAGCAAGTCGGGCCTTACACATAAGCGTATCTAGGATTCGTTTTAGTGAGGCCTGGCTCCTGACATGCCATGACAAATGCAATGACATAGTCATTCAAATATAAGTCTATAATTTTGAGATTTTCGAATCAGTACACCAATATCCATAGGGTGGGCACTAGACCATTTAGGGTGAGCTCGGCCCACCCCTCCCCAACTCTATATAAGTCTATGGCCATATATTGTATGCCCGAGATCTATCACACTGTTTTTATGGGTACTTCAAAGTAACATTGGGCAGAAAATGTGGTGATAAGCTGAGAGTGGAGCAGCTTAGAGATTACTAAAGAGTCTATGTTCATTAGTAGACTCCTGAGTTAGTTAGTAGTCCTATAGTTGTTATTAAATATAAAATAAAAATAAATCCACAGGATCTCATACATTAACCTGACTCCGTGATAAGTCGCTTAAAGCACTTGTAGTACGGACGTCAGACAACAGAGGGTATACTACTTAAATTCATATATTTCTCACCTAGACACAGAGCAAACACAAAAATATCATCATACAAATATTTGTCCTGGCTAGGGCCTTTGTCGCACAAGATTAGATCACTACCATTACGACGATCTTACTTGTGCATTCGTTCGTGTTTCATAAACAGTTTTAAAGCTGTTAAAGTTTGATTATAAGCGGTAAATATGTGTAGAACAATATGATAGTTCCGGTTTTTTTTTGAAGTACCTATAGCTCGACTACTCGGACTACCAGGGCCACAGATCGAGAGGGCGGGGCAGCTCGTATTTACCGGCGTGCCCCGCGGTGACGATGGGGATCTGAGCGGGGGTTTTTTAGTTATCTCTTTCCGAACAAGTTGTTTCATTACTAATAAGTCTATAAGAGATTGCATTCAGCGATATGGCCGCCTCTTGTACCTACTATTCCATGTTTTTGTGATGTCCTTGTGTTGTTTTTACTAGTGTACAATAAAGAGTAAATTTTATTATTACAATATTGGAAGACATTGTCCGACTTCAATAATTTCATACTCGGGATACATCTTTTTTTTTCATAAATTAATTAAACAACAAAATCTACTATATTCGTTTAATTCTACGAAAGTAAGATATGTCAAATCATGCGATGAAGGTACACACGCGTACATGAGTGTTCGTGTACCTTAATTACATGGTTCAGTTATGATCTGTGTATGTGTGCATTCTTCACGCATGTCTGTATACACAGCAACAGATCTCCCTACCCAAACCTGTCAACACTTCCCAATTGATATTAATACATAATACAGAGTCATGAGATCAAAATTGACTAAAAAATTCACAGACTTGGGTAGGTCTATCAGTTGCTTACCACACATAACAGATGAATCAGTTCCATTTTAATTAAATTATAGTAAATGTCAAAGTTGAGATAAAAATTGTATTATATAAATAAGTATAAGTATAAATAGGTACTAGAAGTTTATTATATTAATATTATTTTACAAAAATAATTTTGTCCAACAACCGAAAAACAAGTTAATTGAAACTCCCGAAAAATAATTACCTAAATAGATTATCAGGTTAGCAAGTTTCTATTGTCACTGCGGTAACAGACAGATCACACTGCACGCAGGTCTAATGGAGGATGGTGGAGTAAATTTCTGAAATTGAAACCTCAAACTAGCCAGGTTCGTAGGCATCGTAGAACGTCCAGCCACAGACGGACGTTGACTGACTAGATCCGCAGGACCGCGCTGGATGCAGGCCAGGCCGCATACGACCAAAATTGATACATATAAATAAAAGTGTCCGTTTGTATTTCCAAATGAAAGCTTTCCAATTAATACATATAACTTCCACTTATGTACATAAAACATAAATAAAAAAATCTGTTTGTTTAGTCCGACTAATATAACGGCTAATACGGCTGGTCTGGTAACAAAAGGACTTTGACAGACAAATACCTATATTAGTCATTATTCTCGAAACTACGGCTGCTGCTTGTAAGTCGTCTGAGATACCGGAACCGACAGATGGCAGTATATCCATCAGAAGCGGTGTAGCTAAATGCAAACGGGCGGGAATGGGCAGCAGCATTCTCGTCGCCAAGCTCCACTGTGCGATTGGCACCACACTTGGCCAGCGCGGCAAATATAGGCAAATCCTCCGTTTTCAGGAAGGCCTATGTCCAGCGGTGGACGTTTTACGGATGCTATGATGATGATGATCTTTGCACTCTGTGCTAAAACTTAGAATATTAAATAGATTTAAATTTGACCTGCATATAAATCACCATTTATAATAAATAGTAAGTATAAAAATATCGATATTTTACATTACAACTCCAGGATGTTCTTATAACTATTGAAGCAATATTATAAAATGGCATCATTCAAATATTAAACGCAAGGTATTTGAAATAGAAACCAAATAAATTACATGTAACATCATAATTTCTAAGCAAATATTTATAGGCCAACCAACTTCCTGTCCTGCTCGGATAGTCGTCCTTCTTGCAAACGCACCAATAGTCTGGAAAAAAAGAAAAAATATAATAATAATAATAATTACCTTTTACTCAGATATTTCCTTATACAATATTTAATAAACACGTAGAGTTACTAGCATAAAAAAATAAAAAGAAAATATTATTCCAGTATTTGGAACCTGCTTATTTTCTATAGAGCTGTGTTTGCACATCTAACCTTTTTCATTTTCATTTTTTCTGGCCTCTCTGTTCCATGTCATAGCAATAAAAATATACGAAAATTGTGCAATTATTTTTTTTACCGAGTCGACGCAGCCGATCCAGCTCGAAATATCACAAGGATATCACTAGCGCGTTGACAACCTTATGACTTGAAGATATGTCACATTACCCAGCAGTCATTCCACTGCCTCTCTCACCCTTCACACCGGAACACAATAATGCGAAAACTGCTATTTGGAGATTGAGGTACCAATTAAAAAAACCTTTGTATGAGGTCTACCTCATGTACAATACCGTTCCATGCCGTGGGGTACCAGCAGATTAGAACAGTTATTTCCTCTAGCGGTATATCCATCCGAAACAGCGTAGCTCGAATGCAACATGATGGAACCTAACACCGCGACAACTCGTACATCAATTCTAGCACCACCAGAAAGATAGGCGAGAAGCATGACCAACAGTCACTTCAGGGCGCCTCTGAAGCCAGACCTTGGCTCCAATGGTCGACGTTGGAGATATTTGCTTGTTTGCAAAAGAGGAGGAAGGAGTGAGCTTGGCCGAACTAGTGCAGTCGGTGATCATTCGAGGAGCGGATCGGCACGAGTTGTACGGCACGATCGGCACTTGACCCCCCACTCATCGGCACGAGGCGTCAAGTGTTTCCGACTGTGGAGTGTCATTTGATTCAACTTTGCAGACGGCATCGCGGCACAGCGTTTTATGCTTGGGCTGCAGTACAGTACCAACCGGATCCATTATATGGACCAGTTATAACCTGTTTGAGGCGAGTTAGGACAGCTCGCCACGTCACTGTTGCTCTGCGTAGAAACGGACTCCCTAACTAAACCGTGGAGTGTCAGTGAAAGAACGACGTAGAAAAGCACTTGAGTTTCTATCGATTCGCAATGAGGATGAAAATATTTATTGTGGACTATCTCTAAGGGCCATCGCCCACGGCGACTTTTAGTAGCTATGCAGTCGCGCGTTTAGCAAATTCGCGACAGCATCTCTTCTAACGCGTGTTAGTCGCATTTGCAATGTATCGATACAAACGCGCGACCGCCGGACGACATCGATAGAGAGAACTGAGGGGAGAGGGAGTGTTCGCGTTTGCATCGCGACTGAATCTGGTAGCGTGTGCGAGGGCACACAGCTAGCGACAGCTTCGCGTCTGTGTCGATGCTACGCGCGACAGCATCGCCACAAAGTCGCCGTGGGCGCCCTCGCCCTTAGAGACAGATTTATACTATTCCGGACTTTATTGTAGACTTTTTTGAGGTGTACAATAATTTTATATAATTTATTTATTATAGGTTCAGCCAGCGTTTCAGGGTGATTGCAAAAAAATATGTTATGTTACTACATCGTATCGGAACCTCTAAAATTTGCAGTGTTTCTCTACTATATTATGCATATAAACCTACATCTTGAATCTATAAGTGTCTATTAAAGAGAACCATCAATAGTATCATGGAGTGTCATCGCAAAAAAAGTGTTTATTTACGTCATCGCTTTGGAAATCTCTAACACTGTCAGGGTTTTATCTACTATATTATTCATATAAACCTACATGAATCTATAAGTGTCTTCTGTTCTCACTGTTTCGGATGGATATACCGCCATCTGTCGGTTCCGGTACCTTAGTCGCCTTTTACGGCACCTGGTAACGGGGGGGGGGGGGTACTATTCTACTCTGCCGGTACAACGCGGCTCAATCTATTACTGTCTATTAAAAAAAGAGAACATTTAATGTATCGAAATCTGTCGCGTAGTTTTAAGCGACGTAGCGCGCTATGGATGGCCAACGTACCTGTCCTTGTTGTGACTGACGGACCACAGGTCGGGCAGGTGTTTTGGGCACATGTACTCCAGGAAGTGTTCGCGCCACAGCTGTTCTAGACGCAGCAGACCGCCCTCCAGCCCGGAGAAGTATTCTACCACCTTCCGCCCGTGGCACTCGTAGTCCATGTTCTCTATCCTGCGAGGTTCCCTGTAGAGTTGTAGCCAGTCTGTCTCCATTTGGATTATAGGAAATAAAAAGTATATATTGACGGGCCCGATGGCGCAGTGGTAGTGACCTTATCTTGAGTGCCAAAGGTTCAATCTGCACCAAGGACAAACATTAATATAGTGATAATTTGTGTTTGTTCTGTGCCTGGGTGTTATATGTGTAGTATATTTGTAATTCCTCTGTTGTATGATGTCCGTAACACGAGTGCTTTAAGCTACATACTTGACTCCGAGAAGTCAATAGTATATGAGATGTTGTGTGAATTGTTGTTTATTTATTTATTTATTTGCAACTAATAAAACATTTCGTAAAGTTTTTGGTTAGTGTGAAAACAAGTTGTGTACACAAATATATATTACTTCCCGGTAGATGATTAGGCCGTTGTTCCTATGTAGATTTTTAATTTACGTGTTTGAAATTGAAATTTGAAATGTTTATTTGTAATTCCGCGTAATTGAAGGGCCATATGGCGTAGATAGTAGTAATCCTATCTTGTGCACCAAGGGTCGTGGGTTCGATCCCCACCCAGATCAAAAATGCATATGATGGTATTTGTGTTTATTCTTTGTCTGGGTGTATAAATATATATTAGAATATGCCACCATCATTGTCATTTCTCTGTTCTGTTGGCTGGCGTCCGTAACACAAGTGCTTTATGCGACTTACCACGGAGTCATATGATGTTGTGGGAATTTATTATTATTATTAATTCCAAATTAACTGTCATCATAACAGCCATTGGAAGTCCACTGATGGACATAGGCCTCTCTAAGAAATGGAGAATTTTGCCCATAATTACTGCGCTGGGCAAGCGTGTTGGCAATCGCAGAACGCAGCTTTCGCGTCGGTGTTGCTTATCCCCATCCTATACATTTGAGCTACACTGTCTCGGATAGATACACCGCCATCTGTCGGTTCTGGTACCTTAGTCGCCTCATACAACACCTGGTATAGGAAGAGATACTATTCTACTCTCTCTGTATTTCCTGTAATTTATTGATATCATAGATTAGATAACATAGTTTTGTAAAAACACTAGTGCCATCCGGTGGCAACACCAACTAGCTAGTCTATGACTGAGTCTCTTCTTGTCTGTGGTAGGTACCACCTATTTAGACACGATTACTATGTAGACATGATGAGACATATAGCTGCATACAGAAAAGTAATTCTATGTGTTATTTCTAATATTTCCAAAAGAGATTTGAAAGTATATATGAACTAATTTAACAAAAAAATGTCTGCGTTTGGTCTAGATAATCTCTAAAACGACTGTACAGACTGAAAAGGGGCATTCATTAGCAGCAGTAGGGTACCGGCAGAGGAGAATAGTACTTCCCCCTTCACCGGATGTCGTAAAAGGTGACTGAGGTACCTAAACCGACAGACGGCGGTATATCTATCCAAAACAGCGTAACTCAAATGCATAGGGCGGGGACGGGCAGCAGCATCAGCGTCGGGAAAGCACTCTGCGATTGCCAACACGACACGTTTGGCTAGCGCAGCGGTTATGAGCCAAATTCCCCTTTTCTTGGGGAGGCCTATGTCCAGCATTGGAATCCCACTGATATGATGATGATGAACCGATAAAACCTTAACATTACGATCTAAAACTTACCTTAACCTTTAACTTAAACCTTAATCTTTCAAGTACACGGTACTAAAACTAGAAATACACGGGATCTGACCGGATATAACCGGATCAAGCCACAACCCAGTAAACAACGCAAACTATCGACACTCACAGGACTTGAACTTCTGAGGCCTCCTTGAGCAGTTCGTCGGTGACATGCTCGTATTGTGGGAAATGTTCTAGCAGCACAAGTTCCAGTTGCTGGCGGCGAGCCGCTGGCAGCTCGTGCTTGCAGGACTGGTACAGAAGGGCGCGCGCCGCCGAGCGGATCTTCCTGCAGAAAATTCAACACTCTATTTACTTAAAGACAGACGAAGACATACCTCACGTGCATAAGGTTGACCTAATACGAATTTCGTCTGCCTCTCACTTATTTTTACCGCCAAATAGCAGTGATCGCATTGCCACATACTATTTTCTTTTTAATAGATCAGTTCGACAAGCAAAGCAATCATATAAGCAGTCCGCGTGATAGTAAGCGTCACTGCAGCCTATAGACGCTCGTAATATCACAATGATGTCACTAACGCATTGCCAACCTTGTGAGGATATTATGGTACATTACCCAGTAAATTCACTGCCTCTCCCACTCTTCAGACAGGAACACAGCAATGCGAACACATCGCGAAACCTCGCAGCCGCGGGTTTCGCGGGATGAAAACGGGCATCGGACCTCTCATTTATGAGAGGGACCGCCCTCTTTTTTCGGTGGCGCTAGAATTGACGTCTGAGTAGTCCAGCAATAGGTTCGTCCGGAAAAAAAAATGCGAAAACTGCTTTTTGGCGGTACAAAATAGGTGAGAGTGGGGTACCAATGCAGACGACCTTGTATTAAGTCTATCTCACGTGATGTGACATAATATCTTCAAGTCTCAAGGTTGGCAACGCGCTAGTGATATCCTTGTGATATCACGTGCATCAAAGGCTGCTGAGACGCGGACCGCATGCATGGTTTGTCAACCTGGTCTAATATAAAAAAATACTCTCGGCCAATAGCATTAATTTAATTACTGATTACATTTTTAGGTTCGAATTTTATTTTCAATGATAATCGAAACCTGCAATACATATTCACTTCATTTAAGTTTGTTGTGTTTGTTTGTTTATTTATTTATTTTATTTAATTCAATTTTGTTCAAAAAATATAGCTTGAAATTTTGTATTTACTTCTCAAAAACTGAGGCAAAGAGGGCGCATACGACAAAGGTTTATAATCGCCGACGTCTGTATGGCCATTAACACTAATTACCTAGTGTTAATTGAACCTTTATCACGACCAGTTTTTCTTGCGAATTCCGTTGTGGTGGCTCGCGTAATGAACCGACAGGAAAGGTAGTTTTAAACTCGTCTGGTGCCGGCAGACTACTTCAATGCAGGCCTAATTTACATATGTTAAATGACTCTTATCATCTCATAGGATCACATCAATTTAGTCGTGAAATTAGAACGACTATTTGTAATATAAAAAAATAACAAAATAGATAGGGATCATATACGGAACGTTTATCAAAATATATCTTTTTAAATGTTTGTCCGTCTGTTTTTCTGAGGTGATCTCTGAAACGGCTGGACCGATCTTGATAGGACTTTCACTGGCAGATAGCTGATACAATAATTAGTAGCTTAGGCTATGTAACATTATGCTACGACTAATGGGAGCGGCGCATCAATTAAAAAATGTAGCAAATATGAGCTGAAAATATGCGTATTAAGAGAATCGTTGCGTAAACGGTTGAAGCTATACAAAAATAATGTAAGTACAAAGTCACTATTCCACGCGGACGAAGGTATTATGAAATATAATCTTCCTATCATGAAATATTATTGTTTTAGTAATTTGTTAAATTTTTGCTTGAAAGTGCTTGTAGCGGGCCTACCTGAAAACAATATATTTTAAGTTTGTGTTTGGCAAACGCATCGTTGGATCTTACCAGGACATCGTCCAAAAAGGAGGAAAACCTGATTGACGCCAAGATGACCTGAGTAAAAGCACATGATCAGGACGCAAGATGCATACAATCTTTATGGAATTTTCTCAGAGAAAATTCTATGAATGAATTCTATGAAGAGGATGTTCAACACATGGAATCCGTAAAAGACGTCCCGGCCTGACGGGCCCGATGGTAAGGGTCGTGGGTTCAATTCCCACCTAGGACAAATATTTATACGATAATATTTGTGTTAGCTTTGTGTCTGGGTGTTTAAAAATATGTATTGAAGTATTTTATTTGTGATTTCTCTGCTGTCTGATGTCTATAACACGAGTGCTTTAAGCGACTTACCACGGAGTCAGGTCTATGTACGAGATGTTGTGAATATTAAAGATTGTTCGTCACGCACTTGCACGTCTGGTCCTCGGTGTACTTGGTTCGCTCCTTGTTGTGTAAGGGCGCGCTGCACATAGCTGCCAGATTCTCGCGCACTGTCACGTCGCTGATGTTGCTACGCTGGTGGCACGGTACGCACAGCAGGACTATATCGTGCGATGAATGGTCTTTCATCACATCTAGAATGGACCAGGAAGGAATCCTTCTTATTTCTTCACACCTCCTTCATCATCATCATCATACCATCCATTGAAAGTCCACAGCTGGACATAGGCCTCCCCAAGAAAGGTAGAATGTTGCCCATAATTGCCGCGCTGGGCAAGCGTGTTGGCAATCGTAGGGGCCATGGCTTCTATTTCTATGTTGAAGGTTAATTCAAGAGTGTCGGCTAAACTATGTTTTAAAATACGTTGGATATTAACGATAGAACAATCAGAACTGTAACTGAAAAATCTATTGGGGGTATTTTGAAAGACCAAAGAGTTAAACATAAGAAACATAATACTGTAGGCGAATTACTTTAAGTAATAAGATAATCAATAAATTGGCCGTGAGGTACCGTAGAGTAGACTAGTACCTCCTCTTGTAAATAAAAAAATAAATAGATCAAATATTTTAAGGTACAAAATGTCTTATACGGATACAAAGCTAGCATTTACTACTAAAATAACGATCATATCCCAAGTTTTGCTGATTTTATCAAAAATTTGTGAAGTAGGTTTTGGTTTTAAATTTATTTTATTTTCAGTATGTTAATTATTTCTAATAATAATTTTTTTTTTGTTGATTGTGTTTGAAATTTGTTGTTGAGCAAGCAGTTGAGTTGTGAGTCACGAGATTATATTTTCATTGTTTTAATTTAAAAAATATTTCATGAAATATATCGTTTTTTATCTGTAAAGTGTCTCAACTTATTTTTTTATTTTATTTTATATTTCCTAAAAAAATACTACACCATTTTGTTGAGCGTCAAAAATCATTATATAACTTACTTAAAACCATATCGCGGTAAATTTTACAGATGTTTTTAACGTTAAAAGCATTAATATCAATTTCAAATGCCGTGAGGTACCGGCAGTATAGAATAGTACCTCCAGGTGTCGTAAAAGGCGACTGAGGTACCAGAACCGACGGATGTCGGTATATCCATCCGAGACAGTGCAGCTCAAATGCACAGGGCAGGGATGGGCAGCAGTATCTCCGTCGCGAAAACTGCGCTCTGCGATTGCCAACACGCTTGCCCAGTGCGGCAATTACGGGCAAAGTTCCCCTTTTTTTGGGGAGGTCTTAGTTCAGTAGTGGACTTTCAATGGCTGGTATGATGATGATTAATTTCAAACGCGATTAACTCGAAAGTTTAGTTTTTTGACTTGTGGCACTATTTGAGCGGAAATGCGTTATGGAAACATACGACAACCTTTCATTATATTAGACCCTTTCACATTCACACATATAAATTCACACCCACATGCACATAACAGAGAATAAATGAGTTCAAGAACTGGCTAGATCTAGTTTAGGTACTTAAGCAACAAAATGTATTATAGTTTTAAATTTCCTTTTGTTGAATAAAGTTATTATTATTATTTGTACTTACCCGGGAAATACTTGCGGTACTCTCTGGGCACGACATTCTTCCGTATGTACGAGTTGGTCTTGCCGCAGACGACACACTTGTTCTCCTTAGAGAGCTGGTAGAACCGGCCGACGTCCCCCACCGACCGGCCCGCAGGCTCGAACCTCAGCCGGACAGTCAACGGGTCTTCAGAAACTTTATCTGCCAGTTCTTTTTTTACGTACCTGCAAAATGGTATATATTATTATTATGAGACCATTCCGACAAACAAGCATACATTCCGCGTGATAGTCAATGTACCCGCAACCAATAGACGCTCGTGATATCACAAGGATATCACCAGTGTGTTGCCAATATTGTGACTTGAAGATATTAGGTAACATTACCCAGTAATGTCACTGCCTCAACGTACACTGCTATTCACAATCATTATCATATCAGCTATTGGGAGACCACTGCTGGACATAGGCCTCCCCAAGAAAAGAAGAATTCAGCCCATAACTGCCGCGCTAGGTAAGCGTGTTGGCAATCGCAGAGAACTGCTTTCGTAACGAGTTTCCTTGCCCTACGCATTTGAGCTACACTGTTTCGGTTGGATTTACCGCCACGTGTTAGTTCCAGAGCCTCAGTCGCTAAATCTTAAGGTAATGAGGAAGGTACTATTCTACTCTGCCGGTACCTCACAACCACAATTTGCACATTTCGTACACTGCCAGTTGGCGGTAGAAATAGGTGAGAGTGAGGAACTAATGCAATAAATAAATATCATCAAAGCAAATATTTGAAGGCGCAGATGGTATCTTGGGTTGACCCAGGACAAATATGTTGCCTGTTTAATATATAAGTATTATATGTACCAGGTGTCGAGAGTGGCGACTAAGGCACCAGAACCGACAGATGGCGGTATATCGGCTCAAATAAACAGGGCGAGATGGGCAGCAGCATTCCCATCGCGAAAGTTACGCAATGCGATTACCAACACGCTTGAGCAGCGCGGTAATTATAGGCAAACTCTCCCCTTTCTTGGGGAGAGTTTGCCTATAATTTGCCTTGTCCTGCAGTGATATAATGATGATGCTGACATTTACATACATAGTTGCTAGGCATAACGTTGATAAAAAAGTCTCACCAGAGAGCTTTCTTCATGTCGCAGGTACAAAGGAGCTCCCCATCGGGAGCTTGTAAGAAGCAATTGTGATAAAGTGGTCTCGAACGTATGGCAGCCATGTATGCTTTCTGTGACTCTTTAGGTTCACTTTTATTCTTTCTGTAAATATAATGGCTATGGGTACCTACTACATATAGTAAACACATTATGTTTAAAACAATGATTGTAATATTTTCTAACATGTACGAATGAGTTCCCCACAGATTACGACGGGCTCGATGGCGCAGATAGTAGAGATCCTGTCTTATGCGCCAAAGGTCGTGGGTTCAATTCCTCACCCAGGTCAAATCAGGTCACAGCAATGCGAACACTGCTATTTGGCGGTAGAAAAAGTTAGAGTTAGGTACCAATGTAGTCGACCTTCGTATGAGGTCTACCTCGAGCATGCGAGGTGTATCGAGTCTGTCTTTTATAAGAATAATAATAAGATCCGCTCAGCGGCGCGCGCCCGAGAGCGTGCTGCTGGAATATACCCGCAACATGCCCAGCTCAATGAAGACCTGCTCAAGAAGGCCTCGCAAGAGTAAGTCTTGTGAGTGTCGATTGTATGTGTTGTTTACAGGGCACATTACCCAGTAATTACATAGCCTCTCTCACCTTTCAAACCGAAACACAGCAATAGGAACACTGCTATTTGGCGGTAAAAATAGATGAGAGGTGCCAATGCAGACGACCTTTGTATGGGGTCCACCTCACGTAAATGTGTTTTCTCTAAACAAAAATACAAAGCTTTTCTCATTTTTATATCAGTATAGATAGCCTAGGAATTTACCTTTTTTTAGTATTGTTAGGTCTCGTTCTAAAGTGAACATCTCTGTACGGAGAGCACAATCCTTCGAGTTTATTCCAGTTAATATATTTTCTTCTTAAGAATGACACTAATTTGTTGGTATTGAGATCACCAGATAGCTTAGTAAATATTTGCACAGCTATACGAGCATCTGCAGCTGCATATCTAATTTGGGCGTCTGAGAGATTATCCGCTTCCCAGTCACTGCAACGAATCTGTAATAACAAACAAACAAGCAAATGTACATAATTGGGAATATCTGCTACTATATATTATTTAACTATCAGTGCAGGCAATCCACATAACATTGAAGTATCCTGGTAATAAATCCTGGAAAGATCCTGTCTAGTGCGAAGTTCATTAGAATCTAGTGCATGTAAGTGTTTGGAATCCACACAAGATCAAGTATAGACAAATGATAAAACATTTCAGAAAGCTTTTCTCTGCTGCTATTATAAACGGGTATACAGCTGTTATCCCTTTATGTACCCAAGTAAGTTCTTTCTGGGAATGTTGGGGATGAATTCTCTGGATACCAGGAGAGCTTGTGCAGAGCTGTACTATATTAATATTTCGTGGAGATGTGAACTCGCCTGAATGTGTAAATCAATTGTCACGCATCTTTGTGCCTGACAACTATCTGCGCATTCGATCCGGACGAAGACATCGGCTGTTTGCGCCTCTGCCATGTCATACTGTAGCGCGTGCGCAATCACCTTTATGCCGTTTACAGCAGGCACTTAACGCTCTTCTTTTTTCTTACCCGTACTTTGACGTACTTGTCGACAACGTCAAATCATTAATAATTAAGCTTGATGTAGAATAATTTAATTTTTGTTGCAACCTCGTAATTGTGTAATTGGGATAATCCGTATAATTATGTTAATAATAAATAATTCAGCTTCCTTATGTCATAAGCTCACAAAATCAGAAAACTGAGTGTAAATTTAAATTTATGAAACAGAGCAGAAGACCTTACTAGGCCACACGTAAGACGTCGAGAAAATAACAAGCACACTGACATCCAAACTTCTATATGGTGGACTTTGAAATGAGAAGATGAATTGCCATCTATTTCTGGAGCTGATAATTGCAGGACGTGTGTAACTTGTGATCCCAAGAAAAAACGAAAAACATTTCATCTGTTATGTTGAAACAAAATGTGAATTTTTTTCTGTGAAATATTTGAGACTACCCCCTGCAATTTTCTCAAAATTAAAATTTTTTCATACTTTTTTGGACATTAGAATATGATTAGATGCTTTATAAATTTGAGATAATATTTTGTTCCTATGTTGATAGATCTGATTATGTTAGCATAGTTATCTTTTTAATTAAAATGTGCCAGAAATTGTTCACATTTATGAGAAATATATGTTATTTCCTTTTTTTAACTAAAATAAATAATTCAATATTATATCAAAGTTTTATTAATTTACTCTTAAAATATAACTAAATAGCTATGAAACTCATGTGTATCCAATGAGGTCTCTGTGACCATGTACAGGTGATTACGTATCTGATTCAGAGGTCAGGTGTATAGGGGTTAACATTAATTTTAGTAAAGTATCAACTTTCTAGAGATACAGACATGTTGATAAAACCTCTATGTTCATTAGTTGACCAAAACTATTTTCAGTACAGAGTGCAGTGCAGAGCTGATGTCTTTGCTAGAAGACACACACTACACCTCCCATAATCTGAACAAATTTATTTTTATTTTTTATTACTAATAGTTCCAGTACCGATTGCAGATAAACTATTTTATAGCCTTACCTTCCAACTTTTATCCAATGTGACACCTAACAATGACTTAGATAAGCTTGCCAGGCCTCCAGCTTCATAGCCACACAAATGGGCAAGGTGTCTTATATCCAGTGTTGAATTAAGGGTTATACCATAATCCATAAACAAATATTTGGCATCATCTAGAGGTGCCACACCTACTTTATAAATAAAATTGTCAGCTAAAATCTCCTGAAAATAAGCATAGTGTATTTAAGTTGTACTTAGTAACATCATTTTCAGCTATAAAAGAGATTATTTCCTTTTTATGAGGCTGCATTATATTACTTACTTTTAAAGAATCAGGAATGGGTTTTAAATGACATAGTCTAAATAAGCCACAATAACCATCAGAACTTGACAACTGCAACAATGCTACAGGTTGCCTTTTACCATTATTTGTTACCCATTCGCAGTCAAAACCTATGACTCTTTGTTGCTGGCACCTTCTAAAAATTTCAAACACAGTTTTATATTGTTTGTAACAATTTGTTTTTAAACTGTATTATATAAAAAAAAGTGTTGACTACCTTCGCAATTCTGAAACAAAATCATCGCATTCACTTTTTGTTGTAATTATTTTGATATTTACATCATCAAATGCCTGTTTTTCATTACGTAGTCGTCTATTACGCTTTAAATAAAAATAAGCGAAACCGGCTACTCCAAAAACGACTGCTGCTGATGTCACCCAAAATGTTGAATTTAAGTTAGACATGGTTTGTATATAATTCACTTTGCACTACACTATTTATTTAATACTGAATAACCAGTTTTTGTTGACGAAATGCTAGGGAAATCCTGATATCACACCACTTCAATAGTTCCAATAGTCGAACTGTCAAATTAGACGTGAGGCAACTAAACGAAAATCTAAATCGAGTGGTGTTTATCTCGATTTAGATTTTCCTAACTTGTATTTGGACGTGTAAATGTACGATGGTTTCCACCGGTTTTGATGAGATTATACTTGGCGAATATAAAAGTTTAACTATGCTCCATTAGTAAGCGGTGTCTTATATGTGATCTACACACAGTTTATTAAGGAATTATAAACATAATTAATATATTTTTATAATATGTTATTATATTTTTATGCTATTAGCATAACCATTCATAGCACAAGATAAACTAATGTTATTTTATGGAGCTTGACTTTTAGTATTTATTGTCAAATATAATAAAAGTAGTACACAAAGCAACACACCAATCTACACAAAACTGTATCAATCGATATTATTAATTAACAGAGTTAACCTTAATTGGAATAATTTAAAATTTCATATTTTTTTTCATAATAAATAAAATTTAATTTAAAATTCACAAATCAGTCGCAATCCATGGGATTATATAATAATAATAACAATAATAATAGAACTCGAGTAAATTTAATTGAAATTGTTTAATCCTGTAATTTATATAATTCCCATTAATTATTCTATTACTTAAATCCTTATTATATTACCATATTATTTTATTATCCTTTTATATTAATCTAACCTTATTATTACTGTCTACCGATTGACGATACATCTCAACTGGGAAAGAGAACTAGTTATAATAACATTATTATTTTTAAAGATGGCTTTATTAAAAAATGCTTCGTTTAGAAATAATGATTAGTATATGTGTACAAGGCATAGAGAAAAGAGATTGTAAATGTCACTGAAAACGTCAATAATCACAAATATGTCGTAAAATCTGAAATATTAGTGAATTTCCGTGCAATTCGAAGATATACAATTACAGCAAGCAAACATTTAAATTAAATGGCGCGAGATCGTAGCTCTGATCGACGGAGGTCTCGTTCCCGAGATAGACGGGAAAGAGATCGCCACGACGAACGGGAATCGCATCGGGATAAGATAAAACGTAGAGAAAGATCGCGGAGTCCTCGAAAAGACCGGGAAAGATCACGAAGTCCTGCTAGAAAGGAAAGAGAAAGATCACGAAGTCCGAGAAAAGACCTAGACCGTGCAAGAAGTCCTCGCAAAGAGCGTGGCCGTTCTAGAAGTCCAAAGCGGCGTGATGGGAAGGATAGACGCTATGACGAGAAAGAAAAAAGTAAAAGTAGAAGAGACGATGAGAAACAACAGGAAGATCAAGATCAAGATGCAAAGAGGGATGACCTAAAGTCGGTAAAACGTGAACCTTTGTCATTAGAGGAACTGTTGGCTAAGAAAAAAGCGGAAGAAGAGGCTCGTAGCAAACCGGTCTTCTTAACGAAAGAGCAACGTGCCGCTTTAGCGTTGGAACGGCGACGAGAACAGGTTGAAGCCATGAAAGCCAATGTTGAAAGACCTGTGGTGCCTACAATTGATTTAACTGGACCATCCAAAAAGGAAGAAGAAAAAGAGAAGAAATATTTGGAAGAGAAAGCTCGAAGAGAGGAAAGAGAACGTGAAAGAGAACGAAAATATGAAGAAAGAAAATCTGGAGCAGACCGCCGTGAAGACAAAAAAGAAAAAAATGAGGAAGTGTCTAAAACCAAAGACAAAGAAAGGGAAGAAGAAGCCATCAAAGCTCGTTACTTGGGTATTATTAAGAAAAAGCGCAGGGTCAGAAGATTGAATGACAGAAAATTTGTGTTTGATTGGGATGCATCAGAAGATACATCTAATGATTATAATGCTCTGTACAAAGAAAGACATCAAGTTCAGTTCTTTGGGCGAGGTCATATTGCTGGGATTGATATAAAAGCACAGAAGAAAGATCATAGCAAATTCTATGGTAATTTGTTAGAAAAGCGTAGAACTGAATTAGAAAAGGAACAAGAAAAATTGCGTCTTAAAAAAGTTAAGAAGAAGGAAGATAAACAGAAATGGGATGATCGCCACTGGTCTGAGAAAGACCAAGATGAGATGACAGAAAGAGACTGGAGAATATTTAGGGAGGATTACAACATCACTATCAAAGGTGGTAAAATACCAAATCCAATTCGTAACTGGAAGGAAGCAGGTTTCCACCAGGATATTATGGAGATAATCAACAAAGTTGGTTATAAAAGCCCAACTCCTATTCAAAGACAGGCTATTCCAATTGGATTGCAAAATAGGGATATTATTGGTGTTGCTGAAACTGGTTCTGGTAAAACCTTGGCTTTCCTTATACCCCTTCTGACATGGATTCAATCTTTACCTAAGAACGAACGCTTGGAAGATGCAGATCAAGGTCCGTATGCTATTATTTTGGCCCCAACTCGTGAGTTGGCTCAACAGATTGAGGAAGAAACCAATAAATTTGGCATACCCTTGGGAATAACGTCTGTGGTTGTTGTTGGTGGACTCTCTAGAGAAGAGCAAGGTTTCAAACTTAGGTTAGGCTGTGAAATTGTGATTGCAACACCTGGTCGTCTAATTGATGTACTAGAGAATAGATACTTGGTATTGAACAGATGTACATATGTGGTCCTTGACGAGGCTGACCGTATGATTGACATGGGTTTTGAACCAGATGTGCAAAAGATCCTTGAATATATGCCTGTTTCAAACATTAAACCAGATACAGATGCGGCTGAAGATGCTTCGGTTCTTTTGGCAAACTACAATTCTAAAAAGAAATACAGACAAACTGTGATGTTTACAGCCACTATGCCACCTGCTGTGGAACGATTAGCCAGAAGTTACCTACGGAGACCAGCTATAGTTTACATTGGATCAGTTGGAAAGCCTGTCGATAGAACTGAACAGGTAGTGTACATGATTGGTGAGAACGAGAAGCGCAGAAAGCTAACTGAGATATTACAACGTGGAGTAGAACCTCCAATCATTATTTTCGTGAATCAAAAGAAGGGGGCGGATGTACTTGCAAAAGGTTTGGAGAAGCTTGGTTTCAACGCCTGTACATTGCACGGAGGTAAAGGACAGGAGCAACGTGACTTTGCTTTGGCTAGTCTCAAGAACGGTTCAAAAGATATACTGGTGGCCACCGACGTTGCTGGTCGTGGTATTGATATTAAAGACGTCAGCATTGTCATTAACTACGACATGGCGAAAACTATTGAGGATTACACTCATCGTATTGGTCGTACGGGGCGTGCAGGTAAAACTGGTAAAGCCATATCATTTGTCACTAAAGAAGATTCAGGACTGTTCTATGACCTCAAGCAAGTACTGCTGGCCAGCTCAGTTTCCACATGTCCTCCTGAACTGATGAACCACCCAGAAGCTCAGCATAAACCAGGCACAGTGGTTACAAAGAAGAGAAGAGAGGAAATGATATTTGCGTAATTTGTATTATATAATAAAACTACTAATTTAACGGCTTTGAAACGCGGTTCGACGTTTCGGTTTCCTTGCAGTAATCGTTTTCGAAAAAACGTCGTCAAGCCGTTAAAAGAGCAGTTTAATATGAGTAGTGAACATGTAAATGTTAGAAAATATTGTATTGGATATTTAATCGTCTACGTTACTCGCAAAATCTTTGTGTATGTTCTGTGTCTGGGTGTTAAACTTGTATGGAGGTATGACATTTGTGATTTTTCGGTTGCCTAATGTCTATATTATCGCAAGTGCTTTAAGCGCCTCAGGTCAATATGAGAGGTTGTGTAAATTTATTATTATTTATATAATAATAAATTCACACAACAATTTAACTAACAGTCGCTCACATTTATAAGAATATCATCACCGAAAAAAAAACGTTTTGCTCAAGTTACAGCACTGAAGCAAAAACTGTTTGTATTATTTTCAAATCAACAATAATTATAAATTCCCAAAACATCTCATACATTACCTGACTCCGTGGTATAAGTCGCTTAAAGCACTTTTGTTACAGACTCCAGACAAGAGAGGAATCATGAATACACTGGTTAATTACATATATTTAACACCCAGACACAGAACAAACAGAAATATCATCATATAAATATTTGCTCTGGGTGGGAATAAAACCCACGACATTTGGCGCACAAGATAGGATCACTACCATCTGCCCAATGGGTCCGTCAAATAATTAATAACTTAGACGTCAAATAATTAGTAACTAATTCAAATATCTACGTGACAAAAGTTAAAAAGTAGTTTTAGCAGTTTGTGAAGCCACAGAAATAATAGGTGCGGTAAGCAACAGATCTAACTACTAAAATCTGTCAAATTTTACATTCAATTTTAAACTCGAATGTCTTGCTTTTAACAGATTAATATAGAAAGTGAAAATATGACAGAAAAATCTGTCAAAATTTAAAGGGTAGGTTGATCTGTTGCTGTGTGTAACTAAACACATAGCTTGAAATGACATATGGCTCAATATTATATCTCGATGTGTTTATTTGTTAATATTAAATATTCAATTATACAACTTATCATGGCTTCTTATTTTTAAGCATCGGCAAAAGTTCCTGCTGGTCCTGGATCATGTTTTCTAACTTAATTTTGGGCATAAAAGCTATAAATTGATTATTCCCGTTTTATTAATGCGATGCCTAATTAAAAGAAGTGGTAGTATGTCCAGAAATACTGATGTGTGAAAGATGGTCAGATAGTAAAATTATACTCTTGGCAAAGAGACGCCCCATCCAAAATATGACAAAACGCACGATGCGCATTTATTTACTGTCAGCTGTTTTTCATCTTTGTAAGAAGTAAATATAAGCAAGAAAAAAGTAGTCTAAATCCAACAGTCTAGCCGTTTCTAAAATTAGCTGAGACAAACACAGATTATGTAAGCAGCGTATATACTTTAAAATGCAAATGCTATAGCGCGACCATAATCCCTGCGGCCCGCCGCCTTACAGAACATATATACATGGCAGGTTAATATAAAAAAAATACCTTGCATAAGCGCAAAGTTTTAGCGAGCAGGTAATCAAGAGTACCGAGAATATTTAATCATTTTTAGTATAACTTTCAATACCTATATAACCTATATGTACTACCTTTACCTTTCTAGTATAACCTCCAATACCCCTACTACTTATATAGATTATTATTATAAAATTATTTACATTTGCGTCCCGCCTTTATATAAAGTTGTCACTGTGTGGCCCCTGATCTCCAAAAATTGCCGACCGATAAATATTAACATTTTGTTGCAACATGTTAAAACTGTTAGGTATTTTTATTTTTTAATTATTTTCGACGATTCGGATGGAAGGTAACGGAAACGTCGAACATTAGAAAAAATATTAACCAGCCAGAAACAGATTTTTTTTTCTTTTAAAAACAACTACTGTGATTCACATAAAACCGGTGACTTAGATAAATAAAATAAATTTTACAAAACATAAATAAGGTGCCAATTTATCCATGAAATTATGACAAAAAATTCATAAATAAAACCAATTCATTAAAAATATTAATATATTCCTGTTTATCGTTAATAACACTGTAGTCTAATCTAGACGGACAATAAATAATGTTTCCATAAAGAATATCGACTGGTGGGCTGCTTTTATATTACGATGAAGCTGAAAATAAAAAAGATTGAATTACGAAATACCATTACACACAGACATAACTAAAAAAATAGTGATACCCCGGGAGTCTTTATAAATGTTTTGGAATGTTATTGTGCATTTGTTTACCTCTAATAATTTAATTGTGAAGCATCTCTACTGAACCCCTTTTTTAAATTTCGTATTGTATCTTAATATAATAATAAGTAAATAATTTCGTAAAATATCTTGTATTTTGGGCACGAGAGTGGCGTGTACCCAACGCAGAGAGGAAAAGTCGTGTAACGAACTATCAAGTAATAAATCACAGGCAAGTATTACCCGTGAGGTACCGGCGGAGTAGAATAGCACCTCTCTCTATACCAAGTGCCGTAAGAGGCGACTGATGTACCAGATCCGGCAGATGGCGGTATATACATCCGAAAAAACACAGCTTAAATACTAGAGGGTGGGGATGGGCAGCTGCATCCTCGTCAAAAAATTGTGCTTTGCGATTGCAAATTATGTGGCAATCTTTGAGGAGACTGTTGGACATAAACAGTGGAATTGTTGTGGCTGGTATGATAATGACGAAGCAAGATAATTATACCGCAAGGTGTCTTCGCGAATATCTCAATTTATATCCGTATAGATCGTAAATTAGATAGATGTAAGAGCGGCAGTTAGAGGAAATGTACTTCATTATTATTTAGAATCCCTATAGTTAAATATTTCATCTAAATATTTTCTTTCTATCGCTAAAATATATGCCTGATGCGCTCGGTCAGACATTAAGAAGTCATCCTATAACTACGTATTTGTTAGGTAATTGTGCCACCATCAAGAGCTTCATATAGCGAGTCGTCATTTGTTCGCATGATGACGATTCTGGACATTTAAAAATATATGACAATAAGTAGATACTAACAAGTTGCAGGTTGCTCATCTAGGTCTTCTTGGAAGTAGTGTGCTGAAAATACATAAACATGTAAGTATAACACGACAAAATAAAGTTTCACTTAATGTAAGACAGCTTTATTATTGACACAAACACAGATTATATCATGCACAATATATAAATGTATATTAATAATAAATGTATATAATATTAAATATCAAATGAAATATAAATGTATATAATATTAAATATCAAATGAAAAAAAGTGAAAATAGTCTCTTAACCAAAACGTTGAACAAAATATAGAAAAGAGGTAAAAGAGTAGTTTCATTATGAGAAGTTAACGCGTAAAAGTTAGATAATATCAAATATAAATTGCAAGAATTCGGCGTAAAAAATAACAGTTAATATAAGCTTAGAAAAACAAGCGTGCAGTTAATAAAATATAAAACGACAAAAAAAGCGAAATGTCATGCTGCAACCACTGACCACCACCTACATTTAAAATTGTACCTATTCTTTCTTTTCCGATGGTTTTGAATCTATAGATTCTTTAGCTGGTGGAGGCATTATCGCCTGCTTGATGGACGAAGCCATGGATACGGTCAGGTCAACAAGCTCCGAAAAATCTTTTGGTAAAGACAGTTCAGGGAATTTGACCTCCAGCTGAGGGTCACCAGGTTTCACTGATGAGGAATTTTAGAAAACAATTTTAAATAGGTCATCTTTGACTATAAACAGTTAAGAGTATACCTCAATCGTTTTTTTAGTTTGTTTGTCATTTAACGACAAATCAATCTTAGTCTTAGGATATTGTGTAAGTAAATATAATAATTATTAAGTCATTTTATTACCTCCATACAAGAAATTGTATGCGATGTTTATGTATTGTTTAGCAAACGCTCCATTGCTCTTGATAATGTCTTTGGTCTTTTCGGGGAAGCAGACCAGACCCATAGCTGTGGTGCCCACACTGGTGTACAAAAGTCTCTGGAACGAACATGATACTGGTTGATTACATCATTAAATTAAATATGTATACTAGGTGCCTGGGAAGACTTTGTTCGGGTATATAAAATTACCAATATCGCTGTTAATGTCACTTAAGCAAATGAAAAAAAAAAAAAAACATTCGATTTTTAGACCTACCGAGTAAACATATAATAATAATATTTATCCTATCTTATGCGCCAAGGGTCGTGTGTTCGATTCCCACCCAGAGCAAATATTTATATATGATATTTGTGTATGTTCTGTGTCTGGGTGATAAATAAGTGTATTTAAATAGTACATTTGTGATTCCTATGTTGTCTGGCGTCCGTAACACAAGTGCTTTAAGCGACTTACCACGGAGTCAGGTCAAAATATGAGTTGTTGTGGACATTACAAAAAACATGAAGTAGTGATCGTATTAATCGATCGCAATGCTAGTATTAAACTGTGTTACAGCTGCCTGCGTATTGTTGTTCAATATAGAGGTAGACCTAATACAAAGGTTGTCTGCATTGGTACCTCAATCTCATCTATTTCAACCACCAAATAGCAGTATTCGCATTGCTATGTTCCGGTTTGAAGGGTGGCAGAGGCAATGGATTTACTGGGTAAATGTGACATTGTATCTTCAGTTCAAAAGGCTACGTTCACGTTAGTGATATCTTTGTGATGACACAAGTGTCTATAGGCTGCGGTCACGTTTGTCATCAAGCGGACCGTATGCTTGTTTGCTGACTTCCTAATATACGCGAAGGAAACGAGAAATCTAACCGCGCACGATGTCTTTAGATTGCTCATATTTTAAATGTAACAGCCAGTTCCATTCTTTGTTTTTCCCTGCATTTATGAAGTGGTAAAAAGTAAATATTTTGAGCTTAGCTGGGACTACCTACGGTTTGGCAATCAAAGGTTTTTATTAAGTGTGGTTCGTACATAGGATAGGTTTTTGTGCTTGCGTAGTACACTATACATTACCAAGAGTTGTCCAAGAGTACGGAATATTCTAGGTGAAGAAGCTCTTTGCTGTATCTACGCTGTTGATCAAACATTATTTTAAGAATTGCTCATTGAGCTCTTTCCAATGGAAGTAGGATATAAATACATGTCACACCAGGTGACAATGCAGTATTATATCAGCGACTGTGCAAGCGCAAAGTAAACACACATCAGAGTATCCTGATCTGTGGAACATCTGAGTTTATGGAATATAAGAAGCGATTTCTGAACGCGGCTAGCCAGGTTTGGTAAATGTAGTTTCCAACTGAGATTGGTATCTAATACAAGACCAAGTCAATTTTTGCTAGTGGTGTAACATAATTCACATAGTTATTGATATACCAAAATTCTAATGTCATGACAGTGGATTTTTAAATAGCAATTAACTAATTTGGAACTCAATACACTTTCTTCTAAAAGTCTTGTGTGTACAGACAAAACAAAAAAAGACATTATTTGAACAATCGTTTGCAATAACATTATTATTTTCCAAACTCAAATAAAGAATACATACCCTGAAAATACCACCCCTCAGACCAAAGATAAAACCAGTAAGACCACCCATAGCTACCGCACCATATCTCACTTCCTTATTCTCTTCTTCTCGTAAATACTGCACAATCCCTAAAAAATAATAAATTGATTAAACTAGCACACAAATACATAGATAAGACCTGAAAAAAAAGTAAGTTCAGATTATGACTTTGATGATAATTAAAATAAAACTGTAATTGATAATATGATAGGATGAAATAAATATATCAAATGCATGATCCCAATGGGGGGAAAAGATTTTTTATTTTTATAGTGGCTTATTCTTATTTGTTCATAAAGGAATTCATTAGGCAGTATAAATATCAGGTATATATAATAATAAAAGTAAAGAAGTACCAAGAATAAACAAGCATGTATGAAAGGACTAATGTGAGTAAGGGAAGCAAGAGAGGGTTGCTAAGATCATAACTAGTAAAGATCCATAGTCTACCCCGATAGGATACAGGCAGTATGTTTGTATTTTTTACACAAATTAAGGTAGCAAAATTATCCAAACATAACACAATTCCTAGTTTTTGAACAGGAATCAACCCCACAACCATTAGGTCCAAACCTGTTTTGTTATTTGTTATTAACTGTGCTAAGTGGCTAGTGGCTTAGTTTTACCAATAACTAATAATCTTGCATATAATAAGTGAACAGACAGATTTTTTACCAGTATATTCATTCAAAACAGCACTACTTAAATATAACTGGGTGGAGATGGGCAGCAGCTTACTCGTTGTGAAGTTGTGCTCTATGATTGCCACCACACCTGCTCAGTATGGCAGTTATAGACAAAAATCGTCCTATCTAGGTAAGACCTATGTCCAGCATTTGAAGTTCTATGGTTGACATGAAAAATGATTGATGATATTCACATAGAACTAACAGTCTGACCGGTCCTGGAATTCATGGTAGTGGTCTTGCACTGTGTGCTTAACAGAATCTGTGTGCTCCCATACACTTTGAACCTGTTCCCGAACAGCCTTCACTGGAGGATGCAGCATTGATGACACATAGCCAGTTTTTGTAGACTTCGCTTTCTCCTGTGCATACCTGAAATTTGTAAGCACACCAACAATTAGACTTATTGACAAGCTAGCTGTGACGACAAATTCGTCCTTTGTGTGGAATAGTTTTTTTGGGTACCACACCTCATTAGCTAAACTTATATAAACTTTAAATGTCATGTTTCTTTAAATCTAATTAATGGCCTGAAAAATAAGTTTAACTTTACATCCTTCCTTTCGGCCCCTTACAACCCTTATTTCAAATAAAAATGCCTATGTCCTTTCTCAGGGTCTAAAGATTGTCTGTGCCAAATTTCCTCAAAATCGGTTGGGGGCTTTAAGAGGGAAAGTGTAACAGACAGATTTACAGAGTTACTTTCGCATTTATAATATTAGTAGGGATTGACTAACAACAAGGGCCACCTTGTTTTACTGTTGGCCACATGTTAACCAAATTGAACATAATGTGAGCCATAGTATATTTTAATATCCTTGTGTTACTTAATAAAATCAATTTCATCTAAGTGAGCACACAATTTAAATCATTAACCTTATTAACAAATTACCACTATTTAGTTTAAAAGGTCAAACAAAAAATGAAACTGTTTGGTTAGGAAATACTCACTCTCCATAATCCGCATGGGGAGCTTCGTAAATAGGTAAATCGGTGTATCTCATCGGTGGCGGTTTCACAGGTCCTTCTGGCTGTTCTGGAACCGGCGTAGCAGCCTTCACCGTCGGTATAAGAGCCACTAGCCCTGAACCTAACACTACTTTCCGCAGCATCTGAAAATTTATAAGTATTTTGTAATAGCTGTTATAAGAAAAATATCACATATATTTTTACATCTATATACCTCGAATTGAGATGTTTCTCTGCCCAAATTACATAAATACTAATATTCGTAAAGTAAAAAATTTCGTACATCAGCTGCTAATTTGACAGCTGAAATTGACGTTATATAAGCAGTTGCCATAAAAAAATTTACAAATCTATGACTTATTTTAACGTTTATCCCATGCAAGATTTACACTTGCGACTAGCTTCATCTTAGAAAATTAGCTATAAAATTTTTATATTTAATTTTTTTTTAATAGCGTTTGTTTAGAAGGATCTTTAAAATTACTTAATCGATTTAAATACATTTTTGTTTGTATTGATATGGATACAAATTGAGAGATACCTCGATTTATAGTCGTAATATTTTTTTTATGTTAAACATATGCATTAAGGACGACGTCTGTCAGTTTAGTTAGCATACTACAAGGTTGGCTAGATTGGCTGTCGCTGTCAAATGTCAAATATTGTCGTTCAAACGAACAAGAACAATGGATCTATCATGTCACCGTTCTTTATTCGTAATCTTTTGTGTACGGCTGTGATTTTTGTGCACTACTCTCTTTGAATAAAAATAAATATTTGCAATTCGTTACCTTCATATATAACGAAAATTAAAAATCCTCTTTCAAATAGAACATACGCGGAAAAATTCAGTCCGTCTGACGTCGTTCGAACAGTTATGTGATTGTGAGTAAGGTTTTAGTTTTCAAATCAATAAAATCGTCAATTCTAAGTTATAGTTGTTCCGTGTTTTGGTTAGTTCCGTGCTAGATTCAAAAATGTCTGCAGTGAGGGCAGGACGTGTGTCTAAAGTTGGGAGAGGTCAGCGTGCGAAGAATAGATCAGGTATACGGAGGACCGCATGCTGGTGCTTCGCTTGCCGCCGTCATAGACAGCGGGGTTTGATTTCCGCTTGAATTTATCATTTCAAGTAAATCTCAGCTTGTTTGAAGAGAACAAACTGGTCTATAACCCTAACATATCTTCTGTATAACAGCCATAATCATTGTTTATTTGCACTTTTTCAAAAATGTCTCGTCTCTTTGTAGCTGATTATTAGTGTGGTATTAACAGAACCAGGCATTGATTATATTAATGTTGATATAATGTAGCTTTAACAATGTCATGTATCTGCCATAAAACAAAATACTACAACTGATTTGCATAAAACAATTTTAAAAACAAATATTTTTGCTGTATATAAAAATAATTATGCTAAAAGTGTTTCTATTAGAAAATAATTTGGACATTATTGACAAAAGTGTATTATATCATATTGGAGTCCTTCTTTTACAGGTTGAAACTAACTATAAATCATTTGGTATCACTTTAGTTACTCTTTTGGACATGCTGACGAATACTAACATATTTGCATTGATCCAGGACAATAAGGTGCATGATGTGTTTCGTGACTGCAACTTGAGTCACGAGGGTCACGGTGTCCACTACACTGCTGGAGATTGTCTTGGGATGATATGGTACTTAGCCATTGTTCCTAAACTTATTTCAAATGCAAATGCCCTTCATTATTTAAAAAACCTGTAATTATGCTACTTTATAATCTTAATGTTTGCTGTATGGATGAAACGTAAAGTTATTTGGCATTTTCTTTTAAATTTTTTGGGCCTCTTCTTTTTTACTTTGGGATAATCACATCTGTGAGCACAGATGTTATAAAATTGGCTGTAGCTTGCACAGATAATCCAATTTTATCTTACTTTAATACATTTTTTAGACTATGCATGCTCTTTTGTTTGGTTATTTTTAAGATTGGTTTGCATGCTCATTCTAGTCAATAGAATAATTAGTTATAACACTCTCCTAAAATATAAATTTTTTATACTCAAATTTTAGGTAGCAAAATGGACATGACCATTCTATTATGATCCTTAAAACCATATTCATTATTATAATTTTACTGTAGCTGTTATAAAATTTGTTTCATAAGCAATTAACATGAATACAATCACAAGTTTAATTATTTATTATGTTGACTCTGCCAGGCTGAAATTTTTACAAAATATGTATATAACATGCATATATCACTTTTAATATTGAATTTTGTCAAGTCCTCATTTGTGGTTAATGTCTACCATCATCATTGTTATGGAAGTGCGAGAAGTCATTTTAATGCCTTGAAACATGCCCATTAGCATTATAATGACGCAGCCATGGGCAATTACCTGACAATACATTGAGGCTACTCACTAGTTTCACACTTTTATGATCTTATGATGCTCTGTGATGGGCTATTACGACCAAACCTCATTACAAAATTGATTTTTGTGCTTCAATTCAGTGCCATGTATCGAATTTGTTTCAATCCATAACTTTAATTCTTAATAATAGTAAAATATATGCAAAACATAGTAGTAAAATCATTATTTGCAGTCCAGTAACCCTTTATTATCTTATCTTCTTAATTATATTACTTGATATCATAGATAAATGTTCATTGTTGTATATTTATTGCAATAAATCCTCCTTTATCAGTGGCTAGGTGAATGTACAGGTACCATCAGTTAAGATTAAATTGCCAGATCTGTTTAATATGATATAAAGCATTGGGTAAACAGCATTTTGTATACATGTACAAAAAATGTTGATGAAATATTATATTTAAACATATAGAAAGTGTTAATTGCAGTACTCCTCGATTTGAATTCACTATGCATCCGACTTTAGGTATATAAGCTATCATTTTATTCCATAATTAAAAAGTAACTTAAAAACCGTAAAATTTTGCTTCACTGTTTCGGAAATTATGCGACACGGCACTAACACGGGCGAAAAAAAATCAGAGAAATATATAGTGATGTTTTTTTACAATAAATAAGGTTATTTTCATGTGCATTATTGTTGAACATGTTGAACACTATATTTATTATTATCATTTAATATCAATTTAAAGTTAACGTAAATGTACCTAAATATATAAATAAGGAAATTATAAAACTTTAAGTCTTAAAGACGGGTTCCCTTTATTATTAGGCCATTTTTTTGTCACTTAATTCGTATGAAATGTATAGAATCACGGTTGTTTTATTTATATTGAGGGCTATGGGTGGATTTGTGCGTTGAGGGCAAGATAGGCATTTTCACACACCAGCAGACCGGTAACTAATTCATCAGCGAGACCGATGCGCCGCACTTAGCCGATTTTCGGCTGGCTGTCATCACAACCTTCTTGAAGCGCTGGTTCAGCGCCATTGACGGAGGTTGTCCGGTTGTTTGCCACCATCTTGTAATAATAATAATGGGACGTAGTTGTATCGTGCACGCGGTTGTGTGTTTACATAAATACGTCTACGTTATAATTAATAGATTAATTCTATTTTGAGTGTAGATGAGAGTCGAGTAGATAAAATAATTAGGTAAATGTGACATAGTATCCTCAGTTCACAAAGTTTCACATTCTAGTGATATCTTTGTGATACTAGTGTCTATAGGCTGCAACGTTTAGCATCAACCGGACCGTATCATTGTTTGCTAACTTCACAATATAAAAAAAATACGCAACTGTATCAGATTAGTTATCAATTTTTTCCTTCCCAGCAAGTTAAGCCTTATTTACACAGGCGAAGAAAAACGTAACAGTTGTAAGATTACAGTTGTTAGATAGACGTAGGCAGTATGAATCAGTTCCCACCACCGAATTACCGTAAAAAAGTTATGGATGTCCTAGCAATTACAGGTAGATGTTAGAATCAATGCTGGTATCAAACCGGTGCGACCTAGTATACTAGGATTACTGAGATATCTCTTATCTTATTGGAATAGAGTAAAACTTTGGAAACTTTCCACGATTGATTTTAGAGTAAGTAATAATGATCTGTATAAAACGACTTTAAATAACTTTAGAATACGGTTTACTTTCTCCGTTATTTACAAGTACCGTCACACTAACAAAATTTTAAGTTTTTTGACCCCTCCATCCCGTCTTCGTATACACGTGAGCACTTTTGTGGAACCTTGTATAAAGTATTAGTATCATATTTAGATGTTTCTACCTTTGACCTTTAAATATGTAGCTTGATTAGAATGACAGCTGAAAATCTAACGTTTTTAAAATATTTTGATGGTTTTTTTTCGTATTATTTTTTGTTTGATTTTAGGTATTAGGTATTCTTTATTATGAAAACATTATAATGTACACAATATCAATAACAAATTAGGATGTCAAATACCATAATGTCAATACAAATAACTCTACTACATTGACATCTGACACTCACATCAACCTGTATTTAAGGAAATATAAAAACAAATAATGAAATATTGGTACAAACATCCACGGTCATAATATTAGAGTAATGTGGCATAATATCCTTAAGTGACAAGGTTGGCAACGCGTTAGTTATATCCTTGTGATATACTAGCGTCTATAGGCTGCAGCGACGCTTACTTACACGCGGAGTTGTGTTTTGTTGTAAAGGCTGCTTGCAAACGCGGTCATTTATCAACCAATTGTCCAGTTCATTATCATACAACAGATGCTCGATCGCGACATCGCATTACCTTTTAAGGGGAGATCCCTTTTAACTCCACAATTAATGAATATTTCATACATAATTCTTATGTACCTACACATACATTTGTTTTCATTTAGAAGTCATAAGACTCGCGTTCACTTATTGCGGCATTATTATTTTCTTCTTTACTGTAAACGAAAACAGTCGCATAAAGTAGGTCGTTTGTTAAATCCAAAAGTAAACTACGTTTTAAAGCCGTTAGATAACGCATACTGTATTATTACGCAGAATACGTATGGCGTTTATTACATAAGGTTCTCAACTTCTTGTTCGAGAAAAGGAATATGTTAGGAGGAAGTATCTTTAAGAAATATGTTGACCAGTATTTTACAGAATGAAACGATATTTTTGGTGCTTCTTGAACAATTCAACAATTTATTTGTGTTCATAAGAAATGGGGCTTGCCAATGGACATCAAAATGGTATTTGGTGTAGGTATACCTACTTTTTTAGAACAATAAAAAGTATAATACTGTTTGTATAGAATGGTTGGGAGCTCTATGTTGACAATTGATACTGCAACGGAGGGTCAGAATAAAATGGTCATGTCAAATTAACTTATTTCGTTGGATATATAAAACTGTATCGCCGAATTCGTTTTGTTCATAAAAGTAGAATTTTATTTTCAATGTATAATTTTTTTTATATTCTACACTCTTTCTTGTCTATCTTTAAAATTCTCTACGAATATTTTTTTTTACTCAGCTTCAACTTCGTCATGGGTTTATGTTTGTCGTTCTACATTTACGCACAGAGGAACTCGTACGTGTGAAGTCACTACAATATAGATACTTTTTTTAACTTTAAAATAATGGATAATACTTGAGAATCCTTAGTCTATGGTTTTTGTGAGTTAACACGAATGTCCCCTTATGCGTTTTTTCTCAGCGACTTGAATTCCCTTCATAAAAATGTTCAATTTTAAACCAATTATTACTGAGTTACTGCGTTACTGAGACACGGTTTGAACATTCCAGTGCTAAGAATGATGGCCATAATGCAAGACAGGAATAGCGAGGAAGTACCCAAGGAGTTCCTCGAGACAGGGCGCACCGGCCGCAGGAATGCCATGCCGGATATCCTGCATCCGCAGGGCGCCGAGATCACCACTTCAGACCTGCCTTCGCGGCTGCAGCAGCTCGTGACCACAGGTGAGTAGGTGCATTAGAAATAATAAAGAATATAATCGTACTTACCTCTACCGATTAACAGCAACCGATTGCTGTATTCCATTTCAAGGGTATGAG
This sequence comes from Heortia vitessoides, assembly GCA_020976665.1. Classification (NCBI taxonomy): domain Eukaryota; kingdom Metazoa; phylum Arthropoda; class Insecta; order Lepidoptera; family Crambidae; genus Heortia; species Heortia vitessoides. The sequence goes on along the minus strand of JACJUM010000875.1, from coordinate 18,537,952 downwards.
AGGTATTAAAATTACTGGGTACGCAGATGACACAATACCTTTATGGCACAAGGTAGGCCACGCGCAAGTGAAAGCGATCTTATTGCAACAGGACTATCGCCTATCAACTATGGCGACGTTCACTATCACGCGGGCCGTACGCTTGTTTGCGAACTGAGTAATATTCTATTTGTTTTTACGAATAAATAAATTGCTTAGTGATTTGCTCAGGTATTCGTGATGTCTTATTGATATCACGAGCGTCTATAGGGTTCTGTGACCGCTTTATATATTACTAACTTTTCGCCCGCGACTTTGCCTGCGAGGTCCATACTTGGTATCACATCCCCGAGGACCACCTGTTATTCCGGGAAGGGAAGTCTATGTCGCTCTCTGATAACTTATTTATGCAAAATGGTCGCGCCGATTCCATAGAGAGAAAAGAATCCGACAAGTACATGTCTTCGGTATTACAAGTAACTTACATGTTACTCCAGACTATCAATGATCTCTGTGCCAAATTTCATCCAGATCTGTTCAGTCGTTTTGACGTGAAAGTGTAACAAACATACATTCTTACCAACTCTCTCGTCTATATTATATATGCATGTATTAGTATGCATGCTTGTTTACCAACTTTTGTACTTATACTAGCATCGTCCCGCGGTTTCATCCTTATTAACTTGTAGAACACACAACCTTTGAACCGCCCTTTTACCCCCTTATGGGATGATTTTTTTTTTAATATTTTACACGTATTTCCTGACTCTTAACAAAGATCCTTCATACTGAATTTCAGTTGATTAAATTCAAAACAGGATAGTTTCATATTATCTTTGCACCTCCGTTCTACCCCCTTAGGGGAGAATTTTTTTTTAATTCACACAGCATCTCATACATCGACCTTTCCGAGATAGTCGCTTAAATCACCTGTGTTGCGGATATCAGTCAACAGAGGAACGAAGAATTTTATACTTAAATATATATTTGACAAGCAAACACGCATACACAATTATTCATCATGTAAATTATTGATAATTCGTACTGATCGAATCCACGTCCCTTGGCGCACAAGTTAGGTTCACTACCGTCTGCGACATCGGGCACATATTTAGAGAATTTGCTAGGTTATTTTTTCACCTGGTGTTTCATTATTGCAGTCTGTCAGGATCAGGTTTTTTTTTAATTCATATAATTGTTTTTCTGTCGTTCTTGTTGTCTGTTGTCTTGTTGTTCTGGGGGAAAGGAAATGCGCATTTTTAGTATACTTTTTTGAATTGTCGAATAAGTCTTAGTAGATAGCGCCAAAGAAATTAAAAGTAATGCTTATACAATGAATTGGATGCCATTTTTAGAACTATGTAGTTTTAAAGGTCAAGTGCAGGTTGCTCTGAAGAAAAAGTATTATTTATTGTTAAGAAAACTGTTTCAAATAATAAAATACCTTCTTGCACCATATTTCTCATACATTTATATATACAATTATACTTACAATACTTGCACTTTGCATAAAAAAAATTACCTTTTATGTAAATATTTGACCCTTGATAAGTGTCCAAATGTGCGGCATCCTCGTGTCTTAAAGAATGTTCTTTGAAACAGCATCTTTGATTTTTTTTGTGTCGTATAATTATTTGAGTACCGGCAGAGTAGAATAGTACCTCCCCTGTACCAGGTGTCGTAGGACGGGTCTGAGGTACTGGAACTGACAGATGGCGGTATATCCATCCGCAACAGCTCGAATGTACAGTACGGAGATATGCAGCATTCGAGTGGCAAGCTGCGCTTTGCAATTGCCAGCACGCTTGCCCAGCGCGGCAATTTAGGGTACAATTCCCACTTTCTTGTCCAACAGTGGGCGTTTTTGTATGATGGGGTGATGATTAAGTTCGCTTAGTTTGAAAGTTTCTCTTGCGCTACCGTAGATGCACTTAAATGACCACATACATTCAACTTGTAGACTCGCGCATAGACTACATTATTGTCTCACGTGATGTAGTCCACTACACTATTTGATCGATACAGGTGGAGCTTGGCCATAATACTAATGACCCAGTCAGGTGACAGGTGACACAAATGACAGAATTTCTTTTAAAATTTATCGTCATTAAAAAAAGTAATAATAATAAAATTAATATTTCCAATGAGGACAGACGACCCTGATGACCAAGAGATCATAAAAGTCATCTCACACAGATAATTTCTTTAGGCCTAAGTTTACTGCAGGTGCATTACGCAACCTATCAGAAAGAAACCTGTAAGAAAAAATGGTGCAGATAAAGGTTCTACCAACATCACCTTTGTAGTAAGCGCTAAGCTAATAAAAACACAATAGGCTATTTTCATCTATCAACAAAAAAATATAACATTATGTTACTTGAATAAATAATAACGTGAGGAATTGAAAAAAAATGTCGTTATTCCATAAAAACCTAAGATTAATTTTATATTTCAAAATTAAAATCCGAGTTTTATTATCTGTAAGTCACGTGACCGAAAACACCGTCCACCATGTTTTTTTCCAGAATGACGTCACAAGCACTAAAATATCTAAATGTAAACAACTGACTGTGTTCCTTAATTTTTTACTTTTTTTGTGTATAATTCCTTTTATTTTAGAGATTTTGTATTTTATTACGCTACTTTTGCATAATTAAACATGGACGTCGGATTTGTAAAAGCCGAAAGTACTAATTTACCGAAGATAGATGCGGTAATGATTACAAACTTCTTTGCGTGTAATACAGATTTCTTTTCTGCCGAATGCAGAAATATAAAAACAGCTATGTAAGTAAATCTTTCTATTACTTTATCACAACAATATCATTTGTGTGATTCATAGGTGTAATTCAATGAAATTTTCTTATTTTGAGGTTAACAACATCGTTCGGAATAGTAATAAATAACTTTTCTGGAGTCTTCAATGTCGAATTCTTACAATTTAACGCAACACACCAACGATACGGGTTATAGAAACTCATCTTTTTATATAAATAAAAACAACTCAACAAAGCCGACAAACTCAATATCGTGTCAATGACAAATGTCAATTTGAGGTTACAATATTTTAGTACTATTGACGTCACCAAAATGGCGGATGGTATTTTGGCGCGTATATTTTACGACAAATTTTTAATATTTTTTTTTCGGCATAAATCGGTCATATTTTGCTGAAATAAAAATTATAATGAATTATCAGATATATACGAACATTTAAAAAAAAAATGAAGAAATTGGAGAATAGCCTATTGCGCACTCGAACATCATCGAAGAAAATTGTAAGACACTAACCACACGGTCAAATTTCACAAAGGGACCTTCAAGTGTTTAGCCCTTATTTATAAGTATGTATATTCTTAGGGCAAAAAACCTCCTTCATTTGAGAGGCCTATGTCCAGCCGTGGACTTACAATGGCTGGTATGATGACAATTCTGTTATGTTCCAGAAATTTCTAATAAACACAAACACCAACTGGACTTACACTAGGGATATGGGGATAATTGATGACGTAACGTAATTCGCCTAAATTAATTGACTGGATCGCGTTTCGGTATATACATACATACTTGTTTGACTAATATCAAGTATGCTTAATCGCGCCTTCGTCGGCGGTTAGCGACAACAAATTAATGAATCATTTATAAAGAAAGAACCAAGCACCTATTTATTTGCCTATGTATTAAAAACTAAAGAAATTAAAGATGATTGCTGTTTATTGTCGAAGAGGTTTTGTAAGGGTTCCAGGTTGACTCAGCGACATAGAGTTCATTTAGTAGGAACTTGTGCTTACTTTGCTACATGACATATTAGAATATTCTTCTCTGTGACGATTCAGAACTGCATGTGATGATCTTTCTTAAAATAATGTGTGTTTGAGTTTCACTTCTTTTAAATATGGCGTAATCTGTGAAAAATTGTTCTTTCGAATGCATATATAAGTGGACGATTCGATTGGTATATTTGCTTTCCATTTTTACATTATATTGTAAAATTAACAATCTCTTAGGCTATTCTTTTTTCCGTATAATTTTATTATTAAGTATTATTAAATGGCTAACACGCTTGCCCAGCGCGGCAATTAAGGAAAAAATTACCCCTTTTTTGAGAAGGCCTTTTTGACGAGGCTGCTTATTCTCTTCTCCGCCCTGTTGTATTTGAGCTACGCCAGTTGGATATACCGCCATCTGTCGGTGCTGGTGTACTGTACTAGTCGCACCTGGTATAGAGAGTGAGATTTTTCTCTTACACTGCCGATACCCCACGGAACGGGCGTGCGTGCGGGCGTCCTTGACTGGTAAGTTATGTCCTTTTCCAAAAATATTTTAAATTAATTCGGTTAATTGGTTTTATCGTTTAATCGATAAAATTGACGGGCCTGATGGCGCAGATGGTAGTAATCCTGTCTTGTGCACCAGGGGTCGTGGGTTCGGTTCCCACCCAGAGCAAATATTTATATGATGATTTTTGTGATTTCTCTGTTTTCTGGCATTCGTAACACAAGTGCTTTAAGTGACTATATCACGGAGTCAGGTCAATGCATGAGATGTTGTGGGAATTTAATTTAATCGCCTTTTAGGGGTAAGGACGATTTACTAAGTAATCGTCCGTACAGCATTACCCGAAACTAACTAACTAGGCTAAACCAGGTCACTAGGGTCACTAGTGAGTGGAGAATATTTTTAAACAACACACCCCATATGTTCGTATCGGCACTAAATATAGATGCCGGTGGTGAGTTGTTTACCTAGCGGTCGGGGATTCTGCCTCAATGTGTATGAAAGGGGACATTCATGCGCATAATCAATGGCCTAAGGTCAGATTCACAAATTACGGAAATATTATTAATAAACATTCCCATGTACTCTTTAGTGATACTGAACTTTTTTGATAAAAAATAATATGTCGCGTTATTTGTATCTGTGCAATCACATTGTCTGTTTTGATCATACATCGCTGACAGACTAACAGGCATGCATTACCTACTAATACACATAGAAACAACCGCGGAGATCGAAATTATCTCATTTTTCCTATTGCGTGTATATAACGGATCAATTAAAATATATATTACAAATTCACAATTTTTCATATACATAATATATATTGACCTATTTCCGAGATAAGTCGCTTAGAGCACTTATGTTACGGACATCAGTCAACTGAGGAATCACAAATATAATTCTTAAATACATATATTCAACACATCGTATAAATATTTGTTCTGAATGGGATTCGAATCCACGACCTTTGGCGCACAAGACAGGATCACCACCATCTGTGCCAATGGGTCAGTTAAATTTGCCCATAATTGCCGCGCTGTACAAGCATTTTGGCAATCGCCGAGTGCTGCTTTCGCGACGAGGATGCTGCTGCCCATCCTCGCCCTTTGCACTGTTTCATATGGATATAGCGCCATCTATTGATTCCGATACCTCAGTCGCCTCTTACGACACCTGATACACGGAGAGGTACTATTACTCTGCTACTCTGCGGTACGTGAGGTACCTACCGCAGAGGTAGGTTTAAATGTAAGCTATGTCATAATATCGAAACTCAAAATAATATATTTCTAGAAACATCGATATTTGTTTGCCAATTTAAACGAATTACGAAATTCTCTCGAATATTTTAACATAGTTTTCTTTTTGAATAAGTATACGATCGTGGACCTCAATGCGATCAATTACGTCAATTTTGTAAGGACTACATAAAGTACAGTTTTAAATTGTTGCAGTCTTCATCTGGGGGTGTGATCTATAACATGTTCAAACCAATTCGTTTTGAACCGAAACTGTATATATAATTACAAAAGTTAGCACCGTGAAAGATAATGGCCTTGTTTTCTAGCAATTCTTATAATAAACTGGCCTTAAAATAGACTGGTTCCAATAAACTAGATTCTGGTGCCTAATTGCATGTTTAGTGACAAGTTTGGTTCATCAGGGTCATCAGTAAAATGTGCAAAGTATTCTTTATTTATTTATTTATGCAAAACACACACTGACATCAGTAAAAACCAAATTGTCAGAATGCTAGTCAAGCTAATTAGATAAACCAAATAATGCTTCAGGAAATTAATTGCTGAGCAGAAATACATTGATATCAATAAATTATATATGTATTAATAAAATTATATCAAAAGCCGCGTTAAGTTCTAGTAGAACTTACTAACTTTGCACCCTCCTGAAACGGAATAATTTTCGACAAAATATATTGAATTTCATTCGAATAGCTTCAAAAACAGGAAAGTTTCATACTAACTATGCACCCACCGCCGTTTTACCATTTTAGGGAGTGAATTTTCAAAAATCCTTTCTTAAACTTCCAAATTTCAAGTTTCTAACCCTGATAGTTTTAGCCCTGCGTTGCGTTCCTCTTTTTATATATACAGATTTAAACTATTGGAGTATAAAAGAGCTTAGAAACATAATTTATTAAAGCTATCCAAAAACAATAGAGCGTAGAATAGTACCTCCCACTGTACCAGATGTCGTAAGAGGGGACTAAGATACCAGAACCGTCAGATGGCGGTATATCTATCAGAGTAATTCAACAGTGTACCTCAAATGCAGAGGGTGGAGATGAGGGTAGGCTATTGCCAACACGTTTGCCCAGCGCGGCAATTATGGGCAAAATTCCCCCTTTCTTGGGAAGGCATATGTCAGTTACCTATCCCCACCCTCTTTCGTCACCTGTCGGTTGCGATACTCGAGTCACATCTTACATCATCTTGCACGCAGGGAGGTCGGAGCCATTTTTCTCTACCTTTTGAGAGCTTGTAATATTGAGTCTTTTGTGTGATCTCTTTTCGACGCTGTAACATGCTAATTGCTAATCGAGTTGAATAGAAAATGACACTATTCTAAGCGCCATTTTGTCATCTCGAAGGTTATTCTTGTGTTGGACAGGTAAATGACGCGCACTCGAGTGAATGAGCCCTGTTAACTCGTGATATCGACTGTTGTAGTAATTTTACGACCGCTTCTCACGCGATCATGTTTCTGCGGAAAAAGTGCGGTTTATTTTTTTATAATTTATTTATTTATTGAATATATAATAGTTGAATGACTGTACAAATAAATAGAGCGGCAGTAAATGCAAGTGTTGGTATAGGACGACCGAGACGAACATATCTTAACCAGGTAGAAGAGGTATTAAAGAAGAGCCAGGTCAGAAGTGCCAAGAATAAACGAGCGTGTATGAAAGGACTGATGCGGGTAAAAGGGGAGCGAGATGTGTCTATGGAACTTGATTGCACAAAATATGAAAAAATGTACAAATGGCGGACTTAATACCAGTTGGCATGATCCTTAAATTTACATGAGATAGACCTCATACAAAAGATCGTCTACCTATTTCTACCCCTTGTAATGTTTGCATTGCTGTGTTTCGGTCTGAAGAGTGAGAGAGGCAGTGAGGGTAATGTGGCATAATATTTTCAAGTCACAAGATCGGCATGCTTTACGTTACGAGTGTCTATAGGCTGCAGTGACGTTTACTATAACGCGGACTGTACGCTTTTTGGTCAACCTGGTCTAAAAAATATGAGTACTAGGTATGGTAGCGAATCATTAAAATGAAGTTGGAAGTCGAGTATTATCATGTGGCGTGATGTCATTGCTATCCGATGACTCGTATCAGGTGATCTATCTACATCAATGGGATGATTAAGAGGCGGATTGGTTGATAAGTCAGCCCATGTGCGAATTGACCCGCTGACGTTAGTTCTGAACGTGGCAAAACATTGTCCGTGTTCATGAAGAAGTCTATACTTTTAATCTGATCAATGGATGCTTAGTAATTGATGGTCCCATAGGCGCAGGTGGTAGTGATCCTGTCTTGTTCACCAGGGGTCGTGGATTCGATTCCCACCCAGAGCAAATATTTATAAGATGATATTCGTGTTTGTTCTGTGTCTGGGTGTTAAATATACATATAAAAGTAGTATATTTGTGATTCCTCTGTTGTCTGGCGTCCGTAACACAAGTGCTTTAAGCGACTTAGCACGGAGTCAGGTCAATGTATGAGATGTTGTGGGAATTTATTATTATTATATTTATTATTATCTAAATTAGGCCTATCTAAAACAAGCCTGGCGGCCCCGGACGGGCCTTGGAACGAGATTACTGCAGGTTCTTTACACGAAACATGCAGGAGGAACTAGTGGCGATAAAGGTTCCATTAACACGAAGTAGGTAATTAGTGTTAATGGAACCCCTACCGGCGTCGGCGCTTACTAACGTTTGTCTTAAAGCAATTCCCAGGCAATTTTATCGTTATTATAATCTTTACAATACTCTATACAATGCTCTAGAAATAAGCTTACTCGTAACTCATGAGAAAAACACATACAAATGTCGTCTGCATTGTTACCTGACTCTCACCTATTTCTACCAAATAGCATTTATTATTATATATTCAGTTGATTGACCCGATGGCGAAGATCGTAGTGATCCTGCCATGTGTGCCAAAGGTCGTAGGTTCGACATGATATTTGTAATTGTTTGATGTCTAGGTGTTTAATATATATATATTTAAGTAGTATACATATTTGTGATTTCTGTGTTGTCGGATGTCCGTAACACGAGTGCTTTAGGCGACTTATCTTGGAGTCAGAGATGTGTGAATGATGATAAATCTTATGTTGTGGAAATTTTTTTGCGACATTTCAAATTTTATAAATATCGGATTAAAAGGTAACCGTGAAGCCGTAACGAAAAATACTTATGCCAACTTTTGCAATAATATAATTCCTATGTACTTCTTGTATTATATTTTGCCGTGAGATATCGGCAGAGTAGAATAGTACCTCCCACTGCACCAGGTGTCGTAAGAGGCGACTAAGGTACCAGAACCGACAGATGGTGGTATATCCATCCGAAACAGTGCAGGTCAGATGCACAGGGCGGGAATGGGCAGCAGCATCGCCGTCGCGAAAGCTGCTCCCTGCAATTGTCAACACGCTTACCCAGCGCAGCAACTATAGGCAAAAAAACTTCATTCCAGGAGTGGCCTATTTCCAGCAGTGGACTTCCAAATGCTGGTATGATAATGATTTCTCGTAAACGTTCATTAACTGGGCGAAATACTTGAAATGGTTCACCAAAAGGTTGAAATAGATAATTTTCAAGATTGTCTATGCTTATCATGCGGCACATACGTCAGATCTTTTTGTCATCGTGTAAAATAATATGAGAAATCCTTTAATACGGCAATATTGATTGCGGAAGCCCCGCGGTCCGATCGGCAAGGTCATTTCTTTGTTATCGTTTCCGGTTGCGAAAACTGTCGTCACACCTGTATATTACTAAGATGACCATCCGTCCAAATATCACGTGGTGTTTTGTTTTTTTTTGCACGTATGTTGGACAAGAAGCTTAGTGCCTTGGTGCCGACTCACCAGGGCACTAGGCTTCTTGGAATGAACAAATCACCAATCATGATAGGTTTGTCCTTTTGATGCCATAGCCTTTCTGGTTGCACGGTACATGCCAGCGTATTGACGACCGACGACGACGGACAGATTTAATTGAAACTTTGTTCACATATTAGGAATCGGTGCCAATACAATATTTCGTGAGACTATCTCATTATCCTAATCACAATCTCAGGATGAAAGAATTGTCTTTATATAATTGTCATTGCAAAGAGGAAATATTAGATTGTTTGTTAAGAGATTGACTCAAAAACTACTGCCGATTTTTAAAATTTATTTTACCATGAGGGTAAAATAAATAGGGAAATCCCTACTAATATTATAAATGCGAAAGTAACTCTGTCTGTCTGTCTGTCTGTCTGTCTGTCTGTCTGTCTGTTACGCTTTCCCGGTTAAACCTCTCAACCGATTTTGATGAAATCTGGCATAGACAATCTTTAGACCTTAAGAAAGGACATAGGCTATTTTTGAACTCGAAATAAGGGTTGTAAGGGGTTGCAAGGGGGATGGAAAGTTGTTTGCATGGATCGCTATTTTTAGAGCTAGAAACTTAAAACTTATTTTTCAGGCCATTGATTCGATATAAATAAACGTGACATTCAAAGTTTATATAATTTGCAGTAAATAGGTATGGTACCCAAAAAACTATTCCACGCGGACGAAGTCGCGGGCACAGCTAGTAGTTATATATTTCGTCGAGTAACTTAGCTTATGTTACATTTTAGAAAGCAAATAACGATCGCTACCTAATATAGACCTTAAGTAAACGGGATGTGTTTTTTTGAACGTTTATAAGAAATAAACTTCATGAATAAAAAAATACATATCAGCAAGAGACATAGGTAACATATTGTATCCCCACATTGTCACGAGAAGGGGAATTTCGTGAGGGAAACTAGTTTATAATAAATGCAATAGAAATACATTAAAATAATCAAAATAAACTTTACACAATACTGTTTAATAATAATAAATAAATTCATTAGCTTTGACCTGACTCTGTGATAAGTCGCTTAAAACACCTGTGTTGGAAATTCAGGAAACTGGAAATCAGACGACAGAATCACAAATATATGTACCTACTCATCATCATCATACCAGCCATTGAAAGTCCACTGCTGGACCTATGCCTCCAGCTATCGCATCGAGGATATTGCTGCCTATCCCCGCCCTATGCATTTGAGCTGCACAGTTTTGGATGGATATACTGCTATCTATCGGCTCTGGTACCTTAGTCGCCACTTACAACACCTGGTATAGGGGATGTACTATTCTACTCTGCCGATACCTCACGACTATAACAAATAATACTCATTAAATACTAACAAATATACTAATTAAATACATATAATTAACACTCAGCACAGATACACAACAAACAAACATAAATATCGTCATATAAATATTTGTCTGTCAATTAATGACATACTACAGCAAAAACAAGTTGTTTTTAATAATAGGATTCCTACTTTTAAGAGGGAAATGTCAAAAATTTTGGCTGCCTGTGTCATCTTCGGCCTCCACATACAATATCATATCGAGCAGAAAATAATTCATCATATTAATTTTTTTGTATTGTATTCTTTATCACTATTTACGTCTAGTTTGATAAAAAAAAATAATTAAATAAATTAAATAAAACATGTCTCGTACACATCTGCTAGGTCTGGTTAGTATTATATTATATTTTATTGTGAATATCAGTATGTAATTTGTAAGTATACCATAAACATTACTTGTCTAGTAGATGAACGCACGTCTGTGTTAAAAATAAGTAGCAACTCTATCAGTCTTATCTACTAGACTTGTTTTGCGTTTAAGACATGAAACCTCGCGCAAAAACAATTGCTTTCAGAATTTGTTTCTTACCTCTCATTGAATAAGATTTGAAGTTCTTTGACTGAGTTGAGAGAAATGTGGGTTATTCGTGGTTTGTGTTTTGTTTTTATTTGGAATTTTTAAATTTGAACTATCGTTTAGAAGTAATACAGCTCTATTTGGACTGAAGTCGCCAAAGTTGCAGCGCTCAAAAGGTCGTCTCACGTTATCTTCCTTAAAAAGAGAGGGTAGACCTCGTAGACAAAACATCTTTCACTCACCTTTTTCTTCCGCCAAATCGCAGTGTTCGCATTGCTGTGTCACGTTCTAAAGGGTGTAAGAGGCAGTAAATTTATTGGGTAATGTGGCACAATATCCTCAAGTCATAAGGTTGGTGATATCCTTGTGATATTACGAGCGTAAAACTATAATTAATCTATGTGCCAAATGTCATACAGATCTGTTCACCCGTTCCGGCAAAAAATTAACAATTTTGAATAAATTTTTCATTTATTTTTTTTTAATAGGCCAGGTCGACAATCAAGCATTCAGTCCGCGTGATAGTAAAGTTCCTGCAGTCTATAGACGCTACGCGCGTTGCCCACCTTGTGTTTTGTAGATATCATTACCCAATAATTACACTGCCTCTCTCAACCTTTCAAACAGCGATATGAACACTTCTGTTTACCGGTAGAAATAGGTGCGATAAGGTAGGTACCAATGTAGGCGACCTTTGTATGAGGTCGACCTCATGTGTTTTCCCTTTAGTTACTATATCAAATATAGTTTTCGCAGATTATTATCTGTGTAAAGAGGACAAATTTTATATTTACAACCGTGTTATGACGCAGTTGCGCACCGATCACACACATTAACCTCGTTGCCAACAGGTGGTAGATTTAGATAGTATGCCGATTAATAATAATCCAATAGCCTATGACGCGTGCGTGCGGGCAGATAGCGCATCGTGTATTAACTCTAATTATTTTCTCGTAGGGCAGCCGATGGTTTTTTTTATTTATATTAGACCAAGTCGACAAACAAACATACAGTCCGCGTGATAGTCAGCTTCACTGCAGTCTATCATCACCATCATCATATCAGCCATAAGACGTCCACTGCTGGACATAGGCCTCCCCAAGTAATCTCCAATAGGACCGGTTGTATACGTTCCTGCGGTTTTAATCAGAGCGTCTGTTCATCTTGCGAGTGCACGCCTTATGTTGCGCTTGCCGGTACGTGGTCTCCATTCCAGAACCATACGAACCCGTCGGCTAATGGTTCTGCGTACCAAATGCCCTGCCCACTACCACTTCAACTTACTAATCCGCCGGGCCATGTCGTTAACTTTAGTTCTGTTACAAATCTCCTCATTCTTATTCCATCGCGTAAAGAGACTTCGAGCATTACCCTCTCTATAGTTCGTTAATCTTTTGACCATGCAGCCCATAGACGTGATATCACTAACGCGTTGCCAACCTTGTAACATAGAATATTAAGACACATTACCCAGTAAATTCACTGCCTCTCTGCCTATTATATACGTAGAACATAGCAATTTGAATACAGCTATTTGGCTGTAGAAATAGGTGCTAGTGAGGTACCAAGTATTTTAAGGTTTCAAGATTGGATAAATAAATTGACATGAGTCGCATCGCATACATTGACCTGATTCAGCAATAAGTCGCTTAATGCATTTTGTTATGGTCATCAGTTTTAAGTGTGTTTTATTACCTATAACTATATTTTTACAGACTGATGTCTGTCGTTTCATCTTTAGCTGTGCGTATTTTATCAGACACGGCGCGATCCGTAACAATCTATACACATAAATAAAATTAGAATGTCTGTTTGTAATATTAGAATAACCGCTTTCTACGACATGCATATGATTGATCATACGGTACAGATACCAAAATATATTTTTTTTACAATTTTTGTCTGTCTGTCTGTCTATTTGTTCCGGCTAATCTCTAGAACGGCTAAACCGATTTCGACGGGACTTTCACTGGCAGATAGCTTATGTAATAAGAAGTAATTTAGGTTATATTACATCACACTTAGCCTGAAAGGAGCGAAGCATTAATCAAAAATGTGGCAAAAAGCGGCGAAAAAAATTTACGTTCCTTGAATGCGCCGCGCAATAGATGAATTTATTTAATTTGTAATTCCTCTGTTGTCTGATCTTTGCAATACAAGTACATTCTATAAGCGACTTATCTCTGAGTTAGGTGAATGTTTGACATGTTGTGTAAATGTATTATTATTATTTATTACATTACTATAGATCGCTGGCAGTCCCATTCGTAGATTATCGGTTTAAAATGGATTTAGCGAGTAATAGAATAACGTTCATTATCGGGCACCACGTATCTAGTCCGAGTTATCTGTCGGGGCAGTGACGTGCGACCATCAAGTCGACACGTTGACGTCAAATGATGACACAAACTTGTTATCTCTATCTTGAGAGGAGCGCGCCTACAATCGGCGCAAATTGGCAGCTTTCTCAAGTGACTGTATGTGGATGGATGTCCTTCATATTGGATTGTGAACGGTCATTCTTTTGCAACGTCGTGTAATTTACTATATCTTGTACTAGATAGCCCGGCAAACGTTGTTCTTTTATATAAATTATATAAAATGATTAAATTACTAAAACAACTATAAAAAATAGGGGTGATAGAAGGGTAAAAATGTGGGGTGGTATGTTTTTTTAATTAGGGTTGGATAATTAAGTAGGGTTTAAAAAGTATTATGGTTGGATAATCCGTTAGGGGTATGAAAAATAGATAGTAGCTGATTTTCAGACCTACATAATATGCATTTAAAAAATCATAAGAATCGGTTAAGCCGTTTCGGAGGAGTATGGTAACCTACACTGTGACACGAGAATTTTATATTTTAGATTTTATAGGCAAATTCGTTACTTTGAGATTCTCTTTGGGATTACTGATTGAGAAATTTCTTTAAATATACATTTAGTAAATTGTATAGTATTTGAATTAATTGATTTAAAAATTGACGGGACCGATGGCGCAGATGGTAGTCTTAACGCCAAGAGTCGTGGATTCGACACATGACAAATATTTATATGATGATATTTGTTTTTATTCTGTGTCTCGGTTTTAGATATATGTATTTAAGTAATTTATTTGTGATTCCTTTGTTGTCTGACGTTCATAACACAAGTGTTTAAAACGACTTATCACGGAGTAAGGTCAATGTACGAGATGTTGTGCTTAGTATTATTATTAATTAATTTGGTTATTATATACTTGTGTTCGTTTAAATAGTGTGGCAGCTACGTAATAATAATAATTTATGCCGAACGGGAAATTCACTAGCAAGAGCGGGCTAAGTAAAAAGAATATGTACCTATCTCGTACGTCCCGCTACCCGTTACAGTGGGTACATTTATAAAAAATTTATACCGCCGTTTTACAACGTTCATCCCTTACATTTGAATACGAACTTATTCTAAATTTTCTGAACTTAAAATTATAAGAAGGAGATTTGATTTTTTCTTTGTATTCTGTTTTAGTTCAGAAACTACAAGACCAATTTGAAAACAATCTTTCATTATTAGAAAGCCACTTCACCGAGTAATCTAGGCTATATCATATATCCTTACTAATATTATAAATGCGAAAGTAACTCTGTCTGTCTGTTACGCTTTCCCGCTTAAACCTCTCAACCGATTTTGATAAAATTTGGCATAGACAATCTTTAGACCTTGAGAAATGACATAGGCTAAATTTAAATTCGAAATAAGGGTTGTAAGGGGTTGAAAGGGGGGATGAAAAGTTGTATGGAAGTATCTCTATTTTTAGAGCTTAGTAACTTGAAACTTATTTCTCGGGCCACTGATTCGATATAAATAAACATGATATTCATAGTTTATATAAGTTGAGGTAAAGAGGAATGGTACCCAAAAAAACTATTCCACGCGGACGAAGTCGCGGGCACAGCTAGTTGAAATATATATACGATGTTTCACGAAAAAGGTCTGAAAAAGATCTTAGGGGATAGTAACTTTTTTCTTATTTTTATTGGACTCTTGCGGATCCGTGGGTCGCTAGTATTACAGAAAATACATGAAACTTTTGAAGCTGTCGTAATTACAGCTGTCAATTATAGTTTTAAATATAGGCTGTATGAAAAACTATATTTAAAATTTATAAACAGATCGGCTGCTATGGTGATTGTTAGATAAGATAATATGGTAATCAATTCACACAGCATCTCATACATTGACATGACTTCGAAATAAGTCGCTTAAAGCACTTGTGCTACAAACATCAGACAACAGAGGGATTTAACACCCAGACACAC
This sequence comes from Heortia vitessoides, assembly GCA_020976665.1. Classification (NCBI taxonomy): domain Eukaryota; kingdom Metazoa; phylum Arthropoda; class Insecta; order Lepidoptera; family Crambidae; genus Heortia; species Heortia vitessoides. The sequence goes on along the minus strand of JACJUM010000875.1, from coordinate 18,522,386 downwards.
AACAAACAATATTCATCTTACAAATCTTACAGTCAATATCCATTTTCGCACATGAATTATTTAGGATTAAATTACTTTTATTTAATATTCATCATTATATCAGCCATTGCAAGTTTTCTGCTGGACATGAGCCTTCCTTAGAAAGTGGGAATTTTGTCCATAAATGCCATGATCGCAGAGCGCAGCTTTCGCGATTGCGTTGCTTCTTCCAATCCCCGTCCTGTGCATTTGAGCTACACTGTTTCGGATGAATATACCTCCCATCAGTCGATTCTGGTACCTTAGTCGCCGCTTACGACTACTGGTGCAGGGGGAGGTACTATTCTACTCTGCAGAGTGCTGGCTTTATTTAATATTAGAAAAGGAAAACATTGTATAGTTATTTTCAAGTGGTAACGAAAATTCTAGAGCAAACATTTGTCTATTAGCGTAGTGAATTGCTTGTTTGGCTTTCCAGTTAGTTACACTTTGTTTCGCTAACGCGACAACAAACTTGTTTGTGTTGTTAAGTGGACAGTCATCCTGTACGTAAACTGTTGTTTTTGTTAGCAATGTGAAACTGCCTTTATTTTTGAGGCTGTGTGAGTAGAATGACCAGACGTGCTGTCGCTTACATACGTACATATATACATCACACATATGTCCCGTCGGGGTAGGAGACTACGGATCTCCATTTGCTACGATTTCGGCATACCTCGCGCTTGTTTATTCTAAGTAGGTACTTCTAACTAGGCCCTGGTCTAGGTCGCCTGTACCAACGTCCAACTCTTACATTACTTTTATCCATCCTTTTTATATGTCCAAACAATCTTAAAATTAAACGCTTTGTGTTAGTAAACAAAATCTTGGTGACTCTAGCTGTGACTAACAGTTGAATGTGTATTTAAACTTGGCAGTAGGACACAATAACGGCTTGGTACACACTGTACCCAAGGCGACAAATCAACCTATACATACATACATAGATACATATATACATACATATATACATACATACATACATACATACGAGATAATCGCGATTTCGTCAATATCTATCATTGTTTCACGAAAATGAAATATTTGGCATTTATACGGTATTTAGGTTAATGTATTTTTTATATAACAAAATTAGCAAATAATTGACGGTTTTGGTCACCGTATTCTAAACAAGCTTGTGACATCACAAAGAAATCTTCAGATCACACGGTTGGCGCTACGCTAGTGATATCCTTTTGATATCACGAATGTCAATTATTGTGGTAATGCTTACTATGACGCGGTCTGTTTGCTTGTTTGTCGACTGGGTCCAATAAAAATAAAAAAGGCTATGTAAATTGTTTCACGAATATAGTGAAACACGCCGATTCTAAGATTAAGTCAACCCTGACTCATAGTTGGCTCATTTGAATAATTTGTTTTTTATTGTATTACGTTGTGTTATCTAAGGTATTTTTGTTTTAAGTAACATTTTTATAAAGAACCTGTGTTTAGCCATAGTTCATACCTCTTTACTCTCACCTATTTCTACCGCCAAACTGCAGTATTCGCTTTGCTGTGTTGTTCCGGTTTGAATGGTGAGAGTGGCTGTAATTTTATTTTTTAATAAATTCACACAACATCGCATACATTGACCTGACTCCGTGGTAATTCGCCTAAAGCACTTGTGTTACAGACATCAGAAATACAGATATACTTAAATACATATATTTCACACCCAGACACAGAGCAAACATTAATATCATCATACAAATATTTGTCCTGGGTGGGGATCGAACCTACGACCTGTGGCGCACTAGATAGGACCACCACCATCTGGGCCATCGGTCCTGTCAAAATATCTGTATTATATAGATATTTTGACAGGACCGATGGCCTGTCCTGATGTCCATTAAACTATTTTTATACTGTCTGACACCGTGTCTGTCGTTTTACCCTTAGGCGTGGGTTTTCTAGCAGACACGACGCAATCCCCAATTAAAATAAATGAAATCACACACAACATCTCATACGTTGACCTGAGCTCACAATACATTCGTGTCACTATTTATTCTACAAGTGAAGTCACGTCACGCAACGTCAACGCTGACAAGCGTCACCACTAAACAGCTTGGTACAGCTGGCAATAACACGTATGTACTTTTACCTTTCACACGACGCTGTCAACTTTGGCTCATGCACAATAAACTATCACGATAGTGGCACTCGTATCTAGTTGGTTGATCTATTGTTGACTATACAGGAAGAACTGAAATACAAACTTACGCCCCTTTTCCGGGGCGATATCATCATCGTCATCATTGCCGCGCTTGGCAGGCGTGACGGGAATGCTGCTACCCATACCATTAGGGCGGGGTGGCCTGTTGCATTTGAGCTACGCTATCTCTGATAGATTTGCCGCCATCTGTCGCCTTTTACGACTCCTGGTACAGGCGAAAGTACTTTTCTACTCTGTCTGTACTCCAGTGACAATATGGGAATACATACAATGTGTATGATATTGTACCAATTTATATGTGTTTTCAATTTATAAAAGAGTTATGTGAACAGTTCATTTCTGAGTTTATTTGTACAGTGTACGCAAATACAACCTGTTTACGTAGCTCTATTATAGGTAGTGGTCTCTTATTTTTTCGAAAACATTAGATATCCTATGTTACTCGGTAAAAGAGTAGGTGTCTGATGGTGGAAGATTTTTAAAATCGGTCTACGTTTTAATTCAAAATCTAGTCGTTTTTGAGTACTACCGTAACTAATAATAAAATCTTCCATTTTTATTACTACTAGTACTTAAGTACTAGCAGTGCCCGCGACTTCGTCCACTGGAATAGTGATTTATTAATTTAATATTAATAAAAGATTGTGTCCAACCTGGTCCTATTGGAAATCGAGAAAGGAACTTCACGCTTCCTACAAGGTTGTAGTAGACTGCCTACTGTTATGATAGTGATAATAATTATGGGCCAGATACGTCATTAAAAATTCTCTAAAATATTTTTTTTTGTGTGTCTATAGACAAGGGATTGAAAGAGATGGTTCATAGACTCAATGAGTGTTCTTGTTTTTTGCAGATAAAGACAGTCCCCAACCGAGCACATCAAAAACTGATCTCGAAGTGAAAAAATGTGAAGAACCACCGACGAAGAAGGACAGCTGCAGTTGAGCTGTCTCCCCCACTCACAGTCCATTGCGGACTCCACTGGACTTGCCCAAAGCTTAAGTAATCTCAATCAGGTAACTAGTATGTATTACTAAGCACTGAGTAATGTAGCCCCACCTTAATTTAGGTACGGTGTACAAAATAGCTTTTATGTCGATGGTGAGAAAGTAGGTTTTGCGGTGAAACGTTTAGGTATTATAGGGGCTCGAAGTCGAATTTAAATTACTGAACTATGTAACGCTTTGTAAGTCATAGACGTGTAAGTTTTTGAAAGATTTTATTGATGACGTGGCGGGGTGAAGCGGTTGATGGTTTTAATGGTATGATTTAAAAACTGACTAACACTAGTGTTATTATCCAACTACGTGTAACTAATTAGTATCTGATGTATTGACCGCTGTGAAGGTTATGTTGTTGATAAACTAGAAGCTGACCGCGTAATGGAATTGTGTGATTGAACGTTCTGTCATCGAATAACTTTACGTAGGAAATTGTGAAGCAAAGCTTTTGTTAACTTAGATGATCCGGGAGTGTAGGTACGTTGTGTGTAAGGAGGCGAACGATATCTATAAATTCACCCAATCTTAAGCAGTGAGCGCTTGAAAACGACTCCTATAGTATTATTGACCAAATTATTATATCGATCAGCAATCTCGATTCGAAATAACATGTCGGTAAAACAGTCACTGACGTTTAATGCGAACCGCGGCATAAAAGGATTGGACTGCTCTTTATTATTAACGAGATATTTTATTTGGGAATTGGAGTCGTATTCATTTTGTTAATTCGTTATGTACTAAGATTTGTAAAGTAAAATTCTAATAGAAACTATTAATCATCTAATTCCTTTTTTTCAACGTTTCGATTACCTCACGGCAGTCGGCCCGCAACACTAATCACGACTGACGTCACAGCGTATTTAAGAGAGGAACAGATTATACAATAATTAGATGTGTTGTCATATTTCTGACGCGAACGTTTTCCGAACATATTGTGTACATTTTAATTTATTTTCTTGTATAAACTTGACTGAAACTTCCGACTTGAATGTTGGCGACTGTGAGCTCGAAGTCCATTATTATAACGAGTGTAATGAAACAGCTTTTTAGATTGTAATGTGTACCTAATTGTAAACACAAACTTACGCTTAGCCATTTATTTCCCTGTTAACATTATTTATTCGAGTTAATAAGTTGTCGATTTGTTTGACTTAATGACGAGTACAATTTTGTTTTATTGTTTGTTGTATGTGATGATTTGAAGTACAGTTTGGTGCTTAATAATTTTAAGTTTATTTATTGTATTTGTTGTGTATATTAAATGTACGAAAACTTAACGGTATATTTTATAATGAAACGCTAAGAAATTATTATTAATATTGAAATGTATTTTTATGTCTGGTATTTGAATTTGTGATTTGGAAAATTTTGCATGCATATCTTTGTTTTAAGTTCATAAATATGCAGTCTTTGCAATGTTACGTTTTCATTGCAAAGTGCGGAGTGTTTTTTTTATAATTATGTATCCAATTATGACACATTGTCTTCTTTTTAATTCTAGTTTTTCACATGTGTGTATGTGATCAACTTTTAGTATGGCGATAAATTCTCCTAGACCAGCCATATTCGTTCTTGATAAGTACACTCACCGTACCTTGTCACTGTACCACGTTAATGGCTTCAATACTGATTCTGTCTGATGTCTTAATTATGGTAACCAAATTCTGTCATGTGAATCTGTTTATGAGGACAATTAGATAATACATTTTATATTCAGTCAGAAATAAAATCTTCTATTTTTGAAATAAAAGAACGGGGGCAACTAGTGGGCGATTGGCGAGTTGAGTTTTTTCATAGTGTGGGTAATGCAGATATTTAAAAATCGAATGTTTCAATTATTTTCTGACGTTTCCGTTACTTGGCGGGAATAATTCGAATGTGTTGTCCCGTTCTAACTGACTAGTAAACACTTTTAAATTCAAATCCTTAGCTTACATTCCCCAGAAAAAAATTGCATATGTGACAATCTTTAATCTTTTTTTTTATTTAGACACGTCATGCCACATCTTTGTGATTTTTTATAACCTAATAAAAAAGATTGCCTATGTAGCAGAATGTTAGAATGTCAAAATGTCAAATGGGCTGCTATAAATGATAATTTAAACACCAAGCTGGTATTTGTGAGGCTTTTTGTATTAATTTAATGTGTAAATACTGATTTTCATCATCATCGCAGCCGAAGAATGCCCACTGCTGGACATAGGCTATTTCCTAGAAAGTGAAGTCTGCTCTCAATTACCGCACTAGGCAGGCTAAATGGCAATCGCAGAGTATAGTTTCACGATAGGAATGCTGCTGTCCATCCCCGCTCTGGTTTATTTCGGGATGTACCGCCATCTGTCGGTTCTGAGAAATCAGTCGCTTCTTACGACACCTTAGGGGGAGGTACTATTCTACTCTGCCGGTACCCTACGACTAATATAATACTAGTTTTATTTTAGTAATATGATGTTTTACGTAATTTTTCCAGATCATTTCTTTTCCTTATGCAACCGCAATATTATTCAAATTACAATACATGCTGTTATCGCAGCAATGTCACTAATTTATAGAAGCGTTGTCATTATATTTGATTATTGTTTGAGATACATGGTAATGTCTGTGTGTGTGTGTGCAATAAGATCGATAATATAGTATATGGACTTAAGCTTGAAACATATATTTTAAAAATATTATACAGAAGAGACAAGCTTATTCGTGAAATAATAAAAAGTTATGCGCATAAAAGATGACAAAGTTTTAATTGTTTGTAAATTGCCTTTATCTGTCAGGATTCTATTTTATTTTTGTTTTTGTTTCGAGATAAAAGAGTAGCGAATTGTTAAAGTGTATGTATGTTAGTTTCAAGTTCAACTCTTATATCGATGTATCAACAAATATAATATGTCAATATACCTAGAATTACTTATCGTTGTAGTATCTACTCTATGCACAAACATTGTGACAAACAACGCATCAAGTGTTGCCTTACTATCTTCCTACTCTACATCGAATTTAATTCAACGTTCTTCGGGGCCTATTCGGTGTTTGATGTTAGTTTTTAAACTGTCATATACATGTCGTTTGTAGTGTTGCCAGCTGTAAAAAATCTTCGCTATGATAGATTATTCTTTTTGGTTGGTTAATAAGTATGTATCTGTGTTATCTAAAAAGGGAAACCTGTACTTGTATTTGATGTTGCAAAATTTGAAATGTATCAAAACACAAACTCAAAAGAGATGAAATTTGCTGGCCACCGTAAATATTTTCATAAAATCTAAAGTGTCTCTTAGTCACTATAAAATGGATTATATATTAGTAAGAAATGGTCATATTAAATTTTTGCGGTAGAAGTATATGATAATATCTGGCAACCGCGCGCGGTGTCCTTAAAAGAAAACGAATCATTTGAACTTGAATATGAATTCTGTCAATTGTGTATATTATATAACTTAATAAAGTGTCACTGTAAAACTGTTATTTGTACGGTTCTGACATATTAGATCAGTCGGTAATTTCTAAAATACAGTATAAACTTATTAACTTATTATGTTTTTTGACCGTTATTTCATTTATGTAATACACATGCATTGTTAGTGAAAATTGGGATATAATTACTTATGCCGATTACTGAATGATTGTAAACTATTTAATTATCGTTTCATGTCAATTATTACTGCATTCATGTAACAAATTAAGCTTATTATTCAATAAATAACATGAAATATTATGAGCATTAAATGAGGGGAGAATAATAAAGCGACGTTTCATAAATTGTATTCAACTAGGTAGTCGCAATAACAGAGGATACGTCAAAATGACAGCCTTAATATGTTTTAATGTGTATAAACCCATTTTTATGCTAATATAATTATCGATAAGCTACCCATAGCCATACATAGCTTCACATGCTGAAGTATACATATCGATACAACTATCCTAAAATAATAGTTTAATGTCATTTACATTGATAAAATCCACTTAACATGGACATCTCTGATGCTGTATGCTTTGGGCTCGGTTGACTGCAATAGTTACCAAGGCAAAGAAGAAAGAGAAAAAGATAAAACGCGTCTAGTAATTCACGTAACATACATTTTCATTAATTCTATAGACACCGTATTTTGTACTGAGGGCTATTTCCATTTTAAAAGAACAATTTCTCAGTGCTGTTGTTATTGTAGTTTTATTCATAGATTACGTTTTTGCATTCATATACGTAAATAATCGGAAAACATGATTTTGATTTCATGTAGAATAATTTAATTAACTTATATTCTCTATGGTCATACATTTTACTCTCGTGAAGTTTTTTTTCGTGTCTTTAATAGTGATGTAGTAAATTGTATACATTACAACCGGTATTAGATGGCGCAACAAAGATATAGGATCAACCTTGTAAGTACAACATGTATCGTTAGAAGGAGGATAGATTTAAACAATTTGTATCGTTTTGTATCTAGTTTGTTGTCAAGCAAACAGAGATAAAAATTTGAAAAATATGCATTTGTGTTTTATTAATTTGTCCTTGTTCGTCACATTTAGTATATAGGAAATTAATATCACCAAAGGTATCACGCAGGTGTAATCATTACATTACCTACTTACCTATATATTTTACGTGTATGTATAAAACATACAGAATATTTTCTTAAATCGATATCGAAGACTAACATACTTAACTCATTCACGAAATCTTTAAAATTATACATACTTATAGACAAACTATTTGTCACACACAGGTCACAGGTACACAAACCAGTTAACCAACATAAGTTTCAAAATTCGTAATCAATATTAAATTTAAACCAATCAATGTAAAGTTGACTGGCAATTTTAATACCTATATTCTAACGAAACGCAGCAGGACTGAAATTAAATATAAGGATGGTTAAAAATAGAATGCATGCACAAATATATCGAGTAGAAGGGTTGGTACTAAACGACCAAAGCGAACATATCATAATCAGGTAGAAGAGGTATTAAAGAAAGGTCTGGTCAGAAGTACCAAGAATAAACGAGCGTGTATCGAAAGGACAAAGCAAGAGAGGTACGCCAAGATCGTAGCACATGGAGAACCATAGTTTCTGCCTACCCCGATGACGATGAGGACGCAGGCGTGATGTATGTATGTAAATTAAAATACGTCTTTAAATTTGCTACCATAGCGGGAACTAATAAAAAACAAATGATAATTAAACCGGTATATACAGCAGCTTTTTAACTACCATTTATATCCGGAATTCAATGTTTCATTTAAAGAATCTTCTTAAGAAAAATATGACATTTATTGACGTAAACTAGACGGACGCGTCCATAATACAGTACCTATCTAATCTTTTTAATATTAATAATACCTAATGTCATCCATGTTTTATATCTAAATAAAACGTATCTATCAGTTGCGTGAACATAATAGACGTAGATTATAGTTCAAACCAAAAGTCCATGCACGCCATAACGAGAAATTAAGTATTTCAGAATCGGGGCCATTAGATCATGCGCTCAAAAAGTAGCTAGGCAAAGCCATAACGCCAAATAAAAAAAAATAAAAGTTGGCAACTTCAGTTTGATGATTGATGTTTCACACACGGATGTGGAGAAAGTATTTTTTAAGTTTTCTGATATTTTTATCTTTAAATAGTGAAATGATCATTTCTGCCTTATGAGAAATGATATTTTCGTCGTCCAGAGAATGTGTACAGTGCCAAAAGTTAAACTTTATATTAATAGAATGTTGGGAAACCGAAGTGACTGACACCTCGGATCTTGCATGTATAAAGTGATTTTTCGTGAGTTTTATTATTTAAACGAGAATAATGCCGAGGGGTGAGAACAGACCCAGTGTGCTATTGTCCAAAGATGAGAATGATCAGGTGTTCAACCTCATCGGTCCAAAATGCCAGGTATGAACCGTCGGCCAGCCTGTGGCCTCTCGTGATTCACATAACTTTTAGATTACGTGTATCTTAATATATCTGAGTATTATCAGTCGATATCAGACTGATAAATTTGGTTCTCATATGCCTCTGCTGTATGAAAATTAAAGGAAGGTATTATTATATGATTGTTTAAATTGGGCAATGTTTCATACACTCAATCAGGCTTGAATCGTTACTGTTTGATTACTTCCCATGGCCAATTATGAGGGAAACCGACTAGCACGAAATCAGCTAAGAAAATCTAAATTGTTTTATATTCTTTCATACAATGTTTATGTTTTAAAGAGTGAGAGTGCTAATAAATCTGTATTAAGTATTAAGCCATGTTCACACAGCAAGTTGGCAGTGCTGGCAATGCTATTTCATGTAAAACATTTTAACAAATTAAATTTACAACAATAATCTTAACTGATTTAAATTATTCTTATTTAATTTCACTTGGATCAAACTTCGAAAAAAAGAAATTCATGCAGCAAACTCAATAAACAAAATTTTATATCTAATATCCTAAAGTATAAATTATAATGTTTTGGTATTGAGTAAGTGATATTAATTTCGTAAAATGGTAATTTCAATTTAAAATGTCATATTCTCTAAGTTAACTAGCAAAGACTTCATGGTTGGCTCTCCAGTAATAATATTGCAAATAATATAATTAATTATAAATGAAAGAATAGCCTCTTTAAACCATTTATGAAATGAGTTATTGATACATGTCTCATGCCTTAAAATAACACACATTCTTAAGTGTACATACACCTTAAATTGATTTTAGTATGTACACTGAGTAGTTACATCCATATACCTGTTTGGAAAGTCAATGTAAAGAGCTCTGATGGGTCAATAAAAATAAATTTTCTCTTTGTTGAACATTGTTTACAAAATGATTTTAAAACTCGCCAAGGTTGTTAAAAATTTGCATGCTTTATGCACAAGGGGTGTATAATTTAGTACAGTAAATAAAATTTTAGGATTAATACAGCAAGGTAGGAAGGTAACAACCATTATTACTGTTGTTGTGCTAACATAAGCTATGATGGCCCACATCAATGTGCCATTGTAGCTTATGTTCAGGTGGAGACCTAATTAACTTTGTTATCCTGTTATAACTGTCCATAGTATTTTGATCATTAAATCTCAATAACCTGTAGTCTTAATCATTTTTAATAATTTTCAAACATATCATTCATCTTCTTTGCAGTTATATTCAGTTGTTTTTTATTAAAAACAGTTTATATTTCTATTTTATACACAACAAATTGCTCTGAACATGTTAAGTTTACCCAAATGCCACTGACATACATAGCCACTTCATAGGATTGTCGCTAGGACTTGATTTGGACCTGATAGATCAGTTAAGTTCTGACTGTGTATAAGTAATTTTTGATGCTAAAAAAGAAGTATTTGTAAAGTGCATTGCACAGTAAAGTGTTGAGAATTTTATGTGAGACCTGTTTTAGATAGATGATGCACTTGTTGATTATTGCTTAGATTGTATATCATGGTTTAAATTCCTATTTTGTTCTCACTGACAAATTTCTGCCAAGCAGAGATAGTATAATGGCAATCACAGATGTTATACATTAAAATACATAATCTTCAGTTTATAAATAAATGGTAAATGGTGATTAAGTGTCAGTAATTTACTGCTTTCTTGAGAGAGATCAATTAAATATTTTTATGTGTTATAATTATGTATGTATTATTAGAATGTTGACAAAAGTATTGAATCACATTATCAATAAATAAGCAGATGAATCATTCTATATATATGACACATCCATTTAGAAATACTTAACACATCCCCATACATTTATCTGTATCGGGAAACTCAAGTCACTAATGTCATATTTTAATACAAAACACAATTACATAAATTATTATTTTATTATACACTAATTTTATCTTTACTAATTGATATACCCAATCTTTGATTGGTTTTTACTAATTTATATAACCAATCTTTGATTGGTTTGTTAACTGTAATTTTATTTATGTTTAATCTAAACTAACAAATTATTTGGCTTTGTAATATATAAGTATAGATTATATAATTTTAAATAATTCTATAGAAAAATAACATTAATTTAAGTAAGCCCAATCTCATATTTTTTTCCTGGAATACATAAATTAACCTGAAAATGTAGCCAATAATTAAAAGACAACTTTAGAGTTGATGTACAAAACCACTGCGAAAATTTACCAGATATTATATTTCCTTATATTTATGTGTTCAATATTTTATTTATGTAAAATTAAACTAAAATTTTTCTTATTTAAGTAAAATTTTAGCTTCTGTTTGTAATATTCTTTCAGTAAACGTTTTATACCGTGGTTTAAACAACAAAATATATTTTGCACTAACTAAATGCACAAGTAATTAGTTTTAAAATGATTTTATGAAATGTGAGCAATGTTTTCCCAATTGTACAAAGTGTCAAAATTTTGACTTACACTGTCTTAGAACTTAAACGACGATATATAATACGAATAATGTAACAAAATTTTTAAATTTTTTTATCTGTCTGTTTGAGGATATTATATTAGTTTTTATATTTTGTCTCACAGGAACAGAAACTACGCATGTGAACGCGTCTCTAGTTCATAATAAAATTATATTCAGAAATCATTCTATATAAAATCTTATTTGAGATAAGATCCAGGCCCCTATTAAAACATATTCTACATACAGATTAACAACAACATTACTACAACTTTACACTTAAAATACAAAGTTTTCTCATCATAATATTGGTATAGTAAAACTGATAAAAGTAAGTTTACCATCAAATCGATAGTAATCAAAATTATACAAACAGATTGTATTTCTTACCCATACAGACAAATCAAACTGTACTCAAAGCAACACCTACACAAATATGTCAAAACTTTCACAGTACATATTGAATTCAATAACTCGTTTTTAAATGTGGAATTTGGAAAATTATGTATAGGTTGATCTGTATAGCTTGCTTTGTGTATGAAGCTGTAAAAATTCAAGCAATCGTTATCCGTACTGTTATGAATTGAAATATAGTTTGTATAGCTTGTGAAGGCTCAAGACTAGAATCTAAACGTGATTAATAGGGTTCAAATTGCCTTATAACATTTTGGCAAATTTGCGTAGGTTCATCCATCGCCTTGTGTTCACAAACCATCAATTGAGTAGGTACTGGATTATAAGGGAACTGAGTGCCGGATTACTGCGACTCCAATGTATTACCTCCATTCAATATCATTAAAGAAAGGAACACCCTCAAAAGTCTGATAATATTTATTTATATTGTCTGTTATCGCGTGACATCACCAACCTCGACATACCTGCTGTAATTCAATCTTGCAAAAATACCAACACAAAATAAATCTCACACATCTCATACATACAGCTGACTCCGAGGTAAATCGCTTAAACCAGACAACAGGGGGATCACAAATATAATACTTAAATTCAAATATTAAAAATATAAATGTTTGTTCTGGGGTATCGAACCCACGACCGTTGGCGCGCAAATAGGACCACTACGATCTGCGCCACCGAGCCTGTCCATGTCATATACAACCTCCAATTACTATAAGCTGGTGTTCTTTTTAGGGTTCCGTACCCAAAGAAATAAAACGGGTCCGTCCGTTCGTCAGTCTGTCTGCCACCAGGCTGTATCCCTCAAAATGTTATAGTTGTAATTTGTACAAATGATGTTGCCGATATAACAACCGAATAATGGACTTCACACAAAAAGCGTCTGCATTGGTGCCTCACTCTCACCTATTTGTACCGCCAAATAGCAGTGTTCGCATTGCTGTGCTCCGGTTTGAAGGGTAAGAGAGGCAGTAAAATTACTGAGAAAAGTGACATAATATCTTAAAGTCCTAAGTTTGGCAACGCGCTAGTGATATACTTGTGATATTACGAGCGTCTATACGCTGCGGTGACGCTTACTATCACGCGGACTGTACGCTTGTTTGTTGATCTGGTAAAATAAAATAAATATATATTGTTTATTATTTTGGGCCTCCTATACAATGAAGGTGATCTTTTTACTTTATATTAACAATGGCAACTAGTAGACCCTCGAATTTATTCATAAATATATTTACTTAAAAAATAAATAAATACATTTAAATAAAACTAACGTTTGAGGGGGGCTCCTATACTTACTTTACGTATAACTTAATTTTGTTGCCGAATATTGTTCGGTATTAATAAACGCGTATACGCTTGAAGTAACCACAAAACAATAGTTGTATATATATTTATGATGTTGTTCAAGTTGTTTTGCTCAATAATGTTTAAGAACTTGGGTGATTTTTTAATTTAGGTAATTTTGGAGTTGTGTATAGGCGTAAGTTGTGGGGAGCTGGGTGGGCCGTGCCTACCCCAGGTTGGTCTAGTACCTACCCAGGATGTTGGGCTGCCGACTTGAAAAGTTGTACATTGAGAGTCGAGTACATACATGAATGTGTGTGCCATCGCACCATCCATGGCATGCCAATCAAATTGATCCTAGATACGCCAATGGAGTTGTGTTGTTATTTTATCAAAGAGCGTTTTGCCTACATGTTATGTTGCAGAAGTACTTCATTTTAAAGTGTATTTTTCTTGAGCATCTGCTTTAGCACCGTATAGGTTATCGTTTCCATAACAAATGAACGAGACAAAATTGTTTAACAATCATTATTACTTATACGTTATGTGTATAGCATAACAAAGTATAACTCTGCCGTAGAGTATGGGAACCGACAGATGGCGGTATATCCACTCGAAACAGCATAGCTCAAATAAAACAGGCCAGCCATTAGCAACAACATTCTCGTAGTTGGCGCTAGTATTGACACCAGCTTATTCCAATTACAGCTTCGTCCAGATAAGAAAATTAACGGGCCCGGTTACGCATATAGTAGCGATTCTATCTTATGCGACAACGATCGTTGGTTCGATCCGCACCAATGACAAACATTTATATAATGATATTTATGTTTGTTCTGTGACCGGGTGAAATTTATATGTATTTAAGTGTTATATTTGTGACACCTCTGTTGTCTGACTTATCTCGGAGTCAGGTCATTGTGAATTATTATTATAAATATCTAAACACCCAGTCACAGAACAAATATGAATACTCATCAAATAAATGGCTATCGGGCCCGTTATTTGATTATTCCCATTTACCATTCCTATAACTGACATAGCGATTCTTTTGCAGAGTTTAGTGACAGCTGTTGTGCAGCTGTTCACGACCGAAGGGCCCGGCCACTCAGAATGGAAGAAGAAAGACACCGGGGTGCTATGCCTGATCAAAGACAACGGCAAGCGCTCCTACTTCTTCCGCATCTACTGCCTCTACCGGAAGATCATGATATGGGAACACGAGGTCTACATGCAGATCGAATACAAGAATCCGAGGCCTTATCTGCACACGTTCGAAGCTGAGGTATGTGGGTTTTTTTATCATATTTTCTTTGAATAACGTAACGCGTACTATAGATAGGTTATATATAAATCAAAAAATTTCGTGTCACGTGGTTTGTCCGAGATGGACTTCTAAACACTGAACGGATATTATTTTTTTATGTCTCAATATAAATAACATCATACCAGCCATTGGAAGTCCACTGCTAGATATAAGCCTCTCCAAGAAATGAGGTTTTTTGCCCATAATTGTCGCGCTGGGCAAGCGTGTTTGCAATCGCAGAGCGCAGCTATCGCGACGCGGATGCTGCTGCCCATCCCCGCCCTGTGCATTTGAGCTGCACTGTTTTGGATGGATACACCGCCATCTGTCGGTTCTGGTACCTTAGTTGCCTTTTGCGACACCTGGTGCAGTATGAGGTACTATTCTATTCTGCCGGTACCTCACGGCTGATGAGGCATAATGGCGGTATATTCATCCGATACACTGTTGCTTAAATGCACAGGGCAAGGATGGGCAACAGCATCCTCGTCGCGAAAGCTGCACTCTTCGGTTGCTAACACGCTTGCCCAGCGCGGCAATTATTGGCTAAATTCACCTTTTCTTGGGGAGGGCGATGTCAGCAGTAGATTTTCAATGGCTGATATGATGATAATAACATATAGATAAGACAGGACGTCTGTCGGGTTAGCTAGCTTAGTAGTGATAACTGAAAATTTCAGGGCACGTAGTATGTCCCGAATGAACTTTAAAACTTCAGAACCAATCATAATCGATTTTTGCTTACTGCGTTCAGTGTAATCCAACTTCAGAGATATGATTATATCTCCAATTTATGGTCGCAATATTTTTTTATGATAAATATATTTAGATAAGACAGGACATCTGTCGGGTTAGCTAGTCTGTATATAAATAAACAGTTCGTGTCACGTTGTTTGTCCGGTATGTGTTTCTAAACTACAGAACCAATTACAATACATTTTTGCTTACTGTGTACAGTTTGATCCTGTCTTGTGCGGCAAAGGTCGTGGGTTCAATCCCCACCCAAGAGATATATTTATATGATGAATATTTGTATTTATGCCGTGAGGTACCGGCAGAGTAGAATAGTGCCTCCCCCTGTACCAGGTGTCGTAAATGGCGACTGAGGTACCAGAACCGACAGATGGCGGTATATACTTCCGATACAGTGCAGCATATCGAATACACAGGCCAGGAATATAGCTGTAATGATGATAATTTGTATTTGTTCTGTGTTTAATATGTATTTAAGTATCAAAATATTTGTGATCCCTCGGTTGTCTGATGTCCCTAAGACGAGTGCTGTAAGCAACTTATTTCGGAGTCAGGTATAAGATGTTGTGTGAATCTATTATTTATTATATTCACAAATCAGTTTAACGTTCTCAATATGCTACATAATTGGGTTCAAGGTTCAGTTAAATAAATAAATAATTTCCCATAACATCTCATACATTGACTTGATTCCGTGATAAGTCGCTTAAAGTACTTGTTTTACGGACTTCAAACTACAGAGGAATCAGAAATATTCTACTTAAGTACATATATATATTAAACACCCAGACGCAGAATAAACGTTAATATCATCCAATAAATATTTGTCCTGGGTGAGGATCGAACCCATAACTTTTAGCGCACAAGATAGGATTACTACCATCTGCGCCACCGGGCCCGTCGAAAATACAATGACTGTTTCTCAGATTGAGAGTTGTTTGCCTCATTCTTGTTTAAATGAAATTCGCTTTCTCTTTTATGACATGAGGCAGGGTTAAAGGGCTTTGTCGACACAGACGAAGTCAATAAAATTTTATTTGCTGTAGTTAAGGTTTGAACAAAGATATACTTTCACACGCCTATTTCCGGTGTTATTTAAGAAAAATATAACATTCATACTTCTGTTGCAATATTATCTATATATGTAAAAGCAGTAACCGACTGACTGATTAATGTATTTACGCAGGTCCTAAACTGTAAGGGTTAGAAAGTAAGTCGTTTTTGAAAATTCACCCCCTTAAAGTAAAGGTTAAACGGAGGTGAAAGGTATAGAGAAACTTTGCTGTTTTTGAAATTATTCGAATTCAATTAAGTTTTAAGGTTGTTCATTGAATGTCGTGAAACACGTGTAAAATATTATTTCGAAAATCATCCCTTAAAGAGGTAAAAGGAAGGTTGCAGTTAGTATGAACGTTCTGCAACGTAACGCGGGTGAAACCGAGGGGCGCTGTTAGTAATTTATAAATAGGTGGCCGTGTGGTCCCGGCAAAGTAGAATAGTACCTCCCCATGTACCAGGTGTCGTAAGAGGCGACTGAGATACCAGAACCGACAGGTGTCGCCAATTATGGGCAAAATCTCCCTCTATCTTGGGGAGGCATATGTCCAACAGCGGACTTCCAATGGCTGATATGATGATGATGACAATAACGACCAAATGGCCGTTTCTTTGGACTGCGCTGAATTAAAGATTATTATTTGTATATGTCAAGGGGCTACGGAATATAAGTTTAAGATATTTTGCAACCTGATTCCTAAGAAGTACTCAAGACAATAATTTATGACGGACTAGATAGCGAATTTGGTAGTGTCCTTAAGCTATTAACCACAAGGGTCGTAGGTTCGATACTTACCCAAGGCCATATATATGATGAACTGGGTACCTTAGTCGCCTCTTACGACATCTGGTACAGGGTGAGGTGCTATTCTACTCTGCCGGCACCCCACAACAAAGCTTTATTGTACATACATACATCACGCCTGTGTCCCATCGGGGTGGGCAGACACATCTCCACTTGTTACGATCTTGGCTTACCTCTCTTCGTCCGGGAACATAGTAAAGTTTTATATCGTTTTCTAACGTATATAAACTATGTCACAAATATTAGGAGCTATAATATTTACTAATAATTTCCATACAAACATCCAAATACAAAACACCAAGCACATAATTGTCCAATTTGGACCTAATACAAAGGTCGTCTGCACTTGTACCTCTCTCTCACCTATTTCTACCGCCAAATATTGCTGTGTTCCGGTTTGAACGGTGAGAAAGGCAGTGAAATTATTAGGTAAAAATTGACATAATATCTTCAGGTTACGAGGTTGGCAATGCGTGATATTACGAGAGTCTATAGGCTGCGGTGTCGCTTACTATCACGCGGACTGTATTATTGTTTGTAAGTCGTTCTAGAGTTGAGCGTTTTGACGATATATTTTTATATATGTAGATACATTATATCTATTGTCAGAGTTATACTACAAATATTTGTACTTGTTGATGAGAGAATCGAAGCTGCTACCCGTGCGTCGAAAACGCTCTTAACGACAGCGCCACAGCGGTCAGAAAAAGGAACATTTTATTCTAAATTGATACAAAACGTTAAGGAATGTTAGATATACGTGATTTATCTCAAATGTTATCCGAGCTATTGAGAAACGTGTTTGTGGAGCTGATGTCATTTCAGATAATAGTAATTTGGGCATTTAATATCAGGCTCGATGTTATTGTTATCGCATGCATAATTTAAGCGCTGTTCATATGAACGACTCGATGAATTGAAATTCGAATGCTTATTAGAAAGGAAGAGAAGGCTACTTTTGATACAGATTTTTTATGTCGACAAACGCTTGATAGTAAACGTCACCGCAGCCTATAGACGCTTGTATTATCCCTAGGATATCACAAGCTCGTTGCCAACCTTGTGACTTGAAGATATTTCGTAATATTATCCAGTATTTTCCATGCCTCCCTCACCCTTCAACCGGAACTCAGTTATGCGAATACTGATACTGGTGGTAGGAATAGAGTGAGGTACCATTGCAGACGGTCTTTGTATGAGGTCTACCTGTAGTGAAATTCCCTCGGCACGCGTATAAAGAAAAGTACAAGCGAAGGAAAGCTTAGTTAGTATAAGAATTTTCATGTAAATAGCTTGATATCTAGTGATGGCTATATATTGGTTTTAATCTTGGCAAAGTTCCCGAAACAAAGTACTGTGAAAGATAAGATATAAAGTTTAAGACGGACCTTGCAAATGACATGAATTCCGTTCAAAAATATTCTATTGCCAAATATATTGTAATCGTCAGGATGTATTTGACACAACATCTCATGTATGGACCTGATTAGTTATTCGCTTCTATCGCGCCATAGTTAGACGCTGAAAGCACTTGTACAATAACAGATACCAGGCAACAGACGAATCAAAAATATAATACTTAAATACACGTATCTAACACTCAAAAACAAAATAAACACAAATGTCATCATATAAATGTTTGTCTAAGTGGGAATCAAACCCACGACCCTTAGCGCATAAGATAGGATCACTACCATCTGCGACATCGATCCCGTAAAATCGACCTTTAGTAAATACATAATTTATGTATAATATTTGTGATTCCTATGTTGTCTCATATCTTTGACACGGTTGCTTCACGATACTTAGTTCGGAATCAGGTCAATAAGAGATGTTGTGGAATTGAAAAAAAGGGACTATGTGCAAGGCACGACCGATGGGAGTCGAAAGGTTCTGGAATGGTGATCACGCAACACCAAGCGCAGCGTGAGACTTCCCTCCTCAATGTGAAATTACGATCTTATTAGAACTTCAGTATGCATACAGGCGGTCTCATTGGAAATCTCTTGGGAGACGTATGTCCATCAGTGGACGTTCAACGGGTGATATGATAGTATTTAAATTTAACTATACTTATTTATATTTCAGGAATATATGACTGCTTTCAATTTCGCAAACGAAGATGAAGCCCGAGTTCTCAGGAATATTCTCATTGAGAAGATCGAGATGCGAAAGCAGAGGAGAGAAGGTAAGCTTAATAATTGTTTGCATGTATGTTTTTTACGAAATTACATAAATGAATGAATGAATAATATGGCTAACATGATTAGTCTAAACTACAAGTTACTGCTGCCCAAACCGGGACGAAACGTGGAGCTCGCCATGCTTTTTTTCGGATGAAACTAATGATGAGCTCATAAGGAGCAAGGATGCTCGTTTATGAGCGTAGCAATGCCTGATTTTCACCGTGTGGGGTACGTGGGGCGGCGACCGCGCGTTTACGGGAGACCGTACCCTCGCAAGGCTCACGGGATCGGAGCGGGGGCTCGCCGTTTGCTTCAGATTTTAAAACTATAATATATTCTAAGATATCCATTTAATTTAAATACTGTGACGGCCCATATTGATCTATATATATCACCATATATTTAAGGAACTTAATTGGATAAGGAATTATGTCGTAATGCTTAAAATCGCCGTTGTACTTCGTATATAAAAAGTAATGGATAAAAAATGGTTATTGTGGATTATCCCCAAGATATAGACATATTACAACATCGCGGACTTTTTTGTAGATATTTTAAGGTGTATATCACAGCAGTACGTACACTATTTTAATCTATCTCGTTGGTTCCAACTGGCGTTTTCAATTAAGCGCAAAGAATGTGTTTATTTACGACATAACATCAGAAACCTCTGAAATTATAAGTGTTTCTGTACTTTATTATGTATGTATTATATATATAAACATTACTCTTAAATAATTCTATATATTAAAAAAGTTATGCATACGTAATGCCTGTGCCAGGTGTAGTCCACTGAGGTAGTGGCACCGACAGATGGCGGTATAACCACTCGAAATAGAGTAGCTCAATACAACAGGACAGGGATAGGCAGCAGCATTTGCGTTGCAACGCTACGCGGGCTATTATGAGCAAATTCCCCCTTGCCTAGGGAGGCCTATGTCCACCAGTGGATGTTTTAAGGCTGCCATGATGTAGCATACATAGAGACAGACAGACAGCGGAACGCTCAGTGTTTTATACCATGTAGTGATAATGTGTACTGTTGTACCTCTGTTTTGTGTACATTAAATAGATAAATAAGCTGTGATTCAATAAACCGCCACAGGGCTCGAAAAATATTGTATGTGCCGTATCGAATCGCCCGATGTCACTTCCATTGTTTTCTTTTTTATTTAATGATTCCGCTATTGTCATTAAGTAATTGAATAAAGTCGCACATAATCGAATTCGATCGCAGGCCTATGATTACAAACAATCGGCTCGTACGCACAAAGAATGACGTAATCAGAAGGCACTTTCGTACATACATTTCAATTGGTGATAGTTGTATGTCTTAAAAATTTTAGCCGTTGGCGGCCGGCCGAAGATTCTGCTGCCCATCGCTATTTTATAGTATTAAAGCTACGCTGTTTTGGATGGATATACCGCCATCTGTCGGTTCCGGTACCTTAGCCGCCTATTACGACACCTCGTACGGAGATAGGTGCTATTCTACCCCACGGCTACAAGTATTAGGCCTACCCATGTTAAAATATATAACAATAATAATAATATACTCTTTATTGTACACCAATGAAAACAAAACAAGAACGTCGCAAAAACATGGAATAGTAGGTACAAGTGGCGGCCTTATCGCTAAATGCAATTACTTACAAGCAACCTTTGGATAGAAATAATGTAAAAGCTGGAAGTTTGAGGTGCATTTAGTACATACATACATAATATTAAACAGATATACAATACACATACATTCAAATACATATAAAAGATCAAATTACAGAACAAGGAAAGTGACAGAATCAAAAAGCAAAATCAAAGTGACAGATATACTAATAACCTTCGCTTAGAATACTCCTTCACCATTCTTTTAAAAATAGAAAGAGAACGAGCAGATCTTACTTAAAGGGGGAACGCATTCCACAAACGAACAGCTTAAACTGTAAAGGATTTGCTATAGAAGCTTGATATATATTCCTATATATATTCCTTACAATAAATAAATTCCCACATTCTCTCATACATTGACTTGATTCCATTATAAGTAGCTTAGAGCACTTGGGTTATGAACTTCAGACAACAGAAGAATCACTAATATACTACTTAAATACATACATTTAACACCCGGACACAGAACAAACATAAATATCGTCATATAAATTTGTCCTGGATGGGGATAGAACCCACGATCCTTGGCGCACAAGACAAGATCACTACTATCTATTGGGCTTGTCAACATAAACACTTACTAGTTCATTAAAGATATAGTTCTCGCAGTGGACCATTGCGGTGTGACCCGTGGTTTACGTAAATGGCCATATTTTCATTGAGAAATGATTGTTTTTTATCTATTGAATCCGTTGAATTCCATCACTGTATGATTGTAGTTTACCCAAATGTATTAGATTTTATTTCGCCGCTCTATCTATGAAAGCAAATTTAATTAAACCGAATAGGTTTAGTAAAGTCGGTAGTCGTAACGGTAAGTCGTCCAAATATCCGCAATGACCAAATTGACCTCATAATAGCGTCGAATGTCAATTAGTGTGAGTAGGTCTAAAATATCTAATACCTGCTAATATAGTCTAGGTGAGGCAATTAACGATCGAGGTCGACGTACCTATAACTTATTGATTTTAAACACCGCCGTCTGTCTTAGCATGATACATTGTTAATAATAGAACAACACGGCAATTTGATTAGGTACCGCAATATCGCCCCATATCCACCCGGGGACCACTACCTAGAATAGAACTATGTAAACAGGATCAGTATTTTTGTACGTTTGTTACAAATAAACTCAGAAATGATGACACCGATGGGATGCAGGCGTGTATGCAGTAAATACGATAAATAGTACAATACGTTTAAATTTCTTTATAATGCTTTTAATCCCTACTTCCCTACTAATATTATAAATGCGAAAGTAACTCTGTCTGTCTGTCTGTTTGTTAAGCTTTCTCGCTTAAACCTCTTGACCGATTTTCATGAAATTTGGCATATACAATCTTCAGACCCTGAGATAGGACATAAGCTATTTTTTTATTCAAAATAAGGGTTGTAAGGGGTCGAAAATGGGGATGAAAAGTTGTATGGAAGTATCGCTATTTTTAGAGCTAGAAACTAGAAACTTATTTTTCAGGCCATTTCGATTTAAATAAACATGACATTCAACGTTTTTATAAGTTAAGGTAAAGAGGTATGGTACCCAAAAAGGCAATTCCTCGCGGACGAAGTCGCGGGCACAGCTAGTTTTAAATATCCTATGGTTAATAAATCTATAATTTTATTATAGATTTATCAAGTTATAGTGTTGTCAAAAGTTATTTTTCAAAAGAAAATTTGTGAATCGTTATTTTTCAAACAACCACTGAACGAGCTTCTCAAACTGTAACTCTTGTAACAGATCGTCGTAACCGGTCGATGATGGCAGCGCGCGCCAACAGCGCGGCGTCTTACAACAGCTCGAGCAGCGGCGGGGTTCGGCAGAACGGTGTGGCGCACACGCCGCCCGCCGCCTCCCCCGCCCCTGCGCTGCCCGCCTCTGTGCCGCTACCTAAGGCCCCCGTCGCAGGTAACGTCCATTTAGTACCCACACCCACAGATCATCACATGAGGTATACCTCATACAAAGGTCGTCTGCATTGGTACCTCACTCTCACTTATATATAATCTTTGATATGTTCAGACAGAGGAGACGCCAGAAATCTGCGGCCGCAGGCTACTGCTAAAATCTGTATTGATTTCTGATTTGACTTGTCATCCCTAACGTACCTAAATGATTTAAAGTTTATTAGAATAAGTCAACAAACAACTACCGCAGCCTATAGACGCTTGTAATATCACGATATCACTATCATCATATATCACAGCCATTGGAAGTCCACTGCTGGACATAGGCCTCCCCAAGAAATGGGGAATTTTGCCCGTAATTGCCGCGATGGCCAACGTGTTGGCAACCGCAGATGGCAACATTCGCGACGAGGATGCTGCTGCCCATTTCCGCCCTGTGCATTTGAGCTACACTGTATCGAATGGATATAATATCGCCATCTGTCGTTTCCGGTATCTAAGTTGCCTCCAATGCTGCCACAAAACAAGCGCGTTGCCAACCTAACGACTTGAAGATATTACGTCACATGACCCAGGAATTGAACTGCCTCCCCACCCTTCTAACCCTTTATTTCACACATAATGACATACACTTTTATATTTATAGTAAACTACTCGCACAGCACGCTAAAGAGTTCAGGGAAGAAGAAAACTACAAGGAAACTCACAAAGGCGGATATCGGTATGCCCAAGGACTTCAAACACGTGTCGCACGTCGGATGGCACGCTAACAGAGGTAATGCATTATTTATTTACATATTCACAAAATCCTTGTGTTTTGAAAGAAGCTCCTCCTTTCTTGGACTTGAATGCTTCATTATCATCATCATTATAATGATTCCATGAGGAAGACACACCCTAAGGAAGAATTTTGCTCACTATTGCCGCGCTGGGCAGGCGTTGGCTGTAGGTTGCATCGGGAATGCTGCTGTCCTCGACCTATTGTATTTGTGCTACGCTGTTTCGGGTGTATATACCACCATCGATCGGTTCCTTAGTTGCCACCTAGTACAAAGAAAGTAATGAATAATAATAAATTTACACAACGACGTTTTGTGTAAATTTATTCCGAGACAATAAACGTATTAAAAATATAATTCTTAAATGCATATTTTTAACGCCTAGACACAGAAAAAACATAAAATGTTCGTCACAATAATATTTCCCTTAGGTGGAAATCAAACCCCTACACCAAAAAATGCCTTACGGCTCATCATTTGACACTTAACCCTATACAACTGTATACAAACATGGAATAATATCACTTGTACATCGGATACAAAATCGCGTGAGAAATAATTTTAATTGCATTAACGTTTCCAGGTTTCGACGTAGCAAATCTGCCCGAAGAGGAGATGCGGTCGTTCTTATCCAAGGCCGGCGTGTCGGAGGTTCAGCTACAAGACCAGGACACCAGGGAGTTCATTTACGAGTTCATCAACAAAAACGGGGGACTCGACGCCGTCAAGGAAGACCTGCACGGAGCACGGAAACCGATCAAAGGTGAGGTGCTTCTGGAATCTAATCGTTTATAGTGTAGTGGCATTATTTATTATTACAGCAGCTGTAGAACGTCTACTGCTGGACATAGGCCGCCGCTGGAAAATAAGAATGTTGCCCATAACAGGCGTGGTGGTGGCAGTCGAAAAGTTTACAGTGCTGCAGCCTATATCAACACTGTTACATTTCAGCCACGCTGTCTCGGGTATATACCGCCATTTGTCGGTGCTGGTGCCTTAGTCACCTTTTATATCTAGAATGATACCTTCATTCTAGTCTACCAATACCTCATGCGGTGTCATAAATCCCATGTTAAACTACAAGAAAGGGTTGAAGAAAAATCAAGTGACGTCACGAAATTAATTTAAGCTGAGATCTGTGCCTGGAGCGAACGCCGACTTAATCAAAGAACTCATGATCCTTGCGGGGGGAGTATGCAGTCATAGTCAGTTGGAATTGATGTCAGAATCAATCAGCATTAGTCTAGTTAAAAAGTTCAAATCAGTTGATAGGTCAATGTAGTTTCTCTGTCCCATTAAACCCCCGAAGTGGGTATGTCTGATACACATAAAAATTGTTCTAAGACTTATTAGACTTAGCACTGAGATGTGGTAGTGAATGTTGGGTATGGCAGAAGAAGCATGCGTGTGTAATAAATGCTGCTGAAATGAGAGCACTTCGAAGTATGTACGGTGTGAGTTTGAGAGATAGATTAAAGAATAGTGTGATAGGAGATCAATGCGGTGTAAAAGTTGATGTTGTGACAACAATAGAGAAGGAATGTTGAGATGGTTTG